>JAAXCT010000259.1:115000-741480 GCA_012490785.1 Eragrostis nindensis | reverse complement strand
TTTCCTACTGCTCATCGTCCGGCACGTTCCTTCTTGCGTTTCGCCTCATCTGTTCCTGCTGTTCCTCCTCCGCCTGGCTTCTGCAGTCTCCAAACTTTCAACAAAAATCCACACTCAAGTGTACTCCTAACCTGGAGATCTAATCACTAAGTTCTCTTTGCGATGGGTGTATTTCTCCGCTCTGCCGTTGGTGTAAACTGTAAAGTGGCTCGTGTCATACCATTGGAACGTAGAAAGTGATATTGTTGTGAACTTTTTTTTTTTAAGATCATATTGTTGTGAACTTGTGATCCAAAAAATTGAAAGGTGTTTCCAAAAGTTTCTTTGGGCCGCGTCCACCGCAGTGGGCCGACAACATGGAGGAGTAGTTAATCCAGCCCAGTTTCTTTCTTATCTTCTTAATAAATACTCCGCTTGTCTCTAAAATTTCAGTCACGCCGTGAATCATCATTAGCAAATTAGTAATAACACCATATAATGTAACTGTGGCTGATAATTACTCCACCTAGAACACAGGAATCAATAGAAATCGGAAGGAGTGTTATCTGCTGACCGGTGAGCATCACCATCCTACCCAGTACCCATCACGCCGAGCGACACATTCAACGTACACCAGCGCAATAACCTATAATCCGCTCTGCTCTCGCGATTAACGACGTCCACGACAGAAAATCGGAAGAAAACAAAACCATCCCGATCCGGACCTGCCTGCCACAGTGCCACGGGACCGCGACGCGCTCAGGAGGGCGCAAGCCGGCGACACCTGTCGTCGTCGTCGTCCGTCAGAATACACGGATTCAGAACAGTCCCAGCATTATCTCCGCTCGGATAGTGTCGTGATAGTGGAGGAGGAAAGCAAAGTATCCGGCCACGCCTAGCCGCATGAGCGACGGACAAAAATCGGCAAAAGTAGCGGGACCAACCAGTCAGGCTCCGACCACAGTTCTTTCTGAAGTGAGCGTCACGAATCACAGTGCATTTCTGAAGTGAAGGTCGCAACAGTCCTGAGCAACCATTACGACAAAGATAGAAAGATAGAAAGAGGAGATCACCTCAGCGCGGATCACTTCTTAATTAGAGCAGAAAATATGGTTAAAAGATGGGACGACTGTGCGATTCATGTTGTCGCGCTCCGGCACCGAACACCTGCCACCAAACGCGATTACTATACATGAGCAGCACAGCGGCAAAAAGGGTAAAAGGAAAACGAGGGCCACCACCAAACCAACCCCTGCTCCTCCTCCTTCCTTCTCCGCCCGAACCATCAACGCCACGAGTTGTGGGCTGGGGCCCCGGTGATCCTGAATTATTGATGCCGCCTTCCTTATCACGTCCCTCAAAATATCACCAAATCCTCTGGTCGTTGCAGGTTGCGGAACAAGAGCGCGCCACATAGGCGATGTCTCCACATCGGCAATGTCTCTGCATCGCGATCCTTTCCCAGCAGGGTTCTCAATCCCGTTCGAAAACCGTGAAAACCGGGCGAAAATCGGAAAACGGTCCGGTCCGGTAGGCAAAACCGGCCGTTTTTTCGACAAAACCGAACCTAGTTACTGTAGCAAATTCGAAAACCGTCCGGTTTCTGGTTTACCGGACCGGTTTTTTCGGAATTGAAAACCGGCGTCCGTACGGTTTTGAGAACCTTGTTTCCCAGTTTAGTCTCTGTTTCTCACTGTTCGGAACCGGATGCAAAAGGGGAGGCTTTGTTGGTACTTGGTACATAGACCATCTATATAAAAAAAAGAGAGGCAAAAACGGTCACTTTCTGTGCCAGGGCTAATTCTGACTGATGAGCTTGACAGTGAGCTCATTCTGGCATGGTAGAAAAACTTTGCTGTCACAATTGCTCCTGTCATTGGTAGTACATTGTCAACGTCGTTGTCACTGAGGATAATCGCCAGTCAGGCAGATTCGTCTTACCAAGCAATACAATCACCAAAGATTTATTACGGAAAATCGAGCTGACGAAACATGTTACACAACCGAGGTGGTGAAAGGTTTAAGGAACATGAGACGCGACATCAGCGAACTCGTTCTCTGCGCCGATAAACAGATCACCGTGAAGCCTCGCTGCTCCTAGTTTACACTCGGCGGTTCCGTCACGTTCAAGCCCTGCAAAAAAGGTCCCTTTCCGAGCCAAACCGCAGTTACGATCGACATTGAAGGCTGCACATGCAATGAGCGCAATTTTAGAACTGTACTAGAAAAACTTTGCTTTCAGTGCTCCGGTCACTCACCGGTGCTTTGTCAGTAAACAGGATAGTCGCCACTCGGGGCAGTGTCGTCTTGACAAGCAATAAAAAAAAATGCGGAGGCCAGATAATGCAGCTTGAATTTTCACAACCATCAGATGGTGTCGGTAGCAACAGCAACGTTTGATCGCCGACATGCTCGGCGGTGGCGCCGCAAGGCCGGTGGCGACCGATAGACGTGGCCGTCGGCGAGGAGGGGCCGAACCCACCGACGTGAGGCGGCAGCGGTGGTGGGGCTCGTCGCACAGGGACGACTGGGACGTGCACAGGGACGAAACTGAAAGGTGGAGGCTGGCCATTGCAAGTGGCCGTGGCGTTGCTTTTGGCTTGACCTGACCACCGGCCGCGCACTGACGGTGAGGCTGCCGCCGCTTTCCCTCGCCGCGTTCCCACCCACGTTTTTGGGCGTACGACCTGACCGCGGAGTGGACCAGCGACGGCACCGGCCTCTCCAGTCTCCACTGCGCAGCACACCAACGCGGCCTGGAGCCGCGAGGCCATCTTCGTCAGCGATGAAGTAAGCGCATTTCTTCAGGCAGGCGGCGCTGGGCCTGCGGCGACGCCGCCAAGCGGGCCCGCGCACCAACCACCGGGTGGACGCCGGTTTACGCAGATGAATGGCGCGGAAATTTTGTTGCCGTTTCACGTAAAATTCGCCCGAAACGCCTTGAAATTCTTGCAGTAGAGGTATTTTTTGAGAGGTCATCAGGTTGACTTGTTAACCCGTGATCAATGCCGCCGTTGTTCTGGAAGCCGCTCGCTCTGCTCTTCTCCTCTCCATTCAAGGCAGTGGCTCCCAAGTCCTTGAAACGAAACCGACGCAGAATGACACACTCCAATAAACGATCGGGCCCTAGCCCCTACCCTAGTGTCGTCGTCGGCAAAGCAACGAGCCATACTAGGCTCGCCGCGCAATAAATGGCCGGGCTTCAACGCCGGGCCGTACGAATGCAGCAGTCCCTTTTTCGTACTACCAGTACTAGTAGCATGTCTGACCAACAGCCATCCAGCTACTCCAGCTGAGCTCAACCATCAACCATGCATGGGGTTGCATCCATCGCATTGCCTTTCCTCCACCCCCTAGTTAACGCTGGAAACTGGCGGTAGCATATCAGATCAAGCAATAAGGATTCAGGAACCATTAGTTAGGTGGTGGTGGTGGTGCCGGCCGATCGTGCGTGGTCTCGCACATGCGATGGAGTACGTGTCCACGGTCGCGTAAGGGACCGAGCGTCTAGCTAGTCCGTCCTTCGCCGCGTCATCTGTCTCGCCGACGAGAGCAAGTTAAAGTGAGCTTGATTTATCTTCGATCGAGTTCCAAAGATGCAACTAATCGTTCGATACTGTGGATGCTTTCAGAAACCTGTGTTTTATAATAAAAAAAGTAAGTAGTACTACTTTAGTGTCCTCTGGTTTCTGGACGACGATGCGCCTGATGGCGTGGCCAGCCCCCGTTCGCTTTGGACTGTTTAACAATTATAACACTACCGCTAATTAATAAACAACTACGTCTACTAGCTAACAATCAGAGGGCACTGATCGCAGGCAGGCAAGCAAATCCCGGGGCAAATCTGGGGAGGTGGTGGAAGGTGGGTAGGAAAGGACTCTCTGGTGTTGTGTGTGTTGTGTCTTGGAGGACCCAATTCAGACGCAACGCAACGGAACGGAACGGGTCAAACAAAGGGGCTCCCAACCGTAGAAGAAGCGCGGCACATGCCAGTGGGGAATCCAAAGGCAAAGATAGGGATGTGTCGCCGGGCCGTGCATCCATCCGAGAGAGAGATGTCGCAGATAACTGCGAACGCAAATTCCGTCCCGTGGCGGCGTTACATGTGGCGCGCGACGACATAATCTACGCGTCGATCTCCTCCACGTGGGCCGCATCCGCTACACCTATTTTTTTTAAGGCTTCAATTCGAGTGTAGTTGAACCCAGCAGGGATTTCACAGAAATTCCATCTGAATGAAACTCTCAATGCTCCAAATCAAGCTGAAAAGTAGCTAATACTACTCATTCTTGATGTTCGGACACGACGACTTCGTCTCTTTTTTAGTCCATATCTGTTGTCGGGAACAGAAATTAGCGAACGAAGGTAGTAATACATACTCTCCTACTAATCTGTTGCCTAGTTACCATCAGTGCTCCAAAATACTATAGAGCATAGTATACAAGCTGGATCACACAACACTGGCTCATGAGTCACGGCCTCCTTGGAACAGCTGATACGGATAAGGAGGCGTGCATGAATAATTGGGGTGGGGCCTGCTGCGGTTGTGCCAATGCATTCAGTTATGCTAATGGCCCTGCAACTACTCCGCTGGTGGAATCCACGCCGCTCCCAAGTCCACTAGATGCTCCCACACTTTGCTTTCGTCCCGCCCCCCTCCTTTTCCAGTTCTTTGATCGACAAAAATCTGATCAGAGAATTACAGAGTTTTCCAACTAGTGCCAGTCAGAGTTTACAGCTGACTAACTGCAAAGCATGCTGATACCGACATGTTTTTGCGCCACTGCTGAACATTCAACATCAGCAGCTGAAGTGCCTGCTCAATTCCGGGGCCTGACCATGACCACCACACACCAATTGCGTCAATGAGTTTGGCAGTTGCAAAGAACGACCCTACGCTTGCCTTGCTTGCATGTCATGAGCAGGTAGGTCAAACGCAGGGAACATGGCATGTCCACAAAGTTTGCAAGAGAACAAGAGATGTACCAAAGAATGTTCATTCCACTAAATAAAATTTCCTGTCAAAGTTGATGGGGGGTGGGATGTACCAAATACTCATGATTATTCTATCTGGTATCTACAGCTTCCTTTGAAGAAGAAGAAGAAAGAAGAAAGTAACCAGCCGGTACAGATCGAACCAAAATGTCCACTCTACAATTATCCAGGAAAAAAAAAGAGAGGCTAAACTCTCTCCGAATGGAAAGGCTCCACTTATTGCAATCCAGTGTGGTCCTTGCAACTTCGGGAAAACCTTCCACGGGAGGTGTTCTGTTCAAAAAGATTGTTTCAGCCCTCGCAACTGATTTCCTCGCAACTGATTTCAGCTGCTTCCGAATGAGTATACGCATTCAGGTAGGCCGTAGGCGGGCATGGCAACAATTCGTCAGGTGAGAAAAAATTCACAGGAGTCATCGCCGCCCGTTTGCCCAGTTCCTAAGGTTATTCCTTGACTTCGCCACAGGGTGCCTGTTTTGATGCTTTGGCTTTGGTATGTCGCCCAGCTCCATAACTTGGATCGTGCGCTGCCTTTTGGCTGCACAGATGGAAGCATGGAAAATAAGGCAACTGAATAAAACCTCAACAGTAGACATATTTAGGTGGCAAATGAGAACAATGCTGGATGTTAAAACAAAAACACGAACCATTCTCAGCTTCCTGATAACGCTCCTGGAGCCTTCTCTTTGCTGCTTCCAGCTTCCTGTTATTATCCAAACCGTCATCATTGGTTTTTGGCTTTGCCAACTCTAGTCTGGCTCCTGCCGAAGGTTGTGCAGCGAGCCTTGATTTCTAGAGACAAAATAATAGATAGGTCAGTCTTAATCACAACACACAAGGTCCTAATCGTATTCAAAGCTCAGGCTTGGGTAGCATGTACTTACATCCATCTGGCTCGCCATAGGCTTTCTTTCGACAGCACTTTGCTCTCGAATCTGTTTAAGTTTCATATCACCAGTGGGTTTCAGCTGAGGTGCTGCTTTAATTGGTCTCCCAGGCCCCGATTCAAAACTTGAGGGCTTAGATTGCTTGTTGAGCAGACCATGTGGTTTGATTTGTAAACTTGAACTTTGAGGTCTCTGCGGATTTGCTTGCCTTATTGATGGATCTTGCTTTGCCAATTCCGGTCTCCTGAACTGAACTTTTTCAGCACTTCCAGGAGAAGATCGAGGAGGCTCTTGCCTTGCAACTGCTGAATAGTTTGCAGGCCTCCCACCAGTATTTCCCCTTTTGTTTCCAATGTTGGCATCATTATTATGTCTCAAGTCTGTCATAACAAGTATAATGTTAATTACTCGTGTTGCATAAGCATGGAAAACTAAGTAGTCACTGAGTTGTTGTACTCACTTCCATCTTCATCCATCTCATCAAAGAACTTCAGGTTGGGAACGCAGTGGCAGAAATATAACAATGCAAAGTTAGATTGTTGTTCAACACAAAATCCAATCAGACACAGGAATTAACTAAATCAGTACCTCAGAAAGTTGAATAGAAGTAGTCTGGGTTGCAAAGAAGGCCCCTTCATCTAAAGGTGGAGAGGGAAGACCTTCCTCCTCTTCTTCATCAACAACAGAAGGATTTGAAGAGTCGGGGGAGTTATCTACATTTCAAGGGAATAATTATCCACATTAAGCTAAGCTTTGGCGTGGCTGTTCATTAAGAAACTGTTGGACAACTAAGACATCAACATATTCACTTCAGTTACCTGCTAGGGCAGCATTTGTTGTGTTTACCCACTCATCAACCAAAACTTTCCAACCTCTGAAACACAAAGAGGAATGTCAGATATCAACAATGTTCCCAAGCACATACCAAAAAGACACTTCGAGAGAGCACAGAAGCTATTGCATCTTAACCATATGTAGCTAGAGTAGTCATTGGTGTATTTCGTCAGTAATTTGCTTTACTATGCTCTTCCAAAGCAAATTTCAGTACAAGAACATGGAATGGAACTTACTCAATGAGAGTGCGCACGAGATGACGAATCTGCTGTGAGTTGTGCTTCCGCAGACGATTAACAGCCCTCCCAATCTCAGTAGCCTGACATGAACAACTCCAAAGATTAACAAACCAAAGAGCAGAAGCAAAAACGCCCTAGAAATACACTGTCCAATATATACCTTTAGCGTGGAGACAGATAATTGCATCAGCTGCAGCCTCCTCAGCGATTCGAACAACGTAGCGTCAGACTGCGATAGCATCATATTTCAGTTCAGATCATTTCAAGTAAGTAAGAACTTTCACAGTTGAACAAGTGTAGGCATGAGTACATACATGGTCTTCCTTATGCATGAGGAGGTCCTTGATGCGGAGGACTTCGCCGACAATCTGTGACTCCTCATCGATCTCATTGGTGAGCGCCTCGAGCTCCTCAACCTCATGGTCCTCTTCTTCTTGCTCCTCATCAGCCACCTGCTCATCCTCCTCCTCGTCCTCCTCATCGTAATTGTGGCCGTAGTTGCTCGCCGCGGCACGGCGGAGGCGCTCATCGTCGGAGTCGGAGTCGTCATCCTCGTCGTGGCCGTGGTCCCCGCCATGGGCGCCGTTGCTGCTGCTGTCAACCTTGCACTCCTTCTCGGCGACGCGGCGCACGCTGCCCTTGTCCTCCTCGACGGGCGTGGCAGGGGTGGCGGAGGCCGCGACGCTGCCAAGGGACGGCGGCGGGGCCGCGGCCGCGTCGCGGCGGAGGGCGGTGAAGAGCCTCTCGGCGATGCGGTCGCGGCGGTGCAGCAGCTCCCGCGGCGCGTCGGCGGCCGCCACGAGGATGGCGTTCTCGATCACGTCGCAGATGCCGGTGCCGGCGCCCCGGAAGTAGTCGCGCCAACGATCCAGCCCGTCGGCCATCGCCGCCGCCGCGGGTACCCGCCGGGCCGCCGTGACAGGACCTCCCTTCCCTCCCCCAAGATCGGACTCCAGCACCAAAGACCGATGCTCAAATTCCCTCTCTACTCCAATTCCCGTTGTTATTATCAAATCACGCCGCGCGCACCGAGACCAAGAATCCAATCCCGGTGCGATCGCGAATTGGATGCCCCCGAATCCGCGGCTGGGAAAGCGATGCCCCGCCGGAGCAAGAATCAATCAAGAAACAGGTGGAGGCAAGAGCAGACCGAATCGGGAAGGAACGATTCGATCGATCGAGAAACCAGCTTCCTTTGCCCCCACGTCCCCGTTCCTTGACGGTTTCAACAACCCCTCCCCACCCCAGCGCCGCGCTAGCCTCAGGAAATCTTATCTGGCCCTTGCGGGAAGAAACGGGGAGGAAGGTGAATGCGAGAGCCAAGGCAAGGCCGGGGGAGAAGAGGAGAGAGAGGTGAGGAGATAGGGACGCGGATGGCAGGGTACGCAAACCCACGAGACCTACGCTACGCGCGGCTACCAAACAACAGCAACTACTCCCATGCCCCTCGCTGCTAGCAGCAGCAGTAACAGATTGCCCGCGTCACCGCTCCCGCGAACGGAGACTTCACCGCCGTCGCGTTCGCCCTCGTTTCTTGCAGCTTCTAGTGGAGTGGTTTTTACCGGGTAGGGCAGCGAAGGGCACGGCCGCGCGGGGCAGGGCTGTGGATGGAAATTGTGTTTGGGGTAGAGGGGCGGAGGCCACGGGAGGTGGAAGATGATGGATTGGGACGCGGCGGCCTCGTGGCTGCTTCTTGCTTTGACCCTGTCGACTCCAGGGCCGCCCTTTCTATTTCTCTTTTCAATTGTTTTATTATCTAATAATTTTCTTTTTTCTGTAGAAAGAACAGTGTCAAATTGGTCCTGCCCATGGTTCCTGTTTGGTAGGATTTAATTAGAGCTCAGTCTGTTTCATGGTGGCTTAACTAACAGTCATGGTTATTATTTTTACAGTAAATTCTGAACATCTGGGTTATTCAAAGCACATTGTTGGCCGTAACAGCAACGTCATTTCTGGCAAATGATTACCGATCAGCATAGAGTTCACAGCGCAGCACTACCAAATATTGGCAGTTTTGTGTTGCCTAGAGCGAAATTTGTTGAGCCATAATGAGTCATGACACAACAGTTTGGTTTGGAAAAAAAAAATGGCACAACAGCTGTTGCCTCATGCACCCAGCGACAAAAAAAAAAAATTACAGAGCGGTTCGAACTGTTGTCAACCAGCATTTTCAGCCATTCTGTATTCAAAGGTTTTACAAAGGGATTATCAATGCAAATCGTCTAAAATTCTCCATTATCAAGCAAATCTACAACGATCCGGTGGTTGTTTATTTTGCATCTAGCAGCTTGTGTTGTTTCGGTTATATGGGCATCTTGACTATTCTTTTTTTTTTCGAGAATCTTGACTATTCAACGGATCGGTACACGATTTTATTAGGAGTAAGTGACATGTGTTTTTTGCTTTGGTTGAGGGGGAATATGTCTTTGTTTTCTCGCCCCTGTTCTGAGTGCATCAACATCTTCCACCAATAGTGGCTAGCGTTGGATGGAGGCTTCAATGTCGAGTGGCTGCCCACGCAGCTCAAGGGCCAACTCGTGGTAAAGGATTGTTTTCTCGAAGAATTCTCCACTTTGCAAAGATCATAAATATTCTCTTTTTTATGAGAAAAACATGCGTAAGATTGTGCCAAAAAACCCACAGCTAGCGTTGTACTGCCTCTTGTTTAAAATTATGACAATTACAATAACATATATAGTTTAGTTTAGACTAAATAAGTTAAATATCATACAATTAAAAACAAAGGTAATACCACCTTATTTTGTAGCGTGAACTTTTTTTTTAACGTGAACTTAGAGTGTGATTGGTTGAGGGTACCAGCCCTCGCCAAGCCCGCATGCAAAACCGTTAATTGATTGGCCACATTGATAAGATGAGCGTGGCCTCAGCCTGGCTTGCGGAAAAGAAACTGGATTCTCCCGAACAAAACTAGCTCAACTCTGGCAGTAGTGTTGAGACGCAAACCAATCACGCCTTTATGACATACGAGGTGAGTAGCTAAGCTGCGGGGCGGCGTCGGCGGAACTTTTGTTCATTTGTTGTACCAGTTGAATTGGATGGCTTTTGTTTGGATAAAATACATATCTCATCAACTGATTGAGTTCGAGTCAAACCGGTGACGAAATATTTATCCTGCAGTAGCCCCTCGACGCCCAAAGCGTTCATGCGCCAACTTCTTTTGCAACGACCATCATCATCTTTTTCGTGGCCACTCACAAAAGCCGAATTGGACAAGCTTGAAGCTGCAGATCTGCACGACTGAAGCGCACAAATATCCTCAAGCAAAAAAAAAAAAGGGTTAGAGCAAAAAACAGGTATCTCCAGGCGAGAGGCCGTCGCCGCACTCGTAAGTAACCGTGTGAGATGGATCCGCACAGGGAACATGTGTTTTCCGTGCCCGAATACCGCGGCAGGATTCGCCCAAAACCGAGCCGCGGAGCCAATCGTACGCACGTGCAGTGCGCCGCCCGTCCAAAGGCGAGCGGCCAACCGACGGGAAAGCACGCGGAATTGGGCGTCTGGGTGGGCCGCTGCTGGTTTTCTGTGATGGATCGATCCCGCGCTCGGACGGCGGCGGCGCAGCAGCGCGTGACCTGAGCTGATCTGAGCTTAGCTGAGCAGTGACATCAACAGCAGGAAGCAGCAGCCGTGTCCCGTGTGGCCTCTGTGAAGGGGAAGCGTCCGAGAATGCGTTCCAAGCCCGGGGCTGGCTGACGACTTGGCACTGGCATGTGCACCTGAGCGTGGAAAGTCCTGGCTGCACGGTGGACTGGATTGAGTTTGGTATTTATTTTAATTTGCAGATCCGACCACAATTCAAACAACTCAATTTTAAAGTAAACCTCTCAATGACGGATCAAATTCAAAACCCTGTGTTGTTTGCTCCTTTTACATGCAGACTTATTCGTTGTTTTCTTGCAAGAATGAGCTCAAGTGTGCCTCTGAGAGTTTGCCCCAACAGAATATTACGAGCGAGCAGAGCTCCTTCATGTCCTCTCCTTGCGAGAATGAGATCCGACCAGCACTTAAACTGCAGTGATGCTGTATTTACCTCGAATTTTCTACTACTGCTTCTTGCACGACAGTACGGAAAATGACTGATCGATCGGCCGGAATGCGTGGCCGTGGACGACTCGAGCTCTCAGCCCCGAACTCGGCAACCCGGCGGTGTGACCATACAATACGGCGAGCGTCAGAACAAGTTCATGCACCTGTGACAAGAATTCTTTCTCTGGATTGCATCACCACGGCTTTTCTAATCGATTTGTCACCAAGCCTTTGCCGTCATCCAGCTAACCATAACTAATCTTTGCGTGCTTTGCCGCCTAAGACAGATATATATTCATGAGGCGTGACCATTTTGCAATCATTAAATCGGTGGTCAACGTAAAGATACAAGTTGCCATATCTATTTTTCTTTATGAAGTTTTCTACAACAAAGAAGCACGCAATCGTTAGAGATATAATAATGCTATTTTCCGTACGGTGACTGCACTATCAAAGAAAAAAAAAGAGAGGCGAAACTGGAAACACACACGAATTTCTGCACAGCTGTAATTTAAAAAGGTTGTACTGAACACGATTACAGCTAATGCATCAAGAGATCATACTAAACGAGAGAAGCAGAGTTGTTCCAACCTCCAATTACTCTAGCTAATCAAGCACGATTTGGTCCAGTGCTCTCAAGTCTCGTCTCGTGTTGTTCCGTTCATCAGAGATTGGACTTTGATCTTATCCTCGAGAAAACAGTTGGAAGGCGAGTTTGATGATAGCAAAGTTGACATGACCAAAGAGACAAGATCAAGCTTGTAAGTCAACGCACTCGCCTTGTGAAAGCACACGCTGAAACGCAGGGTCAAACTAACGAAGCACGCGTGGCGCGGCACAAACACATAAGCTGCACAGTTTTTTTTTCTATTAACGTTTATACAGGGAATGAGAGGTCAATTTTTTTTTTTTAAGAATAGGTCCATACGGTTAGGTAAAAGAGAGTTTGGAGTTAAAAAAGATGGTCGCCCAAGGCTCATATTGACCGACACGGTGAGACTGAATTTCAACGACCCAAGATAGTAAAAGAACATAGTTTTTATGATAAAAAAAGGAACATACTTTTTGTCTATTGATTAATGGAAATCAGGACAGGACATACTTTTTTTTATTTAATAAATAAACCTGTAAAATGTACAGTTACTCATTTTGCTAGAAAAACAACAGCCTCAAACAATCACAATTTCTGCATCCTTCAACGCTCTTCACATCTTCGGGAGATCTTTGAGGGCTTCTTTGTTAATGCTTGCATTGCTAGATATTGTTGGGCTCTTTTCGCAAAAAAAAAGAGGAAATTGTTGGGCTCTAATTGGAGTCCAATACCCAACTCATTTGTCTCCTTTCCTAATTTTGAAGCGTATCAACAACAACAGCTCAATGTCCCATTCTATGTGGAGATCATTATCTTGATGAGTGATGCTATGGGTTCGACTGGTTGATACGACCGCACTGTCTAACTATACATCATGTGCCCCAAAAGTTGCATGCGGGACTTCAGCTCTAATCATCGAATGGTCAGTATGCAGTCGGACAGTCAGTCGCACGACAAAGACGTTCGCAAAGCAATTTCGTATCTTGATGGCTTGGGCCATATGGACAACTAGAAATGATGGGACTTTTAATGAAAATGATCCAACTATTGAAGGCTGTAAAAGGAAATTTGTCTCTGAATTCGCCACGGTTATCCATAGAGCGAAAGCAAAATATATCCCTCAGATCCAAGAATGGCTAGGTACAATCTCCTAATTCATTTGTACTTTTGGTAGTTTATGTTTTTTGTTTTCGCATTTTGTATGGATGTAACTTTTGCTTTATTTATAAATATATAATCAGTAGGGCCTGGCCCTCCTGTTTCATCCAAAAACAATCTTGCTTTGTCTTAAATTTATTTGCGCTTTTCAAATTATGGGTGCGTCTTCAAGTAAATTATTAAGAAACTTAACTCCGCTTTTGCTTGAAGATGCACTCAAAACTGATGTGGGTGCGACATAACCCCTGTAGACATAAGCTACAAAGTACAAAATGTAAACAAAGAGTAATGGACATTTATGGGATTCAGCATACAACTAGAATATCCATCATCCTTACCCGTATATATCAATATAAGTTGCAAGTTGGGAACATTTTGGAATAGACACTGAGCAGCTTGTGCATCCACGAGATTGTCAATTGCCCGTTAGTTAGGCAGATCTTCATACAGATTTCTTAAAGCAGTGGCTGGATTATGATCTTTATATAATTTGTTGAGACGTTTGGTTCTTATTTTAGACTAAAGATAAAAACCTAAAATACATTATTTCAGTTCACGAACTCAAAAGCCAACATAGATCCCGGAGCTGAAGCTACGCCAAACCTTGTATCAAGATTTATCCCTGATAGCCGCTTGATCAATTTTGGCAGTTCACTGGGTAGGATTTCATGTGTGCTCACACTAGAATAACAAGAGGTTAATAAACATGAACATAAAATTGCCTTGTCCTTTCTAACTTCTTGGATCTCTTATACATATTGATAATATTTCTTTGGCATTATAACTACATGACATTACAACATAGATGCCTTATCACGGCATTACCACAAATGCATTACAGATGCATTATGACACAAATGCAAACATTTTACAAGCAACAGAACATGGTGAAAATGCATATGCATGATATGACATGAAAACAAGAACTAGAGACTCCAAGATCCATCGACAACTACTCGTATCGGCGAGTGCGGCTCCTGGTCCTACTAGCGATGCCGCAGTACTTGGTCAGCAGATCATTGCGGCCAGGCAGGTACCTCCTCGTTGGGCGGTCAGCACTCTCCTCATCTGACGAGATGGTTATGCACTCTGGGAGTGCATACGGTGGAGGAGGCGGTGGAACTACTGCTAGAGGAGGAACAACATCATAGGGAACCAAAGGAAGTGGCATTGGAGGTTGCAGATCTGGGATGAATGGTGGCGGTAGAGGCACTACTGGCGGAAAAGGAGGAGCTATTGGTGGCTGTGGTTCAGGCACCATGGGTGGTTGAGCTAAAGAAGAAGAAGAACCCTTCTTCTTCGCGGAAGAGCGCTTTCCTACCATGGTGTTCTTGGCTGGATTGAGAGAGCAGAAGATGAGATGGTTGAGGGATGTGATGGCGGCTTGGATTTAAAGACGGGAGGTGAAGAGTCCAGAAGGTCTCATAGGAAAATCATTTATTCGGTGAGCACAATATTCAAGTGACTACGTGGATAAGGCCGAGAGAAATTGGCAGAGAATTACTCGGCTATTTATTTATGTTCAATCATATCCTCAATTTCTTTATGTTCTTGGCTCCGTTTAATAGGATATATTTACAACAACAGTGGCGCATATCAAAATTGGCAGAGAATTAATCGGCTATTTATTGGTCAGGTCTATTTGGATTCATCTTAAATACTACAAGATTGTTCAGTCTCTTTTAAGTCTGTGAATAATTGTTCCAATTCTTCACAAACTCGGGGGCTAGTCCATATGGACTCACTTGCGTGAATTCTATTATTTTTACTCGGCTTATATACCAGGCACACGGGTTGATTTCCTTAACATTTTCAGTCGGATTTACCTAGTATTTATCCTTGACCTTCATCTCAATTGTTTCAATTAAGATGAAGCTCGGGGGTTATATCTATATACATACATACTTACATACATACATACATACACTTTAAGTGCATCAACATATAAGTAGAAAGATGGGTTGTAATTATTCTTAGTTGATGGCTAAGACTCACATTGATCTCTTTTTTTAGCAGTCTTGTGCGCAAGAGATCGGAAGTTTTTACATCTTATAAATGTATTTTTTTCGTCACATCTATATGATGCACTTAATCTCCTGGGTCAGGGTTGGTATATACTTTGAACCTGTAACGTCCCGGGTAATTAAATCACCCGAAACTCCGTGTTTTCCGTACTTGCCCCAGGATCAATGACAAGTACACACGGTATTCACACTGGAACCATAGCCATATCAAAATTTAACTATCAAGTTTATCTGAAATTTACAAAATATTGGCTCAATGGCCGACGAAATACCTTAATAAATAAACACAGCGGTAACATGAAGGAATTCAAATATCCAGCGTGTGCCCCGTGATCATCCCACAGGCAATTGACTGGAAGTTGAACTCCTAGAAAGAACGGCATCGTTCCTCACCGAGATCCTCGTCATCTCTGAAACCAAGTTATCGGAGGCAAGCAATGCGGGTGAATAATAGCAAAATCATAATTATATGCAAGGCCAAATGAAGGAAGGTATAATATGGGTAAATTTGCATAAATGAGCAAATGACAATCTAAACTTGATTAATGAAATAATTACTAAATTAAATTGCTTGAATATAAATTGCATAAATGTAAGCACAAGTAAAATATCATATGAATATAGTGTCATACTTGACCTCCAAGTCAAGTCCTTACAACAATCATCAACTATGCCATTCATATATTAATAACCATAATGATCAATTTTAATCCCAACCATTCTCTAAACAAAGACCTATCAATAAGGAGCTTGAGACCGCAAGCACGGCCATTCGAATGGATTAATTACTCTGCAGAGTTTGTACGCTGTACCCATGGACAGTGAGTGACCGTCTGTGGTGTTGCAAGCACCGTGCACTCACGAAGTGTGCACATCGGTATCACGCATGACGTTTTCATTGGCCGTTTGCTAACCTTGCCTTCCCTAAATTGTCAAAAGTCCCTCTGAACCTGACCACTAACATCCCAGAGGTACAATTTATCCCCTCCTTCAAATATGGATAGTTAGGCAGGAAAAGGGTACAATTTATTGTATTGGTAAACCTTGAGCCCAAAACCGTAGTAATGGAGGTCCCTCTGAATAAATACCAGATCGGGAAAAATATCCATACATTCCCTACTTCTAGAAGGCAAGGCAACATTCAACTAATTACTTAGCCATGGCCGTCCCATACCAGCATCCATGGTCGCACGATGTTTCCTTAAATCAAGATACAAATGTACCGGTCCTTATGCGATGCGACGGGTCTCCAAAATCATCATTATCAATCAATCATTAATCCAATTTAACATTATCACATCAAAACCCGTCAACATCTAAATTATTATCAACAATAATTTCCCATCAACATAATCTGTAAATTTAATGATTATACATGTACTTACATTTATACAAAATATAGCCCTTCATTTTAGCAAGCTTAACTAGTAATTAACTATATCATGAAGCTTAGAGCATATAACCATTTTGATAGCCCAACCTATGGTTACAAAGGAATAAGATAGTCTGACCATTGGATAGAATCAATAGGTAGTATCTACTATTTCCCGATTGAACATATTTAGTGATATAAATTATGCACAAATTTATCCTACAAATTAAGTACTTAAATGCATTTGCAAACATAGGATCAAAATGATCAAGGGGTGTGCTTGCCTCGCACCTTTATATACATAATTCATACGACGATCTTCAAGTGTCGATCTTCCCGCGATGTAGTCCTTCGACGATTCACTCACGTGTGCATCAATTCGCAACCGATAAACTCAAAGATATCCAAATAAAATCATCCAAGAAGATCCAATAAAATCTACAATAATAAATACAAATATTTTGAATAAAAACCAAAGAACATGATCATGGAGTGCATTTCATGAGAAACGAATATCTACTCGAAGATCGTAAAGAAGTTACACGTAAGCGGATTTCATCGATACTAAATACAAGAGAGGGCAACTAAGGTTTGCGTGGCCCAATTTACTTGATGAAGGTTCTTAGCTACGAGACATCCCCTTGGCCTTGTAAGGGCCATATTCACCTAGACAGGTTATTTATTATTTATTTCTTCTTAAAGAAAACTAGGTGTGAGGTTATGCATAAACCTTTATCTACAAAACTCCTATAGTGGAAATGATGACATGCATATGTTTTATTGATGGTGATTGCGTGCATATCTATTATATAAAATTCATAACTATTTCTATTAATAAACATAGCGTTGTTCAAACAAACATGAATAAATAAACTAAATTTACATAGAAATTATTTCTAAAATGGTTTACATATAAAATGAAGCTACACGCTTCTAATGCATATGGAAACATTCCTATACGTTAAAATCTTAACTTATCTTCTATAAGTATTTATATGCCTTTATGCATACATATAACATAGTTAAAGATACGTTTCTTTTAAACTAAATTATTTACATAGGGCATGTTCTAAGGATTTACTTTATGATTTAGATATTACGATCATGGTGTTATATGCATATTTTCAGCTAGATATAGTTATTATTGTTTCATCATTCTTTATTAAATTACTTACGTAAGGCTACATGTATGCCTATGGTGTGCCACATATATTCATGAGCATGGGATGTAAATAAATCCATATGCAATGCATACATAATGAGTTTATTTACTTAGGTTAATTAATTTAACATTAAAGGTAAAGTTTGTACAAAACTACCATTTTAATACTACCTGTGATAATTAGGGCAAAATCTCTACATATTTTAATTATAGTGATGGCATGCAAATCTATTGTACAAATAACAATTAAATTCTTATAATGAAACATGTTGTTTCTTAAGAAATAAAACAAGCCTAGATATTTATTTTCCTAACAATTTTTCCTATGATCAAATACTAAATTACAGTGGTATATGATTCTGAACTTCCAAGAAACACTCTAATCTTCTCTACTTCCTTGTATAAAATTCTTTAAGTAAAATTTTTATGTTAAAAACACAATAAGCTAACCTATTTTATTCCACAAATTTTTCCCTAAAGACATATATCAAATTATTGCAGAAAAAGGAGACTAAAAACATGAGGAAATATTTTAGCAATTTTTCCTAATTTTTCCCTACTAATTCTCTATCTAATTCGAGCTAAAAAGGTTAAATCTTTTCTAGCCAATTACAGAGCGACAAGTGGCGGCTTAAGGTTTAATTCATTCAAAACCGGCTGTGCACAGTAAACACGGCGGCTCAGCAGCTCGCCGACGGTGGACTACGGCCAAGCGACGTCGATGGTGTACATCAAACGACGCGCGAGATCACGATCTACTCTCCGGTAGTCGTCTCACCGGCATTGGTGCTCTGTAGCGGCGGCGCAGGGGTGGCCTAGGCGGCGCGATGGCAGAGCTACGGCGAGATGCGGGAGAACGAGCACGGCGACGCCAACGGTGGGTAGGATTAGCATTTACGGACCACTAGGATACTCACCAAGCACACGATGCACTCGGTGGTGGTCGGCGGCGGCGGCTTGTCGGACGACGGCGGCGAAACAGAGGAGAACTAGACGTGATGTTCCTTTCGCCTAGAAATCAAGAAAACGATCAAAAGGGTAAGCATCATCATCGCACAGAGATACTGAGGAAACCAAGAATCGACGCGGAGCTCACCGGAGAAGCTCGAATTCCGGCAATGGCGGCGGCGGGTGATTTTGGGGAAAACCAAAATTCCGGGTTGCTCTTTCCACTTCTCGCGCCCAAGGCTGCTCGGGAAGCTTGGAGAGGGTCAAAGAATGTGCACAGAGAAGCGCCCGAGCTTTTATACTCGTATTGAGGCGGTTTGCCGTGAGAACGCGCTGACGCGCACTGCGCCCTCTGTGGCGAAAGGAGATTGGAGGAGGAGAGGAGGCTCCGGATTGTGAGCGTGCGCGCGGAAAGCTGCGCGAGACTCCGTGGCACGCGTGGCAAGTGGCGGCGAGGCGTTTCAGTGCTTCTACAGGCGGGAGCATAGGGAGGCGGTGGAGGCCAACGAACGAGCGGGCGCGGCGTGGCACGGGAGGCTTCTTGGCGGGATTTTCTCCCTTATCCAAGTCAACGAGGTGAGCAGGGAGAGGCATGGGCGCGCGGAGACGTGGAGCCGTGCCGTGGCGAGCACGAGACGAGGTGGCTGCCGTTGACGCGGCCGGCGGAGCGCATCGCGGCGCAGCGCGTCGCGCCGCGCATGAACAGAAGAGGAAGAAGGGGGTGCGGGCCGGCGGGCTGACGTGGGCCGGACGGTGATGGATGGGACAGGCCAAGGTAAGATTCTCCTTTTCTATTTTCGTAAATTCTAAATGGGCCGAGCCCAACTAGTTGATCACTATTCTTTCCATTTTTCAAACAGACTGATACTTTTATGAATTTTTAGATGAATCAAACGAGTTCCAAAAATTATGAAAAATTCACAGAAATTAAGTCTCCATGAAACCCAGCTATGGTGAATTTTGGGAAATTTTTGGTAAAGCCCATTTCCCACGAAAAATATAACGAGCTGCTGTGCAATATGATATGCAATGTAGGCATGAGCTCAAATTCCAAAAATTGTTCAAATGTGAAATCCAAACATGCAAAACAAATCCAAATATTTCAAACCTCAAATAAGAACATCTCAAGTCAAATCACAGAAAAATTATTTATTAAAATAGAAATAAATCAATATACCATTTTATTTAGGGAAGACTCTATCTATGTTATTTTAAATTTTGTTGCTTATGTTAATGAGTGATTAGATTTCTTAAAAACGACGGCCTAGGGGCCGGGATGTTACAGAACCAGCCTCACTTTAAGTTTATGTCTAATTCTTTGTATTACATAGAAACTTGGAGCTATATCTATATGATGCACTTACGTGCGTTCCTCCGTACACGCGCATACGTTTTCTTGCTCCGTTGCTGGGGGGGGGGGGGGGGGGGGGGGGGGGGGGGGGGCGGCGCTGCCACGATGAAACAAGGGAATGAAAGGTCAGGGCAAGGTTTATTGATGAGGGTTTATCCATTTTAGGAATTCCCCCAAAGGTGGGATACTAGAATCTACTTTTCAAAAAGGCCATCAGGAAATAGTAATCAATTGATTGGCAGATCTAAAAAGAGAAACAAGGTTTTTACTAAAGATTACCTCACAATATGAGCCTGTTTCACTGTAAGGTACTAACACCTTAGAGTCCATAAAGGGGAAGGATTAAGTTTTTTCTTACTATTCACTTCCTAAGAATTGACATGAAAAATATCGTAATATAGTGATCGAGACCACCTTCAATTTGTAGACATGCTTTACGCCTTAGCCGACTCTAGGGGTTGGGTGCTATTAATCAAACAATCACGCTTAAAAGGCTTAGCCGAGTCGGATGCTTACTTTCATTTACATATGATTTATAGCCTTACCCAGCTCTGAAAACTGGGTGTTGTCAATCACATGGCACACTTACAAAACCTCAACCGACTGAGTTTGATATTGATATTGATAAAACAAGCTTTTTTGCAAGCTTTCAGTTACCCTTTTTGACATTGATCAGTATTAGGTGTTAACTGCCGATATGCCTAATTCAAGGCTTTGCTTACCATGGATTACTCGGAATCAGGTATCTCAAATTATTATTAAACCTGATTCAGGTCAAGTCTTTTTTAATTGATTGATATATTACAAGATCATATCTACACGGAGAGACACCCAGTAAGGAAACATCCAAGATCATTTAAAAAGCACTTGGGAGCTACTGCTATTGTTATGACCCCCCGAGTATTCTCATGACCAGCAGAGCTGAGTAAGCTGATAAGAGTAGTCGGACTGGCCCATAAGAGACCGAGTAGCACATGACTCCAGAAGGAAGGCGTGGCTAGTCAGCAAGATAGAACATGACTCTTGTTTTGTACTCGAAGTAATTTTATGATGTAACTGACTGGGATACTTTCCATGTAACCATGTACCACCGACTATATAAGGCGGGCATAGAACCCATCGTAAACAGATCAATACAACACCACCTAACACAGGACATAGGATTGTTATTTTCAAGAAGGCTCGAACCTGGCTAAACCCCGTGTCCTTGTATTCACTATCGTATTCTTGGTTTCTTCGCCCCTAGTTAAAATCTATCGAGGCCTTAAAACCTCGACACTATATTATTTTACGGCGAAAATTGAAAAATCTAACATTGCAGGTAAGTATATTACAATTCATCACGTGAGAAAAAAGATTTTGTTGTTCCTCTATTTTTCTATCCAACTTAATTAGAACTTCTTTAGCTGCATTTCTTGACAGCATAAGCATCCACGTGTCCATGAAGAGATAGTAAATGAACCCTCGCACATTCTGACATTCCATTTGAACATGAGAATTGGTGCATCGTGCAAGGAAAGAATCATAATGATGAAATATAATTTGTTGATGATACAATCTTGAGTAGTAGTGCCTACCTAAATGGAAATCTTTTTTCCTGAAGTCTTTCAAAACTTGTGTGCACCTTCACTTTCTTGAGAAGAGGCATGATACCAAATATGTTTTAATTGGTAGATAACAATCAATTTTTTCTTAGATAACACCTAATCTATTACAACAGATTTATGTGGTAGTAGAAAACATCTAAACCGAAGGGAGCATCTCTTCTCTCACCGAGTGACAAGTGGACGGAGCTTTCTGAACAAGTTCAAAATGATACCTTGTACATGGTTTTTAAAAAGAAAAAGTAGTGTTTCATATGTAATCAGATTAAGGACCTGTTTGAATCCTATTAATTAACGGTTAGCTAACTAATTTTAGCTAACAATTAGTTTATAATTCAAAGGACTAACACTTAGTCAAAGGAAAAACATGTTTTTTATGATTGACCGAACTAACAATTAGTCAAGCTCCAAAGAGACATAGAACAAACACTTAGTCAAGTAATTCTTAGTCCAACTAACAGTTAGTTCTTATCCATCCAAACAGGCTCTAAAGTAAGTTCAGAGTACCGTCTTCTTTTACATGGCGTTTCAAAAAGGGTAAAAATAGAGGTCCCGATTAGCCGAAATTTACGAAGTCCGATCGATGCAGGATGTGTAATTTTGTGTCGCGGTGTTGGAAACTTGACACGCAGCCGCCCGTCTTGTTCATTCCCCCGTCGACCGGAGTTGGGCCGGGATGGGAGTCGCGATGATGGCGTACGGACCCTTCTGCTCGATCGAATCGCGTGGCGCACATCTCGGCTGAGGTGGACTGGGCCGGGCCGTTACTTGGTTACGAGGTTGCACCACTTGGGCCTTCTTCATCGGGACGTAGCGGAGTGGTATTTCTGTCGTTTCAGCATTATTCGTCTCCGTTGATGAGCATGGTAATGAATAAATTTGGAGAATACTGAATGCTGTCGTTATCTAGCAATCCATACGACCATTTGAACTCTTTTGTCTGTGTCTCATTTACTAGGATAGCAGATTTGATAAGTTGATATGAGATCCAACGTGCGGAGAGATGGACTTGGCGCTTTGCTCATGATCATCACCTCCTTCGGCGTTCATGAGTCGATTTCCATTTTGGCAATAGTTTCTACCTCAGCTGAAGTGTATAAGTTAAACGACCATGTCGTTCCCGAAAGAGTCTCCTCAGATGTCAAGTTCCAATGTAGCCGAAATTTACACAGTCCGGTCTCAATTGCGCAGCTGAACATCCTGCGCAAATTCTAGTCCAATCTCAGCTTTGCTAAATCACTAATCAGTAATCAGTTGCAATAATTTGCAAATTCCAGTGCCCAACATTCCTGCATTCCACACGGAATCGACGCAACCAAACCGTGTTTTCAGATAGTTCAACTTTCAGGTGGTAGTTCTTTCTCTCTCGAGACTCTTCTTTCCCCAACAACAGTAGCTTCGCGTAAGGCTCCCAATCGCCGGCCATATCCGGCCCCTCCCCTCCTCCTCCGGCTTGCCGCCGGCGTTGGTCTGGGTGAGGGACCCATCCTTGTACAGTATAGGTATCTATCTTCTCGTTTTTTGCTGTAGTTGTTCTGTTCTGGCTAGCCGTTTATCGCTCTAGTGGGCGATTTGTTTTCTCTGGCGATGGTTTCCGGTTCCCAGTGTTCTTACATGGAAGTAGGCGTCATGCCTTTTGTCTTCCCCTTCGGATTCCGTGGAAGTAGGCGTCATGCCTTTTGTCTTCCTCTTCGGATTCCTTCCCGATGGGTGTATCTCCCCCTCTTGCTTCTCCTTCCTTGCTCTGAAGCTGGTTTTGCTGAAGAGCAGTGCTCGTTGGTGTCTCGTTGGTGCTGAGTCTGACGATGTATGCCGAGATCTCCTGGGTTGGGTTGATCGCCTCATGCTGATCCCCAAATTCATCCTAGGAGCTCATTTCAGATCAAACCTGGTGAAGCTCATCAAAGATCTACGGTTTGTTCTTCTTCAACCTCTCCTATTCGTGTTCGATTCGAGGCGCCCGTCGAGTGGACCGTTGACATGGCAATCGATCTACACGCTGAGGCCCTTCTGCCATCTCCGCTGCGGTGGTTCTCACCGTATGGTCCCAGCGTTGATGGCGGCGGCGTCGTCCGGTGCTTCGGTGCCCAAGATCTGGCTGGCCTGCTGCTTCCGTCGGTTGCGTTTCCTGTGGCAGAGTCTTCTCCGTCTCTGTTGTAGGAGAAGTTACTAGAAGGACTTGATTGTAATTTCTTATTTACATTTATGTCCTCTTTTGTTGTTGTCCAAAGGCCTTATCTCAAATATTGTATCTTGTAAGGGCCTTTTGGCTTATGTACTGGTGATCCGCTCAGAGCAATGAAGTTTCTAGCCCTTGCGGGCGTTTTTCCTTCAAAGAAAAAAAAAACCGTGTTTTCCACTTTGATGTATGCTTCCCAACTTTGTCCGCGTTGCCGAGTCGGTCAATGCAGAGCTTTCTCCGCTGCCGGAACAACACTCCAAACCAGCAAAAACTCGCACGAAATTTCCTCACCAGGACCACCCAAAAAGCCCAAAGCCCCCGGCAACCGGTGAGCGCAGCGCACCAGCCGCGACGGCACGCAGACAGCTCCTTCCTAGCCGTTGACTCCCAAACAATCTTCGCTCTCCGTTGTCGCCGGCGGGCGAGGCGGGATGGCGGAGGCACTGGCCGGCTGGGTGGTGTGCCCGTTCATCAAGATCATCGCCGACAAGGCCAGCCGCTGCGCCTCCGACAGGATCAAGTGGCTGAGCAGCGACCGCGTCTCCGATGCGCTGAGCCGGTTGGGGAGCGAGCTGATCCAGCTCCGCGCCGTGGCGCGCGCCGTCGAGCGGCGGAGCTCCCCTGCCACCAGCACGGAGCTTCGTGCCTGGATGCAGCAGCTCAACGACGCCGTGTACGAGGCCGACGACGTCCTCGACGACTTCGACGACTCGGCGCCGCAGCCCGAGTCATCCCTCATCAGGGTCGGGAGACTCGGGCGGCGGATCCTCGGCAACGATGAGGCCCTCAACAGGCTCAAGGAACTCGTCAAGAAGCTGGAGGTCATCCACGAGAGCTCCCAGACTCAGAGGCTCATGAAGGCGGCGGAGCTCGAGGCGTCCGCGTCGGGGGAGCTTAGCGGCCACGACTCCCCGCACGACCGCGCCACTGGCTCCATGCGCCATCAAGAGCAGGTGGTGCTCGGGCGCGACAAGGATCTGCGAGACATGGTGGCCTGGCTCGTCGGCCCGTCCGATGGAGAAGCACAGTCCGTGTCCGTCCCCATCGCCATGATCATGGGCCACGGCGGGATGGGGAAGACCACGCTGGCGCAGCTCCTGCTCCAGGACCACACGGTGGCCTCCGCCTTCGACCTCAAAATCTGGGTCCGGCCCAAACCCACGGACGACGTGCTTGAGCTCGCGACACAAATCCTCCAGTCCGCGGACCTCGATGTGCCGAACCACACCAAGAGCTTCGATTGCTTGCAGAGGAGACTCACCAAAGCAGTCTCGTCGCGCAAGTTCCTGCTCGTGATCGACGACGTCTGGAACAGGGAGGGCATGGAGGAGCATCTCTACCGCGAGATGTGGAACAAGGTGCTGGCACCTCTCAGAGAGGGGTGCACGACGGGGAGCAAGATTGTGATCACCAGCCGGCAAGAGATCGTCGCGACATTGCTGGCTGCAAACAAGAAGGTCTGGTTGGACGGCTTGCGGGATGATGATATCTGGTCGCTGTTAAAGAGGAGTGCATTTGGGGAGGAGGATATTGCCAAGCAGGCTCCAGCACTGCAGGATATCGGAAGGAAGATTGCCAAAAAGCTCAGGGGGTCACCATTGGCGGCAAAGGCCGTTGGACAGATGCTGGAAGATAGCCGCAGCATCACCCAGTGGAGAAACGTGCTTGACATGGACGTCTTTGACAAGATCTCCTCAACGCTAAAACTGTGTTACCAGAATCTGCCGGAGCACCTACAGCCATGCTTCGCGATCTGCAGCATATTCCCGAAGAACTGGAGGTTCAAACGAGATAAGCTGGTGAAGATATGGATGGCGCTTGATTTCATCCCGAAAGCTGGTGATGAGAAACCATTGGAGGAAGTGGGAAGCGAGTACTTCGATCAGCTTGTGGCCAGGTCATTCTTCCATAAGCAGAAGGTGGGGCGTCGGAGGTACTATTACATCCACGACCTGATGCATGATTTGGCTGAGAAGGTTTCTTGGTTTGACTGCGTGAGAGTTGACAGCATCAAGAAAAAGATTCCAGAGACAGTTCGTCACTTATCTGTGTCCAGTGATGCTCTGGAAATGCTCAAGAGCCAGTGTGAGCTCAAAAGGTTGCGCACATTGGTGATTCTCAATAACCCTTCATCTTCCTTGAATAAACTGCCAAGTGATCTTTTATCAGAGCTGAGAAGTCTTCGAGTTTTGTCTATGGAAGGATGCCATATTGTTGATCTATCAGAGAGAATTGGTCATTTGAAACATCTCAGATACCTTGCACTCTGCAAATCAATCACCATGCTTCCACAAACAGTGACAAAGCTCTATCATCTTCAGACCTTAAGGAGTCCAAAAGGATCCTGCCTCCAGGGGATCCCAAAAGATATATCAAACTTGAAATGCCTGCGACATTTGGATATGGATACATCAAGAATCGCCGGTATTGGAAAACTGGTTCACCTTCAGGGATCAATTGAGTTCCATGTTAAAAATGAAAGAGGACATACTTTAGATGATCTGAATGGTATGAGTGGTCTTCGCAAACAACTCCATATCAAGAACCTTGAGGTTGTAACAAGTCAACAAGAAGCCTGCCAAGCTGGACTGAACAAGAAGGATAATCTTAAGATGCTAGAATTGGAATGGAACTCGACTGATAGGAGTGTGGCTTCTGTTGCCGCTGATGTCTTGGATGGTCTTGAACCACACCAATATATTAAAAAGCTTCGTATTCGAAGATATCCTGGTAAAAGATCACCAAACTGGTTGAGCGGAAGCTTGAAAGAGAGTAACTTCTACCTTAGATACCTATATTTGATCAACTGTAGAAAATGGGAGGTCCTGCCTCCTCTCGGGCAGCTTCAATATCTCCAGGTTTTGCATATGAAGGAGATGTGCTCAGTAAAACAAATCAGCCAAGAGTTTTATGGAACAAATTCACCGGCATTTCCACATTTGGAGGAACTTCAATTTGATGATATGCCAAACTGGGTTGAGTGGACCCAAGAAAAGAGAAACATTGAGGTGTTCCCTAAGCTTCGCAAGTTGAAGCTTTCGGACTGCCCAGAGTTGATAAAAGTGCCACCTCTCCCTCTATCCATACGGATGGTCTCGGTCAAAAATTCAGGGTTTGCTTCACAGCTGAAGCTGTTCCTCACATCATCATCAAAACCCCACAGGTTTGCATTAGATACGTGCTCTGCCACTGTTCTTACCAATGGCTTGCTGCACCAGGTGCACGTGGAAGCAATTGCTAGTTTGACCCTGAGGAACTGCCAAGATACAAAGTTTGAAAAGATTCAGGCATTGACTTCCCTGAGTAAGCTGCAAATATATAATTCAGACATCAATGATGAGCACTTGGACTCCTGTTTGCGAGGTTTACTAGCACTTAACTCACTGGAGATAGTTAACTGTAACAACATCACATCTCTTCCAGAGATTGAGAGTCCAGATTGCTTAACAAAATTTTATGATCTACACATTCAGCACTGTTCTGAATTTTCCTCCCTGCACGCACTGCCAGGTTTTGTGACACTGAAAAATCTGTTGATTGAAAATTGCTCCAATGTCACTGCAGAATCTTTCCCTGCCATATTCAACAGCACCAGCTCCTTGAGAGAACTGAAAATAATGAACTGTGTTCAGTTGGACTCACTGCCGAGTGGCCTCCCATCTTCCCTGCAAGTTCTTCATCTGATTGGATGCAAACCAACTTTGATGAATCAATTGCGACTCAAAGCTGGACCAGAATGGGATAAAGTGGATTTTATCCCTGCAAAACATATCCACTGATCAGAGATTTTTCTGCAGGTCAGCAGGTATGAGGTACTATCATTAGGAAGTTTTATGTCTGCATCAACATCTATTGAGAATGGCACATTCTTACAACATAGAATATTTCTTCTGGAGATATGCTGATAATATGTATCTGTAGTTCCAGTGAAACAATTTCTGTAGTTCCAGTGAAACAATTCCAACACATAGTGCTTACGATTTTCATCTGAAATTATGTGATACAGGATAAAGGATACAGGACGAAGCATGGTCGGCAACAGCATCTTCTTCTTCTTCTTCTCCTCCTCCTCCTCCTCCTCCTCCTCCTCTCTCTCTCTCTCTCTCTCTCTTGTGCAACATTTGTTTAGGGTTCCAAATTTGTAATGTATATGTAATGTGTCTGTAATAGCCCCATTGACATAAATTTTAACTTTCCTTTCTGCCATAGCCTGTATATTTCACCTTCATATATATCCATGAGATATGTAAACAACCATTTGGTGAGATTTAATAAGATGTGAAGAATATATATTTTTTAAAGAAAGGAGTGGGGGAATAAGGATACAAATGGGCTTTTCTTATGAATTATGCAATTACAAGGTCCTCAGGACAAAAAATACAAAAAACCAGAAGGCTAAAAGACTAAGAGATAGAGTTATGAACATGTAGTCCTAATTAAATCGAATTTGTTCTTTCAATTGCAATAGATTCACGTACTTGTTCTGCTGATTGTAGTTGGTAGGTAGTTCTGTTTTGTAAAACAGTTCACATTTTAGTTTCCCGTCCATACTAGCATTTTTTACCGTCCACATGAGTCCAGCAATGGCTGCCATCAAGACGAAAAAGTGCAAGTCATCCAATTCCACTTTATAATTTACCTTTTTTTTCAAAAAAAGGCCATTAGTAGGTTCCCCCTAACCTGCACAGAACCTCTTGATATGGACTATGGTTGATTCAAAACGGAAACCCGAAGCACAGGATCCCAAAGCATAATTCACACTCAAAGCAATGTTGCATATAGTCACAACTCCCAAATTACAAATCTTTACTTCTTCAAAGAAAAGGACCAACAGTGAACAAGACTAGTTGAAGAACTAAAATACAATTGCATGCAAAATGTAAAATTTAACAGAAAGAGGAAAAGTAACCTGTACATAACTTGCCAAAATACCAATTAGGTATAACTGACATCTAGTCCCACTAGAGAGGCCTCTTAAGACTAACAAGTTGCCAACCTGAACATACCATCAGGAAAATATTGTCACGCAGGATGAGGACAACCAGATTCTTGATCCAACAAATTATAGTTATTCTGGCATCAAATCACAGCACCAGACTGAATCCAAATGAACTGCTCTTTTCTCAAGAAAAGATTGCCGACGATTTCAGCTCCTGGGATTGTTCATAAAGTTAGATTTTGAAAGCAAACAAATCAGTCTCAGAGGGTAATCCTTCGCCCATCTCATACGACGAATGGAATGCAACTCTTATGCATCGCCTTAGACACCAATCATGTCCCTCGTCGACCTTATGTCTGTAGTATGTTTCAAGATGTTTAACAAATTTACCGATGCCTCCAGGATCATTATCAAGAAATAACATAGGCATATCCAGCACCTCAAGACGTCGAAGCTTGTATATACATTTGGGCAGTTTGTTGGTCATACAGCACAAAGCAAGGTAGCGGAGATGAACCAACTCACTAATGGTATCTGGTAATTCTATGATATCAGATCGAGTAAGATCCAGGACATGCAACTTCTTAAATTTGGCCAGAAGTTTAATAGGGAACTGACAGGAGGATAATGACGGGTTTCTGTGAATTACCAATGTCCGCAGCCTTGCAAACATGTTCATGCTCTTGAGCTGTGGTACATAATCCGTCGAGACAGACAAGTGGCGAACCGTGTGTGGAATCATAACAGGGATTCCATCTTCCATTTTCATGCAATAATGAGCAGAAAAATGGTGGGCCACGTCATACATTAGGTCATCCAGGATATAATATGTTTGCTGGTCTTTGATGACACTCTGGAAGAAGGAACGCGATAGGAGATCATCAAAGTATTGTTGCCCTAAACCCTCCAAACTTTTACCTTCTTCCCTCGGTGGTTGAATAAAACCCAGAGCTATCCACATATTGACCAGCGTACAGCGATTAAACTTCCAAGCCCTGGGAAATATGCTGCAGTACGCAAAGCAGCATTGTAGGTGCCCAGGCAAGTGCTGGTAACTGAGATGGAGGGAGGAAATAATAATGTTATCATACATTTCTTTGTCCAGCAATGCTCTCCATTTCTGTGTGCTCCAAGTGTTTGTTAACATTTGCCCAAGAGCTTTTGCAGCCAGTGGTGAGCCCTTCAGCTTTGCAGCAATGGCTTTCCCAATCTCCTGCAAATACGGAGGGAAATCCGTGGTTTCTCCCCCCAAGGCAGCTTCCTTGAACAACCACCAACAGTCACTGCTTCTTAAACCATCAATGGAAACAACATTTCTAGAGTTCAGAACCTCAGACATCAGCTTCATCCTAGTAGTGACCAAGATTTTGCTCCCACTTGCGGAAGATCTAAGAGGAGCCAACACCTTGTTCCACACATCCCTGTTATCCTGCTCGGTCTTACCCTCATCAATCCAAACATCATCAAGGACCAAGAGAAACCTCTTCGACGCGACAGATTCCTCAAGCTTCTCCTGCAACCTTTCCAAACTGGCCAGACCATCATCATGCAATGCATCGTCTGCGCAACCAATAGACTGCAGTATCTCCCTTGTGAGCTCGGCCCCATCCGACCTATCCCAGACGCAGACCCAAGCCCTCAGATCAAAGTGCGCTTCGATCCTCGAATCATTGTATACATACTGAGCGATCGTGGTCTTCCCCATGCCTCCATGGCCAACCAATGCAACAACCGGAGCAGACGACGACCATTTCTCCTTGCAATCACCGAGCAGCTTCCCGATTACCTCGTCGCACTCCTCCTGGCGCCCAACCACCCTTGGCTCCGCGAGCAGGGAGCCCGTCACGCGGTGGGGCGACCGCACCCCGCGTGATGCAGCCGCGCCGCGGCCACCCCGCAGCGGCTCTGAATCGTCAAGGGCGCGGTCGAGCCTGCCGACCAAACGCCGCAGGTTCCGCGCCTGGCGACAGGGGAAGGCGGCTTCGACGCAGGCAGAGAGCGCGGGCCGGCGGCGGAGGAGCTCGTCGAGGAGGTCCTCCGCGTCGGCCACGGCGTCCGCGAGCTGGACGAGCCAGGCCACTAGCGCGGGCGCCTCGTGCCCGCCGGGCGGCGGGCTCCGCCGCTCGAGCTCGCGGGCGACGGGCTCGACCCGGAGGAGCGCGTCGGCGAGGCCCCCCAGGCCGGCGCCCGCGGTGCGGTCGAGGGCAGCTGCGCGGCGGGCGAGACCGGCGAGGTCCTGCGACACCGGCCACGGTGCGGGTGCGGGCGCGGGCACGGGCATCGGCTCGAATCGGATCGGATCGGAGGCCTTCCTGGTCTGCGTGGCGTGGGAGAGGGCGCGGGGCGTCGTCGGGCGTGTTTGGCACGGCGGTGAACTGGCGAATTGGTCGTCGCTTTCGCACCCGAGCTTGCGAACTGGCGAATTGGTTGACCAGGAGAAGCGGCCTGGAGTCTTCACAGTAAAGTTGCTTCTTTCTATTCTTTTTTTTTTTCCTTTTCTTTTGGTGAAACGCCGTCAAGGGCTCAAGGCGGTGCTCATGGGACGGGCCACCAACGTGCAAACTGGGCGCGTCGGCCAGTTTATGGTGGTTGCCCAGACTCTTATGAAAGGACGACTCTTCATGTAACAAATACATATTGGGTGCGTTCGTTGCACCCCTTCTAAAATTTTAGACCTGTCACGTCAAAGAGAATCTTACTATATAAACATATTTTTATTAATTTAATGACAAAACCTATGTCACGACCCCCCTCTAAATCGCGAGACGAATCTAATGAGCGTAACTAATCTATATTTTGCTACAGTGATGCTACAGTAGATTCGTCTCGCGAATTTGAGCGGAGTCCTGCAATTAGTTTCGTAATTAAACTTTATTTGTAATCACAATATTCGTTGGAAAAACCTTTTAAAGTTTAGACCCCATACAATGAACGCACCCATTGATTCATTCTTCTAAAAAAAATGAGTTCAAGAGTCTGACGTCCCCCTAAAATTTCATTAACAAGAAGAACCAGAAGCCACATCCCGCAGGGAGGTGAACCAGAGCGACCACCCGCCTTGGTGTGTTTAGCAGGGATCAAACCCAAGCTGACTCCCCGAGATTATCTCCTGAGCAACCAGTTGAGCTAGGTGTGCTACGCTGGGCGGAGCTAGAGTTTGTCGAAGAAAGGTGCGACACTGTAATTTGGGCTGCTTGATCTTGATTTTTTTGGCCTTGTGAGTGCATGATGATGAGTTAAGTGGGTGCGTATGTAGTGAAAATAGAGCATATATCACTAAAAGTTTCAAAAGCTCCGCATCCGGAGCTATACATGTAGCTCCGCCCCTACGCACATTGATTCATTCTTCTACGTTAAGTTCTATTTGTTTCTTTAATATTCTAATAAAGTCAAACTAGTCTCTAGACAACACATAAGGAACGCTGTCTTTTCTTCACCTTTCATGGCGGTTGCGATAAAGAACTGATAAAGGACAGTACAAGATTGATAAATTACGGATTTACTAGGCCACTTCGGCTTACAGCTCCATTGTTAACTCTGCAAGAGTAAAGCAGCAACACAGGTCAACAGAAGAGCCATCAAGTTTCCAGTGGCAGGCAACCAATTCCAGACAAGATACAATTCATACAAGTGCTGCATATATGCCATTTATTTTTCTCCACCACGATCGTCCACTTCCAGCATCGCCAGCTCGAACTCCGGCTCATCGAGGGAGAAGTTCGCGCCCTCCACGACGCTAGCAAGGAAGCTGGAGTCATCAGCCCCAACATCCCACAGCCTTGATTCTGGATCTGTGAGGTAATACTCCGAGGTTCTCGAGAGAAGGCGCAGGTTCGTGTGCACCGCCACCAGATCGTCGGCCCATTTGGGACGTTGTTTGCACTTCATGATCTTCTTAATGAAACGATACGTGCTCCAGTTCCTCTCGTAGCAGGATGATGATGCATGTTGGGAGAGAAGCTTGAGAGCTAAATTCTGCAACTTAGGTGCTGAAGCTCCATGGGTCACCCACCACGTCTTAGGATCCAGTATATCCCTGTCGGCCCAAGAGTCCAAACTAAAGTCTCTGCCCAAACAAGCAAACTCTGCATACTCTTCTTTAATTGTATGCAAGTCATCTTTTGTAGCAAATATTTTCTTCCATCATTTATTTCTCATACGTGAAATCTCAATGTTCCTGTGTGGGGGCAGACGCTTAGCATCGTCGACCATCCAACTGCCACTGTAATTTCTAAAAAAGAGACCAAAATGTCAGTATAAAGTAATGGCTTGAAAAACTGAAGGGGAAAAACTAGAAAGAAACATATTAACTACAAACTAGGATTCACCTTGGATTCAGTGAGTGTGCTAAACAATAAACAGCCCGTTCGGTTGGCTGATCAGCCAGCGCTGGCTGGGCTGATTGACACTGTTGGGTACTGTAGCTACAGTATTTATGAGTCATAACGGTAACAAGCCGCCAGCCGGATCGGACACCAGCCGCAGCCACTTCCAAGCATCCGAACGGGGCGAAAGTTGAGTTTCGCTCTTGCTCCACCAATATACTAAAATGCCATGCACAACAGAGTAAAATGTTGACTCTTCGTCAGCCACCTTCCCTTCATGCTTATAAATGGCAGCCTTTACCTTTTCAATCATATCATTCCACGTTACATAGATCAAATGAAGAGATGACTTTTCATTTTCCACCGTGCGTATCATCGAATATATAGGCTCTGTGAAGTCAAGAATGTAGTCAACTTGATCCCACCACAAGTCATCAAGAATTTTTTTCTTCACAATTTGTGCTTGCTCCATGTTATACTTCCTGTAATCAGACCACTTGTCACTGATAACCATCATTTGAAGAGATCGCTTGATCAAGCGAAACCGCTTTAGCATGACAATATCAGAAGCAAATCTTGTGTCAGCAACAACAAGCATCTTCAATTTACTGAACTCATCAAACATTGATGACATCATGGTGTGATTGATTATGAAATTCTTGATGACGGTCGCATCCTCTACAACTTCCAAAATCCAATGGCAATCTTTTAGGTCAACATCTTCAGTACTCTTAGCAGTACAAATATTTTTCAAGGCAAGACTTAAGGTATGAGCAACACTTGGGGTCCACTGGATGTGGCTGTATTTTTCTTCAATCAGCTCTCCAGCAGCTCTGCAAACAGGATTATTATCTGTGATAACTTGGATAACATTTTCTGGTCCAACGTCTTCAATGGCAGAAATGAGTTTCTCTGCAATATACTCCTTTGTCTTTAACCCATCGTCATTGTTAATTGCTTCCAGGAAAACCGGCCCGCTTTCAGTGGCAGCTATAATGTTGATAACTGGTCGCCTTTCGACATCTGACCACCCATCAGCGAGAATTGTCACACCTGCCTTCCCCCACGAACTTTTGATGGTCTCTAGCAAGCTTCCAATGCCAGCCATTTCTTGTTGCAATAGATTTGTCCTCAGCTGCTTGGGACTAGGAGGTACGTAACCAGGAATGTGAATCATTGAGGCGACAGAAAATGAACTTTGGTAATATGGGTTCCTTGCAAGATTGGATGACAAGCCTACAGGTACAAACTAACACTCAATGACAAGTTACACAAGAGAAAGTTGTTGTGTTTAAGATGTTAACCTGAAGAATAGAAGATCCTTGCAATTTGAGAAGCCAGTTGGTGTTCCATAAAAGTACAATTTTCTTCATCACTGCAACCAGGGATGTCATTCTTCCTGGTGGCCAAAGAGAATGAATTCTGATAATATGGGTTTTTTGCGACATTCAGTGGCAATCCTGCGAGAAGAAACAATAATTTAAAGAGAATATGAAAAGGACCTACAACATAAGCACTACTTTTGAGTTAAGTCGTAACCTGCAGAATAAAACATTCTCGCGATTATAGCATCCCAATGATCCGAATTTCCATGCACTGGTCCTCATCTGCACTCATGATCTTCTTTCTTTTCTTTGACTGAACCAAAGCTTTGTCCGACATACCACAAGAATAACTACCAGCAGCAGAGTATGGCAATGGCACACCTGTAGGCATGGTCCTTGCATTTAACCCTTTTGATGCCAAGAACTCATTGTGAACTTGTTCACGGATGGTCTTGGTCACTCCAATACAATCTTTAAGCAAATGTTTCTCCACCGTAGAATAGCTTCCACAAAAGATACGATTGCAGTGGTCACATAGAAACCTCGCATTAGCTCCCCCAAGTGACTCCTCCAAGATGCCAACGTGTCTCCATAGGGGCTCATCATTTTCATAGTTTCCGGAATCATTGTCCTCACCTTGCATCTCCCAAGCTTGGGGACTCAGAATTATGTCTTTATCACTGGCAAGGTTAGTAGTAAAAGGACTATTCTTCAGGAAGATACATCACAACAAAATCTTCTATTATCTTAGTATTTGAAGAGAAAAAGAAGCTACCACGTTCGCTCTCAAGGCAACGAAATTACCACATTAATCAGAAAAAAGAAAAGCTATGAACCGTTAGATTTTATGAACATCTAACGGTCTAGATTAAATAAAAGAGTATGCTATGAACCGTTGGATTTTATGAATATCTAACGGTCTAGATTAAATAAAAGAGTCCATGATACAAGCGTATGTGCCGTAATTTCATAGTAAAAACAATTAAAATAACATCATAGTGATAGTAGGAAAGGAAGAGTCCATCCTAAACACAAACATAAAAACATATAATCAACCCAGAATAAAAAATAAAGAAGACCACGTCATGTTCCTAAGGAAGGAAAATATTCCTACAGGTTTGGCTGCAGGCCTCTGGCCGTTCACATGGTTGGCACTCTCAGAGAGACGTGAGAGACCAAACAACAGTATTAAGATAGAATCTTCCATCAACACGATATCTGCCTGCGTATATATGAAACCTAAAAAGAAGACCCCTGCGTATATATATGAATGCTTCCAAAACCTGCGAGCCTATATATGTCTCACAACATGATATCACGGTAATAAACACCGATCTCTCCGATCCGCCGGCAGGCGATCGTATCCGGCGACAGGCGACGACCAGGAGAGGGAGCATCGAGTGTGAGGACTCCGTGGAAGACGCGGTGGCCGCGTTCCCGTCGCATCATGTCGCGGCTGGCATGGCCATCACGGGCGGATACTACACTTCATTGCTCCACCACGAGGACAACTTCGCTCCCACCTCCACCCCGCTTGCAGGTCACCAGAAGATGCTGAACATGATAAGCCAACATGTGCCAAACAAGTCCCAAGTCGATGCCGTTTGCGAGCCACCGTAAGCGATCTTGGCACCGTATGCAGATCACCGTAAGCGTTCTTGCCAGTTGCAACCGTATTAAGGTCACTAGAAGCCAAAGTAATTTTGCCGCTAATCACGATACAACAGTGCCTGTCGAACAGTCTCCGTGACCCTTGCAGGTCTCAAGAAGCAATTTTGCTGCCCTTTGTTGGTCATTCAGAAGCAGTATCTCCTTCAGTTCATTCAAATCTTACCCTATCAATGGAACACAATCAAAACACCATCTTTTATGGAGCAATGGTGCAACCTCGACGGGCCAACGTGATCGACAGTCCATATTGAAGTAAACGAATCATCCTTACAGTGCAATGTACAAAATTGATTAAGTTTCAGAAGTTGGACGCATAAAACATCAATAACTTTGGGTTGGAAAAAGGTGATTAGTATTTTTCACAACTGGCATAAGTACAAACATCACCCATTGTCCTGTCCCTTCTTTAGTATCAATTTGCATGTAATATTCAGGTAGCATGACATGGTTAATATACCTTTCTAACTTCTCTTTAACCATGATCTCAACAATATTCTGTATGTTTCGTTTTGCAAGAACATAAACAAAGCACTGGTATTTATGTTCAAGTAGCTTGACGTGGTTAATATCTTTCTAACTTCTCTTCAACCATATTCTGTATTTTTTGTTTTACAAGGACATAAACAAGGCGTTGATTTTATGGAAACATTTTGAAATATTTGTTAGAAACAGTGACCATCGATATGCTTCCCTATGATTATCAATAATAGCCACAATCAGTGTCTTAACAAGGTTGAGTTTTATATTGCCAAAGCAGGTGTTCTGCGGAATAAGGATTTCCATATTCCAAAAGAAGACATGGCCAGAAAAAGGCAATCTTATTTATTTCCTTCCAAGTTATTTGCATAATGACGATGTCTGCTTATGGTGACCCCTTCGCACAAGTTAGCAGAATATATTGTAAGGTAGCGTCAATCTATTAGTATGTTACCCATAATAAATTTAAATATTGTCAATACATCTTCATTATATCTCAAAATTTCATAGGAGGCAGTCTATTTTCATAATTAGATATATATATTGTACATATACTTTTTAAGATTTCATGTTTTTGTATTCCTTGATGGTGTACTCTGCAGACTGTAAATGACACAGAATTAAGAATACTCGGAGCTACTAAATTTTCGAAACTAACAACATTTTCCTACCACATTCATCCAAAGAATAAATCTCTGAAAAGTCTAGGAAGAGAGGTAAAGAAGTAGCAAGGAGAACCATCGTTGGTGAAGAAGTTATACCAGTGGATGAAGAACAGTACTCTCTCTAAAGTGCAGGCGGTGCTGCGGGAGCTAGAGAAACAAGGAGTGTTGACAATGGGAAGTAATGCCGATATTTTAAAGCCATAGGGGCAGCCCGGTGCACGTAGCTCCCTCTTGCGCAGGGTTCAAGAAAGGGTTCGACCACTTTGTGTCTTTTGTACGCAGTCACATTTCTGCAAGAGGCTGTTCTCAAGACTTGAATCCATCACGTCATGGTCAAAAGGAAACAGCTTTACCGCTGCGCCTGCAGGGCTCCCCTTCCTCTCATATTTTTCTTAGATAATAGAAAAAAAATTCGGCCTTTTACGTCCTTGATGCATACATCCCATGGTTACAACATTATTACAAAAATCCAAGCTAATCAAAACCAAGTCAAAAGTCGACTGCTTATAGAATAAAGCATCATAAATTTAAAAATCATTTTATTTAACTACTAGCCTCCTATATCCTTTACGTCACTAATATTTTGCACCAACCAACATCATTAGAAAAAGAGTAGAGGGAGTATCAAATAGGTTATATCACCATTTCAAATAAATGTCATAATCAAGTTCATTGAAAATTATCATATACGACAAATTAAGGTCCCTTCTATTATTTTTAAGGCATATAAATATAAAAATCACTCCAATCTAGCCGCGCTACATAAAGTATGTACAACCTACCCTACCAGCCGGCAAGAGCACCACGGTCTCCACCACCTTCCGACACGTACTCCGTGGGCCATCGGAGGCAGGAAAGCCCGTCAGCCCACGATTTTTCTACCTCTCTCAATTGTAGCATGATCGAGAGTGAGAGAGTTTTACTGCTCGACGAGCCGGATGCGCCAGCACTTCTCAGCAAGGCTATGACAAGACCACAACCACCAAGATACTGCAGGGCAAGAGATACACCTAGGGGAAAGAAGCATTGGGCGTACATACATTACGTCGCCTTACATTCAACCATGGCTCATCGACCACTGACAAAAATGGCAGCATGCCACCCCAATGAGGTATTAGGCACGGCAATATTGGCAACGCTTTACTTCTTGCCAATAATATACTCTCTGTCCTAATACATAAGTATTTCTGGGTTTGATCAAAATCAAACTTTTGTAACTTTGACTATCAATAAAAAAAACAAAAAAAAAGATTGACAATAGATAAAATATGCTACTAGATTTATCATGAAAAAAACTGCCATAATGTGTAAGTCTTTATATTTATAATTATTTGTTTTTTATATATTGTGTCAAAGTTAAGAATGTCTGACATTGACCAAACAAAAAATGCTTATATTTTAAGACAAATGATGTATTAGATAGGTACAATGCCGTCTCTAATTCATATACGGCTCCGAATAGCAGGTTACACCACTAACAAGCAAGCCTGTGCAAGCTACACACACCGATCAGGGAATATTACTCGCCATGCCATGGCACGTTGACGTGGTGCGACACCGGGCACCAACTATTCGAGCTCCAGTAGGTTAGCAAAAGGAGGACGAGAGAGATTAATGAAGTTAAGGATAAATTAGCGGCACAGGAAGTTCAAAACAAGCGAGGAACAATTAGTATGAACAAATTATTTCTCAAATATAAAGATAACACCGGCATCTCAGATAGCTACCACCTATAAAATCAACACATTAAGATACATCATTTCTTCTTTATTTAGATTGTAAAGACTAAGATCGTGTTTGGTTCGGCTCCTACCGGCTTTAGCTCCTCTGAAGCATTGCATCAACACTATTCACGAAGCGATTTTTCTTTCCCCGCATCCAAATCAACAATAAAACAACTAGGAGCCAACAGAGCCAAAATTTTTAGCTCAAAAGATTCTAGCTCCCTGGTGCTACAGTGTGTCTACAATGCTGAGGCTGAAGCACCTCGACCGCGAGAGAGGAGGGAATCCATGCGATCAGCACCATGACTTTAACTACCTGATCAAACTATATGAAAGCAAACCAAAGAGGCCCTGAGTGCAGAGGCAATACGAAGGCATGCGTTGACCTTCGGAAGGAGATGTACTCACCACAACAATATGTGCATTGATCTCCCAACTAATATGGTAGTATAAGATATATGGTTCATGCCTTCCCAATAACAGTGTCTATTAGAGCAATTCAGATAGTTGTTCAGGAGACACATGAATATATACAAGAAGGACTTTATAAATTATATTGATGAAAAAAGTTCTAAGTTATTAATTTATATACTTTAATTTTTTTTAAAAAACCTATATCCTGTCTAGCCGCTCAGTTTGCGCGGGCAACCTTGCTAGTTATGAAATAAGCAGTATATGTTTTCTATTGTTCAGTACCTTCTTTTGTCGATTAAAATGTTTTTTTTCTTCTGTTTTTCAGTACTTGGAGTTCGGGAGAGAAAAACGCACATAAACCCTGAAAGATTCTAGCCCTAAAATGAGGCCTAAATCCCTAATCTCAATGACTCAATCAGAAGAAACTTAAACCAAATCACTTCTTTCTGCTAGGGCTACAAAGGGGATTAAATGGGTATTATCACGCTACGCCTCCAGAGTCCAGATAAAAGCTTAGGAAGATGCGTGGATACCTTCGCAAAGGAGGTCGGCAACGTCTTCGCGATCGACAATGGCACGCCGCGTCGCCGTCGTCTGGTCGCCGGGAGCGGAACGCGGGAAACTGGACCTTCTTTCCCAAAGTCCCGCGCAAACCTCAGGCAACAACGGGGAGGACTGGGAGCGGGGGCAGCGGCCTGCGAAATGCGGTGGGTCCTTTTCACTTCCTCCGTTCTATTCTTTCTGCCTTCGTCGCTTGGGCCTGGCCCGCTCATCAGAATTGCTATTCCGATAATACAAACACTTTTTGTTTTCTACTGCTCTCCATCACAGTTTTTTCCTTTAATTTTTTTTTTACTTTTATTAGGAGAATTTTTACTTTCTCAATGCATAAATATGTTGCACTACGAAATTATGCACAATGATGCATTATTTCATTTTCTATCAATATGTTTTTTTATTTCACATAGTTTAGTTTACAAATTAAAGAGTGAATTGCATCATGGATCCATAGTGGACTCAAATTGCATCTTGTCCCTCGTTCACATACATCGGAGTATTCTTTGAATGGGCAATTTGAGTCATAAAAAACACATGGTGGATAATATATTAGTGTATCATGGTGCAAAGTTTCAAATTGTAATGATCTTTGAGCATTGAGTAGAAAAAAGATAATGCTAAACGTTTCTCATGGTATCATACAGCTAAAGTTTACTCTCTCTCCCTAAAAAAAAGAAGTTTACTCTCTCTGTTTCAAAAATAAGTGCAGCTATTTTTAGTCAATATTAAGCTTTAGTATCTTTGACCAAGGATCTCTTTCTTTAATCTGTGTAGTTTAACAACTTGAAATTTATATTCTTATATCTATCATAAAAAACATTGTCAAATTAGTCTATATGTAGTTAAACTATACTAATTAAACTATATGTAGTTAAACTCTACTAATTAAACTATATGTAGTTAAACTATACTGATTAATATAAATATTAATTTGTGCAGTTAAATTATACATAGTAATAGAAATTATTAGTCAGACGAATGTCTGATTTCTACGAAGCTTAGAATTATTAAGTGTTTTGAAATGATCATGAATGGTCAGCCAAAACGTTTGACTGCCCTGCACGGCAGAAGTCCTTTTTTATTAGACGTAAAAACAGTTTCGACGAACAAAAACACCCCTGACCTCTGCTTTGGAAAAGGCTGGAAGTAGTAAAACAGACACTGGCCACAACAAACGCATCTACATGCACTGATGATACATGCACAATGATCATCAGTGCATGTTGGTTAAACAACTCTAACAAACATCAGTGCGAGAGATGAAGCGAGAGTGTGGGTGAACGTAGCGAACTCTGTAATTGTGAGCGGAGCAGCACAGCAGCTGTCTTCCCCTGAGCATGGGAATGTAATTAATTGATCATAACACTGTGAACTTGGTTTCAGTAACATGAACTAGGGGACACATCCCTTTTATCGGGGGAAAAAATCTACCAAACATACGCTGATATTTCACGCAAACATTCGCGTGTTTCGACCTTTTAATTCTCCGGTAAAGAGTGAGATAATGTGAAATGGCCTACCAATGAGCCACTGCATAATTGCCAAACCCCATGGCTTAAACTTGTAGTAACAACAACCTCATCATCAAATTGGTTGTACGAAAATTATCCGTGCTTCTATACTAGCACCTACCATACCAAAGGGTACTCAACTACAACTATATACAAAGGATGCAATATACGGCCACTAATTAGTGGAGAATACTGCTACTAAAGGTACATCTTAACTCTTAAGCCAATTTACTCACTTGAGCATGGTTATGCCCGTGGAGAGAGAAAGAAACGCCTCTTTTGCCACTTGTTTGTCTTCTGCAACACTTAGCACTCAGCAATCACTGGGCGACAATGAGTTCATCGAGGGTTTCACCATCTGTGCTCATAGGTGGCAGCACCAAGTCATCATCGGCCGTGAAATGGTACCTTTCCCCTATGGCTCTTAGGAGCTGGTAAACCTCGAACATTGTTGGTCTTTCCTTTGGAGTAGAGAGAGTGCAAGAACACGCCACTTTCAGGAACTGCACCAGCTCACCATCATAACCCTTCCCTATCAGCGACTTATCGATAGCGTCTTGGAGAAGTGCATTAATTGACAGATAATTGATCCATTCTACTAGACTTCCCCTGAAATTATCTGGAGCAGTAGAAACTTGAGTAGGCTTCTCACCGGTGATGAGCTCAAGAAGAACCACACCGAAGCTGTAGACATCGCCCTTCGGCGTGGCCATCAGAGTGCGTGCATACTCTGGTGCCACATAGCCAAGATCTCCGAATTCCCCGTTGACAAAGGTGCTGAGATGGGTATCTATTGGATTCATAAGCCTAGCAAGTCCAAAGTCTGATATCTTTGGTTCATAGTCCTCATCTAAGAGGATGCATTTGGAGCTAATGTTGCGGTGAAGAATTCGAGGATTGCACGTGTGATGAAGATATGCAAGCCCTTTTGCTGCACCAATACCGATTCTTAACCTCAGAGGCCAATCCATCTTATTATCTTTGCCTTCTTCTTGGTTTAACTGATCATAGAGTGAACCTTTGGGCATGTGCTTGTACACCAACAACTTTTCTTTCTTGGCAATACAAAACCCCAGAAGTGGAACCAGGTTGCGATGCCTTACTTGGCCAAGTGTCTTCATCTCTGATGTGAACTGTGATTCAGATTGCTGTGAATCTTGAAGCCTTTTCACGGCTAGGAAAGAACCATCAGGCAGCACTGCCTTGTACATTGTCCCTGTCCTCCCAGTACCTATAATGTTTTCTTTGCTGAATTGTTCCGTAGCCTTCATAAGATCACTCAATTTCATCTTTGAAACAGGATTCTCAAACATAGAGACCTGGAGCAATGAAATAGACAAGTCAGTGAGGGTTGCTAACCTTTGTCAATAAGGAAACACCAAAATTCCATTCATGCCGATGGCAAAGATTAAACTTAGTGAAATTAAAGTGCTTACTTTGATGGTTTTTGTTCCTTTTATACTCTTTGCCCACTTATTTTCATCCTCATCCTTTGCCTTCTTCTTGGCTGGTAATTTCCGCAGACAAAAGAACAAAACTATTACACCAATTATGACCACAGTTACCACACCAACAACAGCTCCGATGATTGCAGCGGTGCTTTTGCTCTTTGATGAAGCCTGGCAACCATCTAATGGTTTTCCACACAGTCCTTGATTACCAGCAAAGTTTGCTGCTGAGAACTTGTCACCTAGAGAAGTTGGAATAGGCCCTGATAGTTGGTTGTCTGCGACATTGAATGTTGACAGCCGGGGAATTAAATTGAACTGCCCCGGAATCAGACCGCTCAATTGGTTATGTTGGAGATTGAGGGTGTTTAGGTATGTCATATTCGAGATATTTACTGGGATTTCGCCTGAAAACCCATTGTACGAGAGGTCCAGAGACGTCAAAAATGGCACTTGGCGGGAGATGTCTGGAGGGATGGTCCCTGTAAAGTTGTTATTTGACAAATCCAGCGCCGTCATACTGGTACAGTTCTGAAGACCTCGCGGAAACTGACCCTGAAGACCAAGGTTGCTGAGGCGCAAAGCAAGAACCCGGTTCTCATCAGGGTGCCAGCACTCCACGCCGGTAAATTGGCAAATGAAACCATTACTCCTATTGGTGAAAGTCCATGTGGAATTGAGTATACCATTAGGATCAGTCACAGAATCCCGTACGTCTCTCAAGCATTGGACATCTTGGTCGGAACCGAGACAAGTGGCACTTAGCAACAAGATTATAATAGCCCTCAGAGAAGCAAAATGATCTGTCATGGAGTGCTTGTGTGAACTAATCCAGCCTCTGCTTGATGGGTAACACCACTTCACTATGGAAGCATCACCTATACAGAATCATATACCAAGTTTAATATAAAAAAAATACGGAGGTACATATATTACTTGTTGAGAACAACCATACAAGGAATTGAAATTTGGTCTGTTAATTCTATCTTCCACTACTTCAATCCAAATTTCGATTCAATTGTGATACTGTGGACAAAAGAATATGAACTGCACACGGACAACATCGGTAGGGAACTGATCCCCAGTTCCCCGCTACTACAAGAAAATTAAATAGTATGCCACATGTTGGCAACCTTTTGTAAAGATCCACAAGATAATAATCGCGACTGGATGCATGCCAAGCAGCAAAACCCGAGCAGTCATATGAGAGAAGCAGATCAAGAATCTGCCCCTCAATTCAGTTACAAAGCAATCAGAAGGTTCTCTACTTTAATATCCCTCAATATCTCGTATCCAGTACAAACGGCTCCAACCGCAAAAAGGCGCCCTACTTTTCAGAAAGAAAAATGTAAGGAAAAAAAATCTGCAAAAAGAGGGCACCAGCCCGTTTCTTTCAGATTTCACACCCAGAGTCGTTCGTTAACGAAAAGAAACTTCACATACATCACTTGTTCGTCCGCAAGGAAAGACGCCCAGGCCTCTCCAGTCTCCACAACAAACATGCACAGAATGAAAGAACTCCTCTCCCCCAAATTCCGCTACAGTAGTTTCCGAAAAACACAAAATTGACCCTTGTTTTTCTTGCATGGCTCAATTCCATAAACCACTCATCTCTACTCCAAGAGCCCTCAACTGAAGCATAGCATGCAAAGATCACACCGCACCACAGCAAGTGAACACACAGGAACAAGAATAAGCACGAGAGGGCACACACAAATTAACAAAAGCGGAGGGAAGGAGAGATTCGACGGACGGCTCACAGTGACCGTGAGGCCAGTCGCTTCTTTCTCGGGCAGGAGCAACCAGACGCGAACCCCAGGCGAAGAAGCGGAGTCTAGCAGCGGCGAGAGGGGAGGGAGATGAAGAAATTGTGGGGAAGGGGAGGGAAGAAGAGGAGACTGGACTAGAGGGTGAGGGGCTGGTCTGCAACCAGAAAGCGAGGCGAGAGTTTTCAAAGCTGTGGGGGCCCAGCGGGGCCCGCGAGGGGTGGTGTGCTGAGAGAGAGGCGGGGACGCGGAAATCCACGACTTTCCGGTCAACTCTCCCAGTCCACCCGCCTGCTTTCTCTGGACAGACGGGGGCGCGGCGACGGCGTGCACGGCGGGGACAATTCGGTCAGCCGTGGAATGGCGCGGCACGGGGGGATTACATAGCCGGTTTTAATCCGGTTTTGTTGCAAGGACTCTAGAATTTTGTTCACCGTTTGGTTCTGATGAGATGTTCGGGCATGTTTGGTGATTATCCTGAGTAATTAATTTTACAAAGAGAAGTGATTCTATGACCGAAAGTGATTCTCCATGATTTTCTAGCATGAACGAATCTGAAGGAGGTTTTTTTTTTCATCTACCAGCTTCTTAGTTCATAATCATTTTCACATAATTCTAGAATATCTTTTTCTGAAAATTATTCAGATTGTATAATTAGAGTTTTGTTTTTGCTTAGGTAGGACTCGCTAAAATGTTGGAGGTGCCTCAAGTTCATAGAGGTATCCGGTTTCATACTACTTCCCTCCGTTTTCAAATAATTGACAGCGTTGACTTTACTATTCACAATTTGACCGCTTAATAACTTCTAAAATACTTAGTTACATAAGATAAACATATGATAGATAGATGTGGTGTAGATAGCACTTTAGTGATATGATATATTTATGAGTGTCTAATTATGCATTAACAAAAAAGTAATAGTCAAAGTTGAAACAGTAAAAGTCAACGCTGACAAGTATTCAAAAACGGATGTAAGTATATACTTATATTTCATACTGACAACTTACTATAAGCTCTTTAACTGATGATCATGATAACCAGCCTTTGTTGAGTCGGATGGTTCCGTTTCCGGTTATTATTGTAACGGAGATGCGTTACTGGTACGACTGATATAATTTAGGTGGCGTTCGGTTCCCCCCTCTAAAGTGCCCTCTAAACTTTACCTCTAAAGTAAAAAGAATCTTACTATTTAGGGGTACTAAATAAAATTTAATTACAAAACCTTTCTGCAGATGGGCGTTATTTTTCGAGACGAATCTAACGAGCCTAATTAATCAATGTTTTGACACAGTGGTGCTACAGTAACCATCGTCTAATCGCCGCTTAATTACCCTCATTACGTTCGTCTCGCGAAATAGAGGGGGGGTCCTGGACTTAGTTTTGTATTTTGACTTTGTTTAGTACACATAAATCATGCCGGCATTATTGATGTGACAGCTACAGTAACTTTATAGCCCTCTGAAACGCATCCGAACGCCACCTTAGATAGATTGCTTCCTGCATAAGACGAGTGTAGTGGAACATGTCCATCCATTATCATAAGGTACTACCTATAGTTTCCTAACAAAACTAGAAAGAAGATTTTTTGTTAAAAAACACAAAACAAGTTTAGAGTCGATAGCTAGTGGTTGGCATAACTTTTTAAGCAAGATGGTACGAAAATGTCTCCGGTCGATAGCTAGTGGTTGAAATTTTTAGAGTTCTGATTGCTCTTGACTTTTTTCCTAGACACCCTAAATTTGTTGTTACAAGGAAATTTATTCTTCCTTACCAGTAGAAAACTTGAACATCTAGCGCCCGAATTGCAAAGAAGTAGGGAAACTATGAAGAGCGAACCAACAAGTTTTTGGGAGTTTAAAGTGCAAACCAACATTGGGTGCGAAGAAGCCGCCGGACGGTCAGGGTAAACAAAACAAAAGGTTGTGTGTCTTCACGGGGGATAAGGTCGCCGGTGCAGTTTTTTTTTTTTTGAGGACAAAAGGTATTTCATTAATTCAAAGACACGATATAGAGATGGGACAGAAGTTGTCCCATTGAAAGGTTGCTAGTGCTTGTTGCACAGGGCAAGCTAGATTGTGATTCATAGCCATACAAGAAGTTAGACATATTGTAGTGACGGGTTGCTGTCTCGCTCGCTTGGCTAGTCCATCTGCTCTTGAGTTGTATTTTCTTGGGATCTTGTTCACCGAGTAGTAGTCGCCGGTGCAGTTACGGTGTCGTCGCACGAGCAGAGAAGGCGGCAGTGTGAGCTTGAATGGGTCAAGTCTTGCGGGTCCGTCGTTGTTGTCCCTGCCCTACCTTTCGGAGACTCTGCTTGCCGCTTGGAAAGGCTTGGTTGAGTTCACATGAACACGTCTCGTCATCTGGCTATGTTTCAAAAACAAAAATAAGTTGAATGAAAAGTGGAAAAAAAAACATATATCATGAACAGACAGCTGTGCTTCTCATCTTGTACTGCCACTGGTTACATACTTACGTGTCATTGTGTCAAAGCCAGCTGAGAGATTGGAATCGTCTTTTATCACACGAGTGTCACGACTATTTTAATTTAGGAAAAAATCTATTTTAATCACTGAAAAAATTATGACTCATTTTACTCTCTCAAACAATTCAATCCCGTACAAAATACATCCCATTAAATTTTTTTTTTATTTCACGGCCTACAAGTGGATTTTGAAGCTTAAAATTTGGATGATGACAACTCACACTACAATCTATGTTAAAATCTACTCTCTACATTCCAAAATTGTCATTATCACTTTCCGAGACACATTTCTCTCTTTCCTATGCACCTCTATTTCTATCTCTCTCCTCCTCGCTTTCTGGCTACGATGACAACTATATTGGGACAGAGAGAGTATGTTAAAATAATTATGACATATTTTTATCTTATGTACATGATTTAATAGCAATTAACGATACATGCATTCAAATAACGATAGTGCTATTCTTCTACACCTAACTAATAATTACTAAACAAATAGTCAGTAATACTGAGCAAAATGTCATGATTTTTACTGAACGTGAGTACGGAACGTCAATTACTGAACATTTTTAACATAGTCGTGCACTCGGTTCAGTAATTTATGAGCATTTCTTCAATAAAAATTCTTGGGTGTAGAATAACTATTCTACACCTAGGGTGTTGAATAGCATTTGTATTCAAATAATATAAAAATAGTAGAAAGTATTTTCTTTTTTTGCAAGGAAATTAGAAAGTATGTTCACACGAAGTATTGTGAGAACTATCATAATGCAAAATTTGAGCTTCAAATTCTGTTCATAGATTAAGAAACAAAAAAAAAGATTTATATTACACCAAATAAAATTGTTTAGAAAAATTAAGTGAGCCGTCATTTTGGGGTCTAAAAAGAGCTCTGATGCATAACTTCTACCGGCTGGATTTCGTCCTAGAAAAGCCTCCCCGGCCGACTGACTTGACGCTGCCCGTGAGCAAACGGAACCGGTCGTGTCCGCTACAGAAATTTGAGAGCTTGATGATATATTTTTGAAGGCATATCTCGCTTTGCATCGCTGTTATTCTTTTCGTGGTAAATCTCCGCGCACTAACCCGTGTCTGTCGTTCCTTTTGCTGCTTGGTCAGGTAAGGCTAGACTAACTGGTCTAGTGGGACCCACTTTGCCACCGGGAAAAGATTGGGCATGGCAGCCAGGTCAAAAGAAAGGACCAATATGAGCGTGGTCAAGTGCGAAAGTTCACACCTCACAAAACACTACGGAAAACACTCACTACAAATGTCGCCTTTAGCAGGACGTCACCACACATCTATATGGACCACGGCCATTGCCGCTCACAAGATTGCGAGGCAAGCACGAGAGGGGGTAATTCTCAAAAATCTGGAGCGAATCTGCTACTGCAAAATCTGATTCATAGTTCATGACAATTCTGATATTTATCTTTCGTGACAGTATTTTTTTTTAGGAGTCGTGACAGTGTTACGGTAATCAGTGGCGGACCCAGCAAAATAATTATGGTATGGCGAAGCTTTGACGCAAACTTGATCGAAGACTACGCAAATATGTTAAAGGTAGAAAGATGAAGCAAAATGTACCTTTCATACAAAGTAAACAATATGACATTGAACCACATAATCCGTATACATCAAAGGAAGTGATGAACCTGCCAGTTCATCACTGTAAAATTCCAAGATCATGACAAACAATGTAAATCATCAATCCTTCTCACATGTAGGATAAAAGTCTCAAGTTGATCCCTTATCATCGATTCCAGCATTTGGCAGCGACGCCGTCAGGAACGCGCCCATGGCCGGCGCGAGGGCAGGGTGCTGACGCGCCGCCTCCACCATGGCCGGACTCCCAGCCTAGGGTTAGGATGATTTTTGATTTTAAGGCGGAATCGAGCAGGAAGGGGCGGAATCGAGATGGAAGGAAAAAGAACTGAACGATTCGGAAGTGTTTCGCCTGACGCCGGCGCTGGCGAGTCAATTTTCCTTTTTGTTTTTTGAGAACAAGGCAAGTCAATTTTCCTGTTAGCGAACTGAAAATGATCCACTCCATGGGCCTTTTGTTCTCAGTCTATTCTCCTGAAACGCAGTGGGCCACTGATAGAATATAAAGCCCAGTTGAGCCACTAAAGCCCATACCCCTTCGCACAACAGCAGGTCGTCTTCTTCCTCTGAAAAATAGCCAACGAACAGCTCCAAACTCCATTCCATGGCTTCAAGAAAGGCTGGGGAATGGGGATAATGGGGTAATAGGTATTTGGCGCCGGAGTTAGGTATGGCGGCCGCCATAGCATGCCATATTGGTGGGTCCGCCTCTGACGGTAATCCAGAACTTAATTTGGGTTCAAACAACCCATGGAATATCTGTGAATTCGGTCCGTCTCTTATTTCAGGGAGTTAGAGGGCTGTATTTGCCCAAAAAAACCCAAGGAACAAATCATGCCGGCCCATTAAAGATCGCAAGCCCATTATACTGCACCGTGGGCCGACATGACAGATATGCGCAAGAACCGTGCAGCCCGTAATCCTAACTAAAAAAGCCACACTCGGTCTCTTTTCCAGTGTGCCGACATCCACGATGACTATGGTCTGCAGGGCGACACGGCACACGCACACTACCAGACTCCATAATGCGGAGTACTGTGCTACCAACATTAGTTGACTTGATCCTTAAAAAAAAAAAACATTGGTTGACTTGATGAGCTCAGCAGTCACCGTAGAAATCCCTCACGTCGCCGGACACCTGATCAATGTACCGCGCGTCCCTGTCCTTTGGTCACTGTGCTCGCCTTGGTCCTCGCAAATTACTAATGCAACAGCAAGAAATGGGAAACGGATGTGGTTCAAACAAATGGAGTCCCCCGGAATCTCTGCGAACTGACTGCCCGGCTCATATTTCTTGATACGGTCGCGTGCCACTGCCCAGGGAGTTGCATTTACAAGGACGTATTTGCCAAAGACAGCCCAGGAACAAAAAGAAAATACATGGGCCGGCAGGATGAAGAAAATACATGGCCCATCAAGGCCCAGGGAGTTACAAAGCCCAGCACAACGAAAATACATCTAGATTTTACATGTGAAACATCAAAGTAAAACAATACAAATTAATTTTAAAATAACTAAAAAAACAATGACATCAATCTCAGCACCTCTAAAACTCCAACGGTTTGGACTTATCTATCATTATCGCTGCCACCATTTCTCCCATAGAAGAAGTTGCTTCTCTTGAGGAAATTGTTATCGTCACTTAAACAACACTGGATCAATCACATTAGAACTCCAAATAGGCAACCTCCACGCGTGCGCAAGAATGAATGACATACTGTGAGGAGGTGAATCACCTCTTTGTGCTTCTGAAGGACCGAAAAGGCGACCAGAGGAGAGTGAATGGGAGCCGATAAAAATTCTTGCAAAGAATTCGCCTATGTCCCGACCCGTCTCAAGATTGATCACCAAGATCACACAGACACACATGAGGAGTGTTGTGCTGACCATAGGAATGATCAAGAATGATGTAGAAATACTTGCGGAAACAAAGCAAACGAACACACACTTCACGAGATGAACCGGTGAAAATCCAACCGAGACCTTCCACCGGATAGTCGGGTAACCTGTCGGATACTCCGATGGGGTGTCGGATACTCCGGTCGGATACCAGGTCCGGATACTCCGGTAGAACATCGGATACTCTGGTAGGTATCAGGTCTGGATACTCCAGTAATGTGACGGATAGTCCGGTCGGATACCAGGTCCGGATACTCCGGTACTCGGTCGGATAGTCCGATAGACGATGAACAGCAAGAACAAAAACGCGCGACCGGTTGCTCCAAAATCCGAAACCCAATCAAACGACCTCCAAAAATCACGAAACTTGAACCCTAGATGCGTGACATGATGAGGAACCTCATCTAAGTGGATCCATACTAAAAACCCAACCAAATCCACTCGATCAGATCACGTGGAAGAACAAGGGTTTGATCAATCTTGGACGAAATCCACAAATTTGAGGTGCTCGTGGGAGATCTTGTGCAAGACCAATCAAGGCATGTTCCCACACGTCCTAGCTCCGAATCCATCCAAGAAAACCAACCAAATCGCAGCGAAAAAGGAGATCAAAAAATCACCCGAAAATAGCTCCGAAAATGGGAAAAAGATAAATTCAGGAATTAGAAGGGGAGGAAGAACAAGAGCATGAGATTGATTCAAACAAATTTCATTCCATTGATTCAATCACGAAATCCATAGGTACAAAGCTAGGGCGCCGCCCTCTTCCACCCTCTCTTGTTGAAAGTTGAAGATACAAACTCTCACCTTGTTCCCTCTCCTCTCATCTCTCTCTAGCTCTCCCCTAGCTAGTCCTATCTTCTAGATCCAAAATGAAAAGTTCTCGTTGGCAGCCAACTCCACCAACTTATATGGGCTTTTCTCTTTCCCTACATACCCCTAAGGTATTACATGCTCCCACCTACCACTAGAGGCAAAATCATCCAACTCTTTTTCCTTCGCCCGAATGCTATCCGGCCCTTCACGACTTCGCTTCGCCTCGACGTAACCTTCGCGATGGTGCCACGTACACTACCATGCGCCGCCGCCTATTTTGAGGCCCAAATCAGGAAACCGTCCGCCCGCCGGTTTTGAGACATAAACCGAGAAACCACCTCGATGTCGACGCGTGTCATCTTGTCCCGCGAACCTCGCCATCAAGCCTTCTCGTCCCAGCCCGTCGGGACCCTTCACTTGACCCGGCCTCTCGTTCGCCTCTTGACTTGGTCAACCCGCCGTCTTCATCACCTCTACGGTTTTGAGGCCAAACCGCGAAACCCTCCGTGCTTCTTGTCCGCCACATGTACGGTGTGGATCACCTTGATCTCACCCGGCCTCTCGATTGCCCGGACCCAAGCCTCCCGCTTGTTCCTCCCGATCTTCTCGCCGTTGACCATCAAGTTGACTCCATTGACCTACACATCATTAGACAAGCAAACACATTTCTCCATCTCCTCCATTCTTCCCATCACCTTCACCAACTCCGGTAGCAATAAACATAATCAATATACATGCTCATGCAACCCTCAAAATCCCGCAATTCAAACCCGAACCTCAAGTTCAACTCAAACTCGTTCGTTGTCAATTACTCATCACATTATGAACCATGGCACATCTTAACATGGTTCCTCAGCTTCACGAGACGCTTTTCCTGTGCAGCCTTTTGATGTAACATACTTGCAGAGTGATGGATCCTTGCCCCTTTATCCTTGTGCAAGATTCCAGAGGCGGTACCATTGATATGATAAAGTATGTGAAGTCAGCAAACAACCTATCTGCCTGATTGATCGATAGGAGTGATCACATCTTGATGAGAAAATCGCTTTCATGACCCCGCTAAAATCCCGCCGCCGCCATCCTTTCAACTGCTCTAGCTTTGGCCGGCAATGAGCTCCGACGACAGTAGGGAGAAGACAAGGAGAGGGAGGGGCTGTTGGCAGCGGTGACGGAGCGACGCGGACATCTCCCCTACGGTTACTGCAACTTCAACAACTCCCGATCGAGAAATCCCCTCTTAGATCAGTCTCCTACAATATCTTCTTCCATCCACCTCCTTCTTCCGGCTCCCACTTCCCCGGCTGCCCCTCCTTCCTTCTGCGTCGTCGTGCGCCCCTGCGGGCCCTGCTCCTGCAGCTTCCACCCGTCGCCACGCGCCCCAACAGCCCCCACATCCGTGCGCCAAACCGCACCACCGCGCGCTGCTGGGGCCTCTGCCGCCCCGCGCCTGTGTGTCGCGAGGCCGCAAGCAACCACCTATCGCCATCACGGCGAGCACCGTTTGTCACCGGCAACGGTGAAGAAACATAAAAAAAATGACTCATCAGATGGACCAACAGTGATATGAGTCAGCAAAACACAGATGATGAGTCATCATATAGAGATGATGAGTCATCGCAGAGATGTGATGAGTCATCGTAAAGGTGATGAGTCGTCAAAGAGGTGTAATAAGTTATCATATAAGAGTGATGAGTTAACATGAAAGAGTGATGAGCAGTGCTAGACCCAGCTTGGCCCATTAAGGCGGGCCAACAAGAACAAAAAGGCCAGCGAATTTTTTTTTCGGTTACTGTACTATAATGTAGGAAACGTATTTGGGCCAAAATTTTAGGGTATGCCATGTCCCATGCGACCCACCTCGTGGGTCCGTAATTGGTGATGAGTCAACAATAAGGAATGATGAGTTATCAAATCTTTAAATGAAAATCACCAAATAAGAAAATAAAACCAAAAATAAAAAAATGACAGCAAGTTCCTTGCAGGCGACGCGAGTGCCTTCCTGTTTTTCCGGATCGACTAACTTCCGGTGCAAATTTTTCTAATGGACAGGTAAACCATTCAACTAAAATAATACGAACGTGAATGCGCAGGAGCATAGAAAATCAGTCAGAACTAGCACAGCATATTAATCCGATGAGATGGCCTCACGAGCCTCGGGACGAACCATCACATGTCGGTCAGCACTGGACACCGGAAAGGGTGAAGCAGAGCGGCAGCTTCACGTGAGCTACCGGACAAGATACCCATATGCCACGTGAGGCCATGGAGTTGGAGATCGCCAGAAGTTGGAGATCCACCTGTTCCCAATCGGCGACGCATATGTAGAGGGCTACTCCCCTGTCCCAAAATAGATGTCGCTGTTGACTTTTTTGACTACTCGTCTTATTCAAATTTTGTACGCAAATTTTATTTATTTTTTTACAATTTGTTTTATCATTAAATATATTTTAATCATGACATATTTGTTTTTATATTTAAATAATTTTTTTAATAAGACGAAGAGTCAAACATGATGTCCAGTGACAACTATTTTAGGACGGAGGGAGTAGAAAATTAATAGAAAAAAAAATAGTAGAGGGCTCCCTGCTATTCGTCTCAGAAAAAGAAAAAAACTTCCCATATGCCCAGCTGCTGTTTGCATCTGACGGATACAGTTTCCATCTCCCGCCAAAACGGCGCAGCGTAATCCTCCGTTTCTTGCTTCACGGCTCCTACTTTGGTGTTGGGCATTCCATTATGTGAAATAACCACTCCATTTATCACTATAGCACTCCTGATACTGCCTCGTACTATGGAACTACAATTAACCACCTCATTTAGACATGACCATCTTGGATATATTAGATGAATTCCCCACATGTTGCTGAATTTTAAATATCATTTTGATGAGCATTGGATGAATGTTGAAAGAACTAATAAATAGAAAGGTTGATTAGTTTGAAGAATGAAGCATTCTAGAAGTATAATATATCTTATGGAAAAAAAGGAGTGAATAATTTGGGGAATAGCAGTAGACATAGTCTAACAAATGCAGAAAATTATACCATGACAAATGAAATTGCTGACTTGCTGAAGCAGGTGTTCACGGGTCAAATTTGAAGTACGAAATCAATGTAGAAAGGCAAAAGTAGATGAGATGTTTATGAACCACGGAAGGATCACCAGTAGATGCAGCCAGAGAGGTTGAGCGTTGAACTAAGGTGGCGTTCGGATCCCCCTCTAAAACACCCTCTAAAGTTTATACCTCTCTAAAGTAAAAAGAATCTTACTATTTAGGGGTATTAAATAAAATTTAATTACAAAATCTTTCTGCAGACGGGCGTTATTTTTCGAGACGAATCTAACGAGCCTAATTAATCAATATTTTGACACAGTGATGCTACAGTAACCATCGTCTAATCGCCGCTTAATTACCCTCATTACGTTCGTCTCGCGAAATAGATGGGGGGTCCTGAACTTAGTTTTGTAATTTGACTTTGTTTAGTACACATAAATCGTGCCGGCATCTTTGATGTGACTGCTACAGCACCCTCTAAAGTGATCCGAACGGGGCCTAAGTAGTGATAACACATGTGAAGAAGAGAGAATGAAGTCCTTGTACTATCCTAACCCTGTGAAAACTCTGTAACCTGCATAGGATTTGAGTCTGAATGGCCTTGTGTACGTAGGCCTTGGGTACATGAAAAACCTCCATCAGTTACGGAATCGCAGATTAAAAGTTCAAGAAGAGGCAACGTATGCAATTTATTAGTACCAATTAATTAGAAAATAAAGTGGAGCATTTTGTTAGGAGGAACGATCAGGTTGGCGGGAGAGAAAAAATATATTGCAGCCGAATAAATGAGCATTGTTAAGGACTAATTAATGTTACTGGAGGCGCAGCACAACAATACCTGAGGAAATATGAGTCGTGGGCCTTCAGTTACCAGCCATTTAGGAATATATAATTATGATGAAAATGGGGAGGCTGCTGGTGGCCGTTTTAGCCCGGAGAATAATTGTAGGAGTAAAGGAAGGAAACATGAACGTATATGCGCATGGATGGTTAATTAGACGTGAATCTTATTAGGTGACATCCAAACGTGGTAGGTGATATGTGGCTGTACCGCATTTGAGAGAAATAGAAGTTAATGACTTTACAGTGGTTGCACTTATAATAGGTATATTGATAGATTCCAAATTACCAAATTTGCGATCGGTTCCTATCTAATGTTTGTCAGTAAGCTACTTTACATATCTAACCCGACCTAGCCACTCCAAACGTTCTTTCTCCCACCCTTTATATCCTCCTTTCTCTCTCTGCTTTTTTTAACAATCTTTCAGTCCTCCTTTATCCATTTCCTTTCCCAAATACTATCATCATCAAGCCTATAGATTCCTCACTCAAACAGCTGCCATCGCCCTATCCTCCTTATTAATCACCAGAACGGCCCCACCTCCCACATGTCTCTTGCCCTCTTCTCCCCTAACCCAAACCCAACCCTCTTCGCCCACACACCAAACCCAGATCTCATTCCCCACCCTCGTGTCCGTCTGTGCGCCAGTGGGGCTGGCGAATTGTGTCAACTGCCCATGCCCCACCACCCCTCTCGTGTCAGACAGAGCCCATAAAGGCAGCCGAAACAGCAGCGAGGAAACGCTCCTCTCTCCTTGTCTTGTTTTTCATCCGAAAGGTGGTGGCCAGCAGCGGCCAAAGCGCGGCCGCGGCCAAAGTGGCCTCCTTTCCCTTACCTCGTTTGTAGGCGGCGGCTGGCGCATTATCGTCTCCGCTCCGGGTCCCCGCCCCGGACAGCGCTAAAGGCAGCCGCGCTCCTCCGACGTGGCCGGCCGGCCGGCGCTTCGGATTTTGCAGCAACGGCTTTTGCGTTCGGTTACCAGTGATCGGTGGGTGTGCGATCCGTGTCAGTCTCCTTGTCTCCACACACATTCCTTGGCTGTGCTATATAGCTGCCACTGACGGCGAGTACTGCAGGGAAGGGAAGGGAGTGACTCCTGTACCTGTGGCGGTTTGCGGAGATGGCGCCGTCTCCGAGCCTGCCGCCGGTGCTGGTGCTGGTGCTGCTCACGGCGGTGGTCGGGCCGTGCGCCGGCGCCGGCCGCGTCGACCTGTGGCCAATGCCCGGCTCGGTGACCCGCGGCGCGCAGACGCTGCACGTCGCTAGGGACCTCAAGCTGTCGACGGCCGGGAGCAACTACTCCGACGGCCGGGGCATCCTCAGGGACGCCTTCGCCAGGACGGTGGCCGTCGTGGTGCTGGACCACGTCATCAATGGGAGCTACCAGGGCGCACCCGTGCTCGCCGGCGTCAATGTGGTGGTCCACTCGCCGGACGACAAGGTGCGTGCGGTCGTGCGGATGCGCCTTGATGGCGCGGTAGAACGGGTCCCCTGTTTGTTTTTTTTTTCTTCTGATGCGTTTTTGATCCATTGGTCTCCGCTTCTGCAGCTCAACTTCGGGGGGGATGAATCGTACAAGCTGTCCGTGCCCGCGACTGGGAGTCCACTGTACGCACAAATCGAGGTCAGTACTAAGATGCTATGCTCAATTCCTGTAATGTACTCTGGCAATAATATGCAAGAAACTGGCATCAGATGCTGAAATATCGTGCTTCAGAGTCAGATATATCCCGTTCCTTTGGGAGTGAATGAAAACAAGAAATTCTATTTTTTGCCTGTATCTGAAAATCTGGACTTCAGAATCAGATATTTCTTAATTTCTTTCATTTATGAATGTAGGGAAAACAAGGAAATTCTTTTCTTTTTTTGTGTGTGTGGAAAGCTAGAAAACAAAACAGTTCATATCATCAATACACCCGATTTTGATGGAGACTGAATTCACATGACGACATAGAAATTGCATCACAAATATATGTATTTTCAGGTCACGCGGAACCAAGAGGTCACTCGCTATCCTTTCATTTTCCCAATTTTGAAAAACGCATGATCAAACATAAGAGAATGTTCAGCTTGTTTAAACAATAGTACCTGTTGGCATCTCCTTTAAACGTAGCAGCAGCAGCAGCCTTGAACCACCTCCCGTCAGATCATGCAGCAACGTCATGTAGTTGAAAAGAAAAGTTTGGCATCAAGAGAAACAATTCTTAATACATGGTGCCACTTCTGCAAGCATCAATAGCTATTTGTACTGAACAAACTGTGATACATAAATGACACTACATGATAATCTTTTGCAGGCTCAAACAGTTTATGGAGCACTTCATGCCTTGGAGGTAAATCAAAGTGATACCTATGCACGAGCTAACCTTCAGATAACATTATAATTCCAAATCACCTAATGTTATGTTTTTCTGTTGTTTCAGACCTTTAGCCAGTTGTGTAATTTTGATTTCAATGCGAGGCTAATTGAACTTCATTCGGCTCCTTGGACTATCCTGGACACGCCAAGATTTCCTTACCGGGGGCTTCTTATTGGTGTGCTATTGCTTGCATTTTGCATCTATTTTACCAACAGAATGTATTCATGGTAAAGGCTTTCTGAAATGAACTCCTCACAGCTCATTTCATATAGCCAATGTAGCTCCACTCCAACTCCTAAAATAAATATAGCAGGAACATGTCTAGCAAATAGCAATGCCTGGCAATTCACTTAGAGCTTCATTACCAAATTGGTATAAATACAGGACCCTCAATGACTCCTGTGATACAAAAAATTGCAATGTTCTACAAAAAATAAGTAGAACTATATAAAAATAAAAATGATTTCAAAGTCTGAAAACTAGCAGAGTTTTCGCACAAAAATACAATTGTTTATCTTCTTTCCATAGCCATGAAGAACATTCCGATTGAAAGGGATATCTTTGCAATTTCTATATTCAAGAAGTCTAGGCATAATGCATCTAAGAACCTAGTAATTTCATGAGAAAATGATGATATAATAGCTCATTGTCTACAAAATGCTCAAAATTGATATCAATATTGAATTGTGGAATTTTGTGCTGCAGATACTGCACGGCATTATCTTCCTGTCCCAGTAATTAAAAGTGTGATTGATTCAATGACCTACAGTAAACTGGTATGTTTCAACTTTGAAGTTCAAATCAAGTTCTAATTTTAACTACTACTTCTATTGTTGCTTGCAGAGCCCTTGCATATAAAGTCACTAAATTTTGATTCAGCAAAGCCATGTAATCTGTGTAACACATTGTCATGCAGAATGTACTACATTGGCATATCGTGGATGAGCAGTCATTTCCTCTTGAAGTACCTTCATATCCAAAACTTTGGAATGGTGCATACTCTTATTCAGAGAGATACACAATGGATGATGCTATCGACATTGTACAGTGAGTTTACTGGAAGTATTTCTCAATACAATCATTTGACATCTAGCAATACCTAGGGTGCGAAGTGCCAAATCACAATAGACCAGCACATGCTTTGGATAAAAAAACAACAACTCTACTAGTAGTCTTTCAAGGAAACTTAACGAACAAGCTCCAAATATTAACCATCCTTTGCTGGGATGGATATGTGCAACTATAGATGCTATTTTGCTATGCTGCAATACTACCCAAGTTAGATGACTCACCAGGAATTCACAGGTATGCTGAAAAACGAGGTGTGAACGTATTAGCTGAGATCGATGTACCTGGACATGCCCTCTCATGGTAAGACATTTAATTTTGGACAAATTTATTCTTCTCTAGGAAGTGTTTCACAGATTTGAAGTTCTATTGGTACAACATTGCATTGTTTTTTTTTTCCCACTGCACACTCTCACTGTATCCTTTGAATGTAGAAAATATGTTTCAAATTACAGATGAAGTGTGTAAATAGTGTATACCTAAAACGCATTAACATTTGATGCACTTCTCTTCCTTCAGGGGTGTTGGATACCCATCTTTGTGGCCATCGGCTACATGCAAAGAACCGCTTGATGTCAGCAACGATTTCACATTCAAATTGATCGATGGAATTCTTTCAGGTAATACACTGTCAAAAGATATCATTCTAGATTCAGACCAATTCTCTAGTCAACAATCTGAAAAGTCAACTAGGATACACCAACACAAAAGAACCAAATAGGAGTTTATACTGAAATCGGGCACAAAAGAAGGTTGAACGGCTGCATAATAAGTTGAGCATAAAACTGATACTTTGGTTGTGTTATCAGATTTCAGCAAGGTTTTTAAGTTCAAGTTTGTCCATTTGGGTGGCGATGAAGTCAACACGAGTGAGTTTGCAGAAATTTGTACTTTGTACAGATAAGCTACGTATGCTGTAATCTGCTCATACTTTGTTGTGGTTTCAGGTTGCTGGACTACGACACCACGCATCAAATCATGGTATGTACTTCTTTTTTAATGGAATCATGGTATGTACTTATCTAGGAAAGAGAAGAAAAGGAGTAAAATGTGATAACGAAAAATGAAGTATGTGATAACCTCACCGCAGTGTCCTAAAAAAGATAATATGTGATAACCTTTATGTTTGTTGTCATCAGCGTTCATGTTTGATGTCATCAGTACAAATTGCCACTTCTAATCTAATCCTATCAGAACTATTTTTCCTGGTGTGCAGGTTAATTCAACATGGTATGAATGAATCGGATGCCTACAGATATTTTGTACTGAGAGCTCAAAAGATAGCCATATCGCACGGTTATGATATAATTAACTGGTACGGTGATTGGAATAACTAGTTTTTTGGCAGATTAAAATCTTCCAGCTACTAACAAACTGTCTCTTATTCTTGTAGGGAAGAAACATTTAACAATTTTGGAGACAAGTTGGATCGTAAAACCGTGGTACATAACTGGTATGTCCTCATGGCCTATTGGCTGGCACAATATTTACTAATCCTTTGTTCATACAGCAGTTTCAGTGTGACCAACTACCCCATCTGCTTAACTGCTAGTTTTCTTTTTTATCGAAAATTGATAGGCTGGGAAGTGGAGTTGCAGAGAAAGTGGTTGCCGCAGGTCTGAGATGCATTGTAAGCAACCAGGATAAGTGGTACCTAGATCACTTGGATGCTACATGGGAGGGATTCTACATGAATGAACCATTGACAAATATCTACAACCCAGAACAGCAGAAATTGGTTCTTGGTGGTGAGGTATGCGCGTGGGGTGAACATATAGATGCATCGGACATTCAGCAAACCATTTGGCCACGCGCTGCAGCAGCTGCAGGTATAATCTTCTAAACATGTTTTGGCCATCTAATTTTATTTAACATTAACATTTTAGCAGATCCCTTCTCATACTACATGCAAATAACTAAAAGACTAACGCACAATGAATCATTTTGTGTCTCTGCATTAAGATGCTTATTAACAAATACACTTTTCAACTTGAAGAGCGGCTGTGGACACCGATTACAAAAGTTGCGAAGGACACAAGATCGGTCACTGCAAGATTGGCAAGGTTCAGGTGCTTGCTGAATCAAAGAGGGGTTGCAGCTGCACCACTAGCTGGTTATGGCCGCTCAGCGCCATCAGAACCGGATTCCTGTTTAAGGCAGTAGGATAGCCATATAGCAGGAACATATATCATTCAGAGGAGATAAACATAATTCAAGGAAGAGCAATTAAGAAAAGCTGGGGTCAAAGTAAGTCACAAAGTTGTGCAGGCCACCGGAATGTTTCAATAATATTTGATATGGATGCAATGGTAATTGTAGTCATTGGGAGATATCTGCTCCCGTTTTACTTCTAACGCACTATCATAAACTGCGAGGTTTATGCCCTCAAAAAAAAAAAAAAAACTGCGAGTTTTAGGTTTCATGTCAAAATCATTTTGTTGTTGTTATTGATGTTGCATCAAATGGATAAGTGAAAGGGATTTCCTTCACAAAGAGCACTACTAAAATCCTTTTTCTCAAATCAAATCTACAAGACACTGCGGTTCCAACACTGATAACGTCATGAATATATACACCAACTTTACAGCGACAAGCATGCTGTGAAAATGCCAGAACTTTGAGAAACTGACCTGGTATAAGAAAACTATCTGCCTATCTGCCTTCATCATCGAAATGCAAGGCACGCCTTCATCACGACTCCGATCACTATCATCATCTGGCATCACCGACTCTGATTCCTAGCAACACCCCACAATTGTAACCATGAAAAATTGCGCACAGTGAAATCAAGCAGGCACTGGATTCTGCAGCGCATGTGGGTGGGAGAAATTGCGGTACCTCGTCCACGTCGCGAGGGAAGCAGCAGATCGTGCGCTCGTTGGCTCAGAGGATCGCGATTGAAGCAGCAGGTCGGAAGGCGCGTCCGGAGCGATGGCGCCCGACGCCCGACGGCAGGCCGCCGCGTGGAATTCGGGGCGGAGAACGGGAGAAGGTTTCAAGTGGGCTAGGCCGATTTACTTTCCTTTCCTTGATGGATTCGGGGAGGTTTCAAGAGGGTTGAACAAAACCAGCGATTATCATACCATGCTGGTCAAAATTACTCAGTCTCTAATTTTGCTCTTGTATAACTCCTTTTTTTTTAACAGGTTACCTTTAACTCCTTGCTTAAACGATAAGGAGTTCATCAAACATAAAGTATCATTTCCCATTTTCTATTAATGAGTTTTCTACAAATTTTCATAAGAAGAAAAGTGCATTTCATAAGAAAATTATTCGGGAATGGAGTGAAATTTCCATTTTCCTAGATGAAAATGACTGATCAATTCATACTAATGCTAACTTGGACACAACCTTCCAACTTTTTCCTTGTGTTGTTTAAGCACCAAAAAATTACACTTTTGTGAGACTATTTTTAGTTTTCTGGTTAGGTTTAACAAGTTACATATGTGCCTTGCCTCCAAAGAAATTTGAATCATTGCTATGCTTTAGTTTAACTCCCATATACATATTCAAATTTACTCTATGACATCCTTTGTATTGCTGTGTTCTTATAGCTAAGAAATTGCACCAATAAAATGTTTACCTTTTATGAATACAAATTTTATAAATATGTGTATTAATGGTAAAAAAAATATAACATATGTGATTCTTTCGCTAAAAGGGGTACCCCATAAATTTATAATACATTTCTTTACCATGTATAAAAGAAGCAGTTGGTGGCCGTGATGGTGGGTGGTCCGTCGCCGTTACAGTACTCGGCGCCGACAGGTGGGCCCGCCTGGCGCCCATCGCCTGTCCTCACGCACGCCGGCCTCCCTTCCCTTCCCCAACCCAACCCTAGCCGCCGTCAAGGTCGCCCGCCCCCGCCTCCCGCGCCCGCCTGACACCCCTCCCCTCCCCTCTCAAATCCTAGCCGCCGTCGAGGACGCCCGCCGCCGCGCCCAGGACGAGCGTCCGTCATTGATGAACCCGTGTCCTCCGCCTCCACCACATCGATGATCCGACGGCGGCGTCAGTGGCGGCGGACCAGTCGCGGCTGGAGTGCATCAACTCGTCGAACCCGTTCCACGAGTGCTCCGACTATTGCCTCCGCAAGGTCGCCGAGGCCAGGCAGCGCCTCGATGACGAGGTCCCCGACTCGTGGTCGTGGAAGCGCCCGTCGGAGGAGCGCCCCGTCCACCCCGACTGCATCAACGCCTCCAACACATACCACGACTGCTCCGAGTACTGCTTCAAGCGCCGACGCCTAAGTCTGGTACCAGCTTCTCCCTAATTTCCCTTTGTAATTTGCCGAAAGATAATTTGTTAATTTTGATATTTTGTTAGGGTATGAGCGTGAGGAAAAAGAACCGCCTGCTGTTGGTTCTAGCAAATCTGACGCTGCAGAGCAGCAATCCTCCGATGACAATGGTTACCCGCAGATGACCGAAAAAACGAAAATGTTGTTCGAACTAGAGGTTAAGATGGTATGAGATCCTTGTGGCACGGTATGCATGAGTGCTCAGGGTGAGTTCTGCATTCAGTTCGTGTGTTCATGAAAGATTATTATTTCTTCTAATTTCCCTCTCTCTGATTTTCCCTTACTGCAGATCATCTTTTTGTTGACATAAGAAATTTGTTGAAGAAAGCAGTGCATGATGATGAGTCGGAGGTTGAATGCCCGCATGAATTTTGAATGTGGATTCTGGATGCAGGATATGAAGTACCGGATTCTAAAGAAATTGTAGAGGGTGACTCTCCTCACTCCAGCTCTTCGTATCCTGGTGGCAGGTGAACGACGACCACCTGGACAAACAACTGGGCAGAGAAGAGAGGATCGGAGACACAGATTATGCTGAAGAATGATATGAGCGCAGGTGAGCCTTTTTTCCAAACCCTACAACCTGTCCGAGCCCATTCAAAATTCATGATCACATCCATGATTTGCTATAATCATGTTGGTTATACTGAGTGTGAATTAAGGAGCATGACATCATTCAGTTCACTCTGTAGGATTTCCTTAGCATTAAAAGCTGGACATCTGTTTACTAAATTATTTGGGTGTAGTCTGCTTGCAATTTTGTTCATGCATATCATGAATCTGTTAAATTGAGATACACGTTATTTTTTATGTAGCATGAGTTTCAATTATTATATATATGTCCATACTGAGCTTGGTAGCAAATTTTAGATTGGAACAGTGATATTCTGAATTGTCCTGTTTGCTTCTATTTTTCATCAGAATAACATGTAAAAGATAGATCGACAAGTGAGCAATAACAGTCTAGGCAAGGGATAAGCATTGCATTCTTTTTGTGCAGCATGGTATGTGATTTACTTTGGCTCTTCATGTGGATTTGTGTACTTTTCCATTATACTATCCAGGGAGAATCGTGCAAATATTTTTCCTGCATTCTTATGTGCAGTTTTTATGCTTGATTGATGCTTTTCTATTGAAGCTCACAGATCTTCTTAGTCATTTTATTCTTTTGATAGAGTGAGCTGCATTATGCTGCATGGTTACTAATAACTCTCACAGTTCATGTGTCCAAAATAATAATTTGTTTGATGGACAAATTGCAAGCTTGGAAGCCTAATGCACATATGCATTGATGTGCATTATTAATGGAACACAAAAGTAGAAGCTAAAAGGTTACAAGGCAACTACATTTTCTCATGTTTCATCTTCTCCCGTTGCAACGATTTGAGCCAATTAGAGAAACAATTTGTTTAGCTTTTGGGATGATTTATTGTGATAAGTTGGGCCTGAAAAAAAAATACCAGCTAACTGGACATTGAGATGACCATACACGTGTATTTTTCTTACATATATACATCTGTAATTAACGGTTATTTGATTCACAACGAAGCTGCTGGAACAAAATGTTTACCACCTGATTGGGTCACAAGATAGCTTCTGTTAAAGCTAAGGGTTGAGGTAATAGCATATCGTCTTGGTGTGTACATACAACAGAATATCCACATGGTTGAATATTGGTAGATGTCCACATGCGTGGATAAACAGTGGGACATTCCTGGAGGCGACTTCCCCATTTCATCCTCCATTAGTATTTAGTAAACAGGCTTAAGTTGGTTACACGATCAAATGGTATTTTCAGGACGCCTCAACATAGCTGTGAGCCTAAAACTATACCAGATAGGCGCTTAGATCTAATGGCTTTGCTTTTGCCATGAGTATGCATCTATTTATGTTTACTGGAAATGACAAACTTTTAACAAAAGAAGAGCTTACAGAGCCCATATGATCATCCGGAATGTTAGCAGTAGCACCATTCATAAATATTTGAATGTTTCATGTGGAGCATCCCCACCTTTTAATTTCATTTCAAAAGCACATACATGAGCAGGATGTTACATGTCGTTTGAGATTGTTACAGAGGAGGTTTGGGAGTGGAACATCTGACAAGATAATCATTTACAGACTATAGTTGGAGACTCTCATGACTAACTGGACTTTCTTCTTGAGCAAAAAACCTGGTGTTGCAAGTGTTGTGACTCATGTTCTTTTCGACAAACGTCATGCTATCATGAAGCTTTGTTTTCTGTCTGAAACTAAACATATCGATCCAACTAACTATGATCCGTGGCAAAGCACGGGCACACTGCTAGTGTCTTCCAAATCAGGGGTATATCATTTCTGAGGTACAAACAAAATAGTCATTCAAATTAGAAGCACAACGTCACATTTCCAAATGTGGCATTTGTGTTTCAATAATTGCATTAATATATGGACTCTACTACCATTTAACAAAAATGAGGGCCATCCAACATGTGACAAAATAAAGGAAGCACACAACGATGGGATTTCAAGTTGGAAGTCTAAAGCAACAGGACATGGCAAATCACCCAAGATGAACATAGCTCACTTCAATGCTAGAATCACAAAACAGTGAGAATTCACCATCCACGACAACAAGCAGATCAGGCAATCAAGCTACCAAGACTTACATAAGAAGTTCACATAAGTAGAGAACACAAAGCTCAAAGATTTGTATGCATGTAATTATCTCAACTAGATGGGCAAACAAGCCAAAATATACGGGAAAAAGTTATTGAAACCTGCAACTATCATTTCTAGGGGACTGAACAAGTAAATATTGAGAAGCACGCATAAAAGAAAAACGCACAATGATACTCTTCCCAGTTTGTAATATATTACATGTTAACAAAATTTCCTCAGCGGAGCTAAGTTGTCTTAATGTAAGTATAAAATCCTGAGTTTGACATCAATCATTTAAAACACTGAATAGTGACAGACAAATTTTCCCTTCAAGAAACAGTACCTCATCATAAGCATTGATAGCTGCAAACTCAGTATGGAACTTACTACATATCTTTTTAGGTATTGGAGGGGGATTGGGAGACTGTTGGACATGCTCTAAGGAATCAGGTTTTCACCCACAGCAATAAAATGCACTATCACATCATTCTCCTAATGAACATTCCCAGATCTAACCAGAAATGGTAAATATGTTCCAAGTTGATTTCCCATACAATTTTGAGGCATCGGACTTCCAGCTTACTTTGCAAGTTGCAACAGCCAATGCAGTGCTACAAATATTCTTGGCCGATCAGCAAAAAGAAAATACGCGCTTACGCGCTCATGGAACAATCAGATGGCATTACATGAGGTATTCAGACTGCTTGCTCGGCGCATCCAGAACTCTATACTATCGATATTTTTCGATGATCAACGAAAGCTGAAAGGAAAACTAACGATTACATGCTCAGAGAATGGCATGATGGCAATACACGCTTTTTGGGAAATCTTATTGCCAGATAATTCATTGGAAATGGCAAGACGGCATGCGCAAATCCTGTCAACTACCTCGACCTAACAGCAATGGCGAGTGGCATCATGTGCTCATGCTCTTCTTGTTCAGCAGCTTTTGTTTCCTCTAGCGAAACACAGCCCTGGAACGGGATCTCGCCGTTCATGGCCCGAAGCACGTCCAGGACCTCCGCCATGTGCGGCGGCCACACATACACATCAAGGAACCGCTCCTTGGTCCAGACGAGCAGCTTGGGTATCTGGTGTTGCAACTGGAACTTCCCTGCTCGCCTCAGCACAGCGAGCACGGGATGTCCATGCACCAAAAGATTGTGGTCGTAAGCACGGGTGATCAATCCACAAACAATCTGAATACAGAAAAAAAAATTGAAAACTGTAGTTAACTATCATTTCTAGGGGACTTCACTGTGGTAAATATGGAGAACCATGCACCAAAAGAAAATGCAATACACCCCCTCCAGTTTTTAAAACACGACGTTGAGACAACTTTCCAGAGTGGAACGAAGTTTCTCTAATGTTAACTAAAAAATCCTGAGATTGGTATCAATTAATTAAGACATTGAATGGTGACAGAAATATTTTCGTTCGATAAACAGTTCCTCATCATGAGCGTCGATGGCTACAAACTTAGGATGAAACATACTACATATGTTTAGTATGGCAGCCAAGGAATCTGATTTTCGCCCTCTCCTAATAAACATTCTCGACCTGGACCTAACAGTAAACATGTTCCAAGTCAATTGCCAAAACTCTTAATCGATCAACAAAAAGAAAACATCCTTACAGGCTCATTGAAACATCAGTTGGCATTGCATGAGGAATTCTGACTTCTCGCACAACCAGAACTCTATACTACAATTCTACAAATATTTTTAGTCCATCAGCGAAAGCTGAAAGGAAAAACCAACAATTACCTACGCAGAGAATGGCGTGATGGCAAGGAATCTTGTTGCCAGACAATTCATCGGAAATGGCAAGACTGCATGGACAAATCCTGTCAACTACCTCGAACTAACAGCAATGGTGAGCGGCATCATGTGCTCAGGGCTCATCCTCTTCTTGTTCGGCAGCATTTGTTTCTTCTCCAGTGAATCAATCGCAGCCCTGGAACGGGATCTCACCGTTCATGGCACGGAGCACGTCAGGGACCTCCTCCACGTGCGGCCGCACATACTCATCAAGGAACTGCTCCTTGGTCCATAGGAGCAGCTTGGGTAGCCGGTGTTGCCACTGCAACTTCCCTGCTCTCCTCAGCACAGCAAGCACGGCACACCTCCGGGAGTGGACCTCCAGGCACCGCACCATCAAGGATGGGTAGGAAACAATGTCGTCTCGTGTCAGCCCAGCCTTGTCGGTCAAGAACCCGACCATCTCGGCGATCTTCTTCTCTGAGGGTGTCACCATGCACGGGTACCGCCGAATCATCAGGTTGATGGCGTCCTTGTGGAAGCCGAGCCGCCGATAGAGCGCAATCTTGCTCTCCAGCTTGGGGGCACTCATCTTGCAGAGGGTGCCGAGTACATGGCAGAACATGGGGTTGCCGGGCTCGACGCCGACTATCCTGGCGGCCTCCACGATTTCGTTAATGCGGTCGGGTGTCTCAAGGATGACGCTAGGCTGTTCGGCGACGAGCTTGGATACATCGTCGGCGGTGAGCCCGTGGACTTCGCGGAGCAGCGGGATGATGCGGAAGAAGAAGATCTTAGGCCGGCATCCGATGGCGAAAGGCTTCTTGTGGAGCGCGGCCATGATCCGGGCGTCGGAGCCAAGGACCTCGCGCAGGGCGGCGAAGAGCGGCTCCAGGTGGTTCTGGACGCTGCAGGTGAGGATTGCGGGGTGAGCCAAGACGAGCCGCGGCAGGAGCGGCGCCTCGATGCCAACGGAGGCGAGGAATTCGAGCTTGGGCTGGAGCGACTTGGCCGCATCGGCGGCGAGAAGGGAAGGTCGCTGGCGGATCGTGGAGGAGATGTCGGCGTCCGAGAAGTCGTAGCGACGGAGGAGCGCGAGGACGGCGTCCGCCTGCGCGGCGGCGCCCGAGGAGGCGAGGCGGACGGAGGGCGCGGCGCGGGCGGCGGCGCCAGGGGACAGGCCGCAGCTGGAGATGAGGTAGGAGACCGTGGGGTCGGCGGCGGGGATGGCGTTGGCGTTGGCGGTGGCGGTGGAGAACGCGGCTGCGAGGATGCCGGGCCGGAGGGGGAACAGGCGGCGGCGGACGGCGGCCAGCATTGGGGAAAGTGGTGGAAGCCTCCCAGCAAAGAGGAAGAAAAAATGTACCGGGAAGGCCGAGCAGAGCGATACAGTGGGTGTTTGGATAGACTAAGAATCTTACTATTTAGGAGTAATAGGTAGAGCAAGGCCAATGTATAATGACAACCCAGCCTTTATGGGTGGGCCCGTGTGTCAGTAGGCTATAGTTGTAGTCTCCAGCACAATGGTAAGGCCAAACCGGTCCATACATGCAGGTCTCACTTGAAGTAAAAAAATCTGACCGCCTCTCTCCCGTGACTCTTCGCGCGAAGGAAGTTTCCCGATCCCCAATCTTCACCACGAGATGCTTGCTCCCTGGCCTTCGCCATCCAATTTTGCATCAATCCGGCGATTAAGGCATCAATCTACCCTCTTCTCTATCTAATTTTGCGATTCCATGGAGCGCCCTTGGTCTCCCCATCCCATGGGCTCAGATCGAAGAAGAAGGGGCGGCGGCGGCAGAATCCGCGGCATGGAGACGGGAGGAGCAGGCACGCGTGGTGGCCGCGGAGGGGGAAGAGCAGGCAGGCGCGCGTGGTATGGGCCGACGGGGACGAGCTGCCGAGCGCGTGGCGGCGAGGGACGGGAGCAGCAGGCCAGCGCGTGTGGTGTCGGCGGAGGACGATCTGCCGAGCGCGCATGGTGTCGAAGGCAATCGGGTAAGCCAGATTCTTTGTTACTTAGTTCACATCGTACGTGTTTGTGCTAGTTCAGTTCCCAGGAAACAAATCGTTCGTATTTGTGCTGTTTGCAGAGGCTTGTTTCTATTAAGTTATTAGTAAAAACTTGAGATGTGGTACGAGAGGCATGTGTTGCTTAGTTGCTAATCCAGAAAAATTCATGAATCTTAGTTACGAACACAATACTTGAAAATGAACAGGTACAATGTAAATTAGATAGTAACCTAGTACACTCTACCATTGCCATAGTAAACTAATACATTCTTAAGCTTGTTGTTGCTGACCACCGAATTTGTGCCATATATGCTCTATCAAATCTTCCTTGAGCCGGCGATGGGTTGATCGATCACGAATAGCCATGTTGGCATCTAGGACATCTTGAAATCCATGGACAGGTCCATGGGCAAGTCCTGAAATTTGTACAGGAGATGGCCCTTGCTCATATATGTTTTCGTCGGGTGTCCCATACGTATCTCTCTCGTCCTCAATTATCATGTTATGCAAAATGATACATGCATACATGATATTGGCAAGCTCTTCCCTTTCCCAAATACGAGCTGGGTGACGAATTATTGCCCAACGTTTCTGCAAAACTCCGAAAGCCCGTTCCACATCTTTTCTTGCTCCTTCTTGATGCCCTGCAAATTTTCTAGTCTTATCAGTCATAGGTGCTGCTAACTCGAGAAATAACCCCACAAAATTTTGAAACATCCTTCTTCACACCCCCCCAGTGGTTCCTCAGTTGTTTCACTGTCCTTGTGTGGACATTTGGAGGCCTATTGCTGTTGAACTCAGATGCTACAGGCTTCCAATAATACTCTCCTTTCTGGTCTATGCCCTTGATTGGATCAACTGAGTGGTTTAACCATGAGCGGGCCAATCTTAGATTCTCCTCTGCTGTCCAATTTCTACGTGGCGCTCTCCTCCCGTTTTCTTCTTCACTGCTATCACTTGACTCTTCGAGATTGATTGGTTGCTGCCTTTGTTGTGCAGTAGGGCAGGGAATAGATGTCTCAGATCCATGAGAAGAAGAGTTACCAGTAGCTCCAATGGAGATGCCATGCTGCTGCAAAGCTGGTGATATATTTGTTGCAGCACGAAAGACATGATTTGGTGAGTTCCCCAAATTTTCTTGTACCTGTGCACCATATGGATGAACACCTTGGCTGTGAATCCCTAGAAAGCTTGGGGGAGAGTGACCATATGGATGAACACCTTGATAGTTGCCGGTAGGACCAAATGGGTAGAAATTATGAAGAAAAGGTGGTGTGAGGTATTGGGAATACGGATTTTGGGAGAGATTTGTGGGGATTTGTTGAGGAGGGGAGCTTTGGCTAGCTAACTGATTTGTGGACGCTTGATTCAACAAGTTTGTGAAGTTTGTGTTGGAGGGATCCATTTTTCAACGGGATGTTTTGGCTCTTTTGCAGGTAATGGAAGAAAGGGGATGAGGAAGACAGCCGCCGGCTTGTTTTGTAGTGGGTGCTGGAGGTTCACGGGGAGGCGGAGAAGAGGTAAAGGCTGCTGAAGGTTCACGGGCGGGCAAAGTTGGAGGTTCACGGGCGGGCAAAGCTGAAGCCAACGGCCACATGCAGCAACGGCTCGTTTCAACTGTCTTGGATTGTTTATTTCATTCACTGTAGCAATATTGTTTTATATTCCTATAAGGGCGGTCACTATGGCTAAGGGTACCTTTTGCATTTATTTCCATAAGGGCTGCTTCTACAATGGCTAAGGGTAGTCAATATGACTGTATTTATTGTATAAAGACTACTTTTCCTCTCCACTGTGGTTGCCCTTATAAAACTAATGTCAGAACCTCCGGACTAATTCGCTAGACGAATCTAATGAGGGTAATTAAGACATGATTAGCGACTAGTTACTGTAGCATCACTGTAGCAAATCAGAGATTAATTAGGCTCATTAGATTCGTCTCGCGAAATAGCATCCATCCCTAAAAAGGTTTTGCAATTAAAGTTTATTTACTACTCCTAAATCGCAAGATTCTCTGAGACTAAATTTAGTCTGCACGGATCCAAACACCCACATAGGCTGGAAAAAGTCTATTTGTCATGTGGTCTAATTTTCTATAGACCCGGTGAAGTTGACTCCCTCAACCCGTGAAACTAGATTTTTTTCCTCTCTGACCGGGTTTGGCGAGCAGTTTTTACCAAGTCAGCATGTGAGACCCATATGTCAATGAGAGAAATCGTCGTTGACATGTGAGACACATTTGTAAGTGACCCAGCTCGAACATGTGAGACCCACGTGTCAATACCGCCGACATGTGGGGTCATTTTGCAGGTGACCGAGCTCAAGTGGCTCCCACATGTCAGTGGCATGTTCTATCAATGACATGTAGATCCCACATGCTGATTTGGTTAAAACCGCTAGCCGAAACCGGTCAAGGAGGAAAAATATCTAGTTTAACGAGTTGAGGGAGTTAACGTATCCGGTTTTGTAATAAAGAGATGAAAATCGGACTATATGAAAATTTGAGGGAGACAAAATAGAATTTTTTCATGAGTGAAATGCACCGGTGGTCCTTAAACTATTTCAAGTGTGTCATCTAGATCCACAAACTCTTAACTGCACATCTAGGCCCTCAAACTATCAAAACAGTTCACTCGAGGTTCGTTAGCCGGTTTTGGTTTTAGAAAAATGCAAAGAGGCCCCTAAGTTTCCCATTCTTCTCACGCCATCGGCGCCACGGTCATCACCATTGCAGTCGTCACTGTCAGTGTTGTACTGCTCCAACATGCCGCTGCTGCTCCCCTCCACCGCCGTCCGTGCTGTACTGCTCTATCATGCTGCTGTTGCTCCATTGATTCACTTTTCAAAATTTCAAATTCATTCAAATTTTAAATTTGAAAACCGATCCGCTTTTCAAAATTTCAAATTCATCCAAATTTAACTTAGAAAACTGATTCGATTCAAATTGCTACCGTCGCTGAGCGAGCTGATGTCTCTAATGGCAGCGACAATGTGACCGTGCATGCTACTAAGCGAGCTGATGAGGCTGAGGGCTCGTGTGCGAAAAGGATGGGTAACTCAAGGGCTTCCTTACATTTTTCTAAAACCCAAAACCGGCCAACGGACCTCGGGTGAACAGTTTTGATAGTTTGAGGACCTGGATGTGCGGTTTGAGAGTTCGTGGATTTAGATGACACATTTGAAATAGTTTAAGGACCGCTTGTGCATTTCATTCTTTTTCCGTATAGGAGTAGGTTTTGGGCGAGGTGAGTTTTGCCCTGGCCCATGTACTGACGGGTTGAATGTTCGTTCGGCAACGGGCAACCGCTGAGAACACGCCACGTGTCACAACGTGGTTGGAGCAGGTGGGAGGAGAAGAAAAATAACTGATTCAAAATTTCAACCGTAATTTTCTCTCAAATCGTAAGTCCGTTAATTTCGAATCCGTTTGAACCTACGTGTTTGTTACAATTAATTCTACAAAATGAGATCTAATATGAATATTTTTTAAGTTTTTAAAAAATTTTAAAATTTTTGTAAATATTTTGAATGTACTACGTCAACATTTTGTTTGTACCATGTCAACTTTTTTTGTTACTAGATCAACATTTTCTTTCAAAATGTTGACCGCATGTTTTAGAATGTTGACATAAATTTTCAGAAATGTTGACTCTTTTGTATCAAAATGTTGACGGCTAAATTAGGCTGGGCTGTTTAGATTTGATGAGCTTTGGACGGATCTATAAGTTAATAATAATAAATTGATCTAATGATATGGGGTCTGGGCCGCCCACCATGGTTTGGAATTTCCAACAAAATTTTGGACAGCATTGGGGCAAAAAAAGAGAAAACGAAAAAGAATGTGTCTGAGCCCAGGTTCGAACTGGGGACCTTTAGTGTGTGAGACTAACGTGATAACCAACTACACCACCCAGGCTTGTTAGAAAATCAACAACGTTAGTTATTATAATTATGACGTGTCGCGACATAGCGCGTTTTAGGGATTTTCCGCATCAGAAAAATTTGAATTTGAAAGGTTTGAGATTCAAAGCCACGCGGTTTACGTGATAAACCGCGATGGAAATGGGAAAAAAAAAGTGATTTAAAAAAAATTGGCATGACCTTTGCTAATTATTAACTACACTGAGTTACAAACAACGGACCCAGTTACAACTGCTCACATAGAGACCAACTGCAATATCCCGAAATTGCTCGGGGCAAACTTATGTTGTCGATTACTGATATTGAGTTTTTGTCAAATGAATCATGAACAATCGATTACAACGATACAGCAGAACCCAATTACCTTAAACGCCGTAACTTTTTTTTTTGTGAACGAAACTCAACGCGTCCTTCCTAGACAATACTATTTGCATCATGAGCGGTAGCCATGTCGTGCGTCGCGTGCATTGGCCGTCCCGCGAGCATTTCGAGGTACCTGGGTACGGGCGGCATCTCGACGTCCGTGACCCCTTCCAGCATCTTCACCACCTCTGCCATGGTCGGGCGCGCGTCGACCTCGTCCTGGATGCACCAGCACGCGACCTTGCACACCCGCGCCACCTCCTCGTCGCTCGCGTCACCGCCCAGTGCCGGGTCCAGCAGCGCCTTCACGTCCCCCTCCGCCTCCGCCAGCCTCCTCGCCGCCACCACGGGGAAGAAGAACGTCGTGGTCTCCGATCCCGTGCCGGCCGACGCCGACGAATTGGAATCCATCTTCATGTGCTCGACGTTCCTCTTTCCGGAGACGATCTCGAAGAGCGTCATGCCGTAGCTGAAGACGTCGGCCTTGGCGGTGACGGGCTCGCCGCTGATCCACTCGGGCGCGAGGTACCCGACGGTGCCGCGCATGGTGGTGAGCACGCGGCTGAAGTCGCGGCCGAGCAGCTTGGCGAGCCCGAAGTCCGCCACCTTGGGCGCGAACTCCGCGTCCAGGAGGATGTTCTCCGGCTTCACGTCGCAGTGGATGATGCAATCCCTGCAGTTTTCGTGCAGGTAGGCCAAGCCCTTGGCGACGCCCACGGCGATGTGGTAGCGCGCGCCCCAGCTGAGTGCGTACAGGCCAGCCGTCGAGGCCCCGAACAGGTGGCGGTCCAGCGAGCCGTTGGGCATGTACTCGTACACGAGCAGTCGCCGGTCGCCAGCCTCGGAGCAGAAGCCCAGCAGGCGGATCAGGTTCACGTGCTGCACCGTGCCCAGCGTGTAGAAACTTAGATGGCGAGAGAGATTGCGCAAGCGCCGCACACGGCACGCAGGGCAGGGGCGCGCGACTTTATAGATGGCCGGCAAGGTGCCGGTTTGGTAAGTTTACAACAGGGAAGGTTTGCGAAAGGAAACAAACCTATTCCTAGTATACAATGATACGTATCTACATTTTCTATCTCTAACACCCGCCCGCAGTCGCAGCGGGAGGGTCCCGAACGCAGAGACTGGTTCGAAACTCTTGGAACATGAGAGTTGTTAAGCCCTTTGTCATCACATCGGCGAACTGGCTCGAAGAAGGGACGTGTAACACACGCACTTGTCCAATGGCCACCTTCTCACGGACAAAGTGGATGTCGATCTCGATGTGCTTCGTTCGGCGATGTTGAATGGGGTTGGAAGACATGTAGATAGCACTGACATTGTCGCAATAGACAATCGACGCCGAGGAGAGGGAGATATGTAGCTCCTGAAGTAACTGGCGCAACCAACAGCATTCGGCAACAGCATGTGCAACAGCTCGATATTCTGCTTCGGCGCTAGAGCGTGAAACGGTGGTCTGTCGCTTAGAGGACCAAGAGACCAAATTATCGCCAAGGTAGACACAATAGCCCGAAGTAGATCGGCGAGAATCAGGACATCCTGCCCAGTCGGCATCTGAGTAGGCTGTCAGGGAATTGGGAGAAGAAGACCCAATATGGAGACCAAGGTGTATAGTACCTTTGACGTACCGCAGAATCCTTTTGATGAGGGCGAGATGTGGCTCACGAGGATCGTGCATGAACAAACAGACTTGCTGGACTGCAAATGCAAGATCTGGACGGCCGGGCATGAGCTGGGCCGCGGCCGCCGGCAGGCGCAGGTGCTGGGGCGGGCGAGTGGGCCGGCAGTGGACCAGCTGGAGGCGACTGGGCCTCTGCGACAGCTGATCTGGAGGGAAGGGGCCCAGCCGGAGACATGGTAGTCTCTGCGACGGCCGGGGTTGAGGTCGTGCCCAGAAGAGGCAAGAGAGCCTCATCATCATCATGCAGCTCGGTGATGCGAACACCAGGAGAGGTAGACGACGCACCCGGAGCAGCATTTCTCGACGGAAACACATCAAGGAAGTCCAGAGATGTGTTACCGGAGTCATGCCGAGAAGCAAAGGGAAAATGCTGTTCATCAAAGATAACATGCCTCGAGATAATAATGCGATTAGTTGTTAAGTCGAGACAACGATAACCTTTATGAGAAGTGGGGTAGCCAAGGAAGACACACGCCGTGGAACGAGGTGCAAGTTTGTGCGGGGTGGTGGCAGTCATGTTAGGATAACAAAGGCAGCCAAACACTCGAAGGTGACAGTATGCGGGTGGCGATTTAAAGAGCTTCTCGTGGGGCGTGAGGTTGTTGATGGCAGAGGAGGGCCGGAGGTTCAAGAGATATGTGGACGCATGGAGAGCCTCGACCCAGTAAGAGGCCGGCATGTGTGCGTGGATGAGAAGGGTGCGGACACTGTTATTGATGGTGCGAAGTGCCCGTTCTGCTTTGCCATTTTGCTGGGAGGTATAGGGGCATGAAAGACGCATCAGTGTGCCATGGCGGAGGAAAAACTCAGTTGTGGCATGATTAACAAACTCAGTGCCGTTGTCTGCTTGAATATGTTTAATGGGGAGACTGAATTGTGTTTGAACGTATGCATGGAAGTGAACAAGGGTATCATGAACATCAGATTTACGTTTAAGTGGGAAGGTCCAACAAAAATGCGTAAAATCATCAATAATGACAAGATAATATTGAAAACCCGAGACACTTATTATAGGTGATGTCCAAACGTCACAGTGAATAAGTTCAAAGGCAACTGACGACGAAGTTTGTGAGTTGGAGAATGGAAGACGCACATGTTTCCCTAACTGGCAAGCATGACAAAGACTATGGTCCGACCTATTACAAGCAATAAGGGAGGACTTCTGGAGACTCTTGATAGCGGCGACACCAGGGTGACCGAGGCGTTGGTGCCAAGTGGAGGTGGGCGCGGCGATGGAGAGGAACACGGAGGCCGGTGATGAAGTGGAGGGTGGCACGAATGTGTAGAGGTCGCCGTTACTATTGCACCGAATGATCTCGCGCCGCGTCCGAAGATCCTTAACAGAAAAACCACGAGGATCAAATTCAATGGAACATGAATTATCTCGAGTAAACTGTCTAACGGAAATGAGATTCTTAAGCAAAGCCGGAACTAAGAGAACATTGTTTAAAACAAAGTTGGATGAAGGTGTGTGTAGAAAGGCACGGCCACGAACTGTGATAGGTACTGTGGCTCCATTGCCGACTATGACATGTGAGCTGGGCGGAAGGGGTTGGGGAGAGTCGAGAATACCTTCACTGGAAGTCATGTGTGCCGTAGCGCCGGAGTCGACGACCCACTGTCCAGGGGACTGAGTGGATAGCGCGTTCATGGCGGCGATCAGGCCGGCCTGATCCCACATCGGCTGAGACGACGAGGGACCGGACATGGAGGAGGGCGCGAGGGTGGTGTAGTAGGCCTGCTGTGTCGCAGCCGGACGCGAGCCGAGGACGCCCGCAGAGGTGGTTGGGCGCCACTGCATGCCCGGCGGCAGCATGCCGGGGTTGAAGCAGACCCATGGTCCTTGCGGCTGAGGGCCCGAGGCCCTAGGGTTGGAGTAGCGGGATTGGAACCGACCACGGCCCTTGTTCTTCCCGCCGGAGTGCTGCTGCTTGTTGGAGGAGGATGCGACGCACGCGGTGCCCTGGCACCCGCCCGTGGTCGCAGCAGCCGAAGGGGCCGGTGAAGCCGCCACGAGGGCAGTCCCGGAGGCGACCGAGGAGTTGTTGGGGCCGCGCATCTCGGCCACGAGGAGCGCGGTCCGCGCAGTCTTGAAGTCGGGGAAGGTGTCCTTCCCGGCGATGATGTCGGCTTGATGAGCGAGGCGAGGGGCCAGGCCCCGGAGCAGGTTGAGGACGAGCTGGGGGCCGGGGACGGGGTAGCCGACGTCGCGGAGGGCATCGGCAAGCTGCTTCATGCGGTGAGCATACGCCGTGACGGTCATGTCGCCCTGGACGAGCGCATGGAACTGCGCGCTGAGGTGGATGGCCCGCATCTCCCTGCTGTTGCGGAAGTTGCTCTCGATGGCGACCCAGAGATTGTGGGCCTTCTGATCGGGCTCCATGCAGTCGTCGAGAACATCGGCGGCGACGGTGCAGTGGATCCATGACTTGACGGAGTAGTCGGATTGGGTCCAGATCGGGTCGGTGGGACGAGCGGGGACGGTGCCGTCGATATGATGGAGGACACCGAACTTGCCGCACAGCGTCATGAAGAACTCACGCCACTTGGTGTAGTTGGCAGATGTGTAGTCCAGGGTGATGGGAACGTGGGAGGTGGGGTTGACGACGTTGAAGGAGACGGAGGAGGAGGAAACAGCAGTGGAGACCTGCATCGAGGTGTTGGGCTCGGTCGACATGGCGTCGAGGCGAGGGCAGCGGAAGGGGTGGTGCCGGCGGCGGCAGAGAGGAGCAGCCGCGGGTGGGCTAGGGTTCCTAGGATGGTAAGCCTGATACCATGTAGAAACTTAGATGGCGAGAGAGATTGCGCAAGCGCCGCACACGGCACGCAGGGCAGGGGCGCGCGACTTTATAGATGGCCGGCAAGGTGCCGGTTTGGTAAGTTTACAACAGGGAAGGTTTGCGAAAGGAAACAAACCTATTCCTAGTATACAATGATACGTATCTACATTTTCTATCTCTAACACAGCGTGCTCACCTCCGCGCGGAACTGCTTCTCGCCTTGCCGGAGCCCCTCCAGCTTCTTCACGGCGATGGCGGTTGTGGGGTCGGTGGTGCTGGTAGTAGGGAGGTGGCCCCGGAACACCGACCCGAACGCGCCGCCGCCGAGCTTGTCGGAGAAGTTCTTGGTGAAGGCCTGCAGGTCGCGGTACCTGTAGCTTGTCACGCCGCCGGCGCCGCCCTCGGCGGCGGCGAGGCCTTGGACCTTTCGTGCTGCTCGCCGCGCCGTCGTTGCGCGGACGAGGACGGCGGCGGCGGCGAGCGCGAAGCAGGCGACGGCGGCTGCGCCGACGGCGATCGCGATGGTTATCGTCTTGTGGCTCCTCGCGTGGGGCAGGTCTGACGCGGCCAGCCGTAGGTACAGGGTCCCCGCGCCGGCCTCGCCCTGGCCGCCGTAGTTGTCCTCCAGGTTCTGGAGCTCGTTGCGCCACAGGACGCAGCTGCCGTTGTACGCGTAAGCGGTGCAGGCGCAGTCGCCGAGGCACGCGCGCCGGCAGTCGTCTTCGCCACCGCCGGAGCTCGAGGCCCCGGCCGCGACGACGCGGCCGTCGTCGGGAAGCCTCACGTCGTCCATCCGGAAGAACCCGTCCGCCTCTTTCGCGCCGCCGCCGTTGCTCTTGCCGCACTGCTGCAGCTCGGTGTTCCGCACGCATCCACCGGTGTAGTCGCCGAGCGTCCACCCCGCGGCTTCGCGCGGCGCGAACCCTCGGGCGCAGGCGCACGCGCCGGCGCCGGCGCCGCCGCCGCCGCCGCACACGCCGAACGCGCCGCACCCACGGGGCACGGCGCACCGCGCCTTGGGCTCCGCGTACACCAGGTTCCACGCCTGCAGGGCCTCGACCCAGAACCACCCCTTCACCTGCCCCGACACGTCGGTGACGAAGCGGTACACGGTGGAGTTGTCCGCGAAGCCGTAGGTGAAGTAGCTCTCGCGGTCGTCGTCCACGAACGCGAAGCTGTACCCGGCGGCGCCGCTCGACGCGGCGACCTCCGGCGCGCCGGCGAAGATGCGGCCGTTCCAGTCGCCCGTGGCCCAGTACTGGCGCGCGCCGTTCCACAGCAGCAGGTACTGCGGCGCGCCGGACGGGTCGAGCTGGAGCGTGTAGGGGCCCGGGGCCGGGTCGCTGCGCGAGCGCCACGAGGTCATCCCCTGGATGGCGCCGGTGATCTTGTCCCGCCGCAGCTTGCCGCCGGGGAGCCACGTGTCGGTGATGTGGTCGAAGCTCTGCCACAGCACGGCCGACGTGTTGGAGGCCGGCGCGAGAACCAGGTTGCCCGTGTCGAGGAGGACGGCGGCCGTGGCGTTCGCGTTACGGGCGGCGGTGGCGTTCGTGGACCAGGCGAGCGAGCCGGACGGGTCGAGGAGGACGAGGTTGCCATCGGCCACGATGGTGAGGCGCGAGGCGGCCGGGTCGGAGACGGGTTTGTCGCGGTTGGCCACCCACACCGGCGTCCGCACCGAGATTTTGTTGTACCAGATGCCGATGTACCAGCGGCCGGGGTCTCCTCCGTCTGCCGGAAACAGAGCAAATCCATGAAACACTTCGTCACGTATGTTTCCATCAACTCTATCCACGCACACACTCTAGCTAACACACTCTGTTACATTATAACACATGATCGAGCAGGTGGTGATTGGTGTAGGCAACGAAACCCTACTCACCTGGCTGGAAGAACCCAAGCGCGAACTTGCCGCCCCGGGAGACGAGCTTCGCGTCGCCGGAGAGTGGCCGGTCCGCGGCGACCGTGTCCTGGGCGCGCGTCGCGGCGAGCAGAGCCAGGAGCACGAGCAACCTGAGCCATGGCGCAGACACGCGCACTCCTGCGCCTGCCATGGATCCCGTCGTTGCTCAGAAGTGGCGGCGACGTATTCCACTGTTCGCCGCAACACTGGCAGCTAGTTATATACGACTACTCTACACACGGCCTCCGATCGTTTCGGTGCAGGCCGGTCGCTTGCAACGACGACGACTTAGGGGGTCAGTCATCAGTCAGCCGACGTCAGTGAGGCTGCTACTGAGATGCGTTGGGGGTCAATTATCAGTTGCTCTGCGCGTCTTGTTTGTCTCAGATTATTCTCGCAGGGTGGTTGATGATTCTGCAAAGAATGATTGTCAGTCCAAGTGTCTGGCCACGAACGATTGACCAAGATCAAGTCAAAAAATCAGAGACGACTCGGGGGGTTGCTGTAGACTGGATGTCTGCGTCAGTCATTGTATACTCCTGTTAGCCGTCTGCGACGTAAATTTCGCCGGATCCTACGGGTATGTTTTTTGAGAGAGAAACTCGTACGGGTATGGCCGCGAAAGGAAAATATAAATGAAACGGCAAATAGACGGAAAAAAAAGATATTGGGCTTGTTGCTGGGCCGACTTTGGGCCGCAGAAAAGACGCGAGACGGCCCCGAGAAACGCTACGAAGCAATTACTAAGATCGAGCGAAGTAGCAGGTCGCCGCCGACGCCGGGTGAATTCGGAGCCGTCTCACGCAAAAGGCAGAGAAGCCATGGCGGCGATCGAGAACAAGATAGTCGCGGGGGCTGGCAAAGGCAAAGCGGAGGCGTCCACGTTCGCGGAGCTGGACCTTTATCCGGAGCTCGTGGCCGCGTGCGACGCCAAGGAGTGGACGAAACCCACCAAAATCCAAGCCGAGGCCATACCCTATGCTCTCCAAGGTACCTGCCTGTGGCCTGGCCTTGATACTGTACCCAGGGCTGTGATCTAAGCTGTTTGATCGCAATTGCTTAGTTTTTTCCTTTCTTTGTTTGACCTGTGAAGGGAGGGACCTGATCGCGCTAGCGCAGACGGGGTCGGGGAAGACGGCCGCGTTCGCGCTGCCCATCTTGCAGGCGCTTCTCGAGCACCGAACGCCGTTCTTCGCCTGCGTGCTGTCCCGAACTAGGTGCCGCATGATTCTTGCTTCTCATCACTGAGTGCCATGAACAATGTGACTGTAACTTGTAAAGTTGTAAGCTTGTGGTTGCTTGCTTATCACGCGGTTGTGCGTCCCTGCAGGGAACTGGCAATTCAGATCGCGGATCAGTTTCAGTCTCTCGGGCGGGGTATTGGCGTGGTCTGCTCAGTGGTGAGTGTCTGACGGTTTTATTTCCTTCCTCTTCCGTGCTATCTGTGTCACTGTCAAGCATGTCCACAAGCGAGATAGGGATCAAACTTGTGGGTGGGTGTGGGTGGGTGTGTACGAAAAACAAGGCATCGAGAGTTCTGCATATTTCGAGTTGGTTTCTGTACGAGCCCACGTTAGTGCATCCATTGCTCTTTTCTGACGTCTGTTAATTCTGCCACGACAATAGGGGTTGGTTTCCCTGACTCGTCGTATTTCTTATTTCTACTCGACGTAGCTTCAACATGCGATTTGCCTGTGTAGTCACTCTTATATAAAATAAACTGATGTTCTCTCGTATTTGTTAAAGTGTACATGAATTGCCTACTTTTTTTCCAATCAGATTAGGCTTTTGGGTCCAATCAGATTTGGCCTCGAGTTCGAATCCTAACAACAACGATTTGTTAAACATTTGCACCCAAAAGCCTACGTACATTTGTACTCCAACGGTATTCATTTTTATGCCATTGTGGTTCGCTTTGGTTGAATATTTTTTCATCACCAGCTTGTTGGAGGAGTGGACCGGATGCAGCAAGTGATATCCCTTACAAAACGTCCGCATATTGTGGTGAGTACTGCACACTAATTACTACTGTTCATTTATTTTTAACAAAATGCAGGTGTTCTTGTTTTGCCAAAAAGCTGAGGCAGCCCGTACTCACAGTTAAACAATACTTTTCTGAATTTCATTCTTGTTCTGACATAAACAGTTAACCAATTGCACTTTAGGCATCTCGGCTACTCAAGCTTATGGTTAAATTTAATTTATCCTACAAGGCATATTTTATTTGACCTCAAAATTCAGAATGGAGCACCACAGTGATCTGAATGCCCTTATTATGAATCCTACTTAATTTCTCCAACCCACTAGAGTTAGCTAATTTATGTCTTCTGTAGAGTAGAATAGAACAAAAGGGGTTACTCTTTCAAAAAGTTCCCATTTATGCACCAGCAGAAGCAACAACATACATATATAAAAAAAGCAAAAACATATATAAGATTTAAATCTCTCCATTCTCGATGACACTGGAATCTTTACATCTAGAAATCATGCTTCTTCTCAGCGATCATTCTGTTACAATACTTTGATTTATACATGATGATTGCCTTCATCTAGATTCATGGTTCTTTTCTGTAATATTTTTCTTAATAATTTAGGTTGGAATACCGGGGCGTCTTTTGGACCATTTGAGAGATACTAAAGGGTTTAGCTTAAATAAAATCAAGTACTTGGTATGTATTGCTAGAGTTTTTATTTCTTGTTATTAGCAACTTCTAGTGATTGTCTTATTTTCTCATGATGTCAAATCCTAATCAATTTTGTTGATTTGCTCCTGTCAATATAGCATCGCTGATGTCAAACTCGGCCCTCATGTTTCCCATATTATTCCTGTTTATGAAAAGTATCTTTATTTTTCAATTTTGGTCGAATTCTAGGTTCTGGTTTTCACGGCATGTTTGGTAACTTTGTCTTATATACATGTATATTAGAAAAAAGGTCGTAATGGCTAGCCTTAAAAACACAGTTTTTTTTACAAAAAAAAAACATTTGACTCACTTGTTTTTTTATGGGAAACAGTAGAAGAGGCTCCCACTGTGCTTTTTTAAAACGAAAACCCAACCAAGAACACTATACAAACAAATAACAAACTAAAAGGGTAAGTAAGAGCTCCAGCAACTAATATAGAAAAGGGTCCTGTTCTACATAACAATACTGTGCTGGACAATTTTAACATGGTATGTTTTGTATTAAGCTCCCAATTGAAAGGTTGGTTACTTTAAGCTTGAAGTATTTGCATGACATGATTTATAACAAGTCTATAACTATATTTTGAACACACTTTTTGATAGTTTTCTGTCAATTCTTGGAGCATGCATCACAATGTTACTTAGTTTTAATCTTGTTGAATTAAATTCAAGTGTTATATAGTTAGAGCTTACTCAAATAAAAGCGTTGTATTTTGTTGCATTGTCTATCTCTGATTTTGCAGGTAATAGACGAGGCTGATAAATTACTTAATGATGAGTTTGAGAGATCTCTTGATGACATTTTGAAAATTATTCCTAAGGAACGGAAAACTTTTCTTTTCTCAGCTACAATGACTAAAAAGGTTAGTGGTCAGAAAATACTTGTTGAATTTATGACTCGCAATGGAGAGCCGAATAAGCTGAGCTGAGTATTGATAGTATGTTAAACCCATCAGAATGTCACTGTCACATGTATTGTTGCTTGCTGATGCTAATTGTTATAACCTCGGTGCACCAAATTAAAAGTTCTTAGATAATGAAAAATAGTTATCTATATACCTTATTTGCTCTGACAAAATGGCATCTTTATTTTATTCTCATGTCTGGGTCATATATATAAATTGGAATTAATTTCCTCACCATACCTTTTTTTTTCCACTGCCGTTACCTTGCATGATCATGAAGAAGTTTCCTGAATGTTGCATTGTGGTTTTATTTTCTATGTGTTCGTTGGACTGAGTGAAGTTTTCTTTGCAAATACATAGGTGGAAAAATTACAACGTGCTTGTCTACGGAAACCTGTTACGGTGAAACTCACATGGTCTTTCAAGCATTTCTGTAGGCAATGCATTAGCAGAATAGGACCACTTGGTGTACGTTTTCTTAATTTTTTTTGTTTAGTTACAGTCTCTTATTTTCTTTTGAGAAGGTTAAGGTAGGTTCCAAGTACTCTACAGTAGATACCCTGAAACAAGAATTGTATGTTGTTCCTGCAAAGCACAAGGTGACATATCGCACTCCCTATTTGATCCATCTGTTCTGTTGATGTGGTTTTAATGCCATTGAGCTGCATATGCAGCAACTCTTGAGTTTTTGTATTTTTGTTTCGTAGGATTGTTATCTTGTTCATGTTCTGGGCAAGATGCTAGGTAAAATGATCATGATCTTTGTGCGGACCTGTGAATCAACAAGGCTACTTGCCCTCACGCTAAGGAATCTCGGTTTCAATGCTATCTCCATTAGTGGCCAAATGAATCAGGTATACGATCTTTGTCCCTAATTTCTTTGAATTTTTTGGCGTCAAAACAGGCACTTCTTTGCCTAAGTATTACTTCAAATTATAAATGTGTATTCTTTTTTTTCTTCATAATCAGGATAAGAGACTAGGTGCTTTGAATAGGTTCAAAGGAAAAGAGTGCAAAATCGTTGTTTGCACAGATGTGGCAAGCCGTGGTCTTGACATTCAAGGAGTGGACTTGGTCATCAATTATGATTTCCCATTGAATTCTAAGGTCTCACCTGAATGTTCTGATAGTTGCTTACAGTTTGGATTTCAACGCATGGCTTCAAATCTTGTATTGCACCAATTCCAGGATTACGTTCATCGTGTGGGTAGGACTGCACGTGCTGGAGACTCAGGACGTGCTATATCCTTGGTAAATCAATATGAAGCCCTGTGGTTTAAGCTGGTTGAGGAGCAACTTGGTAGTAACAGTCCCCAGCCTCTTGCTTGTCTTTCTCACATGTTGCAATGAGTAACTATATAGTTGGGTGATTTCAACTTGTTTTGTAGGTAAAGTGATTTGTCCATGTGTGGTGGATAAGGATGAAATCGAGATACATGAAAACCGCGTAGCCAACTCGAAGAGCATTGCACTAAGGGTATGCTTCCAGTTTGACATATTTTATTACATCGCACTAAGTACCATTTTTCGGCGTGGAGACTTCTCCATTTACATCAGCTCGTAGCAAATTTTGACAAAGGCTTTTATTGTGTTCCCATATTTTACATTTTCTTTATGGATTCATATTATGCAATCATTACAAATTTTTTTTTGAACAATCAACGGGGGGGGGGGGGGGGGGGGGGGGGGGATATTTCCCCACCTGAATTTCATTCAAATGCTCACACCAGAGGTGTGAAAAAGAAATCATGTAGTGGAGTTACAATGCTCGAGGTATGAAGCCCAAGCCATTACAAACTGACGATGACGCCGATTACAACGGTGGCTCCATAGCTTAATATCGATGATAGCCGAATTAATTACACGAACAGGAGAGAACGGTTTTCCTTGGAAGATATGGTGGTTGCGACCTTCCCAAATTTTCCATAGTAGAATCATCAGAATAGAGGGCCAGACAGCAGTTGTGCCATGGACTCTTGCCGGAAGATGTAGAGACCAAAGATCCTGGAGCGGCGTGTGGCAGGTTGATGATAGGCCGATGGAGTACCAAAATGTAGAGCTTCCGATGCAGTGGAAAAACAGATGATCTTGTGTTTCTGGTCCGTTTGTGCAGCGCTCGCACATAGCAGTATCCGAGATGTTACGATGGTAGAGATGAGCTCTTGTTTTGACTCGTTCGTTGAAGAATAACCAAGCGAAGATCTTGACCTTGTTCGGCACGAACGACTTCCAGATGTAGTCCGCATTAGTGTCGTGGGTTCCTGTACTTGATAGTTTGTGGTAGGCCTCTTTAACGGAGAAAGTTTTCAGGGAGCCAGCCATTCGTCGCACATCATGGTTGTTATCAAGCTGAATAGTCTGCAAAACAGATAGAAGAGAGGACAACTGCTCGCTAGCAATATGAGTTAGTCGAGGCCTAAGGTGCAATTCAAAACCTTCATCAAAAACTTGCCGAACTGAAATATTAGGCCTAATGGTGTGTGTAAAAAGGGCATGATAGGAGGTAGCTAGTGGCCCGGAGGGAAGCCAGTGATCAAGCCAAAAGGCTGTGGAGGCTCCGTTGTGAATTTCAACTATGGTTAGGCTGCGGTAAGTGTTTAGCTCATCATTGATAATACGCCAAATGAAAGAGGGGGAATTTGTAGGGTCACCAAGATCACTAGTACAATTTTGTAAGGCCCAGGTTTTCCAAGGGACGTCATGGGGGGAAAGAAGTTTATCAACAAATTTTAGGAGTAGGCACTGGTTCTGGATTGTAGGTTTTAATGCCAAGGCCACCCTCTTGTTTACTTTGCATAACTTTGTCCCAAGCAATTAAGCAGTCCGATCCAACACATTTTTCCTCACCGGTCCAAAAGAAAGCTCGCCTCCGCCTATCGAGAGCAAGAATAACTGTTTTTGGGAGACGATTTGAACCCATATAATAGGTGGCCACGGAGTCAAGAACAGCGGAGGTGAGAACTAGTCGCCCACCCTTAGAGAGTAGTTGGCCGCCCAGCCAGCCAGGTAACGATCGCAGGTATCTAAGAGAGGTTTACAGTCAGAAACAGATAGGTTATGTGGAGATAGAGGTAAGCCGAGATAGGTTTGAGGGAAGGAGGCAATGGGGCTACCCAAAGTGTCGGCCATAGTGATTGCATCATTTTCACTGACGTGAAGGGGAATGAAAGTAGTTTTGGAGTAATTAATTTCGAGGCCCGTAGCAGTGGCAAAATCATGCAGAATTTGCTTGATGGTGTCGATGGCAGTAGGGGTTGCACGAAGGAAAAGAAGGGTGTCGTCCGCATATTGAAGAACAGGTGGGGGCTGATCAGGCGCCAGGGGATGTGAAAGGTTGTTTTGCGAGTACGATTGGTGCACCATTCTCTGCAGGAGGTCAGCCACGATGATGAAAAGGTAGGGGGACAGTGGGTCTCCTTGGTGGAGACCTTGCTTACAGTCAATCCATCGCCCTGGAACACCATTAAGGAGAATAGCCGTTTTTCCGGTAGTAAGAAGGAGTTTAATCCATTTGCACCACAAGTGTGGGAAGCCACGGTGGTGTAGGATACGAAGCAGGCTGTCCCAGTTTATAGAGTCAAAAGCTTTCCTGAAGTCCAATTTAAGGATGATAGTGGGAGCCTTCCTTTTGTAGCAGCAATGGAGCAAGTCTGCAGCGTAAACAAAATTTTCCGCGATGCTACGAAGTTTAATGAAACCAGTTTGGTCTGCAGCCACTAGGAGAGGGATTAGAGGTTGCAAACGTTGAGTCAGTACTTTAGCAATACCTTTGACAGGACAGTTTTGAAGCGAGATTGGTCGGAAGGCATCGGGGGAACGAGCGTCGTCCTTCTTGGGCAGTAAGATAATGAAAGCACGGTTGATCCGCTCCATGTCTGCTGTGCAGGTGTAAAACGCGGCAAAAAGATTTTGAATTTGTGGGCTGACAGTGGCCCAGCAGCTGTTGTAGAAACCCGGGCCGAAGCCGTCGGGGCCAGGGCTTGCGTTCTTGTTCATTGATCGGAAAGCTGAGTAAATTTCCTGCATGGTGAAAGGGGTTGGTAGGTTGTGAAGTTCTGCTATGGGCTCCGTGTAAAGAGTGTTTAATCATTACAAATTGAGCAATCATGTGCAGTCATTGAAGGAATCTGGTGGCTTCAAGAAGCGGAAAAGGACGGGACATTATTAGGAAGGGCTTCAGGATTGTGCTTCTAGTTCTAGTTTTTGAGGATTAAGTTCAAAGAACATGTCACGAAGACTACGGATACAGGAACATGACAGACACGTACGTGGAGCTTGCGATGATCTTTTTGACTAGTCCATACTTGGCTTACAACACTAGTATGACCTATAGTGTGCATTGCACGTTTTGAAGGAGACATTCATCAAAGTAATTTTTCTCTGTGTACTGGGGATATAAATCAGGGCAAGGGCGACATGCTCTCGGCTGTCGGCATACAATATATGTGTCGATATCTCCCGTATCATGTGTGTATTTGTTAGTGTTGTGTTGTACGATGCCGTGTGTGTCTCTCGCCCACCCCTCCTCTTCGTCAATGGTGTGTTCTTGTGATTCTACTTCTCGTAATGACAAGTTGTTGCTGTCTGATAGGGCGTACTATCAGCTGACTTGCGTTACTTGCGTTACCTCTCCTTTTGGAGTCAGATGCAAGTGCACATGCAGGTTTCTCCTTGTAGTTTTCTGCTCAGCCTGTTCCCTTTGACTCCCATTGCTATGTGCTCAACTGCAATGGAGGTACACACAGTACTAAGTTTATGCATGATGCATACTCCTATATGGTCATGGCCCTGTGCGATTCAATGCCGTCTACTCCGTATCATCCTTTCACTCGCTGCATCCTTTTTTTTAGACCACTTTGATCACTCGCTGCATTCACTGCTCTCTCTCTCTCTCTCTCTCTCCCTCCCTCTCTCTCTCTCTCTCTCTCTCTCTCTCACACACACACACACACACACACACACACACACACACACACACACACACACACACACACACAGAAACCTGCATGTGCACTTGCAAGTTACTCCATGCATTGTCTTGTTGCCACAACATCAGAGGAGGAGGCTAATAAGACCTCGTTCTGAATTAGTGCTCAGCTTGACGCTGCATGCGCATAGTGGGAAGAAGCATGGGCAGCTTGTGCATCGATCGATATATCATTTCGTCATCTCAGTGCCAACAGTAGTACATGCGCATAGCGGAGCATCGAATTTCTCTTGCCCAGCATGCATGGGCAAGGAGAGTCGCGCGCGCAGGGACCTCTCTTGCCCAGTCGATGCAGAAGTATAGAACTAAACAGTGAAGGCCATCAATGGTGAATGTGCAGAAACGTGCTGGGCAACTGGGCAAGAAGAGGGAGTCAATGTGTGGTGGTAGTAGTAGCAGGGAAGAGCAGATAATACCCTAGCCCGTCCGATTTGCGCTGCCGCCGTACGTATGAATTGCACGCGGATACGGGTGCCTTCCGATTTGACACAGGTGCAGGTCTTTCCGGAAACTGTGCGGCTGGATTCAGATGGGAAAGTTGCACATAAATCTGTTGGCAATATGGGACCGTCCCATTCGTACGTGGCACAGCCAGCAAATGTGCCACGAGGCCACCGCCGACCAACGCCAGTATTTGGACTTTGGAGTACTTGATCGATGCAGCGATGCTATATGGTGTAGTAGAACAACGTGTGGCATGTAGGGCCGCAGATAATCTCTGTCTCAGGATCATCATCAGACACATCATCTCTTTGGGCGATTAACTCCACAGCGCATTCAGCTATGGCCCTGCGACGCTGACGGGGTATAAGTCAGCGTCAGGCCTCGTGAGAAGGCAGATCAGAAACGACAGAGAGGAGGGAGGCAGCGTCGTCAGTGTGGAGGAACCGTTCGCATTCAACGCGCGATATGCTGTACGTTTACGCTGTCGTGTTGCTTTGCCACCATGGCGCCCGCCATGCCATGCATCATTGCTCGATCGGCCATGAGGCTGCCACACCATGATTTCGTTGCGTACTGCACTGGAGTAGTACATGCCTTTGAGGCTGGATTTCACTTTCCATCACCTGTAGACGCGACACCGTGATGATGAAACCCCTGCTCTATTTGCATTTTGTCAATGGGCTCCTCGATCAGGCTGTAATAATTTAAACCAACCCTCCATCCGGACTCGCTGATAAAAATTGGTGGTTTGGTTTGCACTGTGCAGATGTACTACAGGCGACAGTCAGACAATGAGACAATGGGCATGGAAGTGTGTGAATGAATGAAGGGGCATGTTCGCATTGAATATCTCCTGCACAACGGCATTCTTGGGAGGCCTGCTCGATCGATCACCTGCTTCCATCGATGGCGCCCTTTCTCCCTCCCTTGACTCCCTCCCTGCCGTATTTTTGTTTCGTCTTCTGCCTCTATCTCTTTGAAATGCTTTCTGCCTCCTCAAGCTAGCCAGCTAGGCATGCGTACTCGTCATAGCTTCACATTCACAAACGCTGCCACACATCAGTCCTCGATCGATAGCTAGCTTTGCAGCGGCAATTGGCATCGCTGTTCATAGCTGCTCACGCTGCACGACACTGTATCAGCATAAGCATATGCTACGCCAGCACGCTGGCCTTTGGTTCGTGCGGTCAGTGTCGATCGTGCAGCTAGCTAGTAGTAGCTGTGTCTGCTTGGAGCATGCACAACACATGCGGAGCGTGCGCATTGACTCTTTCTTAATCTGCTGTCGTCCGTGCGACATTGTACTAGATCTACTTTGGTCAATCTAATTAGGATGCAACTTCTTGATCAGTCTCCTATAGCCGTGCACGATAGGCATTCATCAAATGTCACTTGTCACATTAGCCCTAAGTTACTGCTCAGTTTATCATTTTCCTCTAGTGCAAAAAAAGTGGTGCATATACTAAGCATGTCCTCTTCTTTCTTTTTTTTTTTTGGTTAGGCCAACATTTTCTAGAGAGATGCGCAGTAATCATTGAGGATTTTCAGAAATAAAGATTTCTTAATATGACGAGGTCAAGCATGCATATGTTCGAGTGGAGAAATCAGACGATCAGTAAGAATTCATAATTTATTTTTTAAATGACACTTCAACTCTTCAAGATATTCAATGCCATCTTCAAAACCACTGTCAACTGTCAAATTTAATTTATTCCCACTAAATTATTGTCAAGAAAGCAGAAACAACTCAACGCAACAAACCATACCAATACATATGATTCGAGCTGACTTAACACAACAATACAGTGTACGTATTTTCAAGTGGACAAATGGAACTTATCAAAGTAAACCAACAGTGCTAAGTAAAACGCTATTTCTTATACATATAGCTGTAACTATGCGTGAGTCTCCCTTAGCAAGGATCCCTAGGGCCTTGATGCTCTTGAAGTCATTCACCTGAACCAAGTGTACAACCATGAATTAGACCCTAAAAAAGACTTATTTTAGTAAAAGAATTTCTCTATATCAACCTTCCAAATAATAGTTAACTTTTCAAACAAAAGTGAAGGAAATTCAAGTGATTGTGACTTCAATTGTTTTGGGTAAATCTGAAATAATGACCATTCAAAGTACGCAGAACTTGCACTTTTGGAACCTACGAAAACAAGTAGAAAATTAACGTCATGGACCTAATGTTCCAAAATTGTTGGGACAACTAAGGAAAGGTAGTTACAGACAACAACCATTATAATACCCTTACAAGAAATGAATTATGTACTCAATGATAAATAGACATCATCAGAGGAACACTAATATACCAGTTTATGTGATATATACTAAATTAAGTATTGGAACTTACACAAAGCCACCAATGGCTTTTCCACTAATGCAAAAAAAGATTAAAGCATATTAAATTATTTTTTATATTTGTAGCACTTTCTAACAATACTTTTCTATATTTGGTAGACTTCAGATTTACTGTAACGCTGTAAAAGTATTGCAATACATCATAGTCACCAAAATCTTTTGCACTAACACAGAAAACACCAAAAACATCAAATTTCTAATGTTTGTAACATTTTCTAACAATTCAAATATGTATCATGCATTGTTGTTGCATGCACCACTTTATTTATCTGACAGTATCCTCAGTATGTAAATGCAGCTGCGCCTAGTATATAGCCAGCCACTGAATTGGTGCAAGAGAACAACCATCCAAACTTTATACAGCCACCAATACCTCTATTCTAGATTTTCTTATAAAACATTATTTATATACTTTCTTTGTTTCAGCATGCATGTATATATTCAAGCTTTTTTTAACACAACATCCTCTTTGTCCATAAAATCACTCACAAAGTATCCTTGCTCTTAAAGAGTTGGACACTATTGTAGTCTCTACTTTCAGAAGAAATGAGTTTTGTTCTCTCTCTAATATGTCGATAATGCATGGATTACCATGTGGCATATGTTAGCAATTGACGGGAGGTGGCCCAACAATAACAGCAGTCTAGCTAGAAAATATTTTTATGCCAAACAAATTCGATCATGCAGCACACAGAACGGTAACAAGTTCATACTAGTAGTGCATATACTGGGTACGGCTCTAAACTACCGAGTATGTATTAGCTTTCTTCATTTGTTGGTAACAGTATGAACTATGAAGCATCCATGTCATTAGTAACAAGTTCACAGTAACCCCCAATCAGTTTTTTCTTCATTTGTTTGGTAACAGTAGCAGCATGCATGCAGGGCATCAGTAACAAATCCAGTACCATAAACGATAATCCAAAATTAGTAGCGGAACAAGATCGAACAATAATCCAATCATGTATGAAAAGCAGCACGGAATAAAGTCTACATGCAAGGAGCCCAGCGCCGTACCTGGCGATAAAGATCAGAAGACAGCAGCCCGCGGCCGGCCTACTGCGCGATGGTGGAGCGCTCGTCCCCGCCGGCGGGGCCAGCAGCAGACTTCATGAACGGCCCGTTGCCGAACGACCCGAGGCCGCCGCCGCCGTGCTCTGAGGCCAGGCCCGACGAGTACCCGAAGCTGTAGCCGCCGCCGCCGTTGACGCCGACCTTCAACGTCGAGGCCTCCCCGCCGTCGACGTAGCCCCGGGCCAGCATATGCTGAAGCTGAACGCTGGCGAACGCGTCGTGCTGCATGAACCCGGCCCCGCCGATCGCCGTGGAGTGGCCGATGTTGATGAAGTTCTGCGAGCAGTTATTGGGCACGACTGGGTTGCCGACGAAGTCCGCCATCTGCGCCGGCACGCCGTTGGATCCCACGGCCGCAGAAGCCACCGCCGCCGCCTCAGCCGCCACCTGCATGCGCAGAGAAACGGACCAGATGCATATATTCATCAGAACCTAGCACATGTTAGTACACGTGCAGTTTCCAGCATTATGCGTATTAATTTGTTATATTGGTTTATGTACATCTGACTGAGAGATCTAGTACTAGTAGCTAGTCAGATTATATTATTAGATGTGCGCGCGTATATACGTGACCTGGTACTTGGAGAGGTCGTGGTAGGCGCGCGCGAGCTCCTGGTGGGCGTGGCGGAGGCGGTGCTGGAGGACGGAGATGACGCCGACGCAGCCGTAGACGGGGTCGCGGAGGCGCATGTCGGCCTCGTAGGCGAGCGAGTTCACGGCGTCCTCGCGCTGGCACGGGTGCAGGTCGTTGAGGATCTTGGTCACGTTGCTGGCGCCGAACACGCGGTGCACGTGCACGAACTTCTGCGGGTTGTCCGGCGGGAAGTAGGGCGCGAACACGCAGTCCGGCTGGCACTTGCGCCGCAGGAACTTGCACGCCGCGCAAGGGGACCCCGTGCCGCCGCCGGAGATCGAGCTGGCCGTCGGCGACGTGGCCATGGTCACCACGGAGCCCGCGGTGGCCGGCAACGAAGACGACGACGAGGTGGCCATCGGTCGATCTGCTCTGCAGTCTGCTGGATCAAGATCCAGGCCAGGTAATCAGTCACCGCGGGTAACCATTCCCGTATGGATAGTATGTGAAATCAAGGAAACTTAATTGTATGAGGAAATGAGAAGAAATGTAAGGAATTATGAAATCTGTCCTTGTCAAATTAATCTCAGGGGGACTACCGATCGAAATGGCTCGGAATCATTATAGGAGCTGTCCGGCCATCCTCCAATCATGCATCATTCTCTCGACCAAAAATGAAACAGAAACAAAGAAAACTACACACTTTCTGAAGAAGAAGAAGAACTGGGCGAGGAACCAGACGGAAAGAAAGGAAACCGGAAGAACAGAAGGGGAAAAAGCGAGCGGATCCGACGCCGGCGCACGGCGAGGGCCAAACAAACTCACTTTTCCCGTCCCTTACCGTGCGGCGAGTGAGACGAAGTGTTCTTCCGCGCGGCTGCTCCGCTTCAGCCTCCACCTCCCCAGTATATCGTCGCGTTCCTCTCCTACTTCCACTTCACTTCTCAACAGCTTCCTCCTCTTTTTTAGCTGCGGAGCCTGTGTGTTATTTTTCCTCGTCTCCCTCCCCTAACTGATTAGTCGGGTGTTTGTTTTGGAGAGAGAATGGACACGAAAACGACTGCCCGTGAGGGGTGGGTTTAAGTGTTGAGAGAAAGGAGAGGGATAATGTGTGTAGGTGGGTGTAACTTAATTTAGTGTCATGGTCTTGCATTTCTACAACAGTGTTTTTTAGCCAAATATCCGAGAACTATTTAGGCCACGTGTTTATCCTTGTTGCATATCACTCCCCTACCCAATCTTCATTCTTGGTAGGGAAAGAAAGAGGGAAAAGGTTGAAATCAAAATTATACAAAAGAAAAATACTCTATGGTCAATATCTTTTTTGCGAATATTCTATGGTTAATAATTAAGTAAAGCTCTCTCATTGAAGTTTTTTATTTGCTAGATATCACGCACAATAACTGATTCGACCCCCAAGTCTCGCGAGCGGTAGACGGTGTGGAACTCGCATGTCATCTTCACTGTCATACCTTCTCATCTTTCATACTTATTGGATTAATTAGATGGTCACCTAAGTCCTTGATGTTGTAACTCTTACTCACTTAACGTGCCTCAGTGGCTCCCTAATTTCTATGTAGTTGTCCTTGTAAAAGAAGGTAACAACACTGAGTTTGTAGTTAGACTGCGGATTTCGGTTTTGACTTCCACTAATACTTGCCCTTACCATTGGTTAGATGTCGACAGCGAGACGCCTGTGGTGATTTCGTCAATCTCGAGAATTTGTCGGCTCAGTCTTCGAAGATGCTCAGTTTGCGTATGTACATTCATAGGGCTGAGTGTGCGTGCGTTGTGAGTGTCTTAGTTGTATTGTGTAATTCACAAAAAAAAAAGAAGGTGGAGGATGATAGCGCCCTATGACGAGTATAAGAACGCATTGAGCAAGAGACAATTTAGCATGGTTGCTTGCCATTCCGCAACCACTTGTGGCCCCATTCTCTAGAGGCGGTAAGGGAGCCTAAATCTGTTGCATCGTGGTAAGCAAGCCTGCAATAAAAGTAAACTATATTTTGCAACATCGATCGCAATTCAACGAGTCATAAAGAGTTGCTACCTAAGAAACAAAAGTCGTTTCATAACCAACCATCAATGAAATCAGTTCAACCATGTGATAAACTTGCATACAGAAAATAACGTTTGGGCATGGTACAAGTGTTCGCTATTATTTTCATAATCAACTTTAAAACAAGTATTCAATTTGATAAAACTTATTGACATAAATAAACATTGATATAGACGTGCAATAGCAATATGTTGATTTGTTTTAATTATATTCTTGTTTTCATCATTTCAAGTGTGTCTGATTACCAATAGTTGTCGCGGCATAAGGTCGAATATGAAAAAAACATATTGTGCAAGTTTTAATATACTGTATGCCACTAAGATTGGATTCATCAGAACTAAACAGATGGAGTGTCAATTCTGTCTTTTCTAAGCGATATATCTTTGTTAGATACATGTGTGCTCAATGATTAGTATTGTCAATTAGAATCGAAATCATTTTGTCAAATCTAAAACAAGTATACATACATTTTATACATCTTCAATATTCCAAATTTATCACATACATTACTGGATAAAATTTTGGTAAAAAGAGAAAGAACGATTATGACATTCGAAGAGGCTTCACCCTCTCAATTTTTGAATTGAATCGTTGTGATTTCAACACTGTATTAAAAAATCCTATGAAACTGATACTTCAAATGTGAAATTTACGTCCTAAAATTCTACAAAATTTACCCCTAGAAACAAAACATGGATTAATGATATCTATTTTGCCTAGAATGAACATAGGCGTGCTTGTTTAGTGGGAAACGGGAAGACCTAGAATACATGAGCGTTTTTTTTTTTTCAATTAGCGGAGACAAAAGTTAGATGTGTGTGGGATATATGCATATGCATATGTATCAGACGTCTTTTTCTTTTTTTTCCTTTTGCGAATTAGACGTCTGTTTCCTATGTTTGCTAATTTCAGACAGTTTTAGCAGATAGATGCTTTGTTCTGGTTGGGATGTCGCAAGCATTGTCCACAATGCAAGTTAGAACCAACACAGTAACACTTTTTAATCTGGAAAAAAAAACACAGTAGCACTTTAAACACTTCATCTATTGGAGTATTATTACAGCGAGGGAGAGACACTGCATGCATATACTAGCTCCAACCAATCATTGGATCTCGAATATATGGCACGATGCAAATGAATTTCATCTCCCGACTCAACTGGTGCCCGCCGCACGGCTCGATCTGCCGCATGACGAGCTAGCCGTCGATGGCAGGATGAGCGCAGTCAGGCTGCTGCGCCGGAACTGCCACGCTCGATCCTCACCTCGATCGGCAATAAAGTTGCCCCAATTTTTCACATGGTGACTGGTGAAGCATTTTCAGAAGTACCGGGTCGCCCGGACGGATTTTGACGCACGTCTCTCGATCGCAGTTCACTCGCCTCTCTGCGCCTGCTGCTCCCAAATTCAATTCGCTGCTCGCGTTGCATGCATGCATGCACGGCTCAATTCCCGGACATCTTGTACGCTGCGGAACATTGAATTTGTCGGTCGGGCACACACGACACGGCCGGTCCTCCCCCTCCGTCCACCGCAAAGATCGTGGCGTCATCGCGTCGTGCGCGCATGATTGCTTGTCAAGCGCGCCCGCCCGCCCGTGCCCCGGCTGCATGCGTTGCTTTTGCCTTTCAAATGTTAAGTTACCGTGGTCCACGCCCCACCGATCGATAAGCTAGCGTCAATCTTGACCAGTATACTTACAGTAGTAGCTGCTCACTTATGGCTGTGAAGATCGGGATCCTAGCAGCCTACCTAGTTTATTTCACATTTATACTATGTTGGTGCAACATATACGATAGTCAATATTCTTTTCTCTCAGGCTGCCCGCACTGGGGAACGGTAAACGTTCGTTTACCATAAAGAGGAGCCGCACCGGCCTCCGCTATGACTCACGCTAAACAAAAGGGACCTCCGGCTTCCGCTATTCTGAGCGGAGGTAGCGGCCTTCCGCTACCGTGGCGTGGGGCCCGCGCGACCCAACTGCCGGGAGGGAGAGAGAGAATGGGAGACGAGCACGGCGATGGATGCGGAGGCCGGGAGGGAGAGAAAGAATGGAAGCCGAGGCCAGGGCGGCGGCCGCGTCGACGACGGCGGCGGCGATGGCGGCGGGGGGGGGCGTCGGCGGGGGCGGGGCGGGGGCTTGGCCGCCACGGCGCGCGCGGCAACGCGACCCTCGGGAGGTCGCGTCAGGCCCGGCGCAGCGCGCGAGCCGCGGACGCGAGGCGGGCCGGGTCCTCCCGGCGGAGCGCGGCGCGGGCCTCGGCCTGCAGCGCGGCGAGCGAGACCATCGCGGCGCGGAAGCTGCCGTGCGCGTCGGCGAGGCGGAGGAAGTCGTCGAGGAGCCGCTCCGCGAGCGGCGACCGGCCCAGGCGCCGCAGCGGGTCCTGCGCCTGCGGGTGGTGGAGCAGGTCGGAGAGCGAGACCAGCACCCGCGCCAGCCGCTCCACGGCCGCGGCCACCGAGCCGGCCGTGGCGCCGCCCGACGCCGCGAGGGGGCCCACCGTGGCGCGCAGGTCGGCGACGTCGTCGTCGAGCTGGAGCACCAGCGAGTGGAACCGGCACGGCAGGCTCGCCGAGCGGGCGCGGTAGGCCGCGGACTTGTTGCCCGCGGTCGGCGCGGGGGACGACTTGGGCGCGGCGCGGGGAGGGCGTGGGGTCGGCGCGGCGGCGGGAGAGAAGGGGCGGCGGCACGAATGGATAAGGAGAGAGAGAGAAGGGGCGGCGGGAGAGAAAAAAGAAAAGGAAAAAAAATAAGAGAGAGGAGATGGTAGTTGGGATGAGTGAATAAAATATAGAATAGTAGGGTATAGAGGAAGGATATAGAGGAATGATGAGTGCGGGAGAAATTGTTTTAGAGGAGAGAATCTCGATGACCAGGACGGAATATTCCTTTTAGAGGAAGGATATAGAGGAACACGAGTGCGGAGAGCCTCATGGGGTTCCACTAAGTCAAAATTTTCATTTTTGGATGGCTAAAGATTCATGCTCGAGCTAGTGACCTCGCCGAATTTTTCGGCAGGTATGACGCTTTGAAACGTGCTCGGTTTAATTCAGTATTTAACTCGGTTAGATTGGGACATCATTATTGCGGAACTTACTATCTAGAAGTCGACTGAATTTTTTTGGTTCTTAATCAAATATATCATCGGAGGCTTGAATTTCATGATGCTCCGGTTGACAATGTCATAGTTGGTTTCTCAAGCAGTTGTGGTGAGATACCGCAATGGCCGGGCTAATTAAAATGGAGGACGAAATTTTCTTGTGTTGTGTTGTAAGCATTGGGCTGAGCAAGAAGATCCTCAATTCTAAGATGCAGGAACCGAAATAAGTTTTACCGCGTGATGGAGACAGGAAAGGAGAACAACCTTTAGCAAAAGAAGCTAGGCGCGAAATTAGAATGACGATCTTTAATTTGCACCAAATGGGGCATAATGATATATTGATAGAGAATTTTTGGAGAGGAGTTAACAAATGGGGCATAATGTTGTAATAGGTCCTCAATGACGCGTAGCAAATTCATCCCCTGATATGGACTCTGGAGAGCCGTTTCTATATCGGGGGGGGGGGGAGAAAACATGTTTGGTAGTTCGTTCTTTTCCGTTTCTCTGCCTTTTTTTCCTTGCGCATCGAATGATGTAAAAACTGGATCTCCGTTTCATATATATGTGACGACGTGTTCGTTCAAGCAATGGGTTGAAAAGTAGAAAAATTCCGATTGAGCCGCACTAATCAATTTCTTAGAGGATGTACATCTGTTGGTGCTAAGGAGGAGCCAAGGGAGAGAGAAACAAGTTAAAACCTAGTGTTAAGGGACACAGCCTCGGTGCCAACATATGGCATCACTGCTAAAGTTTACACCTGATGCTATTATCATTTTAAAATAACACAAATTAACTTTTACCCATGAGAGAGGTGATGCCCCTAGCACTCAGTACATGCATGCATGCCCAGCTTCAACTGGAATAGCCACGGACATAGTTCCATCAAAAACTAGCTACAACCAAACATATAGTACAACCAAACATACGTACGCCACCTAGCAGGCTCGATGCATGCATGGACGGATATGTACCAGAATCGTTCGACCAGTTAATTGATGAGCGATCGACTCGATCGATCGGTTGATCTCGTCAACACTCACCGCCAGCCACGTGCGAGGGAAGTTAAGATCGCGATCTTTGTACTGTTACCAGGTAGATAACCTGTATGGCGGACCGGCGGCACGCACGCAGCGTCACCCGATCGACGGGCCCGCGCGCCCGGACCGGATCAGCGTGGTCCTCTCCTCCTCCTCCGGGGACTCCGGCCGGCCGGCGGACCGATCGACCCACCGGCGAGATCGAGTCGTTTTTCAGCGCAGTCAGGGCCTCAGGGGCGTACGCTACGTGCAGTTGTTGGGCGCGCGGCCCGGCCGGCGTACGCAGCAGAAAAAGCATGCCAGGGCAATAAATCGCCGCCGCGCGCGCGCGCCCAGAGTCCACGCGCCGTCCCGTCCTCCTCCGGTGATTAATCCGGCGGGACAAGGCGGCGCGGGCGAGCGGGTATCGCGGGGCGGTGTAACATCCTGGCCCAGGGCTTAATAGGATTGATAAGAATACTCATACCAACAGTTGCAACTTTTTTTCCGGAAGCTCATCTCGAAAGAACTCCGGGGTTAAGCGTGCTTGGCCCGGAGCAATTTCGGGATGGGTGACCGACCGGGAAGTCCTTCCCGGGTGCGCACGAGTGAGGACAAAATGCGCAGAAAAGACGAGTGTTGGTCTGTGGGGACAGTCTTGAGATCCTAGAGAGCTGCTAGACGTGCGGGCCCGGCCTCGAGGAGGCGGGACGTTACAGGCGGGTGGCGCGGACTGCAGGCAAGGCATGGCCGGCCGTCTCGAGCTCTCGATCGATCGGGACCAACGTAGACACGACCAGCAGCTAGCAGCGGTTTAAGGACGTGCTCGGTTGTTCCAAGACAGGTTCTACCCACATGCTCTTCCCTGGCAGGAGCTTTGATCGTGCTGTGGCCCGTGCTGGTTTCGTTTTTCTCTTGGATCTCTTAAATTCACACCGGTGCTTTGTTTGCTAACCATGCATGGACCAGCAGGCAGCGTCGTCTGTACTCTGTACACCTCTTATTTTCAAATGAAACTACGAAATAGATTGTGCATAAACTACACATGAGTGTAGATCTTGATGCACGGCTAGCTCCTGATCATCGTGACGAGATCCATCTTTTTGGGGAGATGCTCTTTGAAATGTGGCTCTTGGTTCTCAGTGCAACTAACCTTAGGTTTTTGCTAACTTTAAACGCTGCAGTATCTTGCCATGCATTTGGCTCAACTCTAGTATTAGGTTGTGATTACTGCAGAGAGTCAGTTGAGAGCACCTACAAACCTTCTTTTGGCAAAGATCATGAAGGTACGTGAGTCGTGTGACACTTGGGTTTTCCGTCGCTGTTGGGTCAGTTTCGGGGCACAGTGGTGGGGCGCGACGAGGAATTAATTGAGGATCTGAAATCTTGAGCTGGTTATTAATTCCAACCGTTGTTGACCAGGCCTACACAACAACGACCAACATGAGAGTACTACAGTACCATTTGAATATTTGTCGTCGTCCTGCCCGTGCTCATACGCTCTGTTAATTAAACACACGTGAGCACTTTCATTAGTGCGACAATGTATGATCAGCTGTTGTAATTATGACAAGTTCATCATAGTATAGACGCCAAAATCTGTTTTGTTTGCCTATCACATGAAGAAGAACAATAATGACTCGGTTTTGATCCACCCAGCTTCTAACAATCTAGCTTTTTAAAAACTAGAGTGGTTCCAACTAATTTTAAAAAAGTCTTATTGTTACAATCCGGTAAACCTTTTTTTTCAGCTTCTGGCAATCTCTGCCTACAATTCATTACACAATCCAGTGATCCAAACAAGCCATCAGCTTTTACCATCCAACGTGTGACAACTTTTATAGCTACAAGCCAGCTTTTACACATTATCTAGCTGATCCAAGAACTTGGGAGTACTTGGATTTTTTTTACAAGACTGATAACTTGGGAGTCTTGGATTTTTTACAACCACTCAAGGTTAGTCAACAACCATATATTTCCACGATGGAAGTAAATGCACTCGCGTGCCAGGCCAGTCAACAACGGCCACGATCGCCATTGATCACCGCAATCCACATCCTTTTCAACCTTCTAGAGTCAAGACTATATCGGCCAAAAGATCCTTCATGTTCTTGATCTCCCACCAGTGATCATCGGTTGTCGGCCCACTTTTACAAGATCAACCATGCAGCGACGCTGAACTTCTTTAGCTAGTCCTTTTCTGTGTTCTCAGGTGAGAACGCAAGAGATTTTTCAGCGGTATAGGGACTTGGTTGTAAATTTCCATTTTACTGCTGTCCTTTTTTTGTGATTTTGAATGGTCACATAATTTGAAGGTTTGAAAGTGAAATTCTTCCATTAGAAAAAAAAACCACGTCAACTATACTGCAAAATTCCCGTGAAATTCTTGACGCCCTGAAATTCACAGGTGACAGGCCCTTCCAGTTCCATGACCGTCATGTCCCTAATTCCCTATGAACAATGATTTTGACCAAGCTAACCCATCGAAATGAACAACGATACCGCCAAACCAAATGTTCCGCGTATTTGTGCTTCACGTACTCCGCACTACAGAGAATTAGTGCACAACCACTGACAGATCTTACAGCTTGTTTGCCTAGCTTGCCTGCTGCAATTCTGCAGCTACAATGTTCGCAGTTATTTTTTCAGCATCCACTACAGTGTTCGCAGTTATTTCTTCAGCATCTGTTACAGTGTTAGTGTAGGGCTAAAGGGGGCTTTGCCCCCCCCCCCCCCCCCCCCCCTCCCCACCTTTTCTCAAAATGCAAATAGAATAGTAAGCAATTAGTTATTTGCACTAATAAATGGGATATTACACTACTAAACCAGCAGTCATTTGGTACTAATAAATCTCTAAAAAAATAGTTATGCTTTGGTTGGCCCCCTCTTAACCTATGCTCAAGCGCCGTCACTGTGCACCACGTCTGGACATGTGGTGGGCACGAATTCTACATGATGTGGCACACGAACTCGCCCGGCATGCAGTCCGGCGGCACCACACCAAGTTGTGGAAAAGAAGTCTGCGAGCTTTTGCGCGGCTTGGGCATGTCGCGCCCGGTCTCGTCTCTAGTCACTTCACGATTCAATGCCACACAGCAGCAGTGAATCACAGTATGAGAGAGATGTGCGTCGTGGTGCATAGTACTAGCTAGGAGGGTTCAACTACGTGCGACGAAAGCGCAGTTCGCTGGCACTGTTTGCCAAGCGCACACGTGATTGGCTGTCTTGCCGTCTTAGTCGATCGTGCACGAGTCGATCGGGGGTTTTGTGCTTCTGCAAAGGAACTTGACAACCAACCGTGCGCGTTTCGTTGTTGGCTGCTGATCGATCGGCGATGAGGACCGGCGGCGCGCGCAGCCAATGCACGCGCAGTGTGGCAGCAGCAGGGTCGCCGGACCGATCAACTCGAGGGGCGAGACGGAGGGAGAGGACGGGGTGGAGAAAAGAAACATGGTTGGGCTGGGGACGACCGAGAACCTGCTAGCGATCGAGGCTAGCTGCTGCATATATGCGGCATATCGAGGCTAGCTGCTGCATGCATGCGGCTAGCTCCTGCATGCAGCAACACCATGCATGCATGCTAATTTTTATTTTTTAATTGACGAGAAACACCATGCATGCATGCTAACGAGGTGGGAAATGGAATGGGCGGGCGCATGGCAGGCACATACCTTTTCTCGTAGAGCTCGTGTAAAATTTTGATGCAGGTACTCGACAGTTCGTTCTGAGAAGTACTACCACATCTACTCCAGAAATATAGACATTTATTAAGTTTGGTAAAAAATCAAATTTTCTCATATTTGACCAATAATATATGTACAAATAAAATATTAAATAAAATACTAGTTATTATATTAGGATAGATGGTTTCGCAATGGATCCAACAGTATCATTTCCGTATCATCAGTCGTAACAATTATTTCGCTATTAACAATGAAAGCTAACAATATTTGACTTTATATTTGGATGAAGTATATACTACTACAGTAGAGGCAAGTAGCGTTGCTTCACCATTGCCCCGAAGGCGGTGCTAGCTATTCGAGCAGGGAAGGCCCAAGCGGACCAGAATTATATGAGACTGGGTCTCATGCATGTGAGATTGAGACCCTATTTTAGAACATGAATCAAGTTTTCTGTTTTTTTCTTATCTTTTATTCATGATTTTCTCATTGGTTCCTTTGGTAACTGATGCCATGTGTCATATTATGAATAGAGTCTCAGTCCCACATGCATGAGACCTCATATAATTCGCTTCCGGCCCAAGCGCCCGGGCCAGGGAGGCGAACGTACGGCCCGACGGGGTCTCTTTCTCTCTCTCTCTGCCCATACTCGTCCATGTGTTCTGAACACTGAGCTTCTGATCACGCTGCGCATGCAGCAAGTCCTATTTTTGTGCCCGGGAGCAAGACCGGAATGAATAAACGAACGAATGAATGCCACATCTGTGCGCATCAGTGCGTGTCAGCATGGATCAAGGAAGGAAATGCGACATTGTGCCGTCTCATCACGCATGCCACATCCATCTCGATCGATCGGCCGGCCCCAGTGCTTTTGGTTCTTGTTCCTTTTATTGGACATGTACCAGCCGTCCTCTTTCGGCCATGGATCTGTGTCTCTGCGCTTAGCTTTCATTTCCAAAACCCCATTGAATTGCTAAAAAAATGCTCTCCGGCCTATCGGGGACATGAGCTAGCAGTAGTCAGGAAGCTTTGAGACCATACGACAGTGATTAACGAAGCATATGCACAGTGTGCTCTTGAAACACACTGCTTACACGTACTACTAGCTGCATATGAATTAATCACGTTATCATTACAACGCAAGAGCGTCTGTTAAACTCGTGCCTTAGATGAGCCGTGTACCGTGACAAATATAAGAAATCAACTCGATGGCGATCGATTAACACGTCCCAGACCAGAATATATACCTCGGTCATCAAATTAAGACAAAATAGGAAGAATGATTTCTTGCTTCGCAATGATAGCCTTCGAGACACCTCAGTCCGATTTCGATCATGCATGGCTCCGGGCCAGCTCAACGCACACCTCGCTCGATCGCCCAGCGCAACTGATCGAACAAGTGTACTTCCGTGCCATCGCCATCGGGCGGAGGGCCACACGGCCCAGGGCCGGCCGGCTGGCCTGCGTGGCGGCCCCGGCCGTCGTACCAGCCGGACGCTCATTGCTCGACCGTGCGAGGCGCCGCCATGATGGCTTGCTCCTGAGATGGATCGATCCCGCGGCCGTACCGTACGCGATGTCGCGGGACGTCTATTCCCTGAACAGCTGCCGGTAAATTGTTCAAGAAGCTGCCGGCCGCGGCCACGGATGTTTGCAGGTTCGTCGTGCTCAGGCGGCTGCGCGGCGGCTGGACCGGCACGACGAGCCCGGCGTGAGCGAGGGGCCGTGCCGGGCGGGGGAGGGAGCGCGCGGTTCCTGGGGGCGCGGCCGCACGGTGACAGAGGCGGCGCCGGAGCCAGCGGAAGCGCGGAGTTTGCTTGCGCACGGGACGGGACGGCACGAGAGCGGCTGCATTTTGCGGTTCGCGTGCGGCGGCCCAAGCAAAGCTAGGGGGGGGGGGGGGGGGGGGGGGGGGGGGGGGTGTGTGTGTGATGATGATGTCTCTGGAAGCAGATGGAACGGCCCATGAAGGTGCGTGGGACGAGATACGAATGGGCCCAAAAAAGGACGAATGGGAATCAGCAAAGCGAACCCAACAAATCCACCGCCGCCACCCGCATCAGGCGGGCGAAAGAAAGCGAGCAAAAAGCATCGGACGGCCATAAATCTGACTGTACGCCGCACCAGTTTTCCCGATCTCATCGATCTGCCGCCGCTCGAGGTCGACGAGGCTCGCGCGCGGTTGGCACGCCGGCGCTCGATCGGCCGCTCCCACCTCACGCGCGCGGCCTTGACGCTCGCTGGCTTGATCATCCGGCTCCGTGGATCGTGAGAGAAACGGGACTCGATCATCAGGTACGTGTCCTTCGATCGTCTTGACAAGGAACGCGGCGCCTTGCTCTTGAGTTTCCACGTCTTGACAAAGCTTTTGTATATTCATATTGACAGGTAATACACTCCATTGTGACACTATGACGATCGTGTGGAAAAGTTATTTCCACCAATTGAGTGGTAGCAGCTCTACCGGAGGAGTAAATCAGTACTAATTTTACAACTGATTTTCTCTCGTTATAATTGTTATTTTGTTTGTGCTTCTATTCAACTAATTAGTTGAGTGATTTTCATATATCATCACGCTTTTCTATGTATCATTCTGTGATCTTTACACATTTTATCACACTTTTGGTACTTATATATACCTGTGTGCCGAGTTGCTTGGGAAATGGGAATCTTATAGTTGTTTACCGAATTATTCATCAAAGTATTGGCTCCGCCGCATATACCTATGTTAAAATCCTAATTCTTCAGTGTACATAGCTAGGGGGAACAAATTCCTACTTCGGGTGCTGCTCAAAAAAAGACGTACTTTGCAAATGGCCGCTAGTTCTGGCACCAGCAGTCCATCTGCAGGTTCCGGCACCAGCAGTTCCGATCCTCCATCTGCAAGTGCAAAGACAGGATTCCTCAAGACATGCTTCAATGGCGTCAATGCTCTCTCAGGTTTCTTGATCGCTCATCATTACGTCATATGTGTATTCACTGAACCTGTAAGTACTTAGTGACCGATAAGTAATTACAATGTCTCACGTTAATTAATGGCTGTTGCTTGTTGCATTGCACGCATGTCGCGGACGTAGGCATCGGGCTACTGTCCATCCCCTACGCGCTGTCCCAGGGCGGGTGGCTGAGCCTGGCCATCTTCCTCGCCATCGCCATCATCTTCTACTACACGGGGCTCCTCCTGCAGCGCTGCATGGACGCCAGCCCGCGCGTGAAGAGCTACCCGGACATCGGCGCGCTGGCGTTCGGGCGGCCGGGCCGGCTCGCCGTCTCCGCGTTCATGTACCTCGAGCTGTTCCTGGTCGCCGTCGACTTCCTCATCCTCGAGGGCGACAACCTGCAGAAGCTGTTCCCGGCGGCGAGCGGCGGGGTCCGGGTCGGCGGCAAGCAGGCGTTCGCGCTGGCCGCCGCGCTCGTCGTGCTGCCGACCACGTGGTTCAGCAGCCTCAGCGTGCTGGCCTACGTGGCCGCCGGCAGCGCGATCGCGTCCGTCGTCCTCGTCGCCGCCGTCCTTTGGGTCGCGGTGTTCGACGGCGTCGGGTTCCACGAGACGGGAAGGCTCGTGCGCTGGGCAGGCATGCCGAGTGCCATGAGCTTGTACTCGTTTTGCTTCGCTGGACACGCCGTCTTCGCCATGATATACACCGGGATGAAAGAAAAGAAAAAGTTCCCCATGGTAATGAATCGTTCCTATTGGACTTCCCATTTCAGTATGACCGTACTTAATTTGACAACAACCTCTAACAAATGCAGGTGCTGTTCATCTGCTTCGCGTTGAGCTCGTTAAGCTACGCCTTGATGGGCATCATCGGCTACCTCATGTACGGCGACGCGCTGGAGTCGCAGGTCACCCTCAACCTGCCGTCGGGGAAGGTGATGTTAGCAACCCTAACTCGATGCAAGTAGCCAAGGTAGGATCGAGCCCGCTCCGGAGAAGAGCAGAGGCAGAATTGTATCACAAGTTGTCTGTTGTTTACAAGAATGAATCCCCTCTCGCTCACGCGCGGCACGCTTTAGTAGAAGCAGAGCACAAGCCGCTCACGCATTCTCTACCGCTCGCTTTACAGGCTTAACGCGATACCCAGTTCGGCCCATTGACTCGCGAGTTGGGCTTCCTTGTTCTGCGGCTGGTGCGAGGCCCATCTTCAGTTCCCGCCTTCTCCGTCATAGTGTTACCGGCGTCACTGACATCCCCCCCTTCTTGAGATCCTGCTTGTCCCCAAGCAGGTGCATATGGGAACTCCTGTCGAAGAGCTTCAGCGTCTTCCCAGGTTGCCAAAGTCGCTGGAAGCGACGACCATTTCACCAGTACTTGTGGCACAGTACGTACACCGCGAGAACAGACACGGCGTTGCAGTATAGCTTCTGGAACCTGAAAGTGCTGAAGAAATGGAGGAATGTTAGCAGTAACAGTATGATGATTACCGACTGCTTTCTTCAGAGTGACACATGGAATATTGGATGAATGGAAGCAGATTCTGGTAGCTGTAACTTGTATGCCACTGGATTGACTTTGGATATCACTTGAAAAGGACCAAAGAACTTGAAGGACAGTTTCTGGTTAGCCCGAGGTGCTAATGAAGATTGAACATATGGCTGCAGCTTTAAGAATACCATATCACCAACTTCAAACTGTCTTTCAGAGCGACCTTTGTCAGCTTGCTTCTTCATGCGCGATTTTGCTCTGACAAGATGCTGTTTCAGCAATTGAGTCATTAATTTCTTTTCTGACAAGAACTCAGATAATGTTGCAGAAGAGCATGTATCAACATCAGTCAGTCCAAAATGTCTAGGTGCATAACCATAGAGAGCTTCAAAAGGAGTCATTTGGATAGCAGAGTGAAAACTGGAATTATACCAATACTCAGCCAATGGTAGCCACTGTCGCCACTTTTTTGGGCAAGCATGAGCAAAGCATCTGAAGAATGTCTCCATGCACTGGTTTACTCTTTCTGTCTGGCCGTCGGTTTGAGGATGGTACGCAGAGCTCATTCTGAGTTGCACATCAGCCAAGGTGAAAAGCTCAGTCCACAATTTGCTAGTAAACACCTTGTCTCTGTCAGAAATAATGGACTGAGGCAACCCATGAAGCTTATAAACATGATCAATATATGCTTGAGCTACTATCAGAGCAGAGAATGGATGTTTTAAGGGAATAAAGTGGGAATACTTAGTAAAAGTATCTACCACTACCAGCACACAGTTGGCATTAAGTGATAATGGCAAACCTTCTACGAAGTCCATAGAAACAATTTGCCAAGCAGCAGTGGGAACAGGCAAAGGTTGTAACAGGCCTGGCAGTTTAGATCTGTCAGGTTTTGCCAACTGGCAAATGGTACACTCCTTAACAAATTTGTGCACTGATGTTTTCATTCCCTTCCAAGCTAGCACTTGTTTCAGCTTCCTATAAGTCATAGGAATACCAGAGTGGCCACCTACTGCAGAGGCATGAAATGCAGATAAAATTTTCTGTTGTAACTGATCATTATTGGCAACCCAGATTCTGTTTTTATATTTCAATATGCCATCCTTTAGAGAGAAATTAGGTACTGAAAGTGGGTCCACAGAAAGCCTGGATAACATGCTTTTTGTTGCATCATCAGCATCATAACTAGCAACAATATCAGTGAGCCATGTAGGAACACAATCAGAGATAGCAGCACATTGTGACTCATGGACAGATTTCCTGGACAGGGCATCAGCTACTCGATTATCAGTGCCCTTCTTATAGATAATCCTGTACTGTAGGCCCAGCAGTTTTGTAAACACTTTCTGTTGCCAATGTGTATGTAATCTTTGCTCAGTAAGGTGAGACAGGCTCCTTTGGTCAGTACAAATGTCAAACTCTGAATGTTGCAGGTATGATCTCCACTGCTCTACTGCTATCAAGATAGCCAAGTATTCCTTTTCATAAGTGGACAGACCCCTTGACTTAGGACCCAGTGACTTACTGATGTAAGCTAGAGGATGACCCTCTTGAAGTAGAACTGCCCCAACTCCCAAGTCAGAAGCATCTGTTTCAATGCAGAATTTCTTGGAGAAATCAGGGAGTTGCAAAACTGGTGCTTGACACAAGGAGTTTTTCAGAGCAGCAAAAGCCTTATCATGATCAACAGTCCATACAAAGAATGTGTTCTTCTTCAAACGATCAGTGAGAGGTTTGCTAATAAGGCCAAAATTCCTCACAAACTTCCTATCGTAGCCAGCAAGACCCAGGAAGCTTCTCAATTCTTTGACATTCTTAGGAGCAGTCCAAGAAGAGATAGCTGAGATCTTACTAGGATCAGTAGATACCCCTTGAGGGCTGATAACAAAACCCAAATAAGAGATCTTCTGTTGGGCAAAGGAACACTTAGACAGCTTCACTTTCCAGCAGTCCTTTTGTAGTAATTCCAACACCAACCTGACATGCTTGACATGTTCTTCATAAGTTCTGCTGTATATCAGTATATCATCGAAGAACACTAATACACACTTTCTAAGCAAAGGAGCAAGAGTAGAGTTCATAGCCCCTTGAAATGTACCAGGAGCACCTGTTAACCCAAAGGCCATAACCCTGAATTCATAGTGCCCAGAATGTGTCTGAAAGGCTGTTTTGAATTCTTCACCTGACTTCAACAGTATCTGGTGAAATCCTGCTCTGAGGTCGAGACAGGTAAACCAACAGGCACCATTGAGTTCATCTAGGAATTCATCAATGATGGGTACAGGATATTTCCATTTCTTTGTTATAGCATTGAGATGCCTGAAATCCACACAAAAACGCCATGTCATGTCCTTCTTTCTGACCAACAGCACTGGTGAGCAGAAGGGGCTGGTGCTTTTCTGAATAATACCAGAACGCAGCATTTCTGCAACCTGTCGCTCAATTTCATCCTTGACGGCAGGAGCATAGCGGTAGGGTCTTATATTGACAGGAGAGGCTCCATCTACCAAGGGAATAGTGTGATCACATGATCTAGTAGGTGGAAGACCAGAAGGTTCAGCAAACACATCAGAAAATTCTTTGAGCACTGTCAGAATTTCAGGCAAGATGTGACTGTTGCTATTATCATCTATTTCTTCATCCAAAGTATAAAGAAGCTTAACCACTGCACCTGCAGGTAATGAAGGAAGAATCCCCTGAATAACTGCTGTAGTATTTTTATAGGGGATTGACAACCATTTTTCTGACCAGTGAACTTTCATTGGACTGTATGACTCCAACCAATCCATGCCAAGTATCATATCAAATGATGATAGAGGCAGAACTTTGAGATTAGAGTGAAATTCATAACCCTGAACTGACCAAGAAGCTTGGTGAATTTCATCAGTACAGTGCAGCATACTGCCATCAGCCACTTTAACAGGAATTGGCTTGCTCAAGGTGGTAACAGCAGTGAGGGATGCGGCCAACAGAGTGCTGATGAAAGTGTGAGAGCTGCCAGAATCAACCAAGATAGTAACCTCATGGCCTTGAACCTGACCCAGCAACTTCATAGTTTTGGGAGTTTCAACACCAGAAACTGCAGCTTGAGAAAGTGCCATAAACAACTGTTCCTCCTGCAACACATGACGTTGAACAGTTGGAGCACAACGATGACCATACACCCACTTCTCTGCACATTTCTCACACAGGCCTTTAGAACGACGGTAAGCACGCAGAGAGCTGAGCTTGTCATCATAACTCTTGAGACGAGGAGCATCAGAAGGCTTCTTGTCATCTTGACGAGTGTGTGGATGATGCTTCTCATTCTTGTCACTTGGAGGAGAAGGAAGAGCATAATAAGGTCTTGAGGTAGATTTTGAGCCAGCAGAATAAACATGCTTGTATGGATCATGCTTGTGGCTTGGTGGAGACACCTCTTCCTGCAATTTAGCGAGCAAACAAGCAGTATCCAAATCTTGGGGGCGTTGAATAGTAACAGCAGCTCTAATATCAGTGCGTAATCCGTCAACAAATTTCATGGAGTAGTAAAGGGGGTTGTTATTTGGTTCATAGGCTGAGATCTGATCAACTAATTCAGTGAACTGGGTGACATATTCAGACACTGAACCGGACTGCTTGACAGTGAACATTTGTCGAAGCAGAAGTTCATGTTCATCCTTCCCAAACCTATCCAGCACTATTTTACCAAACTCTACCCATGAGATGTTTTTGAGACGGTGTTCTACCGACTGCAACCAACGAGCTGCTGAATCAATGAAATGCATGGTAGAGACCATAATCCACATGGATTTATCGACCGAATACATGTGAAAGTAATCCTCGCTGCGATGGATCCAGAGCCTAGGGTTATCACCATCAAACTTTGGGAAATTCATTTTAGGCAATTTACCCAGATATCCCGAGGACGAAATACCGCGACCACCAAAAGTGTCATGAGGAGAACCAAACAATCGGGAGTACTTGGGAGGATCAGAATCGGGCGTACCATTGTGCGGGAGGTGGGTTTGGGCGGATGGACGCCCAAAGCCAGACTCCCGACTGTGGTGTTCGACGCGGTGCCCATGAGGGCCATCGGCATGAACTCCGGCAGATGGGCGCGCGGATGCCGAACCGTAGTCGCCGGTGAAGCCGTGCTTGGGGTAGAACGCATTGCGCGCTTCACGGTCCACGGACGAGTGGTACTTGGTGAGCTCGGTCTTGATGGAGTCGACGGAGTCCTTGACGCTGTCGACGGCGGACTCGACGCGCGGACGCCATGACTCGAACGCCGCCGCAGCGGACTCGAGCGCGGCGACGCGGGTCGTCGACGACGCCTCGTACTGGTCCAGCCGCTCCGCGACCATCGCCTCGAGCGACACCATGTGCGCGGCGACGGCGGCCTCGATGCCTGTCTCGACGGAGCTGGAGTCGAGCGGCAGCGCGGTCAGAGTCGGGGCCGCGGAGGACGCCCCCGCCGCCGATTCCAGATCGGCGACGCGCTTCTCCCACTTCTCGTCGTTGGCGTCGAAGCGCTTGTTTAGCTTGTCCAGCTCGGTGAAGATCGCCTTCGTCTGCGCCTCCAGTGCGAGCTTGAGATTGGGATCAATGGCTCCGGCCATCTTCGCTTTCCTGGTGAAGTGATGGTGGGAGACGTCCTCCAGATCCGAGGATCGAAGTCTCTGATATTGGGATCAATAGCTCCAAGATCGCCATCTACACGACGCTGGTGAACCCGCTGACCAAGTACGCGCTGGTGGTGGCGCCCATCGCTGAGGCCGTCGAGGACGCTCTCGGCCTCCGCGCTGGCCGGCGGGCGCGTCTCCTCCGCGTCCTCGTCAGGACGGCGCTCGTGGCGGCCACCGTCACCGTCGCGCTCGCCGTGCCTTTCTTCGGCGACGTCGTCTCCCTCACCGGTGCGCTCCTCAACTGCTCGGTAAGCATGCTGCTGCCGTGCCTGTGCTACCTCAGGCTCCGCGCCAAGGTAATGATCGTCAGCTCGTCTGAGAAGATGTACAGGCTGGAGACGGCGGCCTGTGTGGCCATTGTTGCTGTTGGCACGGTCATTGCTGGGTTGGGAACTTACAGTTCGGTGAAAGAGATTGCCCAGAAGCTTTAACTTGAGAATAAAATAAGCACATGAACGTGCTCAAAAGCACATGAACGTGCGCGGCTTAGAGGACAGAAATAAGCACATGAACGTGCGCAAAAGCACATGAACGTGCGCAACTTATTAGAGAACAGAAATAAGCACATGAACGTGCGCAAAAGCACAAGAACGTGCGCAACTTATTAGAGAACAGAAATAAGCACATGAACGTGCGCAAAAGCACATGAACGTGCGCCAAGTTACTTGAAACTTCAATATGTGCTACCTAGCTCATTCACTATTACATGTTTGGCTCTGATTTTTGCTGGGTGAAGAATTGATTGAAAACTGTAGCTTGCAATTATAGAGGGATGTTTACTAATTTGCTATATCAGTATGTATATACCTGAAACTTCTAATTAACTTACGCCAGAAGCTTGCATTAGTTTGATAGTCGTTTTGTGTGCAGTTCAATAATTGACTTGTGAGTAGCCTCGGTCCTCTACCCCACCGTACTAGCTTTGAGTTTCCTAATTTCAGGATACCAAGAAAATGAACTGATCTAGAGAGTGTGAGCAGCAGCTTGGTCGGGCGGTATACATGCTACAGTATGTGCAACCATGTGTAGTACAAATGATTAGTGTCGCTGGTGTGGAGGACAATCAGATTGATCATTGCCTCAGGTTGTCGATCTCAGAGTAATCTCATCTTTTTCTTTCAAATACATCGAGACAATACATATTTTAGTTTTTTTCATACAAATTCAATCTTCTTTTCTGTGCCAGTTTCAGGTGTAAACGTTTCTGGGAAAGGAAATTATTGTTTTCCTCAACTGGACAGGCTACTCTCAGTTAATGTATATCCTGTGAGGAAGTAAACACTTCATATATCATTCATATATCAGTTGGAATATAATTTTTTTGCCGCTGTGTTTTAAGTATAGGCTGCTTTATGTGTCTTTCTGCTCTTTCATTAGCTTAATGTTAGAGATAGCAGCTGATTATTATCTTATGACAGGATACTAGAAACTTTCGTTCACAATTTGTTTGTCTTAATGATGGCAGCACGACTAATAGTTTTAGCAGTGCTTTGTGCTAATGTTGATTGCAGTCTTATTTCTTCTCTTCCTGCTTCACAGTATCTGCAGATAATTCTCTCAAGAGTATGTGCATAAACATGTTTAGAGATGGTTACAACTTATAAAGGGATTTTGTATTTGTTACAATGGGAAGCCAAGAAATGTCACGGGCACAATTTTAATATGAGAAGTGAACTGAGGTAATTGTACGTTCATGAATCATGAGAGAATTCATAGCAGGTATATGAACTGACACACTTAAAAACTCTGCATTCTATGCGTGCTCCTTATTTTCCTGGTTTCAATCTGCCTACATTGAAGCATTCAGCTGGATTCGCAGTTAATGTTCCCTTATACCTGATGATCGTGTGATTAGATTGTGATAACAGAGAATTGACTTTGAAAGGTACAACCATCGTCAGCTTTTTCAGGTAAGTTATTTTTATTTTGCAATTTCTTATCACTTATCAGATCGAGGTTGTCTTCTGACAACAGATATCGTATTTGTTATTTGAAGGATTTTTCACAAGAATAATGAATTTGGTTATTGTAATTTATTGGTGGTATTTAAGATGCTTCTTATTAATGATGTGCAGGCTCATCTTTTCATCTTATGAGCTCCTTTCCAAACTGAACAAAAAAGTGCGTCTTAATTATTGCTTTTTTATGAAAAGAACCGGCGTGAGACAGTGCCAATTTCATTAATTGAAGATGTGTACAGATTGATCCCCAGGGCTCTGTATTACAACGGCAAAAATGTGGTAAAAAATTAGCAATGGTCTAATCTTCCGAAATGAGTTGTGCAAGATATCGAGCCCCAGCCAATCACCAAATCCGTTTCTTAAAATTTTTGATGAGAAGATCGAAATCAGCTTTGGTTAGATGAAACTTACATTTTATTCTGCAGTACAATATAACCATTTGGGAATACTGATTCATTCAATTGTATTTCTTCCATGCTCTGCGAAGTTGTACAATAGAAAGACGCAGATGCATATATTGGTTTCAGTCAAGCTGTGAGTCACTTCAGGATACTGCTTTTTATTAGAATATAATAATAATTTCAAGGCTCAGATAATAGTTATGATGGATCCTGGTGCTTCCCTTGGGATATTTTTTGAAAGGGGATTGCTTGAAGTTTATCTTGGCTGATCGACAAAATGGGTCACAAAATGAGTTCAGAAAGAGATGAAGGTATGTTCCTCTTAGATGTATTTATTTCAATTAGATCAGTTATACATATCGGGCATAGCTTGCATTGCTACTTCGATTCAAGGAATATCCATGGTGCAGTAGTTTGAATCACGGAAAACAATTTATCCAAGCTCATGTTGTTGTACTGCTTATCTTTGCACAGTTCCATCGTAGGATCATGTGCTTTTATCTGAGCCCTAGATATATTATTCACCGTGGTTCAATTTTTGCAAATATGAACTAGCCAAATAATATTAGTTCACGGACCTGCATTGTTCAGTGGTCAAGTTCAGTATCTATGCATCCAAATGACAGCTATATTTGTCTAACCAATGGACTAGATGCACTTATGGATTCTTTTAATTAAACAAATATGACAAGTTGGAAGTAAAAATAGTACCAGAGCTTTCACTGCGTTTTTTCCCAGGAAAGAAAAAGAAAAGAGAATTGTAGTACAGTGTTTTTACTGCATTTACAAAACACACAATGTTGAAGTATCTTTCGTTTATTCACACAATCAATTGGCTGTATATAGGACGTGCAAGGATAGTCACTGCCTACCTGAACAAAGGCTCGATGACACGATACTACTATCCGCTAATCTACCTTTCGTTCCAGTATAATTTCTTTTTGGAATATATTGCGCATGGTAGTTGATTTGCTATATTTGAACCGAACTTACGCTCTTACTTATCTTTGTGAAATTGAACTTCCATAAAAGTATTCATGCCATTTAGTCAAAACAAGTTGCCGGCTAAACTTTATCCACAAGAGGTTTTCTTAGCAGGAGCAGGATCAGATGAAAAGATGTGGCCTAGAACAGGTAGCGTTGTATTTTTTTTTTTGGGGCAGAATATCATGGGAAAGAAAAGATGCAGTTTTGCTTCCTGCAATCTTCTTTCAACTCACTAGATTTATTTGTTGGCACGCCCATCTGGCCCAAGCTGAATCTCCAGGCATGTAAATCCGGTGTAGAAGTTTCAAGAGCAGGCATTGGTTTTGTGGTCCGAGTTCTTTTACTCCAAGCCCTCCATGTTCTTTGCTCATGCAACACTGTATCACAAGCACTAGACAGTTAGAGTCCGAAACGCAATTGGATGGTGAACAGTGCCGAGTGATTTTATTAGCTGCTGGAGCCTGGAGGACGTCGGCTAAAAGAGAAACAAGTAATAAGGTGACAATGGGTCAGCTTATCGTAATCCTTGTTTGCAGTTGAAACAAGGCCCCGGACACCCATTCACCAAAACTGCAGATTTTGAGGTTATGAGCAGACTGCTAATCCATGACATGAGCACCACTGTGGAGGAAACCCCGAGCATCAAGAATCTGCAGCAAGCTGGACCAATTTACTCAATCAAAGGCTTTCGCGAAGTCGAGCTTCAGCACAAATGTTGGGTTTTTCTCTTATTTTTCCTTTTGTGGAAAGGGATTTTTCTTTTACGACAGCATTGTACTAGCTCCATGGGGTAGACAAAATTCTGACATGGAACGACCTCTCATAAATCCTGTCTGGTCAACATCAGTGAGCTGGGAGATATGCTGTAATATCTTGTTGTCCAATTTTGAAGCAATCTTGAGTGGGCAGTTTCTTGGCGTGAGTAGTCGTCTTATGTCTTAGTGTGTGTGCCACCACTTGGTTCCTGTACTAAGTAGACGTGTTGGTCGCTTGTGATGTTGTAAACTTATCATGTTTTTAACGAAATATGTGCGTTCTAGAGAAAAATCGGAGTGGGCAGTTTTGGAGGCATATCATATGGCTTGAAAGGAAGATGGCGTACCAGAGATGCTCGGTTTAGGTGACGCGTGTCACCTGTATTATAGACGTATAAAAATGTCTTTCTTATCATAGAGTGAGATATGAGAGAACGGAGAATGCTTTTCAAACTTTAATGTAATTTTTCTTGAACTTTTTTGGAAAATATTTAAATGTTTGGCTTCCTAGCCGATCCCAAAAAAAAAAAGCATTTTTTTTCCTGGACTGCAAATCTATTTCATATGTTTAGACAAATAATTGATTTGGAGTCAATGTGTCGGCGTTCTGAATCGCCGGCTAGTAAATTTTGTGGGTTGCGCGTTTGAGCCCGGATGGTTAGCAAGACGGACACAAGGATTTATACTGGTTCGGGCCACCCAGAGGTGTAAGACCCTATGTCCAGTTCGAGCTGCTCGTGTTGCTTTGCTAGAGTTTGCAGTAGGAGGTTACAAACAGGCGAGAAAGAGAGCGTTTCCTAAATCTCTATGTTCGTGCATGTGGTGTGTGAAAAGTGGAGGCCGAAGCCTCTCTTCCCCTCCGCGAGGACCCCTGCCAACCCTTTTATAAGTCAAGGGGAGCAGGTTTACACGAGTGTGGTAAAAGAAGGAGGTAAAAAGAATTACATCAGAGAGAGTGAAATAGTAGGAAAAAGAGAAGAAGCTTCAATCAATATCGCATGCCCCACTGTCCTGAGCCTTTGTTGACGATTGCAGCTGTGTCTGAAAACGAGACCGGTTGATACAATGTTTTGTACTGTATGTATAGTTTTGAACTGTTGAAGTTTGCACAACAGTAGTGCGTCCCGACTTGAGGGGTTGGTCGAGGTAAAGCAGCCGACCCCTACGCAGGGGTCGGACGAGATAAGCAGTCGACCTCTACGTAGGGGTCGGGCGAGATGGACGAGAAGTCGGACGAAAGATTGTCCAGCCCTCGTGCACAGAAGTCAAACTTTGTGCCAGGTGCGGTCCTCACATGTCTCATGCATGAGAGTAATTATGATGGGGAAAAGAAAGTGTATGGTTGCAGGTGTGAGAGTCGACGCGAGCGCAAGCATGCAGGAGAGAGGGAATCTTTGTCTTTCTCCTTTGACGTGGGGTGGTACTAAAGGACCTGTAGATGATGTTAAGAGCAAGTAGGCACGCTGGTCGCTGCTGTCTCTGTGACGCTGCAGGGAGCTGGAATAGTCCCTAGTACTTGCCGCACTGTGCAAATTAAGTGAGTGCACAGCAGGAGCTCTCTTGCCCCGGCACAGGCCCCAAAGACCTGGTTTTCGGACATGTCTGCACGGGGTCGAGAGGGAAGAAGCAGCGGCCTACGCACTTGCTGGTCGTGCGAAGCGGACGCGTCCCGACCCGATCGCTGGGGGTTGGGCGAGGTGGACACGCCCCGACCCCGGTCGCTGGGGGTCGGGCGAGGCCCCGACCCCGGTCGCTGGGGGTCGGACGAGGCGATACTCATCCAGCTGAGACTCATCGTTCTTTCGGGGTACATATTTTATGCCAAATATTTATCCCCGACACAATGCAACAAAGATGTATAGTATGAATAATTATTTAGAATTATTTTACATATATCTGTTCAACATTTTGAAAATCTTCTTGGAAATTTTGTGATATTTCCTGATTATTTTTTACATAAATATTAATATGCTGAATCTAATATTGTGTGTGGGCCCTGGAAGATAGGCTGACCGCCTTGCGTGGGCCGACTTGGGTCTTGTTTGGCTCTGCAAGTGCCCGACCTACCGTGTGTGTTCTTTCGTGGACAAAGGGCAAGGCCACTCGTTTCTCTTTCTCATTTTGCGGACTTCGTCAGCGGGGCCTCCTTCTCAAACCCTCGATCGCCGTCTCGCCGCTCCCCTCGCAGGCCGTCTCCCCCTTCGCTCCGCTCCCCAGTCGCAGCCGACACCGCCGTCGCGGGGATCTGCAGCCACGCTCTCGTCCCAGCTCTGAGGTAGATTTGTAATGTAACAGTGGTCGATGCCTAAAACTGGTAATTGTAGACAGTAATGGTATTTTTGTGGCCATCGAGTGGTTCCGTGCTTCGGCCAAGTAGTTCATTGTTCCACTGGTAGCACATTGACGATACGAATTAATTTAGATTTATCTTTTGTGCAATATCCGGAAGATTTCACATCTATTTGGAGGACCTATGGCCTATGAGCTCAACAGTTCAAATTTCGGATTGTAACCTCAACTGTTGCTAAGCTGATTGTAGATTGATGTCCTTGTTGTGGTTGAACTGGTCAGATTTTGTTAGTGGATCCGTGTGCTAGGTTATTATAGACGGATACTTTTAAGATGTTCTTGAATTGAACAGTATGTAGCTGACTAATGCCCTATCAAGTAGTACTTACTAGTTGCTTGCTCCTCTTGTTTCTAGCATTTTGCTTTCCTTCAAAGTATTTCCCTCATTTTTTTTGGTTACAGAGATTCTAAGTTGTTAATTTCTCTGGTTTCTTGAGTAGCAATAGCAAACCATGCACAATAAACACACAGGCGACAGCGAAGCCTTCTAAACTTGATTGAACCAATCTAACTGAGTCTTCACACAGAAGCATGGAGCGCCTTCAGCGGATATTTGGCGCCTCTGGGATGGGGCAGCCACCATCAGATTCTCCACTGCTCGACTCATCTGAGCAGGTCTACATTTCCTCCCTTGCACTCCTCAAGATGCTCAAGCACGGTTGGTAACCCTAGCCTCTTTTGCCCTTTCTACTGTCCTGGACTAGCTAGGTCACGTGTTGCTCACGCTGACGTGCTGCAGGGAGGGCTGGTGTGCCGATGGAGGTGATGGGCCTGATGTTGGGTGAGTTCGTTGATGACTACACGGTCAGGGTGCTAGATGTGTTCGCCATGCCCCAGAGCGGTACTGGGGTTAGTGTTGAGGCTGTTGATCATGTCTTCCAGACCAACATGCTTGACATGCTCAAGCAGACCGGGAGGTATGGGTGCCAACCTGAGGTTGCTTGGTTGGATCTGCTTATAATGGTGTTTTTCGGAATTGGTGCCATGGGCATGGGGTTTGGTTTGTTGAGTTGCCCTCATTAGTTGATGAATCTTATCAGTTCACTTGATTGCATTGTGATTCTGTTACATACCTGTTTTTCTCGTTCAGTTAGTGTGTCTGGGTGCGTTGCTCGTATTTGTTCTGTTGGATCAGACCAACTGCTAAGTAGTTATGAAGCTAAGAACTTCCAAGGATAATGGTTTGTAGAGATATTATGCATATCTGAGAAGTGTAATTTCAGAGTTTCCTTAGGTAAAGGAGGATACTTGATCCAATCACATGCATTATGATTTCCACAATTTAGCTTCTCTACTTCTACTGATTATTATTGTTCCTTTTTCCAAAAACTAAGATTGTGGTAATCGCTTGGTCTGAAAATCATGTTCTAGATTTGTTTGCTCTGAAGAATTATTGTTTTCTACGGATTTGTGAAGAATTATATCTGATATACCAGTAGGAGTGCAATATACTGTAACCCATTGACTGGTCTCACCCCTTCCATTTCCATAACAAAGGAAAAATGTAGTCTTAGTTCTTGGTGAGCTTAATCCCTTATACATAACAGGGTCTCCGTTTTGGTGAATTTGAATCTTGTTACGAATTTTGTTGTTGCCTCTTTTCTCTTCAAACTGTAAAGATATTATTCTTCATTAGGGAAACAGATGAGACATCACTTGTCATGTTGTTGGCTGTAGTTTTAGGATATTGTTTCTTTTTGGTGGACAGTCTTTTGTCTGCTGACCTAGTGATATGTTTAGTCAGTTTTGTATCCAAACAGTTCTGTACTTATATTTACCTCTGTATTGCTTTTTACAGACCTGAAATGGTTGTGGGGTGGTACCACTCCCATCCTGGCTTTGGTTGCTGGCTTTCAGGAGTTGACATCAACACTCAACAGGTAAGCTGCCTAACTTTCACTGAAAAGAAATGCCTTTTTAACATGGCCAGCAAATTTTGGTTGTCTCTTTTCATGAATTATGGACATAATTTAACTAATGTTTCGGATGGAGGCAGTAAAATTTAAGCACACACTTCGTTTCTAGTCTTATGTTTGTCTCCTACTTTTATCGGATTCGATGTCTCCCTGAAAGTTGTCACCCAACCTATTATAATGCTTGTGTTGTCAATTTTTCCCTAATTGGCAATATGACACCATCTGTGTGGTAATTACCCTGCCGAGGAGATTTGTTGTTTATCATCTTGACATGGGTTTGCAGCTTACTAGAGCTTCAGACTTGTGTTCACTATCTTGTCGGGTTGATTCATTTAGTTTCATGGCCCATTTTAATGACTGTAGCTGTCTATGTTAGGGGGGAAAAAACTCCCAGAATAATAGGTTATGCTATATGTTTTAGCATAGAGACAAAGCCTAAGAGTAGTTGCAGAAGCTATTCCTGTTTCACCCTTTTGGTTTTCTGGAGTACAAAATGCTAAATGTTGATACTAATAGTCTGTTTATTGTGATATTCTAAAATTTTCAATGCAGAGTTTTGAAGCTTTAAACCCCAGAGCAGTTGCGGTTGTTATAGACCCAATCCAGAGTGTCAAGGGGAAGGTAGTCATTGATGCATTTCGTCTTATTAACCCTCAGACTATGATGCTTGGCCAGGAGCCACGACAGACTACATCAAACGTTGGGCACCTGAATAAGCCATCTATTCAGGTTAAGACTAAATCATACCGGACTTTGCAAACTCTTGTTTTGTAAATTTCTTATATATATAATCAGCTTATCACTGTATTATCAGGCTCTTATCCACGGGTTGAACAGACACTACTACTCCATTGCAATCAACTACCGGAAAAATGAGCTAGAGGAGAAAATGCTGCTGAACTTGCACAAAAAGAAATGGACTGACGGATTGATTTTAAAGAGGTTTGACACTCATTCGAAGACCAACGAGCAGACAGTGCAGGTCAGAACATCAACCTTCCACTCGAATCAAAAGATCATTTTTTGTCGATGATGCTTCAGACACAAAGGTTCCCTACGATCTATTGTCCACATAATTTGCACTCGTGGTATGTGCAGGAAATGCTGAACCTAGCTATCAAGTACAACAAGGCTGTGCAAGAGGAGGATGAGCTGCCACCTGAGAAACTAGCGATAGCGAACGTGGGACGACAGGATGCAAAGAAGCATTTGGAAGAGCATGTCTCTAATCTGATGTCCTCAAACATAGTTCAGACCCTGGGAACCATGCTCGACACAGTTGTCTTTTAGATTCCTTGGAGTGGTGTCCCAACTATATACAGAATCAGTTTATGTTTTTTCGAAACCTGCCATAATGCAGTGAGCCTGATGACAAAGTACTTGCATTGTGTTCGGGCAGTTCATATGGTTAAATTTTACTTTGATTTCAGATGAAGATTCGAGATTAAGGATGTTTCGGTTTAGCTACAAACTTCATCTGTTTGTTCTTGTTATGCTCAATGATCAGCATGATTTTGGATTGAGCGGCAAATTGCCAATTATATTCGTTCGTTGTAAAGGGCTGTACGCATGATACATCTAACAATAGTCAGGGGCATCAAAGAGTTTCTCGCACTTAACAGAAAAACTACTTGAATGGAATTTCCTAAAAAATAATAGTCGGCAGTCTACAGAGCAGTTCTGTTTCTCGCTCCATAGTTCATCAATCCTGCTATTAGTTTTTTTCCATATGAATTTAATATTTTCCCAGATGGTTACATGAATTTACTATTTACTTGTTGATTGACAAGAATTTATTGTTTATTGTTAGTCATCAATGTGTAAAAACTCTACCAAAGCTCTTAAAACCTGATCGCACAAAAAAAAAAAAGCTCAGCTTAAAACCCACCGGAAAATTCCCAAACCCTCACGCTTCCGGTTGTGTCCGCTCTCCCTGCCGGCGAGGCAGCCATGCTCGCCGCCGCCCGCTCCCTCCGCCGCATCTCCTCTTCTTCCTCCTCTGTACGGTCCCTCCGCTGCGCCCTCCCCCACCATCCCCCACCCCCGCCCTCGGCTCCGTCTCCGCTTCCGCCGCTCCGAACCCTGACCCGCGCCTTCCTCCCGCACCTCGCCGCCGGCCCCCGCTTCTCCACCGCTTCATTCTCTACTTCCGCCCCCTCCCCTCTGAGACAATGCGGAGTGACGGTACCCCCGGCGATACCCGAGGCTACGGAGGGGGAGGAGGAGGCGGAGACGCTGGTGCGGCATGACACGGACGCGTACGCGGCGGTGGAGCTAGCGCTGGACTCGGTGGTGAAGGTGTTCACCGTGTCCAGCAGCCCCAATTACTTCCTGCCATGGCAGAACAAGGCGCAACGGGAGAGCATGGGCTCCGGTAAGCCAGCGATCTTAAGCACTCCGGCCGTAGTAGTATTTTTCTTTTTACGTTGCAGTGTTTGGTCTGGATCTCTGCTTCTGTCCAAAATGTCTAGGTGCGACTGTCGTCAATTGGCACAAAATTGTCTCTTTTTTTTTATTTGAAGTTTATAATAACTGTTATTAAGGTGCTTCGAAGTTCAATCTATGTTACAAAAGACATTTGACTGATTGATTCGCACTTGGCGAGGAAGCATCTTGCACGCAAATTTGTGATTTAGTTCTGATTATATATAGCTGAAACGTCAATTCCTTTTGTGCTGTTTAGCATATGCAATAGTATATTTAGCCGCATATACAATCTTAGCTACCGACAAATTGTCGTAGACACATAGTTATATGAATTCAATGTTGGGATGGTGGAAATACCAATTACTATTGGCCCATAGCAACTATGATTCGAATACACTGAAGCCGCATTTGTTATTTGTTTCACCTCCTAATGGCGTGTCTCTGTTGTAGGCTTCGTAATTTCTGGGAGGAGAATCGTAACAAATGCTCATGTGGTAGCTGATCATACTTTTGTCCTCGTGAGGAAGCATGGGTCGCCTACTAAGTATAAGGCAGAAGTCCAGGCCATTGGTCATGAGTGTGACTTGGCTATCTTGACTGTTGACAGTGATGAGTTTTGGGATGGGATGAACAGTTTGGAGCTTGGAGACATTCCCTTTTTGCAAGAAGGTGTCGCGGTGGTTGGCTACCCTCAAGGTATATAAGTCTGAAGACTGAATTTTAGTGCTTGAAGTTACAGTATTGTATATCTAAATGTTGAACTTTTTAGTTGTACAATCTCATGCTCTGACTTCATTATGTTAAGATTGTGCCTACAGACAAACATGAACATCTATTTTGAAAGCGCACAGTCAAAACATGTAATTACTGTAAAAATGAGTGAACATGATCTAGTTGATCGCACCTGCAGATAAATTAATAAATTATAGCTGACATGTTATACATGATGCTGTTGGAATGGGTATGCTTGACCCTTTATATGAATGCACCACTTCTGAAATTCTTCAACATAATTGCCACACTGTTAGCTTGGTATTAATCATGAGTACATTAGCAGTAAGTGGTCTCAGGAATTTTTTCCATTAGTAAATGTACTGTTTAGCCTCTTGTGAGTTGTGAGTTGTGACATCTTGCACATCACAACTTGTAACACCACATGCTGTGAATTCTGCAGCTTGCTTTTGGGAATGCCTTGTCAAATTTTGTATGCTGTTTGTTCCTCTAATAATGAGGTTCATACTACTTAGCATTTGTCCCTGTCACATTGCCTCCTCCTATTGTTTGTACACCTCATCTGACTTCAATGCTATATTGCTTGCATGAATATGCGCAGATTTTTTTTCGCTATAGCTTTTTCAGAAAACAGAATGTGATACAATATATGATTCTAAACTTCTTGTGGCCTCAGGTGGAGACAACATTTCTGTCACCAAGGGGGTTGTCTCCAGAGTTGAACCAACACAATATGCCCATGGTGCTAGTCAGCTTATGGCAATACAGATCGATGCAGCAATAAATCCAGGCAATAGTGGCGGGCCTGCAATTATGGGTGATAAAGTAGCCGGAGTTGCTTTTCAGAATTTGTCAGGGGCAGAGAATATTGGGTGAGTCATTAACTCTATTTTCTCCATGTATATTCCTCTTGTTCCTATTGAACCCTTCCTTTATACCTGCTGTTCTTCTCTTAACCCTTTCCCTTTTGCAGTTATATTATACCGGTGCCCATAATTAAGCGTTTTATCTCTGGAGTAGAAGAGAGCGGTAAATATTCCGGGTTTTGTACTCTTGGAATATCTTGCCAGGCCACAGAAAATATTCAATTAAGAGAATGCTTTGGGATGCGGCCTGAAATGACTGGAGTTTTAGTTAGTAGAATAAATCCTCTATCTGACGCTTACAGGATTTTGAAGAAAGATGACATCCTTCTTGAGTTTGATGGTGTGCCTATAGCAAATGATGGGACAGGTGTGCATAACCGCTTCCACATGTGCAATACTTCGATATGCATTAACAATCGCTTTATGTTGCATATTTTTGGTTTCCTATTGTCTATTTCATTTAATGCATTGCCTTTGTACTTGTTATACTATTTGCATTTTTGTAGTACAAGATTATTACAGTTTCATACCCTGGTGCATGTTTAACTGCTTTTCTGCGAATAAGTGATTGCTATTTAGTAGTTTGAGATATGGGGCATATTCGCATCCATGACTGAAGATTGTAAATTTTTCATGCCTACAGTCCCATTCCGGAACAGAGAGAGGATCACCTTTGACCATCTGGTCTCCATGAAGAAGCCTGGAGAAACAGCTGTTCTCAAAGTACTTAGAGATGGTAAAGAGCAAGAATTGAGTGTCACACTTAGACCTGTGAGTGCTCACAATATTACTACATCTGAACATTTGATTTGTACCTTTAGTTAACCTGGGTGCAATTTTTTGGTTGCTGCTGCTTACCAAACATATAGTGATATTCTGTTGCTTGTTTTTTACACCTTGACAAATGTTTATCCTATTCTATTCTACATAATGCCTAACATCTATTATCAGTCCCAGAGCTGATCCATAAAATACTGTAAATTTGCAACTCATTGAATCCGCTATATTAGCCAATGAGCCTATTTTGGACCATTTGTTCAGCTATGTCAGCATTTAGAAAATATGATCTGAACAGAGGCGAACCTATCACGTATGTAATTCACTATTAATCCACATAACTGGACAAAATAGTTTTGGCATAACTCTCCAAGCCTATTTTCTTCACTGCTTACTATCTTATGCTAGAGCCTAAAGCTTTTCATTTGTAGACCTTTGAAGTTTGAACTGATCTTATATGTATGTGGGTCTTTTCTTATGCAGTTGCAACCTTTAGTCCCAGTCCATCAATTTGATAAACTACCCAGCTATTACATATTTGCTGGATTTGTGTTTATCCCACTGACCCAGCCTTATCTCCATGAATTTGGAGAAGACTGGTATAACAACTCACCACGCCGACTGTGTGAACGGGCACTAAGGGAGCTTCCGAAGAAGCCTGGTCAACAACTAGTTATCCTATCTCAGGTACAATTTCATTAATTCACTACCTCCATTGTTCTTATGTTTGTGTTTGCCATTTCAGTAAATATTTTTTTTATCATACCATTCCCAGTAACTTGAAAAAACTTGTACTGAACAATTGTGTTTCAGGTTCTCATGGATGATATCAATGTGGGTTACGAAAGGCTTGCTGAACTGCAGGTATGTTGCTACCCGCTGGCACCCAATTATCCATAACCCACGCATGAGACATTAGCTCTGCAGCATAGTACTCCAAATGTGAATATGTAGTGCCCTGTGCTGATCGAGCTGGCTAATATGACATGATCAGGTAAAGAAGGTGAATGGTGTGGAGGTTGAGAACTTGAAGCACTTGTGCAGTATTGTGGAAAACTGCACCGAAGAAAACTTGAGATTCGATTTGGACGATGAGAGGGTCATCGTCCTCAAGTACCAGAATGCAAGGCTCGCCACATCCCGTGTCCTCAAGCGGCACAGGATACCATCAGCCATGTCGAGTGACCTTGTTGAGGAGCAAGCAGCTAATGGTGAGATGGAGGAATCATGCACAAGCTAACGCGGCTTCTTTTTGCAGTCGTAGCTTCCCAGTTCCCGGTGGGAAGCACAGATCTGAGCACATTTCGTTTTTGTGCGGCAGATGCAGATGTGTCTGCGCAGGACAAACCAGGAGTTGTACAATGGATGCGGTCGCTCCTCGGCCGATTCAGGTTTGGCGCTGGGTCTTCAGTGAATAAGATGAATGAGAGCCCGAGGTTTTCAGCTTGACGTGTAACAATATTTATCATTCTTTTCCCCTTTATCAATCATCCTCTTTTGTCGTCGGCTAGGCACCCCAATGCTGCTGAATTCAGAGATTGTATCATCACATAGCATAGCATAGAGAAAATGAGTTGCAGCTCATAATTTTTTGCCCCCACGCTGAATGTGGAGACGATTTTAAAGTTGTAGTTGGGAAATCTGAGCATTTGAGGTCACAGCCTCACAGGCCAATGCTGGGCCTTGACCTGCATCATTTGATTGTGTCGGGCCTGTCGGCTTCATCGGAGCCCGCTTGGTCGTCACCTGTAGTTTGACGAAGAGTTATCCCTCTCTTAAAAAAAAAGGGTTATCCCTCTCTTCTTCACTACACTCTCCCCTGCTAGTCCCCTTCGCCTCCGCTGTTCGCGCGCGGCGTAAACAAATATCTCTGAGCTCGGAACCAGAAGTGGATTAGGCATGCAAAGCTCAGCAAGAATCACTTGAGCATTCTACTGTCACTCCATTCCCACGCCCTAATTCTTGCGGCGGCCTCAACTGCTTGGCACGAACCTTTAGCCACACGAACTGCTCGCGCCGTATCTCGAATTCTCGATGGCGCTGCGCGGCTTGCTGCCCACGAGCTGTTCGGCGTTTTGCTTCAGAGGAATCGAGCTCCCCGACCCATGCCGTCCGAGCAGCCACACGCGCGCCGCGAGCCTCGCCAGCATGGGTTCTTGCTCGCGCTTCTCGCGAGCGCCGCGCGGGAAGCTCGTTCTCGCCGGGCGGGTGCGGGCGCAGCCGAACGAGTCCAAGGCCGTGCAGCTGGTGCTGGGCGGCCGGGCGCCCGGCGACTACGACACGGACTCCGAGTCCAGCGACGACGAGGAGGCGCGCATGACGGACGCGGAGCGGCGGACGCTGCGGCGGAAGATACGGGAGATGATGGACCGGGTCCCGGAGACGGCGGAGCTGACGGACCCGGAGGAGCGGAAGGCCAAGATGCTGGAGCTGATGAACAAGTACGAGCTGGTGGTCGAGGAGGAGGACCCCAACTGGCCCGAGGACGCCGAGGACGGGATGGGGTTCAGCCTCGGCCAGTTCTTCGACAATATCACCATCAAGCCCGAGAAGAAGGAAGATGATGACGATGAGGCGGACGATGGCAAGGAGATCGTTTGGGAGGATGACAATTACATCAAGCCTATCAGGGATGTCAAGACCAAGGAGTGGGATGCGTCCGTGTTCACGGACTTTGGCCCGATGATTGTGCTTGTTCATAACCGATATAAGAGGTATGCATGATTCCTTGGCCATTTTAGCTTAAAAATATTTGATGTATGCTGAAACTTCATGGTTCTGCTTATCTTTGTATGGTATATATATTTCTGTGGATGTTCTTATTCCAAGTATAATTCATGCCGGAGGCTTGAACTATAACTCATGAACTCTACAAACCATCCAATGCTGTGTTAATAAAGTAGGAATCCAATGTTGTGTTAATAAAGTAGGAATGTTTGTTATTGCAGGCCTAAGGAGAATGAGATGGCAAGAGATGAGCTAGTAAAGGCGATCGAGATGTTCTGGGAACACAATTTGCCGTCACCAAGGGTATGGAGTTTGTTGCTACTTTCTTTCAGTGATTCCTAGTAGCTGGTGCTTCAGAGTTCAAAGGGCATCTCACGTTCTGACTCTGCATAAATCATGTGCAGTGTGTGGCAGTAGATGCCTGTGCTGAGCCTGATCTCGTGGACGCACTGAAGGTTTCTGGTTTCCCAGAGGTACTCTTCACCAATGCAGGGAGGATAATACACCGTGACAAAGGTTAGAATGCATTACCATAGGGATATACTCTACCGTTTAACTTACATTTCCTCGGATGTGTTATGAACGTTTCTCATTTCCGGACTTTAAATCCCTCGTGTTAGTTGTCCGGTCGGCGGATGAATGGTCGAGGATGATGGCGTTCTTCTACTACAAAGCAGCAAGGCCGCCATTCTTGAGTGAAGCAGATGGACAGGGTCAGGAAAAGGTCCCTTTGATGTCATGAGAACAGCACAGCGTGGAGGCTTATCCATGTAGTACTAGTCTAGTATTTCACATCAATGTACATTGTTAGAGCTCGGTAGTTTGTAGTAGAACTTGAATTTTCAACTGTTACATAAGAATTCCATTGCCCAGTTTCTCTGTAACAGCTTCTGATAGTATTTGTAATGCAGTGGCGGTGTGTTCTGAACCTTTGTTTTTTTTGAGCTGATTCTGAACTTTTGTCACTACGCAGGAACTGTATAATACCGCATATGGATGGAGACGGATACAAAGAATTTGAATTTTTCATCTCTGAACTCGAATTGGGGGGCACCACTTATAATTACGCTTCCATCTGAACAGTAGTATCTACTGTATCAGTACGCACTATCCTTCTATCCGTAGCACTCTGACAGTAGTTTTACAAATACTGAAAAACATGGATGCAAACAATCAAACATGGTATAGGTTCTCAAATTCTAGCGTTACCCAATGCGTTGTCTCCCATGACCATTTGTAAGTCTAGTCTTCATCTGAACCAAATCCGAGTTTAGGGATGCAAGTTTTCAGATTTTTGGGTCAATGGGTCGACCCAAAACTCCTCTAAATGAACTAGCATACATCCTTATCCTCTTGATTTAGTATAAACAAATGAACTAACCACCTGACCCACATTACCCAATGGGTATCCACCTGCATCCCTATCCGAGTTAGAGGACATTTAAATTCGTCGTTTCGACAACATGAATGTCAACATTTAAGGCAATTTTCTGGTTCATATTTGGCTCGTCGCCCCGGCCTTAACCTAATCCCAACCGTTCAGTCAGTCGTCCATAGCCTTTGTTCTTCTTCGGCCGTGCAACTGCAAGTGCACGGCAGGCAGCGGCAATCTTTCCTCCAACTCAGCGCTCGCCCCAGTTTAGCCGCGCGGCAACGCACCCCAGCCCGCGTCGATCCGGGGGGCGGAAGCGAGCAGCCATGGATTCGGCTCGATCCCGGAGGCTTCCCCTTAAATCCCACCGCCCCGACTGGAAAGCAGAGGTGCGTCGACACCCCAATCTCATCTCACCGGTAACAGGTGGTTCCTTCTTGCCGATTGCTGGTAGAACGCAGGCGCGCCGCGCACCAGGTGTTAGATTGATTGCATCGGCGCCCTAAAACTGTGGGCGCTATTGCTACGTGTTTCGTGATGTAGTTGAGTAGCTGTGCTGCCTTAGCGTTCATGTTAAGTTTCGAACTGAAGATTTGATTTTGGGAATATGGCAGCTCCGCTTGAACACATTCTTATCATCTATCTTGCATACTCCTTTTGGAATGCTGTGTGGATAACCCCCTGTTTTGTCATCGACAGCTTAGGACGAATTGCCTGAGGAGAGTTAAAAATGACAGGATCAACTTGCTTTGGAAGATCAGAGCGCAGGAGCCGCAGCCTACCAACGACATGGTAATAAAAATGTCGTGCGATTCCTTTAATCAGATCTGTTGCTTTGCAGTTTGTGTACATCTTGTAAATTATGGCTACAAGCTATGCTTCTTCTTTCTTTTCACATTGTATATATTCGATAGGCTGAAACTAACGAGACCTTCATGATGAATAAATTTCCAAAGATTGTATTGTTCGTGAACGCTAATGATGTGCCCATTCCTACATGGTGCAAGTTATTAATAGCTGAGCTTTTTTCTTATTAAACTTTGCATTCGATTATATTTTTAGAAACTATAGTATCTTTTCTTCCCGTCTAGTCTCCATCTTATCTGCGTGAGGCGGAGGGCACTCTAGGTCTTCTGGATCGATACATGTTTGGTTGCAGAAAAAGTTCTAACACCGACTTGTTAACTGAGAGTGCAGAAATTGCAATGTTATGGACACCAGTGTTATGATGTTATGAAAGTTTCTTGATAGCAAACCGCATCATTAACAAATAGTGTATATGATCATCACCGGGTTCGAGTCCTGGAAACAGCCTCTTGCAGAAATGCAGGGAAAGGCTGCATACAAAAGACCCAAAGTTGTCAGACCCTTCCCCGGACCCTGCACAAGCGGGAGCTACGTGCACCGGGCTGCCCCTGTCTAATTATGGTTCTGGCGTCCCCATCACTTGTGTAAATATGTTCTCTTTAAGCTGGCATGAATAACAAAGAGTAGCTTTATTACATATCTCAATTGATGAATACTTGTATATTTGCATGCTTCGTATCATATAGCTTGCTTCAATTGTTTCCATCTTTGTATGCCTGATATATTGCATATGTCAATTGACAGAAAAAGGTCGAATCTGCAGTCAGGAATATTATCTCTGATGAGCTACAGAAACTCAAACAGCGTGTGGAAGAAAAAGATGATCAAGAAATGGATGTGCAGAAACTCAAACAGTCTGGGGAAGGAAAAGAGGATCAAGAAATGGAGATGATATGGGAATATCAAGGACCGCAGGTTGCTTGGCCTGAGATTGATAATGAAGATGTATTGCTTGAAATGGAGAGGCTTCTTTATGAAGATCTTAGACAAGAATCAATCAGAAAAGGTAAACTATGGGCAGCTTCTGCTAATTCTTTGACCTCTGTATGCTGAACAGCAATTTACTGTTGTCCATCTTATCTCAGCAATATACTTCTGGCCATCTTATCTCTGTAGTTCAGCTGCAAAAACATATGTTCTTGCTTGACCTATGTCAATGTAAAGCCTGTTGAATTTTTTCCATGAATGGTCCAGATTTTTTACTTTTTTTTGAGTATTTGATCAGTTGTTATCCATTGCAGAACTAGAGGCACTTGATGAGGAAGATGCATACTTAGCACATGCTGTTTTTGAGCATATGCAACTAAATGACACAGAGGTATATATGTTATTAAATACAAACTTCAGAAGCCTTCTTGGTTAAGTGTTTTAAATAAACATTGTATACGGTTTCTACATATTCTTGTCACATGATCGGTTTGTGTGCTTGGACTTGGAGTATCTTGGCTCATGCCTACCTGATCATTGAATCCTATACTATGCTTAAAGTAGTTCTCTTTTTCCCATGAAAATCATTTTTTCCTATGGTTCTATGCTTGTCTGTGTAACTATTGAACCACTTGTTTATCTGGTGGCAGGAGCTACTAGATAGTTGCCAAAATTTCACAATTACATTTTTGAGCGAACCTCTAGGAAAATTCCCGGTAACTGTTCAGGTATGCACAGAATGAGACAGCGAAAACTATTGGGACAAAGGATGCTACTGAACAGCGGGCATATTAGCATGACATTCCCAAAGTAATTTCATGTATTCGTGGTGTTTTCATTAATAGATGTGGGCAGATGCCGTTTACTTTTATTGATATGATGGCTTGAAGTAGTACCGGACACCCCTACTGTAATTTCCTCCCAAAAAAAGTAGTACCAGACAGTAGAAAAGTTAAAAATAACGTTCAGAATACAATAGGGTATCTGTATTATCAAGTTGCCGATGCATTAATATGCTCATCATTATTACTAGACTTTAAAAATGTATGTGGTTCGTTTTCTGCATAAGTTGCTTCTTTATATTACATCTGACAGAAGCATTAGTGTTCTGGGTGCCTTGTATCTTTTGGATTACATATGTGGCACTGGCATAGCTGGATACGTGACTATGTTGACCAGATGCACACAGCTTCCTGTAGTCTAGTAGTCAGTTTGTGTTCCGTTTTCACCTCTTTGTTTCCAGAGATTTAATGGATGCTATAATCGGTGTCAGGCTTCTGGAACTGCTAAGGTCTGGTGTCCAGTATGCAAATACGGAGAGCTCCGAGATACACATAACCTCATATACTGTACTTCATGTGTGCTACGGCTTGACCTTGGAGATGATAAGGTAGTTTATATTTGCTTCTTTGTTAGTCTTCTCTATAATTTTTCTTAGCAAAAACAACTGTAGGTAGCCTAATATTTTCAATCTGGTCAATTAGATTACCCTGGAGTTCTTACGAGAACAGTTGGCTAATGCACACATGGAGCATTTTGACAGAGGCTGTAAAGCAGCACCCAAGTTTTGTCTACAAACAATGTTTGGCTTGACTGCACTTTACATACAGTGTGAAGAATGTGGCACTTTTGATATTGTGGTATAACCACATGAAAGGAAATTATGGCACACCAGTGGACCAAGTCTATCACAGAGCATAGGAAGGTTACCAAACACTCAACTGATGCTATTTCATCGTTTCCTGTTACATTAGATGTTAACTTATATAGTACCAAGAAGATAGTCGCACATTGGACAGGCCCTCAGCATCAGCAGATGTCCACCCTTATCCTTTTGATGTTCAAATGATCAACTGTAAGAGGGCCATACATATGTGATCTAGTGTATTTTTTTGACGGAAAGTGATCTCGTGTATGTCCTTTTTTAAATTTGCAACGGAAAGATCTAGTTCAGTGTAACTGTGTAAATAGGTGGCCAACGTTTTGTTGCCAGCTTACTTGACACTGAGTACATTGAATGACTACTTTCTAACTGAAAGTTTTTCATATGAATGTCTGATGCTGCTGTAAACTCACAGGGTTGTTACGTTTGATCTTTTTTTTCACTGCTGTAAACTGAGTTGACATTTTTATCTGCAGTTGGTAACCAAAATATGCTGATTGATCTTTCGTTGTCTCAACAGTGGCCATGTTTCATGATGCAACACAAAAATCTTTTGTAATCATGACAGGAAATAATGGAAAGTGACAGGGCCAAAAGGCATTGGTTAGTTATAATCATGTGGATATGGCTAGAACGTGTCAAACTTGGCTGCTATTAAGCCTTTAAGACTAAGAACAAGCCGCAAAAGGGAGTATACAGCAGGGTGATTCATCTTTACCCGTTTGGTAAAAACAAAGAAGAATGACACATCAAGCGAAACTGTTTTGAGAGGCTGATGGACAATTTTATCTAACGACCGCCACTTAGAACTCGTCTTCTCTTTCCAGTAGAATTCGATTTTCTTTGGTTTTAGTGTGGTGGTTACCGCATTTTAGAGGCTGCTGAGCTGAGCCGGCGACGTACTGAGTTGACAAAGATGCAAATTATTGTCAACTAGTATCGATCAGTATTTCTTACAGAGCATTCCCAAGTCTGTGATCCAATATAAATTGTTAGTTAATTTCGTACCAATCTACAGCCCCATGGCAAATTCAGGTTAGTTGTGGAAGATGCAATCAAGCACGCTGATCTGATCAAGGTATTAGAATAAAACATTAAGGTGAAATTAAATCGTGAAAATTAAGGAGCAAACAGCAAGCTTCCACTTTAGCGCAGAAATGAAGTTATCTGTGCTTGCAACTGTTGCAAGAGCCACTGACCGTGTTGTTAAGTACTAACACCGTACAAGAAACTGCAGAAAATGATGTCTCAGTTCTTGTATACAAGCTGCACAAAAGATGTCCTGAAAGTACCATCATGCTGAGGAGTTGTTGTCATGTCCCCAAAAATTATCCGGGATCTGCAGTGGTGGTTGTTATCACTCACTATCAGCATTCACTAAGCTAAGGAACCTGGATTGAGGTAATGTCTGAAGACAGGCTTAGTTTGTAACACGAAAATCTACTAGCACTTATCTTACTATCTCATGGTTTCCTGTTTATAGCTCTAGGCTGAAGAAATTAGCAGCATGATGGAACTCAACACTTGGTTTATCTGTACCCTGTTATTCATATATGTGTTTTTATGTTTGCTGTTTCTTTCAGTCAAAAATAATCTCTCATATTTTGTAGGCCGGGATTAGACCAAATCCCTTCAGTTGGACGAGGAAACGAGTTCATTTTACTGCTCAAGGAAAAAAGAGTATAACAACTTAACAAGCTTTGAGTCGTTATATATACCGACGTGTCAGTCAGTCATGCTTGGCAACGGAGTATAATGATGAGTATGATGACAAAACTTCGGAGGATCCATAACTTCACATGATGCACAACGCTTCCTTTGATGCCATCTCCCTGCTTAGTTGTCGTGCATAAGTTTTTCATAAGCCAAAATTAATAAATTGGTGGTGAGAGTACTTTCACAGTTTCACCTCCATTACATGCATGTACCTTGATTCTTTCTCAATCATCCTTTCCTTCCAAGAGATTGAAACATGTGTATATACAGAATCAGAAGTTATATGGGGCAAAACAGGAAAGGAAGCGATTCAAGTGGACTACACGCCAAGCAATGGACATGTTCTATGAGCAACAAAATTACTAAATCATTTTCTTAAGTTATGGAGAAATATCTTGCATAGAAAAAAGTCATGCATCTAATCACCATCCACGGACCAAAGGTTCACTGGCAACCAAACCTAACTAGAAAACCATTACCATCAAATCAAAGGCCTTCCAAGGACAAATCCGACAAATGGCAGCATCAGCAAACAGATGAGTAGGTGCCGTCACTCATGGAAGCCAAGTCAAGCAAGTTTTTGAGACCATGAAGAAATGACCAGCTCAAACGCATGGCCAGTACTGTAATCAGTGGAACAAGGTAAGCTGAATGCTGTAATGCATCATCTTCGTTTCCGCGTAGCCAACTGCCAAAGACAGAATCAAACACATACGTTTGCATAATTGCATGAAAAAGCAGGCTAGCTGCTTACACTATAAAAGAACTTCAGGAATACTAAAGAGAATGACCAAAATGCAAGAGCTGAAGAGCGTATTTCTTACATTTTTGCAAGTTTGATTGTATAGAAACTCACAATTTTTTTATTTAAAAGTAATGCCGTTAGGCGACACAAAAGGTAGTGTGGCATAAAAGGGCCGACCCAAACCAAACACCCCCGACCAAGGCAACCATTTCCCACCAACCCTTCTCTCTGCCTCACAGTCACAGGTCGCGGTTCGCGGATGGAAGGCCTCATCCCGCTCATCTACAAGGCCATCAAGGATCGGCGCAGCGCCGCCGCCGCCTCCACCGCCGGCGCCGGCGCCGTCCCCGTCTTCGCGCCCGTGGACCTCGAGGACCCGGAGCAGAGGCGGCGGTGGCTGCAGCAGGAGGTGCGGTCCCCTGTCCACGCGGCGTCGGCGTCGTCGGCTTCAGCTGGAACGCAGCAGCCGCACCGGCGGAACCGGTCGCTGGAGGAGCTTGCGGGCGAGGTGGGGCTCTCGCCGGACCGGCGGATGCGCGTGCCGCTGCCCAAGGCCAGGAGCATCCGCGCCTTCGCCTGCATCGCCGGCACCGCCGCCGTGTGATCGACCGCCGCCGCGCAATCGTAGGCGTAGGCGTACGTTAGGTATCTTCACGCGTACACGTGCATCTGGTCTGGTTGTATACGGTATATACGGTGGGCTGTGTGCGTGTGTGTGGTGAGAAGTGGATTTGAGATGGTATAGAAACTGCCAAACTGGTGCCATTTTCTGTTTATCAAGTCGTAATTTGATGGTAGTGATTTTTCTTCAGATTCTTCTCAGTTCTTGATCCTCAAATTTTTGTTTGAAGCAAATAACCCTCAAAGACGATGACGTTTTGTGTCGCTTTCCTTTGGTTCTAAGTTACCTTTGCAAGATTTAATTTTGCAGCTGGCCACGCACGCTAGACTGCGAAAGAAAAAAAATTGCTTGATTTCGCAGCCTGTTTCCGTTGGCCACATGGATCGTGTACGAACGAACGATTTTTGTTCTGGACACAAACCTCCACGAGTCCTCGAAACAAATGCCGACGCGTTTGCCGTTTTCTTCCCTCTTTGATGGCGACAACACAAAGCGTTTTTTTTTTTTTCGGCAAGGGAACAACACAAAGCGTTAACTAGCTGAACAGTTTAGTACTCCCGGTCTTGTTGGTATGCTTAAATTTCAAAGTTCGGAACAATTCACTTTGGGTCGATTTGCGTTTGTAAAGTGGCGCGTTGGTGACTTCTGTCTTCGCTGCGGAGAAAAGCGGGCCGCACCGGAATTGGCGCGACCAGCCCAATTAGCCCCTGAAATGCTATTGGGTATCCACGGGCTGGACTGGATGGCTTACGAAATTTTTTTCTCCATTTTTCTTGAGATGAATGAGCAAACTGAGCAGAGCTCCGTAGTTGAGCGGTGCAAGGAAGAAGGAAAGGTGTGAGTTGCAGCTGGAGCGGGCGCGCGGACGGGGAAGTTGGGTAGTAGCATGATTTTTCTCGTGTAGTTTGTTTTTTTCCACGGTCAATGGGGGGAGATCATCTCCACCTGAATTTTCATTAAAATGAGCCGTCAACAAGTCGAGCTTGAAGTTCTACGAATGGTACCAAGGCAGAGGTAAAACCATTTTACATGGGCTGGAAAGGAAGATACCTAGTATCGATAACAAGGGCTTCTGTTTATGGTAGTCGACATCTCTGCAGAGTCACAATCTTCTTAGCATTGGTAGGGGTGGAAAACAACATTATGCATGTGTTTCCAGTGACACCAACTCCTCCAAACAAATTCTTGTTGCCGGCACGGAGGAGCTAGCTCAGCATCCACCATCGTCACTAGATCATGTGCTCACAAAAGATACTACATTAGTTCAGAGTAACAACCTTGGCTTAATTAAAGCTTAAAACATCTCTGCCTTGTTTTTTTTTTTGGGGGGGGGGGGGGGGGGGGCATGTGTTCTTCAACAGAGTGAGACTGAAAGATAGAGGTATGCAAATTGGCATAAGAAACCCTCACAAAAAAGTTGACATAAAAAAATAACTAGACCTATCGAACGACTGGATCATGATAAAAGGACGATGCAGTGGCTTTGAATAGCAGGAGCCACAATAGAGGGGATTTCTACGCAGTTCGTCGGGGACCTCAACATGTTGCAGATTTAGATAGGAAGGATGGGGTAAGAGGAGGAAAGGGGGGGGGGGGGGGGGGGGGGGGGGGGGGGGGGGGGTGACGTTGAAGGCAAGCGTAAGGTTGAGGACAGCATTGAGCTAGGGTTGGGAGGCCGGTGGAGGCGAGTCGCCCTAGCTAACGACTTGAGGGCAAGCCTGTCTCACGTAGTGGTATTATGCGTTTCAACGGTAACGTAATTTTGTAGTCGATTCGCTTGCCTAATGCGGTCACCGGTAAATTCGGTACCGCATGGTATTAAAACTGGTTGCAACCCTTTGTGCATGCATCTTGCATTCTTCTTCTATTAACTTCTGGCATGCAAAGCTTTTGCATGCGTTTTCAAAAACTTAGCAGAAACAGCCGGCAGTTGCAAAAGGAAACAAGGAAATTAGTAACGTTCCAGCGAAATCCAGGGTAAGAGGTTATAGCCACGCAGTATAGACGTTGGTTGGCTGGGTCACGCGAGCAGCACAAGTAACATTTTTTTTTTTTTTGAGGGAAGCACAATTAACACCTGCCTACACACAGAAAATATCAATCAATGGCTAGCGGCTAATCAATTTGGTGATCGGGATCCAGCTAAAAATTTGTCACACACCTCACCCAGCCTTCCTTTTTATACAGCGCCCAGGGGTCTGGTCGAAGCAAAACAAAAGCAGTGCGAAGGCGTCGCGAGCATGTCGTCGCCTGATGCCTTTGCAGGCGCCATGGCGGCGCAGACACACCACGGCGGCTCCTACACGCCGGTGATCGTGGTGCTGGTTTTCGTCGCTGTCCTCACGGCGGGCTCGGTGGCCTTTGGGCAGCTCTTCGTCGGGCGCCGCGGGCGCCGCCGCACCGGGTACGACCTGGAAGCCTACGTGGAGCGCAGGTTCTCCGTGTGCCTCGGCGTTGAGCCCGTTGCAGCTGTTCGCCCCGTGGGGCAGATGAAGAAGAAGGCGTCCCTCCCTCAACTTGGTGAGGGTGCGGAGGAGGTGGAGCCGTCGGATGCCGCGCCTAAAGACGACGATGAGGAGAGTGGCTCGGCGTCCCAGCCGCATCCGGATCCCTAGGATGGGAATTGGGAATAAGCAACAAATGTGTATCCTTCAGGTTCGTGGAGCCCTCATGTGTTTCTGGAGTACTGTATCGTGTGAGATCTGTAAAATCTTAGAAGGTATTCTGGGAGCAATGAATCTGATCTTTTGAAGGATGAAGAATAATAAAAAGTTGAGGTGTTATCATAAATCTTTGTGCTGCATGTTTGTATTCCTATATTATTTACATTTTGCAGTTTATCTTGGTCCAACATGCATGTCGCCTAATATATGGATCTGATTCAAAACTGTTGTATGCAATTATTGGAAGATTTAACCTATCTCAGCTCCGTTCTGTCCTTTGTAAACGCAGAAAGGATATTTCAACTTTCCTCGTATGCACAGTCTCGACAAGTTAATTTCATCCCTCTTGAAAAGCTCACAGAAATTCTGAGTCGTTTTTGACACATGAATGGGCAAGGACATTTCATCCGATAGCCCAGTACAAAGTTAATTTTGCATTTTTACGGAACACATTTAAGAATGTAAACTGTCCATTTTTTTTTTTTTGAATTGGCACTAATTTATTGTGTGGAATGGAAGATATACAAAAGGAAAACACACATAGAGCGTATTCATATATGCTACTGCTGTGTAATCATCATATTATTATCGGGCGTGAAGATTAGACAAGATGGTTAGAGATACGTACCCTTAGGTTCAAAACTTGGACCCCAGGTAGAAGAAAGTGTTAGACTATTATTTTCCAAAGTCTCCTTTCTTTTAGGCCATGCAAGTTACCTGTATCCCAACCGGTCTTGATGGCATTAGCTAGCTTGGAGGATACAACACCCGTGGCTCATATATGAATATGATACACGATCGTGGAATACAAGCGACGAGTTTTCTCCCGTGTCGCCTCTCTGTCGCGAGTCGCGACATCAATCCCTAAGTCCCCACCCACCCACACACACACACATATTTGTCCATGTTGTCGCTTACCCTAGCACGGTGAATCTTGTATGCTGACATCTTTAGGAAAAGGTTGTCTTCACTGAGTTTTGTTCAAGTCTGAATGTTAGCTCATGTGTGGCTTGTAGAGACACTCAGACTGCGAGGATGTTAGATAGTTATTTTCCTAGCCTCTGTGTTCACACCAATTGGTATTTGATGCTATTAGCTGGCTTGGAGGACATGGCATTTGTGACATATATGCATTCAATACACGGTCTTGGAATACAAGTGTCGAGTTTTCTCCGTTAACAATCATGGTATCAAGAAAAGGTTCGCCCTAGCCTAACCCTAGATGTCGTTAGCCTCACGTCGTGGCTCCGCTTGTCGTCGGCCTATGTCATGGTGTGATCCATCCGCTAGCCCTCTGAAGTGACATCTATCCCCCCCCCCCCCCCCCCCCCCTCCCCTCCCGCCTGTTGCCGCTTGGCCTAACTTGTGCGATGCATCTTTGCTCGCCCTAACCCGATGCACCTTACCCAGACATCCTATGCCGCATGACATGCTTGTCTGCTGAAATCTCCACGTACAAAGGGGTTATTGTCTTCTGTATTCACTGACTTTCGATCAAGTCTAAATGTTCGTTCCACGTACAAAGGGAGTGTTAGTTGTTTCTCTAGTCTCCTTCCCATGTTTACGCCATGCATGTTGCTTGTATCCCAACCGGTCATTGATGCTATTAGCTGGCTTGGAGGATACAACATATGTAACGCATATATGTATTTGATACGTATTCGCTGAATACAAACGTTGAGTTTTCTCCGATAACATAAGTGCAAAATAACATGCAAGCCACTCTTATATTTTTCATCTCCTAAATAGACACCTACCATACTATATCCAGCTAAGAGTTAGATGTGTCGTCCAAGAGGGGGGGAAAGGATAAATTTTGACATTTTTGCCGTCGTCACTTCAGCAACATTGTGCATTCCAATTTATGTTCAGAGATATAATTTGTTAGAAAGAAGACATAAGTTTAATGACAACTAATGTGAGTGTAAACAGCGCGAACTCCTTTTAGTTGCAATAGCAATTGAGGAAATTATTTCAAGCACAAACCCTAGAAAAACCTACAAGTGCCTAATTACATGTAGGTTAAAACCCTCCTATATTCGCCTAATCAACGAATGAACTACGTTTTGAGGGCATGGGGCAAATGCCCCTATGTTATGTATATCATCTTCAGCCATCAGACCATCAACGAAGGACTGAAGTTGATACAAAGCATTCAAAAGCACACAAGTAACGAGTTTGGGTAGAGGAGCAACAGTGGTAGCCCCACCATGAGTATACCCGTAGCTCCAATAATACTGGGGGACAAATGCCCCTATAATATACCATATCTTAAGATTGATACAAAGCATTCGTGAGGTAAAATGGAGGAACAACAACGTTAGTCCCCTCTTGAAGTACCCTGGACTAACGTGACAACGTCAGTCACGTGTGGTTTCCTTGAGTTCGATGTATTTTACTTTGCCTGTTGTCATATCATCCGTTGATATCGGGCACGCACAAAATGAAGATATTTTTTTTGCATAACATGTGGTAGGGCTCTGCCCTCTAGTTTCTTAAAAACACTTTTATTTGCTAGGAAACATAGATATAGTAAAAAAAAAGAACGGCGTAATAAGATAAAAGTTACTAATGTAATTCGTCTCAGAAAAAAAAAACCAACCATGTTGTAACCAGGGTTCACCTTACCAAGGGAACCGATCGAAAGTCGGGTAACTAGTCGGTAACCGGTGAAGACCGGTCAAAATTCGTCAAATTTTCAATATATTTTAAATTTAAACTCGAAAACGGTAAACCAAAGAAACCGGACCAGACGGGTAAGTCCATTTTTCCACTGTTTTTGCAAACCCTGAATTGTAATCAGTTATTAGGAATTAACTGTGTCGTCCAACAGGAAAGCACCTAGATTCTGACATTTGCAGTTGTCAGTTCAACAGCGCTATTTTTTTTAATTTTTTTTGGCGTGACTATGATCTTTTTGTTCAGAAAACTAATTTGTTAGAGAAAAGACTGGAAATGATGGTACTGCCGTTCTCGAAGTGTGAACTGCGAACCCTTCTCAGCGTGACAATTGGAGAAATCATTCGAGCAGAAACCTCCGATCCCGCAAAATCACACTTGCCTAATTACAAGGTTATTAAGTAGGAGCCGCCACATTTCTACACGCACACGAGGTTAAGTCGGAGCTGCCTAATCAACAAACCAGAACACCAAATCAACAAAGCAAACTCTGTCTCGCACGCATCTTCCTCAGTAGAGGCACGACGAGGCGACGGCGCTGGCGCCCCTGCCGTCGGCCGGCACGAGCGCCAGCGCCATCAGGACGGCCATGAGTCCCACGGGCACCACCAGCAGCAGCAACGGCGGCGGCGGCAGCGGCGGAAGCACCAGCGGCAGGAACACCAGCAGCGCCGTGAGGCAGAGGAACAGCAGCGCCAGCCCCGCGGTGAAGTAGCCCGGCGCCGACTTCGCCCGACGACGACCCTGCTGCAGCTTCGCGCCCTCAGCGCCGCCGCGCATTCGGCCGCCAACGCCAGCCGGAGACGAAGCTCTCTTCCTCCTTTCCACGGCCGCCATGTACTACCTACGAACCCGCGCTCCTCTGCTCGCTCTGTTTGCTGCTCTGACTGGAGTTCAAGATTGACGCGCAGGTGCGAGTGGTAGCAGATATAGGATGCGATTCGTGCAACTTGAAGCCAACTTGATCCTTGATTTGAACGGCGCAGCGACCAAGGATGGATGCTGACTGACCTGGGCGTTCTCCTCGAGCAGTCGTGCTCTCGGCTTTTGTCCGGGAGGACAAACTACTTGGAAGATTTGGGAGGACCCGGTGCGGTGTATGCAGATCCATGTCAGCTAGCATCAGCTGGATCCACTCATGAGCTCCTTGGGGGTGGTGCATCTGGATGGATACGCATACGCTCATCTACACACACTGAGTTGAACCGTTGAATGGTTTCGGTTGAACCGTTGAATGGTTTCTCGTCGCTCATTATCACCATGTACGACGTGATGCACGCAGACGCTCCAGATTCAGTGTTGCAGACAGAGTTCCGCCCACTTGGAGCGAGCCCCAGCAAACTTCAGTTTGTGCAACGCTGCAAGTGGTTGTCTGTATGATTGCGGAACGAGGCTGGCAAAGCGCCGGCACCCGAAAAAACAAAAACAATGTGAGATTATTTACCATGCGTGCATCGAACGATTTTTTTTTCGAGCAGCATCGAACGATTTATGTATCTGCCCAGGCTCAATTTTATTAGGTTTCTTTAAACTAGAGCAGATTCATAGATACCTATGTATTCCTTCAACGGGACAGGGGACTGATAATCCATTCTTTCGAGGTCGATCAAGATCCCCAGCGTCGTCTCTCTGGAATGCGAGACGTGACGAGTGCAAAGGTAACCACGGAGACATGCATGCACCAAATATTGTTTGCTTGGCTAAACAGCACGAGCGTGTCGTCGCGTAATCCCAGAAGCGTATCTGCGCGATCGGCTCTCGGCACGAGAGAGATAATTGTCTTCGTCGCGTGTTCTGCGCGCGTATCTTTCCCGGGAAACGAGAGCTAGCGCAATCGCAAGTTGGGGCGACTGCGCTGGTCCGACACGCGGGGGAGTGACAAGGCTCGTTCGCCGGTGCGCACCCCGCTGACGCCATTGGACGTGGTCGCGACCGGTGATGGCGGAACAGGTGTCGTTATCATGACTCTCGGGTAGCCTCATGACTAGCAAAGCCGAGTAACCTGACAAGACAAGGATAGTCAGTCTGGCCCAGAAGAAACCGAGTAGCTCATGACTTTAAAAGAAAAATGCGGCTAGTCGGCAGGATAGATCAGGACTCTTGTCTTATACTCTAAGTAATTCTATGTTGTAACCGACTAGAATATTTTTCATGTAACTCTGATCTCTCAAATATATAAGGCGGGCAGGGGCTCCACCTTAAATATACATACACAATACCACGACATACAAGACGTAAGGTTATTATCCTTCAGGAGGCCCGAAGCTGTCTAAACCCTGTGTCTCGTGTTCACCATCGTATTCTTGGTTCCTTCGCTACCCATTATAATTTATTGAGGCCCTAAAACCTTGACAGTAGCGCGTCAGAAAGGAAGTGCGCGGGAATCCGTCGTCGAGTACGATGGACATCTTCTACACCAAGCTTGATTCGTCGTCGGGTTCATCGTGCCGCTGCAGCCCTCTCGCCAAACAAGACGACGTCTCGGCGAGTTGCTGTAAAGAAGCTGCGCAGCCATCTGGCATCAAGACCCGACGAAGGCCTGCCCTGTTGATCTCGACGCCATCGCCTCCTACAACGAGTCCTCTAGTTGGCGACTCGTACATGATCGAATTCGAGTCGATATCCAAGTCCGAACCGGAATCAAACTTTCCATCGGCAAAAGTTTGGCTGCAAGTCCCGATGCATAAGGCTGCTCCAAACAGCTTCACGTATATGCACCGTTTCCAAACCAGGGAAGATTCGTTTCTTCTTCCTCCTTTTCTATTCATGATTTCCTTATTTTATTCCTAATCAATCTACTCATTGGAGTAGATTATGTCATCCCGCGGTGATTTTCTCTGGCATGTACCCCGCGAGGCAATGCCCTTCATGTTGTCCCGTCACATCGGCGCAACCAAGTCTACTCCGAATAGTACGACGACTCGCCGACTCCAAGTAAAAGGCAAGTTCGTGTCGACTGCGACTGCCGCACGGACTGTGCCGCATAGCCGGGTGACCCGGGCGGAGTTCGCTCAACAGCAGCGGCGGCATGGACTTCTTCAGTGTGAGTCTCGCCGACCGGTACAACCTACCGATGCTGGAGGCGCAATAGGGCGTGACGGCCGGCGTCGACTACTACATGTCGGCAGGATTTCCTGACTCAACTACTTGGCATGTACTGACGCCGAGGGCTACATGCCGGGGGCTAGTCAGGCCAACTCGTCGAGTTATTCCGATGCCTCAACACATGTTTTGGCCCCGATATAAAGGTACTTAGCATGAGGTACTTTTTTTTGTGGCACAGCCATGAAGGAAGGTTGAACACAGAATCACTGGCCACGTACTGTGTGGGTTCCTCATTTCACCAAAAGGATTCATTCCATCAGTACTCAAGCCAAATCTCACATTCCTCGGATCGTTTGAGAATGAAGGGTTGTCGACGTCAAACTTTTTCCACTGTCGGGCATTCGCGGGGTGACGAAGCTTCCCGTCCTTCTTGCGACCATCGTCAGCGGCATGCCAAATCATGAGTTTAGCATCTCTAGAGTTGGAGAACAGACGCTTCAGGCGATCGACTACCGGTAGGTACCACATCACCAGGGCTGGAATTTTTCTGTCATCATCCTCATCTTGTTCTCCATGACTTGTATTTTTCCCTCTGTTTCTCTTCCGTCCTTTATTCTTTCTGGGGGTGAAACTTTCATTATCGTCGTCATCATTCTTTTTGTACCGACTGGCGTCACAAGTTGGGCATTTCACCTTATCTACGTGTTCTTTACGGTACAGGATACAATGGTTCGGGCAAGCGTGTATTCTTTGTATGCCTAATGTCAAAGAGACAACAGTTTCTTTGCACGATACGTGCTTGTGGGCAGATGATTTGGTTTCGGCAACATATTGCCTAACAGTTACAGCAAGTTGTTGAAGCTAACGTCTGACCACCCGTTGCTGGCCTTCAGTGTGAGGAGTCGAAGCACTGAATCCAATACCGTGCACTCCTTGTCACACCCATTCGACTCCTCATAAAGAAGCTCCCTCGACGCCTTATGCAACGTCTCTACGTTATCGAAGCCTTTATTTCTGTGATGGGATAAATCCTCACGGTCCATGTTTCGCAACAACTCCTCTACATCTATGCCTCCACATTCGCGAGTTTCATGTACCATGTCATCATCCTCGTCGATGCACTGATCGGCAGTATAGCGCTCATTGTTGGGTTGTGCCCTTTCTGGGTGATCGTTGCCTTCAGCACTCTCCGGCTCGTTGTTGGCTTCTGCATTCTCTAATGTTTCACCATGTTTGGTCCAAATGTAGTAGTGCTCCACAAAACCATTGTCCAGCAAGTGCTCGCGAATGATTTCACGGTCCTCAAACAGTACATTATGCTTGCATCTCTTACAAGGGCAACATATAGCCGTTGTATTCTGACTTGCAGCGTGAGTCCCGACGGCTACAAGAAAATTGTTGATTTCCTCGAAATAGATTAGCAGGTCTCCTCCTCCTCCATCGTACATCCAAGATCGATCCGCCATCTACAATGATAAAAAATATTATAACAATGAAATAATACAAATATTACAAAAGAAAAAAAAATTCCCCCCTTTCATGCATATGAAATCCAAAACTTGATGTGCAAATTGGAATACAAAACCCAAGAGGAAAACAGCATAGGACATGGAGGCTTAACAAACTAGATGGGATCTACTAAATCCCCACCTAAAATCTAATGGAATCACCTTGAATCAAGCAAAAAAAGTTCCAAACCCTAGGTAAACTTTATCCTCAAAATTGACCTTCAAAAAGACATCTAAACACAAAAAGGCTCCAATGGATAGCAAAGATTTACCTCCTAGATCAAATCCAAGAAAAAAAACGAGATCAAAACCTTCCCCCCTTGTTTTTCATTTTTTTCCGGCCGCCGTACGGACACACAGTGCGAGCTGAACCCGATACTGTTCGGGGAAGAAGGCTGCGCGAGTTTATATAGTGTCGCTTATCAGTGGCGGGCAAGCTGACGTCAAGTCGGACCGCCACTGGTATCCTTTAGAAGTGGCGGACAGGATGACGCAGGCGTCCGCCACTGTTGTTTTCTTCTTTAGTGGCGGTCGGATGACGTGTGCGGCCGCCACTGTTATTCTGAACATCGGTGGCGGTCTTGTGTTGCGTCATCCGTTCCGCCACTGGTGTTTAGTTTTCGGTGGCGGTCGTTGGTGACGCCGCTTCGCCCGCCACTGCGAGGTAGGTCTGATACTGTAGCCGCGCTGGCGTCATCCCGACCGCCACCGCTTTGCGCCCGCGAAGCCAGCAGTGGCGCTAGGCCTTACGCCCGCCACCACTATTTTGAGGCCTGCGTCACTGCAGGCCTCAATTGTACTAGTGACACAACAGTACTCAATGGCCCAGCGAGCTGTCTTCCCGAGTCACCTCGTCAAAATTGCCATGGTGGTCACCCGGCGACGTCAGCCATGGCAACTACTTGGCTCAGCTTCAAGTTCCAAGGGAGAACCGCTCAGCCATATGCGCTGCATGGAGATCCTTTCCTTTTTATATACACAATTCTTTATTTCTTTATTTATTATTGTCCGATCAAATTAATCTACTGATCACTAATCACGTGATACTTTATGGCTTGCTTTTGCATGTACCATCATACTCGCATCTTGCTTATTGGCCACTCGGCCGGCTGGCGAAGGTGGTACCCGACGTGACATCAACTACGACGGATATCCACTCGGCCTTGTGTCTACTCAACATATGGCGGTGGCCGCCGACTGAACCTTTAAAGCCACAGCCTGACGCTTTAGAAGCCATGGTTGTAAACAACACCGAGCATCTGGAAGAAGACGACTGACGGCAGTCTTATATCAGCTTCATTGAACACAATAAGCTCCCATGGTCAGCAACTTCTCCGGACATTCACTCGGGCATTTGCGGCAATTACGCAACCCCGCGTACTTTAGTCGGCAGAGCCTATCGACATAACCGGTAACTCAGTCATTCAGTTTCTCGGCCATTTGATATATTGTGGTGATTTCTCGGCCATGACATCTGCATTGGCTTTATGGATTTCTGGAATTATATCGGTCATCTGGATTTCTCAATACCTGTCATCCGGATTTCTCAATATTATAAATATTGGCCATCTTGATTTCTGATATTACAAGCTTTCTGGAATTCTAAACATTGGACTTCTGGATGTTGTTCTAATTTTGGACTTCTATTTATTGGAATTCTATTTATTGGATTTCTGGAACTTGGATATTCTACTTCCGGCATCCTGGGATCACCTATGGCATTCATTATGTCACATATTCATCTCTGGATTTTTCTGTTGATTCAATGGGAATATTCATCTGGAGTTCGGCACATTGAGCTATTCTATTTCTGGACTTTTGGTTATCAATCTTCTGGGATCCAGATATTTATTTCCGGATATTGACTTACACTGCAATCAATACGAGCATATATACGCTCAGCAGTTCCACATTGGATTTCTGGAATTGGCAGCTTGATGTTGAGTCTGGAATCACCAACCCCATAATTGCCACGCCCAACAGAGAAGAAACTTCTTTTTCTTACTTCTGTTTTTCATATTAGTATTTTCCTTGGCAATTCAATTATGATTTGCTTTTTATGGATTATATCTTGTCTATATATATTGCCTGCACCGATTGTTTTCACGAGAACAGGTGTGCAATGACAACCTCTCCGCCGATCACTCGACATATGGCACCAGCCACTCGGCCACGACGATAGCCACTCGGCCATGCGTCTACTTGGCATGTGGCATCGGCTACTCACTTCCTGGTCATCCGACTGATCATGTATCCAACTTGGCGCTGCGACAACGACACAGCTTATCATACAAGCTAAGTCTTTATTTAATTCTTGTCATTATCCGAGTGTCTCACACTCCTCATTTTTATGAGTCTTCATATCAACAATTAAATACAGTTTCCTCCCTTTATGGTCTTGACTCTGTATCCAGTACATTTTACTGCATACAGAGCCGGGGGCTGTGTTAACCTTATGAGTTATGTCTTGAGTATCTCTTATACGACTAAGTAAGCCTTGCTTGTCCTGATTGTGAAGCTCCGACTGAGAGTGCATAAACATAAGGCGGCAACTGGTCCCTGAAAACAGTCATAGAGGCTCATTTGACAAACACTCATCCTCATTTAATTTTACGACTTATGTCAATCTTGTAGATTTCTGTATGCTATAGTAACTCCGATTGTGAAGCTCTAACTGACGCCGTCGTCTCCTTAAACGTGCGCTGACCTAGTGTCTCACGTCACACAGGGCCGGCTAAGATCACAGAGTGCATAAACATAGGACGCTACTTGGCTATCAGAGTTGAAAAGAACGGCTGAGCCGCTTCACATTACTTAGTCATGATGATTAAAAACAATCCTTTTGTTACGGTCATATACTTGATTATTTTCGACAGATTACTACATTATCTACTATTGTGCTTTATCTACAGGCATTCATCATACAAGTCTCGGACTTCATGAGCATATTTTCTATGCTCGGGGGCTTGACGCCATTAGGGAATTACTATTCTCATGAATTTCTACAAATCTTCTACGAACTCCCGGGTACTACAATAGCACTCGGGAAGGTGCACAACGCACTCGGCTACTACTGTTCAGCTACCACAGCTATACCTGCTCAGGCAGAGAAATTTTATTGAATATCACTGAGACACGTCAATTGCTACAGTGACAAAGGCCAACCTGGCTACATCTATCATCACTCGGCTATTGTCCCGAGCAAGTTGTCATGATTACTCAGCCAACACGCATGTTGATGTCGAGCTATACTACAGCGCATCAGCTGCTGCAATAAAGCAACGTGTTTAGCATAAACACACACATATATCTACCGAAGGCTGCGATGGCTACAGTCGGTGGATTAATATATTCGGAGGAAGCTATCAAGCTTGTGTTTTTATCTTCAGCATACGTCAGTCTACCAATACGTGCAAGTGTTGATGAGACATCCATACTAGGCACATACTAGTCCTTCACTTGGGCTAATGAAGTGACTCATTCCAAGGATCAAGCAAGCTTGTTGCATCGCACAACAAGGTCGCTACGTCAAGCATCACGCGTCGCTCCAAGGGCCGAGAGATCGTTCATGCTACTGCTCAACGAGCTGGCCGCCAAGCGCTGCTCGAGCTAGCTCACAGGCTGTATGCTCTTCGGGCTCCACGTCCTTCTCCAACTCGTCGTGACTACACGGATCTTGGCCTCATCTCGCGCCGCCCGTCTGCCTCGCCGTGTGACTCGAGGCTTGAGCTCGCCGTGGTTGCGCACCATGGTTTGCCTCACCGCATGGCTCGAGTTTGCCGTGGTTGCGCGCCGCCCATCTGCCTCGTAGCACGGCCGGGGCTCGCCTCACGCCATCACGGCCCAAGGTCTCATCCCATCCAGTCGGGGCTTCTGTTGCACCGTTTACAGACCACCTGCTGCTACAAGAGGACAATTGCTATGAAGCTGCGAGTTCCTTCAGGATCCGCCATCGCACAATGACTTCAAAGAATTATTTCTTATCTTCCGAGCTCGCTGTCCCGACCTTGAGCTTATCGGCCGAGTGCCGCATCACTCTGCAAGCTGCACCTATGGTCACCCGACCTCAAGCGCCAAAGACGGACGAAGCATGCATGCATCGTCGTTGAGGCTAGAGCTTTCCTTGCCATCGGAGAACGCAGTCATCATGGCCGGAGCACACATCAAAGCTCGTCCTGACCTGCTGTTCATCTTGATGCTATGGATGGAGCTCGCCATGCACCGGTGTTAGTCTCGCTAGTCGCTGCACAGCTGAGGCTGCTCGCAGGAGCACAAAGCTGCTGCTCAAGCCAGGCAGGCACCTTTACTCGACAACAATTACTCGGCTATTATCCCGGGCAATACAAATCAATCGGCAGCTGGATCTAGGCAAGGAAGGCTGCAATAATGACGAAGACATGGCCATGACCAGCATCATGCTGAGCTCGTGTGGCCATGACCACTAACGCCATAATCACTTGGCCAGACTACTACATGGCCAGAATCACTCGGCCATTAGTTCTCAGTTTTTATTTTCACTTGACCAATAGCCAGCTCATTGTTTATGTCCTCGACTTCATTCAGTCGGACACATCTACGACAACAGCAGCGCTACTGTATCACTGATCACTCGGTTGTTTATTGGCCAGGCCTTTATGGCTTCATCTTATATATTTTAACATTTTCTAGTCTCTTTTGAGTCTGTACACTATTGTTCCAGTTGTCCACAGACTCGGAGGCTAGTCCATATAGACTCACTTGCGTGAGTCCAACAAATCTACTCGGCTATTTATTAGTCAGGCCTTTTTGGCTTTATTTTTAATATTCAAGCTTTTCTAGTCTCTTTGAGTCTGTGCACAATTGTTCCAATTCTCCACAGACTCGGGGCTAGTCCATATGGACTCACTTGCGTGAGTTCCATAATATTATTCGGCTCCAGGCCAGGCACACGGGTTGCTTCGTCCTTGACTTTATGTTGGATGATTACCTAGAAATTTCCTCATCTTTTTCTCAATTGTTTTCGTTGAGAAAATGCTTGGGGGCTACATCTGAATCACCAGATAGAAATACGGGTTGTAATCATCCTTGGCTGAGCTGAGACAGATGGACCCAGAACACTAGTCAGGAATGGCAAATTCTTGACTAAGCCTCACCTTGATCGATTGTTTAAGCAGTCCTGTGCACATGATATCGGGAGTTCAACATCTAATAGATGCAATTTTTTGTCACATCTATATGATGCTCTTATTCACTCGGATCAGGACAGTATATCTTGGTTCATGCTTGCTTTGAGTTTCTGTCCAATTCTATGAATTACACAGTAACTCGGAGGCTACATCTATATGATGTACTTACGTGCATTCATCACAAATTCCTTTATGGATCTTGTCAGTTCTGAGAATTGGCTTTTATACAAATTCCTTTATGGATCTCTTATCTCTTATGAGGTTGCAACCGACTGAGTCGGTCGTTATTTCTCAGATTCATTCAATTCTTTGACTCAGTTCAGTATTGGGTGTCAATTGGTAATATGCCTAATTTAAGGCCCTGCCGCTCCTGAGTCACTCGGGGCCAGGTATCTCATTTACAACAGGCTTAATTCAGGTTAAGTCCTTTTTAATTCATCAGTCAACCTGAAGATCTACTTGTACATGGAGAGAAGCCTAGTCGGGAAGCAAGTAAGATTAATTAAAAAAGCACTTGGGGGCTACTGTCGTTACCATGACCCCGGGGTACCCTCATGACCAGCAAGGCCGAGTAACCTGACAAAGGTAGTCGGTCTGGCTCAGAAGAAACCGAGTAGCCCATGACTCTAAAAGGAAGATGCGGCTAGTCGGCAGGATAGATCAGGACTCTTGTCTTGTACTCCAAGTAATTCTATGTTGTAACCGACTAGAATACTTTCCATGTAACCCTGATCCCCCGAATATATAAGGCGGGCAGGGGCTCCACCTCAAACATACATACACAATACCACGACATACAGGACGTAGGGTTATTATCCTCCGGGAGGCCCGAACCTGTCTAAACCCTGTGTCTCGTGTTCACCATCGTATTCTTGGTTCCTTCGCTACCCATTATAATCTATCCTCGACACCAGGTCTCGTTCTCAAGACAACGAGGCAAGGTAGGGGAGCTCGTCTCCCTCTTGGGGCCGTTCGGAAACCGGAAAGACCCCGGGATAGAGGCGCATTCATCAGGAGCGCATGCGCGAGACCGGGACGCGTCTCACGCACCCTTCCTTTTTCGCTCGCTGATAGTGGGCCTGCTGCATATGTTCTTCTTCCTTCTCCCTCCTGACGTTCCTCCTCCGTCCCGACGCCAGTGACGGAGGATCTCTTAGCTGCACGGGTTCGTACCCCTAGAATTTACTTCTCCTCCCCGGACATAAAAAAAGGTGGTAGGTTGGACCGGCGGTGGGCGGAGTAAGGGCGGGGGCGTCGGAGCCAATGAGTTAGCGTGGGAGGACGTAGGAGGGTGGTGGGTGGTCGCGGGGTGGCAAGGCGAGGCTTCGGGGGCGCCGCTGGCGATGGGCTGAGGCAGGGCAAGGGCGACAGGTCAGAGAGATTAGTGGAGGGCGAGACCCAGGCGCGGGTGAGGTGGTGGGCGAGACGCGCCTTCGGCTCACGTAGGCTCGCGCCATAGACCCCCGGGATAGAGAGCCCATCCGAGAAGAACGGTCGTGTGCCTCTATGAGAACTTGGCAGATGGTACTGTGGGTTAGTTTGGCCCATAGACCAATCAGGAGAGCTGCAGCCTTGGAACAGATTTATTTTCTTTTCATTATTGTTTTATTTTTTGCATAGTAATTTAAGTTATCTTTTGTCTTAGTATATTGAAATATCATGTCATGTTGTCTTAGTCCAAAAAATATATGAAACTTATATAAATTATTTTTCAAATAATTCTAATGATTGAAGATTTTTTTTTGGTTTATTGTATCAATCAATGTTGTGCGAAGTTAGATGTATGATGCACTGGTCCATAGTTCGTTTTGTAGTACCGGTTACCGGCTATTCCCGTTCAAATTAGTTCGGTTTCGACTAACCGAATGTCCCATTCATTTTCTTCCCGTCATATTCTCGTTTCATTTCCGTCCGGCACGGAAACGTGAAAGTGAAAACGGTTGGAGTGTTTTCCCGACCGTGCCTGTCCGTTTTCACCCCTACCTATCTATTCAAAGGCATGCTTGAAATCTTGAGGTGGAGATCTTGTAAGGGTGGTGGTCTATAACATCCCAAAAAATCCAAGACAAATACGTAAATTAATTGGGATTAAGTTGTATCAAATTTCTATACCTCATGTATCTCAAATCATTAAGCGATGTTACTTATTTTTTGTGTCTTGTGATCAATGCAACAAGATTCGATTTTAAATCACAAACAAAGTTTAGTCCAAATCCCTTATTTGCATTTCTGGGAATTTATCAAGCAAATATCTTGCTGGCCAACACCTTGGGCTTAAATATGTTTAAACCGAAATCAGCCCAAGGCATTTTAATTTACTCCTACATCTGTGAGCGAGCGCCACTGCTACATTGGGCATGTCAAGACGTGATATGACATAAGTTAAGACGTTAACAACTTTCTATGTTCTAATAATTTATCTATGTAGAAAAGCTAGCCATCTGCTTGTTTTTATATCATTTATTTGGTAGCTTTGGCAAGGCTGTGCATATTCTAGTGATATTTGTGAAACAACTACTTACGTTACGTTGTCAACTAAACTTCACTTGCAAAGTTAAATAATTTTGTATGGTCACAAAGCTACCCAAGCATCATTACTGTAAGAGCGAAGAACATTTGTGCAGTCCCATATGCATGTTGCAGCTCATAATCTAGAATTGTGCATTACCAGAACTTAACATTAGTGTATCTGCTTAGTGCTTGGAGCATAAGCTTGCATTGAGTGGTTGCCATGTATAGTGAATGTTTGTCGAAAAAAATACTGTGAATGTATTATATTAGTTGCATTGAGCAATAAACTTGCACTGACTTGTTCTTCACTAATTTATTTTGGTGTACCTTCACTACATTCTTATCGGCCCTTGTTACATTTCTTTCTGGGAGATTGTAGTTCATGTGTGTGAGAGAACCGAATGCCATGAGATTGTAGTGTATATCTCGATCTTGCTGAGTAGTATTTTCCCCTAATTTCTGTTTTTTTTTTTTTTGCAAGTGCCTATTTCCTAGATTGTGTTTCCATATTTTTCTTTCTGATTTTTTCATGCTACCGAATTTTCTGGATTTTCTGATTTTTCGCGTGGTACAAAACGTTTGCATGAATTGAAGGTTGTCTTTTTTTTTTTTGAGATAAATGAATTGAAGGTTGTCTAGAAGAGCGTAATTGTTTCAACTTTTTTAGGGAAGCCTCTTTTAGTGGATCTTCACAGCGTCAGAATGGAGGCCGGAATGGAAACTTTCCCTCCAGCCCGAGCCCGGCCCACGCATTCAGCGATAGCCGGGCCGGCAAGGCTCTGGCGGCCTGCACGCCGGCATCCATGTGCTCGAGCACAACCCGAGCACGCCGGCCGGCGTGGGCGAAAGCGGAAAAGGACGGGACACAACATCATCAGCGGAAAGCGGGTCGCGATTTCGCAACACTCCGAGGACTCCCACGAAAAACCGTCGCGCCGTGTTCTGGGTGATCGCCACCGCACCGCTCCGCCCCTTCCGGATTCCCAAGCCCCCCGCCGCTCTTAATTATCCCCCCGCCACCGCCAGCGCGCTGCTCCGCCACCTCCCCTCTCCGCCCCGCGCCGCCGCATCCCGCTCGCGTCGCCGCGCTTACCCTCCCGGAGAGAAGACCCGGACCCCGGCAGCCATGGATGAGGAGTACGACGTGATCGTGCTCGGCACGGGGCTCAAGGAGTGCATCCTCAGCGGCCTCCTCTCCGTCGACGGCCTCAAGGTGAGAGCGCCACGTGCCGTGAGCCCGCCTCCAATCCGCTGTTCGGGTGACGCCCGCGACCCCTCTTGGGAGTTGCTGGTGTGTGCGGCGAGGTAGTAGATCAGGCGGTGCTGCCCTGGTGCTGGCCCCTGTTTGATCCGGGTGTGGTGCGCTTGGATGGCTGCCTCTCAAGCTGTCGTCGCATATGGTTGCTGCGTGTGCGTGTATGTTGGTTGGTCCGTAGAGGTTGCCTGTTGCTTCGGTGATCGTGAAATCATGAGGATGATGCCACAGTTCCTAGAATTCAAGGGCGGTTCACTGCTTGTGCTTAAGGGAAATAAGCAGATTGTTCCTTCAATTTGACCATTTTATCATGGCCAGTTCGGTTTTGCTGGCCGTATGTGCCCTTTCACGTGCATGGATTTTCTATTTTGGGTTGATTGGGTGACCTATGCAGATCCAGATGCTGCAGAGCTTGAGTTAGCCGTATCTGCAGTCTGAAAGCTATCCTGAATAACTCTCTTTCGATGCTTTTGCAGGTTCTGCACATGGATAGAAATGACTACTATGGTGGAGGTTCCACCTCCCTAAACCTGAACCAGGCAAGCAGCCGTAAATTTATAATTTGATTTTTCAGACTGCAACATTTAATGTTGTACATTGTCTCCATATATTTTTGTGTTGGCAAGTCATCCAGTTGGTTTGGATAGTTAATATGGCTGACGAATATTATATTTTGTTTCCCTTACGTTTCCACTAACTTCTTGCTTTGGGTGAACAGCTTTGGAAGAGGTTTAGGGGAGAAGACAAGCCACCGGCACATTTAGGCGCGAGCAGAGATTACAACGTGGACATGGTTCCAAAGGTATAATCTATGTTTGTACTTCCTTTTTTGTTATCAGGGCTCAACATATTTGTGCTTGTGCGGCAAATACTAACGGGGCATATTAGTGTTGCCTCGCCTTTTCGGGGTAAACTCCATCCTCAGATTTATTTGTGTGATTTAAAAATAAGGGAAATCTTTGCATATGAGTTCTGACCAGTAATAGGTGTCAAGTAGTAGATGGGACATGTTTTGCCGCTGATTAAAGGATGGAATACACAAGTTATTGGGAAAAATATAATCGTAACCAATCTTGTATGGAGTGGCTGAGATTCATGTTTGATGATTGTGTCGGTGGAAGTTCTACACAATCAAGAAAGCAACGAGAAAATTACTATTTGTGGACTGATCCATGCCTCAGTGCTAGTCCTAGCATGTCATACCAGCACATATTAGTTTGTCAAAAATCAACTAGGTTGTGTAACAGTGATGTAGGCGATCTTTTAAGATCGCATAGTGAAGTTCTCAACATGTAATAGCCAGGGTCACCACTAGAGCCTAGTTATGCCTTACCGCCTAGGTGAAAAGGCTTAACCAGGATCCGCCCGGACACCTTACTGCCTTAGAAACCATGGTTCTTTTAATCGTAATGTTTTGTAACACTGTCGCACGTGTGTTTCTGATTTGAAAGATTGGTACAACTGGCCTAGCCTCCCTTTGGATGGATACGATTTAGTTACTGGTTACATAATAGGAAAGCTACAAACTAGGGTCATATTCCTGTTTTCTTGATATTCTGGTCCACTGGTCCACCAAAAATTTCCTGGTTTTCCTTATGTCTGACCTAATAGTAGCATTTTCTGGTGATATTCTGCAATCCTTAGTGCACGGTCACATGTTTATATTCAAAACAACCAGGTATCTTGGATTGGTTATATTAGTCTGTACTTGTACATGTTTTACTGGTATTGGCACATACCAATCCTGATTGGTTCATGCTATGACAAGCTGGAATTGGAACCCTGGTCGAGATTACTGCTTCTTCCTAATGTTTCATAGTTGTTAACTTAATACACATAAGATTGATTCAGAATGCATATCATGAAATGTTGCAAGCCTAGAAGCAATATATTCTTTTGTTGGTTGGTTGATGAAAAGTATGATGGCAAATGGTACTTTGGTTCGTACCCTCATTCACACTGATGTGACAAAGTATTTGTCATTCAAAGCTGTTGATGGAAGCTTTGTCTTCAGCAAAGGAAAGGTAATATCTTCTGCTTACACTCAATAGTCATCTTGTTGGAATTTTTTTTTTTGGTGGACTTGCCATAAATGGGCTTGTAATCTCCGTAGTCAGCACAAGCTCTGGCTATCATGCCTCCTTATGATCATGTTGCTTCGTTGCATTTTCGACAGGTTCACAAGGTTCCAGCCACTGACATGGAGGCTCTAAAATCTCCTTTGATGGGCCTATTTGAGAAACGTAGAGCGAGGAACTTTTTCATTTACGTTCAAGACTACAACGAAGCTGATCCGAAAACACATCAGGGGTTGGACCTCACAAGGATCACAACTAGAGAATTGATTTCGTGAGTAGTCCACTCTGGCATGATTTCTTTATCAGTATTGCACTATAATGAATTCCTTCACTCGACATCTTTTCTTGCCACGTTACACTTTTTATGATTCTTTTATTACTCTTCGTGTTATTGCATGCACCTTATGTTGATATTTATTCATCAACAATACATACATGTGCCATCTTGTAGTGTTATATTTGTCAAGAGTTTTTTTCTCAAACACTACTTTATTGCTCCCTCCATCCCACAACAAATGGCATTGAAACGTTTAAAATTTGTCCCACAACAAATGGCATTGTAGCCTGCTGCAAGGTCCACCTAACAAAAAACTAATCTCGTTATTTACTCAGCCGTATCTCTTTCCAATTCTTTCCTATGTGTTACGTCATTTGGCATCGTGTGGGAGGATAATCAGATGCATGGCGTGGATTAATTAGGTGGGGCCAGCGTAAATAAAGGGATTTCCCCCGGAATTTGTGGAATGGAAACTGATCCGGTGCATGCCGCGGGATTAGTTAACCCTCTATTAAAAATGAGGGTATAAGGGTCATTTCTCTCTACTCCTAATCTGTCTGAAATTTTCTAGGATGTCATTTATTGTGGGACAGAGGGAGTAAGAATTAAACAAAACTGTTATCTTTTGTCCGGCTTTTGAAATGTACAAAACCCGATATTTAAGCCTTTGATAGGATATATCATACTCGCCATTTTCTTCTGTATCATAAATATGTCATTTCTTTTCAGGAAATACGGGTTGAGCGATGATACCGTGGACTTTATTGGCCATGCACTCGCTCTTCACAGGGATGATCGCTACCTAAACGAACCAGCCCTTGATACTGTAAAACGGATGAAGGTATGTCTAGAATGAAGATTTGTTACATTGTTTTTTCCCTTGAAGAAAACAGGCTTTTCCTGCTAATTTATTGTAACCTATAATTATCTTTATTGTCTATTATTTCCTTATATTCCTGTTATTTTGAGTATTTATGGTGGAACATGATTGTTTTCTTCTAGCTTTATGCCGAGTCCCTTGCACGCTTCCAAGGAGGCTCACCTTATATCTACCCATTATATGGGTTGGGTGAGTTGCCACAGGTCAGTCATTCTCAGTTCAGCTAATGTTAGCCCTTTGTACTGGAATCTGTTCTAAAGCATGTCTTATGGTTTAGGCTTTTGCACGTTTAAGTGCTGTTTATGGTGGTACTTATATGTTAAATAAGCCGGAGTGCAAGGTAACATCATAGACCTTAGCTGCTAAGGATCATTTCACTTAACTGAGGACATACTATAAAGATTTTTTTTCCCTGCTCTCTGTATAATGCATTTGCAGGTTGAATTTGATATGGAAGGTAAAGTTTGTGGTGTTACATCAGAAGGAGAAACTGCTAAATGCAAAAAGGTTGTCTGTGATCCATCTTACTTACCCAGCAAGGTAAATGTCTCTGTATCAACATGAAATTCTACTTTCCTTACAGAGATTTGATCAATTCTCACTGAATGTTTATATGTCCCAACCAAATTTACTGGAAGTATGAATCTTTTCTGATCTGTTGCCCTCCCTGGCTGCTTATCTAGATGGAGCACTGTTATGTATTGCACTCTTACTTTATGTTTTTGAACAGGTAAGGAAGATTGGAAAGGTTGCACGTGCAATTGCAATTATGAGCCACCCAATTCCAAACACAAATGAGTCCCACTCGGTCCAGATTATTTTGCCACAGAAGCAACTTGGGCGCAAGTCAGACATGTGGGGCTCTTCAGTTTTGAATAATTTTTCATTGACTTGAGAGCCTTAAATTCTTTTTGCATTGCATGATTGTGACATGCATGCTGGTATCTGTGTTTTGTAGGTATGTCTTCTGTTGCTCATACACGCACAATGTCGCGCCAAAAAATAAGTTCATTGCGTTTGTGTCTGCGGAAGCCGAGACTGAGAATCCACAGTCTGAACTAAGGCCTGGCATTGATCTACTTGGTCAAGTAGATGAGCTGTTTTTTGATATGTATGACAGATATGAACCTGTCAATGAACCATCTCTTGATAATTGCTTTGTCTCTACGGTAAGTTTGACAGTCTACGCTACTAAATTGGATGCCAAATTTTATTTGAACATTTCTGCTCACAGCATTTTTTTTTTTGTTTTTCATTGCAGAGTTATGATGCTACTACGCATTTTGAGACTACTGTGGCAGATGTTCTTAACATGTACACAGCAATCACTGGGAAGGTAAGATTCATCGTTCATTTTGTAGTTTTGAATTACTTCTTCTTTTTTGCGAGTTTTGAATTATTTCTGTGAACATTGAATAATACAGCTGTATCAGATATTTACCAATTAATGTGTGCCACAAGGTTGCGAGTTCATGACCTGTCCTGAGTCTTTTACTAGATTTATAGTATTCAATTACTTAAAAAAGACTTATATTCAATACCCATTCTTTGCTGGCATCCTCTTGGTAATTGAGGATTTGCCTTTGAAAAAAAAATTCTCTGCTGTATATTGTCAGTTTGTGAAAAGTTAACTGCTTGATCTTAATTCTCTGATCTTCCTGCAGACCGTTGATCTCAGTGTTGACTTGAGCGCTGCCAGTGCTGCTGAAGAATACTAGAGATTTTCATCTTAGACAAACAGAAACTGCGTTTAAAATCAAGACATCATATGTTTGGGACAACACAGGACAAAGCTTCAGCTCCATATTGCGGTGCTCTGTTTCATGCCTGCTCTAGCAGCATTGTGTTAAAGTCGTTTGCTCCAAATGATGAAATGATGGTTGTTCCCTTTGTCATACTTACCGTGATGATGGAATGTTGTAAACTTTTAAAAGGTTAGAACCTGATTGTACTCGTATCAGCTATGCATCTCGGTTTCATGTCTTAGGTATGCTTGTTGTATGGTCCACCGCGCTGAGTTCGGTTGATCTTTCTGTCTCATCGGTCATCACATGCCTACGTGGTTAAAACTGTTAAAATTCGCTTTGATTAATCAAATGAGGCAGCAGCGATTGCCCACGTACAATCTCGTCCATCATCGGCAAGCCTGCTCATCAGATCTGCGGAAATAGATCTGCAAGAGGTCTAACACGTGGCTTGCTCATGGATTCGTCTGGTTAGGCAGTGTAGTTGTCGCAAGTATATTTGATTTGTATGTAGGAAAATATGGCTGGATCGTTGCGACGACGTGTATGCCACCAATTGGCTTGAAATGGACCCTTTCTTTCTGATCAGCACGATAATTGACTAATCAGCTACTGAGGGCTTACAAACCAGAAGAATTCGTTCAAGAAAAAAAAAATCACAGTCCGGAAGAAAAACGGAAAATTGATATCAAGGAGTACGCAAATATTTTGCGAGCCGAGGACCTGCACGCGAAAGCGACCGGCATCCCATCCGCATCCGGCACCTCCTCTCTCACGGCAAAACCCACCCCGCACGCACCGCTCGTTGCCTTTCGTCAACTCCACTTCTCCTCGTCGCCCGCCTTCGCCGCAGCAGGCAGCCGCCGTCGCCAAGCCAGCCGCCAGCCATGGATGAGGAGTACGACGTGATCGTGCTGGGCACGGGGCTCAAGGAGTGCATCCTCAGCGGCCTCCTCTCCGTCGACGGCCTCAAGGTGAGCTACTACCCCTCCTCTCTCGCTCATTTCCTCCCGGCGAAGCAGCGGTGATCCGTCTGCTTCCTTGCCCTGGTTGCGATCCCAGGTACTCCCTCCAAATCGGTCCTTCGAGCTCGGTGTTGGACTGGGTCGCTGGAGCACGTGGGCTCTCAGATCGGGCTGCTCTGTACGTTTGATCTGGACTTAGATGTGCGCTTTGCTGCTGAGTTGGCCTGCTGTGTTCGTCGAGATAATAGTCCCTTGATCCTGTGATCTTGGTGAATCCATTGCGATTGGCCGTTGATCTGTCAAGTGAGTGAACTTAACCAGGTGTAGTTCTGTGGGGATCGGAGGCGCTGTGCCCTTTTTGGATCCGGATGGGCGGAGAAGACCGGGTATTTTTGTGTTTCTGGCCCAAGTTTATTTTTCCTAAACTAGATATTTCATGTCAGTCTTGTTAGCGGTTGCTCCATTTATCCCACGCCCAACTTGTGGCACTGTGATCAACAACGATGTCCGACAGTCAGAGAGATAGGTTTAAGGGTTCCCTAGTCCTCAGTTTCTCCAACTTTGAGCCTTTGTTTCAAGGAGCAGGTCTGGACTGTCGCCAGGCAAGTGAGTGGCGTTGAAAGTTTGTCAGCAAGAACACTGCCAGCTAAGGTTTGCTCTCAGTGCGGTAAGTCAGCAGAGGGACCACCAGGCATGGATCATGGATGGGAGCTACACAAAGGGTTGTTTAGGATAGGGAATTGGCGGCGCCACACCAGGAGATGGTTGGTGCCTCGGTTGGCAGTTCAGGTGTCTATGTGTTGTACTGTAAGAGACTTAAATTGTTCCCTAATACCATGAATCCAAACTGGAAATGCTGAAACTGAAAAGTGCCAGTTTGGAAATGATGTCTTCTCATGGAGAATTTTGCTATTTTGACCGCGAGTTCGTGGGCTTCGCTAAAATGACCGCGAGTTCGTTGCCTCTCCGCTAAAATTACCGTCTGGACAAAATTTCCCATGCCTTCTTCTTCCTCCTCTCGCTGGCGCGCGCACCTCTTCCTTTCTTCTTCCTCTTCCGTTCCTCCCTTCTGGCCAAACTCCGGTGCGCGCTGCGGCAGCGCGTCGCGGGGAAGTAGGGCTGCGGGCATGTCGTGAGAAGGGCGGAGCCGCGGGCGCACGCGGCGAGCGGCGGCGCGTTGCGGGGAAGTGTGGCCGCAGGCGTGCGGCGGGCAGCGCGGCCTCGCGCGGAGGCGGGCGCGTGCGAGTTGCGGGGAGGCAGCGGGGCGGGCGGCGTCAGACGACGGGGACGTGTGTGTGGGTATGTGGCCTGGCAAGGGGAGGAAGAAGGGGACAAGGGCAGTTTTGTCCAAAAACACACGTAGGGTCATTTTAGCGGAGAGGCAGCGAACTCGTGGTCATTTTATGAAACAGTGAACAATTTTGTAAACTTCCACAATCCACGTGCCGGAACCTTGATTTCTCCTTTTTTTAATCCTTTTTTTAAAAAAACCCTTTTTTAAAAAAAACTTTTTTTCACCCTTTTTTTCTTTTTTCTCTCTTCTTTCTCTTTTAGCCTGTTTTGCCCTTTCTCGTTTTGGTTGGTTTTGCCTCTCTTGTTGGTTCCTGCAGGTTTCATCTCTAGCCTACCCCAACTTGCTTGGGATAAAAAGGCTTTGTTGTTGTTTGTTGTTTGTTTGTTTCCACAATTTCTGTTAAAAGGTTTCTATAATTAAAATATTTCTTCAGTGTCCCAGGTAATATCTTAATTTTCTCGACCTCATAGCTGTTTTAATGATGTTGCGGCATAATGAGGGTGCTGCATTAGGTAATGAGGGTGCTGCATTAGGAGTTAATGTTATGGCAAAACAAAGATATGCATTAGTTGTCACAATCCGTTAGCAGAACCAACATATCTCTTTTCGCCTAACATTTTCACGTCTATATTAACTTAATTTGTGATATCTGATTATGAATTGCACTTGAGCTATGTGCCATTTTGATGTTCTATTTAAAGTGTAAATGTAGTGTTGGACACTCAATGTTGGACACTCACTTTGAGGATGCCACTATGGATGAACCTGTGCTGATAGCTTGAGATTACAGGTATTGCACATGGACAGAAATGATTACTATGGAGGAGACTCCACCTCGCTTAACCTTAACCAGGTAAGCAACTCTCAACTCCCAACACGAGGGGTGCTACATTCGTATATAGATCTCATCTCCTGTCGAGGAAAGCTTGTGCCATACACAGTACATGATGTATGCTAACCGTCCGTTTCACTTCAACCTTTTTTTATAGCTCTGGAAGAAGTTTAGAGGAGAGGACAAGCCCCCAGCACATCTAGGCGCAAGCAGGGATTACAATGTTGACATGGTTCCGAAGGTGCATGTCTTTCCCTGTTTAAAATTTCTTTCTACAAGCTTGTTAGCACAGATAGTCAATGCAGATATATTTGAGAGATGACATAAATATGACCCCATGATGCATTGTTTTATCTTCATGTGGACACCTTTTTTTTTTTTGTGTATGTGTGTGTGTGATCTGATTTGGTACTCATAAAATGATGGAAAATCTATGTGTAACTATTTGAAAAAGGAACCTACAAAGTGTCATGTCCGGGTTTCTGTTAATTGTCAATTTATTATCAATGATGTGTACTATCTACTATATATGTTTGCCACTTGTTAATAGATGTTTCTGGATTCAGTTTATGATGGCAAATGGGACATTGGTTCGAACCCTCATTCACACTGATGTGACAAAGTACTTGTCATTCAAAGCTGTTGATGGGAGCTACGTTTTCAGCAGTGGAAAGGTAGCGTCTTCAGTCTATGCTCTTCCTCTGTTTATATCTCATCAACATCATATTTTCTGTAGATGTTTCATTAATCGCAAGATCATTGCATGGTTAGTAGTTTAATTTAACCTTTCTCTCTCTTTGAAGCGACTAACTTTTCTCTTTCATCATGTTCAATCAGATTTACAAGGTACCTGCTACTGATATGGAGGCTCTAAAGTCCTCTTTGATGGGTCTCTTTGAGAAACGCAGAGCAAGGAACTTCTTCATCTATGTCCAAGATTACGACGAAGCTAATCCACAAACACATCAAGGATTGGACCTTACTAGGGTGACGACTAGGGAGCTTATAGCGTGAGTACATCAGTGCTTATTGCATTATATTTAATATTTAATTCCTGTTTCAATAGCATCAATGGGCTAATTGTCAATTCAAGCCCTATTTGGTCTTGCAAGTCATAGGAGTTTCATGAACAGAGGATTAACCCCACATGGCTAAGTATTGTAGCGCTAGAGTGGCATACTGCTGAACCTGGATAACCTTTTCAGGGAAATCAAGGTGAAAAGCTCATGGTGTGAGTTAAGAATTACCTAGAGTGTGTGTTTGGTCGGGGGTGATAGATGGGAGGGAATAGGAATTGGAATTTAGGAGCAGATACCCCCCCCCCCCCCCCCCCCCCACCCCAACAAAAAAAAAAACATGGGGAAGGGTGTTTTAAAAGGATAGGAAATGGGAGTTTTTTTCGCTGAACTCCCAGAGGGGTGGTCATCGGATGGGAGTTAGATGATTAGTATAAGAAGATTAAATCTCCACCATTCATTTTAACTAAGTGGACCCATAAAGGGTGTGATCCATTGCCGTTGCTGCGGCTGCAACTTTAGCTGTAGCAACCAACGTTGGTTGCTGCAGACACAGCCAGGTGATCCGATCAGAGTTAAAATAAATGGTGCGATAAAACTCTGTTGAATTCCCTCCCTCAGCTCCCAAACCGGCCAATCAAGGGATTGGGACTAAAAGTCTTTAACTCACTCCTCCGACTTCCTTTTCCCTTCCCATCAATTCCCAAACACACCCAGAGTATTAGGATATCACACGATATGATTCTACATATACACGTGTGGTATATGAATTCGAATTTTAATGTTTGGAGTGATGAGGGGGAGGGAATCGATAAATTGTGAAATTTGAAAGATTCATTGTATACCATTGCTTAGTTAGGACCCGTTTGCCATGCATAACCTTAGGTGTCAGTCATACTTGTGGCTCGAGTAACTCAGGCAAAATCGAGTTGCTTGGTTAGCAGTCACTGTCGGGACAAGCTTTATGTGACAGTTGTTTGGATGAATTCTATAAATGCTTGGGAAAAATTGTGGAAGTTCTTTTGTTCGCACCATGGGTGGTTTGGATCACCTAAATCATAGAATTGTGAGATCATCCTTGACACATTTTTTATTAAGGAGGAGGATGAAGTCGTTAGTTATATCATGCATACACATGCAAAAAAAGGGAAGAAAGAATAAATTAGTATTTTGAGTTAATGCTTGCACAACAGATGATTCGGCAAACATGTGGAATCAAAATACATCACCGGCTCATGATAAAAATTATACAGCACACATTGTAGAGATTTTTTTTTAGACGAAAATTCTAGAGATAGTTAATTAGAGGAGAGAAGGCATGTTGGTATTTATCTACTGAGGAAACAAACTAAAGAACTTGTGACATGCTCCTATGAGAAAAGCTAGCAGTAGGGTCACATGCTCACAGGTGCAGCACAAAGGAACATAGAACAGAGAACTGGAGAGGTGGGTTTAATCAGTGTAGCAACGGGCCACAAAGTATGGTGCTCATTTTTCCACTTTGCTTGTGGCAAAGCAATCAAACCGTTCCTTAGGAAATGTGTGTCATGGGCCTTAACCAAGTCCATCCGTGAGTCCAGTTAGGGTTTAAGTGAATTAAGGAATTATTAGATAGAGTTAGAATTGGAGTCCTATACCATTGTAAGCCAGGCTCCTATATAATGGAGGGCAGTGGCGGATCCAGACGAGAATTGTAGGGGGGGCTGAACCATACGGTCGCTGAGCGTGAACAAAATGTAAAAGGGGCCAAATGCTACAGTGCATTGGAGGTTTAGGCGAAATCTTATTGGAATATGTAATACTAGTTGCTTAAAAATATTATTTTAAATTACAACACTAACATTTTACCTTTAACAAAATGTTAGCATGTTTATTTTTAAGAATGTGCATATATTTTACATCACTTACCTTCTTTTTGTCAAGTAATTTCTAGATGATCTTACTACTAATAACGAAAAAATGTACGGAGAAGTTGCACAGACAGGGACACAAAAATCAAAATGCTCTCATTTTACATGTAACTGCCTGCAAAAGAAAATTATAGAAAAACTAAAACTGACAATGCAAACAGGCCAACACGTACTAGTAGCCTAGTAGGCTGCTCTGTGGCCTCCACGCAATGGGTCACAGGCCAGCACCTCCACGAACCAAGGCCTAACTCAAATAGTCCAACAGAAACGAATGAAATAATCCAACAGCCCACGGCCCAAATAACGATTCGCTTTCTTCTTCCTCCGACTCATCCAGTTCCAGCCGTTACGAGCTTCACGAATGGCCGGCGCCTCCGATCTTTCTTCCCTGATCACAAAAATGAAGGGGGGGCTAAGGGGGGGCTCCACTGTCTGCCGGAGAGTAGGGGGGGCTCGAGACCCCCCTGCTGCCCCGCTGGATCCGCCACTGATGGAGGGCAAGGCAACGTGAATCAATTAAGCAATAAAGAAAGATTATTAGGAGTCATCCTCCTGTACCCCGGGCGTTTGGAGTTGGGCAGCAGCGGCGGCGCTGGTGGTGCCCGACCTCAAGCGACCGGTTCGGCGGCGGTGTAAGGCCGTTTATGACAATTTGGTATCAGCTTCCACCAACGATCCGATGGGCGACACACAATATCCTATTGATGCTCTGAGCGCTCAGCTCACCGACTTTCGCGATCAGCTTACCAAGCTTTTCGACGAGCTCATCGGCCTAATGAAAGTCCGGGGGCAGCTGCTCGATCAGGTGTTTCCTTGCGAGGAGATCGCTGAGGCTGAGCAGCAGCAGATCGTCGAACCTGTCCTCATGAAGATGGATTTGACGTTCTCATCCTGTGACGTGGTGGCTGAGCAGCAGCAGATCAAGAAGGTTGCCCCTGTGAAGATGATTACAATGACGCAAGCGTCGTTACTGGGCGAGTGGCCACGGCAGATTGGACGAGGTCATCATTGTGCCTGTCCTGGCTCCCGTGGCTGTTGGGATGGTGCAGCTCACCACCGTCCACATCGCAGCTGCTGGGTTCGTTGTCCGTGTAAGCTTGAAGCTTTGGAAGTGGATCAAGATAGTGCAGCAGCCGCTCGTCGTGATCTGCAGATCAAGCAGATTGTGCTGGACGGTGGCATACATGGTAACACATATGAAATCGTCGCGGTGTTTCCATGGGAACCAGGGGGAGGAGCGCTGGGAGACCACGGCCGACGCCGGATCGCAGGACTTCGTAGGCGCAGGATGGCGGTGTCGGCGGCTGTGCGTGCAAGTACAAGCAGGGCGGCTGGCGTTAGGCGTACAAGGCTCTTGGCTAGGGTAACGCAGGGTTCTTCACACGAGCAGGCCAGTCATGGGCCATGCGCAACTTCTGTTGGGCTGCCACTTATGGGCCACCTTGGTCTAGCTTTGCGCCAGCAGCTCCCAGCCCAAAGAATAGGCTGACGATGGCAGTGAAGCTTTGGGCCTGTTTTCAGTCTAATTCGTCAAGGAAGAATATTCTTTAGAAATATCTTTTATTAGTAAGTCGAGATGTAAAAGACTTTATTGTATTAAGTTTGTCAGAAATTAGTCTACAGCTCGAGGACGAGCTGTCTTGGAAGGAGGGGGGAAGTGTCATGGGCCTTAACCAAGTCCATCCGTGAGTCCAGTTATGGTTTAAGTGAATTAAGGAATTATTAGATAGTGTTAGAATTGGAGTCCTATACGATTGTAAGCCAGGCTCCTATATAATGGAGGGCATGGCAACGTGAATCAATTAAGCAATAAAGAAAGATTATTAGGAGTCATCCTCCTCTACCCCGGGCGTTTGGAGTTGGGCAGCAGCGACGGCGCCGGTGGTGCCCGACCTCAAGCGACCGGTTCGGCGGCGGCGTAAGGCCGTTTATGACAATGTGGCAACCTAAATTTAGTAAGAAACCAAGCACCCAAGGTTGGGTGTGGCAACCTTAGGTAGAAAACAAAACAGGTCCTTATTCTTTCACCTTGCCTAATGTAGACCTACTTGTGGAGTTATAGATTGATTGACTTTTGTAGCTTGAGTTGTGTTACCATTTTAAAGTGACTAAAATAAATTGCTGAATTGACTACAGATTGCATTTAAACTTCCACATGTTGCTAAATTGTATTTGTTATTTAGAAAGTAACTCGGTTTCTATTTGTGTTTCTTCAGAAAGTATGGTTTAAGTGCTGATACAGTGGATTTCATTGGGCATGCGCTTGCGCTCCATAGGGATGATCGTTACCTTGATGAACCGGCACTTGATACTGTAAAAAGGATGAAAGTATGTCTTTGCCAAAGCTTTTTCCCTAATCTTTTTGGTACAACTAAGTTGTCATAATCCTGATCGATGTCACTGAGTTCCTTTTAGCTCTGCCATCACTATTTTTTGAATATGCTTTTCTTTATAGAATACAGTTAATCTTAGCTATTATGTGCATTTAGCTATATGCAGAGTCTCTTGCACGCTTTCAAGGAGGCTCACCGTATATTTATCCCCTCTATGGTCTAGGTGAGCTACCACAGGTCAGTCTACTTTAATCTGTTAATCCAATATTCTCATGTGGCATGTACATGTTTTAATCCTCTTGAATGTTACAATGCTTTCTGGTGCTACAGGGGTTTGCACGTTTGAGTGCTGTTTATGGTGGTACATACATGTTAAATAAGCCCGAGTGCAAGGTTTGCATTTTCACCTTGTCATGGTGCGCATAATTTGTAGACAAGAAATGGCTCTCCTTTTTCACATTTGTTACCTAACTTGCATAGGTTGAATTCGATATGGAAGGGAAAGTGTGCGGTGTTACATCAGAAGGTGAAACTGCTAAGTGCAAGAAGGTGGTCTGTGATCCTTCGTATTTGCCCAACAAGGTCTATACTCTTTGCATCTATTTCATTTTAGAAAGTTTCAGAGGGTCACTTCAGTGTCATATACTTTTATTTTGATGCCTCCCACGCAATTGTGCTCTATGACTTCAGATTCTTTTTTCTTTTGCTGTATGCCCCATATGCCCCCCTTCCCGTTCTGATGTCATGCAGATGTTTCTCAACAGGTTAGGAAGATAGGGAGAGTTATACGCGCCATTGCTATTATGAGCCACCCAATTCCAAATACAAATGAGTCCCACTCGGTTCAGATTATTTTGCCGCAGAAACAACTTGGGCGCAAATCAGACATGTGAGGCTTTTATCATCTCAATTTGCATCTGATGAATGGCTCGATATACTCATGTTACTTTGTCTTATGGTTCATTATGCTACCCTTAGTTATGACACATCTCTGGTATTCTTTTGTTAGGTATCTTTTCTGTTGCTCGTACACGCACAATGTTGCACCTAGAGGGAAGTTCATTGCCTTTGTGTCCGCAGAAGCAGAGACTGACAATCCACAATCTGAGCTAAAGCCTGGAGTTGATCTACTTGGCTCTGTGGATGAGATATTTTATGATGTATATGATAGATATGAGCCAGTGAATGAACCATCTCTTGATAATTGCTTTGTCTCAACGGTAAGATTTTGCAGTATATGACAACATAAATATTAGATCTCAGTGCTGCAGAGTAGCTACTAAATCTTTATGGCGGTTTCTCCATGCAGAGCTATGATGCAACCACACATTTTGAGACAACTGTAACAGACGTTCTTAACATGTATACAATGATCACTGGAAAGGTAACAGATGCCTCATTCTTATCGATTGACCGGATGTAGCCAGGAGTAGTCCGTTAGTCTAATGTGCTACTGCATTAGTAAAAGTTGATATTCACTTTGAAGAAAACTTTATGCTTTTATGCAAGTCTTTACATCTAGCTGTGCAATTATTTTAATCTCTAATATAAGGACTCAAAATACTGATGAAGTAGGAGCTGCATATTTGCCCACATACTCTGCTGATATATTTCTGTGCAGAAAACTCTCCCTCTGTTATCTTTTTGAAGATTTACTGAATCTAGTAGCTCAATCGACTGTTTATGTTGCATTTATGGATTTGACCTTTCTATTTCGATCCTAACTGTGCTATTCATTGCAGACGGTTGATCTTAGCGTGGATTTGAGTGCTGCTAGTGCTGCAGAAGACTACTAGATTTCATAGCCATAATCCCATGTTCAAATCAAGTACTCATCCTTGGGAACAGCACAGGGCAAACCTTTATGGATCACTAGTGCGAGTTTATTCCAGTCCAGATTACATCACATGTTCTACTTGTTCTGCCCAATGTCTACCTGCCTGTTTGTTGCTAGCAGAAATATGCAAAATTGTTGACTCATGTTGAATGGATGGTGGTGGTTTTATTTACTGAAGTAATGATGGAATTATGTAAAGCCGTATATAGTGAACATTGACCGTGACTATTGTGGCTTTATATGATGTATCATAACAGTTACTGTAAGTCAATTTGCTTGTGTAGTTCTTCAGGTTTGCATTCGACTTCTTATACTGGAGTGCTCCCAAGCCACATGTTCAATGTCACCACACACTACCACAATATTTATGCTCTAGTGTGACTAACAATACCTTTTGGCTTTTGTGATGGAGATTGCTCGAGGTGTAATTTTCGGCATGCGTAGTATAGTGACTGAATTTTGTAGGCACATGGGGTGAAGTTGAAGGATTTGGCCCCAGTTGAATTTCATTTATGGTTTTGTTGTTGATGCTGTTGCGGGGGCATCATCATATCCAAAGGCTCTGCGGCAGACCTCATACGTTCTTTTCATGAGTGTTGGCCTCATTTTTGAGGAGCTGCGCTGTGCCATGCAAATCCCAGAATAACCCCTCTTATCCAACCAGATTAGCCGCCATGGTTTGACTGATGCGACCAAGATTAATCAAGGGCGCCACGATCATTGTTTTTGGATTGTACAGCATTTTGGGAATTTCTTCGACAGATGACTGTCGCATGAGACTACTATTATAGCGGGACTGCTTTGCATCTGCTGACAGTGAAGCTATCAGCAAAAATGATGGCACATCAATAGGCTCTACTCCCTCTGTTCACATCAATGTGCAAAAATGATGTCACGATAAAAGTGAACGGAGGGAGTACAACACAGGAATGATGCGCATAATAAGGCATTGCTCTGCAGTCTGCAGATCACACGACTTGCTACTGCTGTCTCAGTCCTGCAGTCATGAGTTCCAACGTTGGCGTTCCTCCTGCCCGCTGGCGCCGTTCATGGATTCGTCTATATGCTGTTGCACTCCTTCAGGCATTTTTTCCCTTTGGCCTTTTGCGCCCATCCCAGGACGCCATGCTGCACATGCTCGTTGAAGATCTCCTTCTTGTAGTAGCTCCCCATCTTTGAGCACAAAGAGAGCACAATATCCATTCATCAGCGATGAGGATTGCATCATTGCAATCATGTCTGACAAACGATGGCGAAAAAAATGACGAAAAAAAAATAACTTACCTGGGTAACAATTGCATACAGAGGCAGGGGCGGACCTCCCTTAATTCAAGGGCATTCAGCTGAATGCCCAAATATTCTATCTAACAATCAAATATACTACTTAAGTTCTAGATATATATAAAGGTTATACATCAGTTTTTGTCTAAATCTCTTCTACCAAACTAAAAATAGCCTTCTGGTGGCTCTGTTTTCTCTTGGCACAAATTTAGTGCATTATTAGCTTAGCCAAAGCAATCGAAATTTTCATGTTGAATGCCCAGTGAACGAGTTCTGGGTCCGCCACTGTACAGAGGCAGGGTGCTATAGCTGCATACAAGTTGAATAATGACCCTGCAGGTAGAAAGATGGATACAGGGGTCAAAATAACATACTCATGTTTGACATTTCTAATCCTATTTGGTAATACAATGGAAGCATGCATTACCCGACAACAAGCCTCGGCACCAGAAAACTAACATTGTCCATGAAGCAGGATTCGAATCCGTAAGTGATCTTGAAAAGGTTTCGTCTGCGATTTGCCTAGACCCGCGTCTGCTAACAGCTTTTCTTACATAGTGAGTGATCTTGAAAAGGTTTCGCAGATGTTGTGATCAGTCATTACTTCCAAGTAACACTATGCAAAAAATATCGTGTCGCGATGCATCCTTACCAGTATATAGAAGAAGAATGCAAGCTCAAATGCATTCTGAAAGAGAATGAAGTGGATCAGGTGTAGGACGATCCTCGGCTGCCCGAACCTGAAGTGCTCATCTGATGGATTTACAACCAAATCGCCCTCGATTGCTATATGCTTCTCAGCAACATCATACGCTAACTCAGATATGACGTGTTCCAGCTTAGTGCCAACGGCTAAAAGAAGCTGCAAGAAGTAACGAAGTGCCCTATAAGCTCCTAGTCCTGAATGCTTAGACACTGATCACTTATAAGGAATTCAAAACAAACACATTAAATATCTGCACTTACAATAAGGGGAACGAATGAAATCCAAAAGTATGTGTGCCAACCTGCAGATGTAGTTTTGAGAAGCTTAGATACTACACTACCTGGAAGATTGTTTAGGTGCTATAGAAATCATAAAATTGCTTTTTTACAAAGGATGAAATGAGCTTTACCATCAACATTAAGCAGCAAAAATATCACCACAAACATCCACAAGGCCCAGCTAAAGTAGATAGAAACAGTAAGCATGGTTAAGATTATTGATGAAGTAAATTTAACTCAAATTTCAAAGAATATATAAAGCTCTTTGGCATACCTTGTACCGACTATTTTCTTAAAGTCGGACTCTAAAGCTCTCAGCATGTACTTGTGGAAATCAAATTTTGGGTTTGCACGGCAGTGAGTCTGCAGTAGAAAAGTATGTCACGTTTACATTCAAAGAAAGAACACAACATTAGCTTTGTTATCACCTGATAATTACCATGATAAAACCTAGACGCATTGTGGTGTAGTCCGCTTTAGTTACTGATCCGCGGAATTGCTTAAAAAAAGAATGCTGAAGGGGGAAAAAGAATGAAATAAAAGGCTAATTAGTTCATTAGTATTCTGTGAAGAAAAACATAATGTAGTATAATTGTCGACATGTAAAAAAAGACTATATCTAGTGCATAGAAAGTATTGATTTTACCATAAGTTTACATAATTTTACTTATTTTCGGTACTAAAAATGAAGTTTTACTTCATGCAACCAACATCATTGTTTTTTTTTCTAAGGGAATAGGTATATGCATTTTTGTATATAAAAAATATTTGATTGTAGAGCACATGAATTCCATTTCATACCAGCCAACACATTATCATGGAATCTTTGCCAATACCCCTGTAACGTTCCTTGATAAATTCAAGTTCATGCACATGGGTCACTCTAGCAGGCCCTGCAATTTCATAGAATTTTATCATCCTACCATTAAATAAAAAGAGGTCTCTTACTTTTGAAAAAAAGGATCACAGACAAGTAGACAACGCAATTTTTATTTTCATAAGGATTTATGTTCCAGTTTTGAAGAACAATAAGATTTCCCTCAAGCTGCAAATGTGTCATCGCACAAAATATATGATAAACAAACATGATCATTGCACCGTTTTCAGCAGCATTTTGTTTAATTTCCTCCTCCCACTGTTTCCATTTCCGTATCTAGGTAACAAAAATATAGTAAGATATAGCTGTCATAAGCATCGAGAGCACGGCTTAACTCAAAGGGAGCGAATGTCATAGGCGGCTTACCTTAGCACCTCCCAAAAGCATAGTGGTAGCACTGAAAAAAACATGCGAAACAGCCAGGACAAATATGAAAATGTGCAGCTGATGTAAGGCCTCAAGGGACAGCAGTGGAACTTTTCCCTGTTAAAAAAAAGCACTACAGTTATTATATACCACTAAAAAATCATAAAAATATACATATAATTAATGCTTATTAGGGAAAAAAGAAATGAAATAGAATTGTAGAAACAAGACGTTGTGGAAAGGTTGTTTTCACTACTCTAGGACTGTCAGAAAGGAATATGCTCATCTACACTTCTTAAGAGAAACATGTTTGTTTTTGCCTTTAATAAAACATGGACACCAATATCAGAATGTATGAACAATGAGCGTGTTAAACGGATTGAATGGTCACCTCCTTCTGGCAGATCCCTTCCTCGGCCTTAGCAGCTCCCTCACTGAGCAGCCTTCCCGGCCTGATTCCTCCAAGAATTTCGGCGGTAAAAAAACTCGCCTTGGTGACGCTCAGCCCAGCAGCATGGTCATCTACTGGCCTTTGGCATGGCAGCATGTAGTCCGTCCAGCTTGGTGGAATGCATATTTTTATGATGGTCTCTTGGAGCACCGTCAATAGCAGGGAGATAAACCCAAGAAGCATCAGCTCTGCATTATAACAATGCCAATTAAGGGGAAAAATTCAAACATCATTACTCATTTATGAAGGTCCTCTTATGGCTGGTGATGGTCAAATAAAATGGTAATCTGTTTAGCCAAAAAGTTCTGGGGCCACCGTAGTATTATTTCTGCGATAATTTGGAAATTAGGACAACATTTTCTCTTTACTTCTGGTATCCTCAAATTTATCTGGGCTTGTGTTCGCTAGGTTCTTGGTTCCAGATGTTTTCCTATTGTTTTTCTTTGCTGATGGAGATGGGGCATCAAAATATTTCCTCATGCTAACAAATCAAGATGTTTGGTTTAGCTGCTGGGTTCGGTTACGGAAACCTACAACTACGCTTTTGAGACAGAGAGCTTGCTATGCATGTTTTTTTTCTTTTTTTTTTGTTTCAATACTGGGTATGGCTGTTGAAGGTTGAAACTCAGGACAGAAGCTACTACTGCTTTAGAGGCGACACAGAAGATCAAGATGCTCGCGTACAGAGGAACCTACTGCTTTGAAGCTGTTACTCAAGCACCTCATCGGATGGTATATATTCCGCGAAGAAAAGTTTGATTCTTGATCTCTTTTGAGCTGTTAGTTAGTGGTCAGGTATCTTTTCTTTCTTTGACACTTACTAGGAACGCTGTATGTTTTTCTTTGTTGGTTATTTATTATGTCTTATTTCTTGTGCTAGATTGTTGGGTTTACCTTCTTTCACCTTGAGTAGCGCCTCGTAGAGCGGCCTTTGGTTATTCTTCTTGAGCGTCTGCATGCCCTCGCAAGAACACCAGAGAGAGAAGCTTCGTTGTTGGTTAATTATGTCACAGTAGTATGCAGAAGAATAAAGCAGCTGGCAACAACAAACTCCAGCACCGATTACGTACCTTGCCGAGGTGATGGAGGCCCCGCTCGGCGGCGAGGGAGATGACCACGATGATGGAGCAGACCGCCGCCACGATCCACGTCGGAGTGAACTGCAGCGCCGCCCCCTCGCCGGCCTCCGCCATTGCTCGCTCCTTCCTCTTCTGCTCCGGTCCGCGCGCTGCAGCAGCAGGAGCGAGCGGCTTCTGCTACCTGTTTTGAGTCGCGGCCCTCGTGGACGTTATTTATCGGGGGCCCGTTACCTATAGCGTGGCTGCGTGGGTGAGCACGAAACATCAGTTCGCCCAACCTGTTCAAAAAAAAAAAATCAGTTCGCCCAACCCCCGGGCGTTGAGGTGAGGTGGGCGCGCGGGAGCGCGCGAGTCAGGCGGAGCACGCGGAAGCTCGTTATTAGTTTTTAATATAGAAATCTCTTAATTAAATTTGCTCTTCGCGTGGGGGCAGTTTTTAACATCTTGATTTGTTGGCAAGGGATATGCTTTCGACTAGGCTTACCTGCCATAACCAACCACTCATACTTTGCCATGCGTGCATCGTAGTTATGGCTTTACAAATATTTTACTGTTTTTTATGAATTTCAAAGGAATGAAGGAAAATTTCAAATTTGTTTTTGACTGTTTTCGTTTTATTTGGCGCAATTTTTTTAAAACAAAACAAAGCAAACAACAAATAGTTTCAACTACTAGAACAAATATACTAGTTAACTAGTTGAACGGAATAATTTGACTACCGGGACAATTTGGTTTGCTCAATAGAACAAGTGGTCTGCAGTACTGGAACACACTAAAATAACAAGTTAAACAGATAGGATTCACTGTTAGAACAAGTAGGTTCAACCACTGGAACAAATATGGTTAACTAGTTTTTTTTTTTTTGAGATTACACAGTACAACTCAGACACTCACAACGCACGAATACTCACCCAGGACCTGAGAGGTGTTACTCGGATGTCTTAACCATTAGGCCAAGACCCCTTTCACGGTTAACTAGTTGAACAAATTGATTAACTACTAGAATAATTTGATTTGCTAGCTCAAATAAGTAGTTTGTGATACTGAACACATTAAAATACCTAGTTAAACAAATATGATTCATTATTAGAACAAATAGGTTCAACTACCGAGCCTTTTTTGCTCTATCTTTTCTCGCGGCACAGGAAATGCGAAGATTCTCCATACATGACACGAGGGTCGTCACAAATAGTACGAGGAGGATAGCGACGGTGGGCCTTCGGCGCCACATCCGAACGGACATGTCAGCATCGAAGGGTATTCATGTGGGCCTAGGAGTATGGCATTGGTGGATGGCAGGATGCGCGCTCTCTTTTCGAATTTTTGAATAGGTGGACGCAATGTTTCATGGCCACATGAATGAACTCACTCTAAGATATATACAAGTTGTGGCAAGAAAATAGGCCAGTGATATTTATCGTGGCCTTTTACAACCAAGACATGGCCATAAAATCTGAAATATCCGGTACAAAACACTTTTTTTTGGCTGGAATCGAGAAAACCATCCTAAAAACATGCACGCTAGTTTTATGAAATTCTAATAAGAAGCGTAAATGAAGGATGTAATAGTGTGTGGAATTTATATCGAGCTCGATTTTGGTTTAATTTGATAGGAAACATCAAAGCAAAAGTTATTAGGAAGAAATACTAGATATGAACAGTGTTCTTTGTGCTTCATGAATGTTCAATGTTGCTTAGCAATTAAATATCCTACAAAAAAAATTGAATTGATCTTGAGATTTAAATAGCTGTATAACATCACCATTCATCTATATATACGAGATTAAACTAAAAATTAAATATATTGATGGTATTTGAAGGGAAATTTCTACAAAGCACAAATATCAATCTATGCACAGTTTTTTTTTTTGATAATTTATCTATGAACAGTTGATGTATGTCCCTGACCAAACAAGCCGCAATATCTTGGAGATATATAGTGCTTGATCGGGAACGACAAATACTAGTTACAGTATGATGTTTGACATTTTGTCATGGTATGATGTTTTGCACATGTGTTCTTTCTAATTGTGGAACTGAAACGTGTAGACTAGTTTTCCGCGGCCGAACCATTATCGAATCCATGGTTTTCTCTTATTCGTCATGTGAAACCAAATCCTCATTGGCTTAAGACAATGGTCAGAAAGACCTGACAAAGGAGGAGCCAAAATACATTATTATCCATCGAGATGGCGTCTTCACCTCGCCACTATCCCAAGACGCCTCTTTCTTCATCACTCCATGTCGAACAATGCCGCACCGTCGTCGCCTCTGCTAAGTTAGGGTGCGTTCGTTGCACCCTCCTCTAAAGTTTAGACCTGTCACATCAAAGAGAATCTTACTATTTAAGAATATTTTTATTTATTTAATGGCAAAACCTATGTCACGACCCCCCCTCTAAATCGCGAGACGAATCTAATGAGCCTAATTAATCTAAGTTTCGCTACAGTGATGCTACAGTAACTACCGTCTAATCACTGCTTAATTACCCTCATTAGATTCGTCTCGCGAATTCGAGCGGAGTCCTGAAATTAGTTTTGTAATTAAATTTTATTTATAATCATAATATTCATTACAGAAACCCTCTAAAGTTTAGACTCTATGCAACGAATACACTCTAGCTACCTAAACTACGGAGCGAACAGAGTGGGCTGACAGATGTCGGACCTCCTTCCTCCGCCAATGACGAGGAAGCTGGAGGTGAGGGGGGAGCGGCAAATTTAATTTTCTCCATTGAGTGTCGCTCGCTTCTGCTTTTTTCGTGAGGCTTTCGTGTCACGTGTTTTGTGGGCCGTATCAGAAGTAAACTGGACTAAGAAAATAGATTACACTCGTTTTCTTACGTAGTATACGTGTTCATCAATATCTGTGTCAGCTTGAACTAAGTACACGAACTTGCGAGTTGTCCGCTTCGTCCGTTGAAATCGCCCAGTTGTCCGCTACCTGCTGCCGCCATCGCTCAACAAGAAAGGCTAAGAAGAAGAAAAATGAGAGGGTCCTGCGCTTGTGTGGTTCATGCAAAGAGCTGGTTCTACATGACAAAAGCAATTACCCCAAAAAAGTATTCTTCACTTCTTCAGTGATACAGGTACATCCTAAAAATCTCTTTTTCATAATATACTGTTCTCTTTTTTTTTTAATACAGAATGGTGAATCTCATGTTAAATTTAAAATATCTTTTCAGATGAACTTTGGTCCTTGCTATAGATTGGCAGCAGAAGGAAGGAGTCTCACTGTCCATTCCCATGTCTACGCATCCAAACGCACAGAATTTTATGTCTGAATCATGTAATCATTTGTATTTGAACCAATCATGTAATAATTTGTATTTGAATGGCACAAGTCTGCATGTAATCATCTAAATAAGAATGGCACAATCTAGTATGGTGAAGTTATATCAGTGACAGGTTGAATGTTCTGGACTTCCTCAAATAGACTGTACATTAGTCAATGCCTCTCGACGAATGATTTTTCTGAAAAATTAGCTGCTCCCATCTTCAGTTTATATAAGTAGCTAAACCTCTTGTTTGTGACAGTCAATCCAAATCAATGTTCGACAATTTGGGAGATATATAGACAACACAATGGGCCATTGCATTTTGTTCTGCTTGAGCAATCAGTATTGGACACTTGAGAAAGTGTAAAACATACTGAAAGTTTCAGAACTGAAATTGGAGTCATTTCTCGTAGTTTGGGCGAACTGCTACCGACATGTTACCACAAGCAAGCTTCCATGCCTCAACTGTGTGGCCGGGCTTGAGATTGTATCTTTTACACAACTCCAATTTCCAAATCAATGGTGCAAGCAGGGCTTCAGTATTGACAGGATATTGGGGCAGCACCGTACCCCAAGTCGCAACGAGGGGCAGGGGAGCGGCAGTTCGGCAGTTCCTATCATCTTCAGCAATGCTGCATGGTTTGTCACCGGAGTTGGGAGCAGGCCCAAGGTTTCAACGGATGACGAGACGATTGAACAAGGAGAATGGAGGAAAACATCGCGGTCAGGCTGATTGGCACCAGAAGCAGAACCCACCCATCACCCATTCCCATCACCTAGATCGAGAATCGCCTCTTAACTTATTTTGTGGGCCCTTTAACCAACTGTAGTTGTAATGTCTTCAAAATATTGTTTGATCTTGAACATCAGATATTATTTCCAGTGTGAGGTTCGACATTCTATCATGGTACTGCTCCACCGAGTTCTCAATAAATTGCACATGTTTTTTCTTCTTCTAATTTTGGGCACTGACATTTACTTTTTACCTTCCAATTCCAATTATTTTTTTTTTTTTTTGAAGTGGAACATAATTCCATTACTCAGGTGCTGATAAATCATCAGCTACCAGTGACCAAATACATGACGGGAGTTCGACCACCACCGGGTCATCAGTCTCCGAACTCTCACACCCTAGCGCTGCCAAGGCATGCGCCACTTTATTACAAGACCTGGGAACATAGACCACACTAAACGAAATAAAATTCAAACGAACTAACTCCTTAATCTCCATGATCAGGCCACCAGCAGGCCCCAGATCATAAGCTTCAGAGCAAATGGCTTGCTTCAGCATGAGAGCGTCAGTTTCAGCGACCACATTGCCGATCCCCAGGTCTATTGCGACCTGCAGCCCCTGCAGGCACGCTATGACTTCTGCTTGGAAAGCATCTAACAGAAAATTCAATCGTCCGCGGCCCGCCGAGACCACATCGCCATCAGAGTCCCGGATCACAAATCCCCAGCCTCCATCCCCTTTCTCCTTCCTAAAGGCAGCATCACTATTAAGTTTCAGCATACCTAGCTCAGGCTTTTGCCATCTCTTGGACTGCACTTTCGTCGGTTTCTTCTGCTTTGTATGAACAGCGATCGCCTCATTTGCATAACCCTCAATGTTTCTGGCCAGGAAGGTGATTGTCTTTCGTCCTTCTCCTTCTCTGATACTGTTGCGTTCTGACCACCATGTCCACATCGCAATTGCCACCTTCAGGCATATGTCATGTTGCAGCCCCAAAATATAAGCCACTGCATCACGGGATGAACTGATCTCAGCAAGTGCTGCTCTGTGCGTCTCCAGCCTGAGTTGAGCCCAAAGTTGCTTGACGAATTTGCACTTAAAAAACAAATGTCCACCATCTTCCCAAGTTCGCTCACATACAACACATTTGGTTTCAATTTTCATGCCTCTGTGCTGCAAATTAGCTATCAAAGCGTGACTATTGTGCGCCACCCTCCATAAAAAGTGCTTAAATTTATTTGGGCACTCTAACTTCCAGATTTTCTTCCATATTTCATCAGTTCCTTGACCACTGGGTGAACTTGACGAGCCCGCCCTATTCATAACCATGTCTCTCCTGCACACCTTGTAAGCACTGCGCACTGAGAATATCCCATTATGGTTGAAATGCCAGGCAGGCACATTATCCCTTCCAATATGGACAGGCAAGGCCAGGATAGCTTTAGCATCCTCTTCCCAGAAGACATCCTTCACTAGTTCTGAATCCCACTCCCCTGTAATAGGGTTGATCAGTTCAGAGACTTGATGTAAGATGTTTGCACCTCGTGGCGTGACTGGGTTCCTTGTCCATTCATTTGGAATCCATGGGTCTCTCCACATGTCAATACCCTCACCATGGCCAATTCTCCAGATCAATCCCTTCTTCAAAACATCAATACCCTTCAGTATGCTCCTCCATGTGTATGAAATGCCCGGCCTAGGCTGCACACTTAAGCAGCTCGCCTCAGGAAAATATTTCGCTTTGAGGATCCTAGCACACAGTGAATCCGGATTTTGCAACAACCGCCAGCCCTGTTTTGCAAGCATGGCCAAATTAAATGCATGAATGTCTCGGAATCCCATTCCCCCTTCACTCTTCGGCAATATCATTTTCTCCCAGCTTAACCAATGCATTTTGTGCTTTCCTTCCTGCTGGTTCCACCAATATCTGCAGATCATTGTGCTTAGCTGATCACACAATGTTTTAGTCAGATCAAAGCAACCCATAGCAAACGTCGGAATGGCCTGAGCTACAGCCTTGATAAGAATTTCCTTCCCCGCCCATGACAGCATCTTTTCTTTCCACCCTTGTATCCTTTGCCATACCCGGTCCTTGAGATACGCAAATACGTTTGTCTTGGATTGTCCCACATGTACCGGCAACCCAAGATACTTGTCGCTTATTGTCTCCGTCTCTATTTGCAGTACATGCCTCACCCCTTGCTTGTCTTCGGGTTTGGCGTTCCTGCTAAACAACACCGCCGACTTAGCCTTGTTAATAACCTGTCCAGAGCAACGCTCATACAAAGCGAGTATATCACATAGGTGTGTAGCATCCTCCTCTTTTGCACGAATGAGAATTAGAGAGTCATCGGCAAAAAGCAAGTGAGAGACACTAGGAGCGGATGGACAGATCTTAACTCCCGCTATCAGCCCTTCATCCTCAGCACGGTTTAGTAAGGCTGTGAAACCCTCAGCACACAACAAAAATAAATATGGGGAGAGAGGGTCCCCCTGTCGCAGTCCCCTTTCTGGCTTAAAACACTCCGACAGGGCCCCATTCACCTTGATACTATAAGAGACTGTTGTAACACATTTCATGATCAATTGCACCCATCTCAGGTCGAACCCCATTCTGATCATCATATTACGTAGGAACGGCCACTCAACCCTGTCATAAGCCTTGCTCATATCGAGTTTGATTGCTGCATAACTCACCTCCCCTTCTCTTTTATTCCTTAAATAATGTGTCATTTCATATGCTATCAAAATATTGTCCGAGATGAGCCTCCCTGGGACGAACGCACTTTGGGTTGGTGAGATGATCTCCGGAAGAATCTTCTTCAATCGATTAGCAAGGATTTTTGAGACTATCTTGTAGAGAACGTTACACAAACTTATTGGCCTCAAATCAGTGACCTTTTCTGGGTTCTGCACCTTGGGAATGAGGGAGATAACAGTTTGGTTCCACTCCTCCGGCATCGCCGCCCCATTCAGCACCTGGAGTACTTCCCGTGTCACTTTGCCACCAACAAGATCCCAGAAATTTTTATAGAAAACCGACGGCATCCCGTCGGGTCCCGGGGCTTTTAGATCACCAATCGAATCAAGAGCGACCTTAACTTCTTCTTCAGAGAAATCCCGTAGGAGACATTCATTCATTTCACTGGTCACCCGTGGAGTAACAGCATCAAGTAGTTGCTGATCATCACCAATTATATTTGACCTGAAAAGTTGTTTAAAGTGATTAACGATAAACGCCTGCTTCTCTACTTCGCTCTCCACCCAGCCACCATCCTCCTTCTTCAATTTTCCTATCCTATTTCTCCTCCTCCTCTCGGAACAAGCATGGTGGAAAAATGCCGTGTTCCTATCTCCCTTCGCCAACCAGTTAGCATGAGCCCTCTGCCGCCAGTATATATCAATCTGCTCTTCGATTCTATCCACTTTAAATCTCATCACCGCCTCCCTCTCTACAGATGCTTGAGTTATATTTTTCCTTCTACATTCCTCCAGGTCCTTCTTCGCCTTTTTTAGCCGTTTTTCCAAATCGCCAAGAACATTAGTGCTCCAGTCTTGTAAGCTGGCCGCAACCCCCTTTATAGCATCCACCATCCGTGCATCCTCCTCCTCCCCCCCGCAGCTTACCCACGCTCCCTCCACCACCTCCCTGCACCTCTTCTCCTCCAACCAATTTGCTTCAAATTTGAACGGTTTGTCCAGCCCTCCACCACGTCTACCGGTCGGCTTCTCGGTCGATATGATGACCGGTCTATGATCAGAGTGATGCGGATCCCCGTTACGAACCCGAACTGAGTTGAATTTGCTTCTCCATCCACTATTCGCAACAGCCCTATCCAGCCTCTCCCGAATATAGTCATCGCTGCGATGCTGATTGTTGCGCCAAGTGAATATATCACCAGTGAACCCCAAATCCGTCAGTTCACAGTCCTCGAGTGCTTCCTTGAACTTATCCATGCACGCTTGCGGTCTAGGCCGCCCCCCCTTCCTTCTCATGTTGATGGAGTATTTCATTGAAATCCCCTGCGCACAGCCAGGGTAGCTGGCGCAGCGCATGGAGATCTCTCAGCAACTTCCACGTCCTGTGCTTCAACTCCGACTTAGATTCGCCATACATTCCAGTGAACCGCCATACAAAACCATTTGCCTCCACCACATCACAGTCAATATGATTTGCAGAGTAATTCCGCAACGTCACGTTGACTCCTCTCCTCCACAACACAGCAATTCCCCCCCCCTTTTCCATCCCCTTTCACCACCACCATGTTTGACAATCCTAACAAGAACTTGAATCTTTGCATTCGTTTCTCGTCGAGTTTGGTTTCAGACAAGAAAAGAATGTCCGCCTGCTCCGTCTTCTGACACTTCAGAAGACCACGAACTGCCGGGGCGTTCCCCAAGCCCCGGCAGTTCCAAGCCATAATCTTCATTGGGACCCGCAGGACCGGTTCGCCGGCCCCGCCATTTTTGAATTTGATAGAACCTCCTCTGTACCGCTGTTCCCAGCCCTTGCCTTCTTTACATTATCAATCTCCATTTTGTCCACCTCCTCTAGCCCCCTCTTCTGACCACCCAGTACTGTCAACACCTCGTCTTCCTTCCCCTCAGCACCCCTAGCATGACGCTTCCAGGATCTGCCGTTCTTCTTTTTTCCTTCAACCTCCTCCTTCCCTCGTTCCCCCTGTGCAACCGCGACTTGATCGACGTGCATGGCCCTGTTCACATGCACGTTGCTCCGCTCCACTTGCTGTACCCCATCTGTCGTTTTCTCCCCACCATCAGCCAGGCCACTCCCACCACCATTGGTTAGCTCTTTCTCCTTAGCCTCCGTAGCTTTGTCATTTATAAACAGGGCCTTCCTGGTTTCCCCTGCTGTCAGTGGTGGAGCTTTAATTTTCAGCGGACTAGTAACTTCATCATCTTCTTTAGCTTTACCCTCCTCTGACCCCTTGGGTGCGCCCTTCCTCCAATTCGGTTCATCGCTGCCCCTTCCACCTCCACTGTTCCAGCTGCCGGAACCTCCACTTCCTCGGCTCCCCGAACCTCCTGACCTCCATGAGTAACTTGTCCTCTGTCCCCCCCATCTACCCTTTGGTTCATCGATGTACCGTCTCTTTTCCGGCTGGTACCGTAGCTTCGCACAGAACTGCTGTGGCTCACCTTTTGCTAGCTTCTTCTCACAGACTTTATCAATGTGCCCAATTATGCCACACGTGTAGCAGAACTCTGGGAGAAATTCATACACCAGTGGGCACCATACATTCTTCTCCTTTCCTTCCTCCCCAAGTGTCAGTGTGACTCCCCTCATCAGCGGCTGCCGCACGTCCCATCTCACCTTCACTCTAAGGAACTGGCCAATAGCACATTCATCATCCGCCGCATCCACCTCCAGCACTTCGCCAATCATGTCGCCTATCTTCTCCCCCGCCGCCTTGTTCATGAGACCCAGAGGCATCTTAGTGATTCTCACCCACATCGGGATCCAGATGAACTCAATCTCATCGATCGTCTTCTCTCCATCGAAGTCAGCCATGATCACCAGATCCTTCCCACCAAAATTCCACGGGCCGTCATCGAGCGCCCTCCTCTTACCACTAGCCTGGAGGAAGGTAAATAAAAAGCGATTTTCCCCCAGATCCTTGCACTCCACCCCTTTGATCGGGCAGAACACCTTCCCCAACGCCAATTCAAGAGCATCTGCCCTCACAGGTTTCTCCGAAAAAACCTTTCCCACCGCCTGTGGATCCTTTCCTGACTTCATCCCCACCTGCAGTCCACCAATCCTGATGCCTTTCTTCTCCGTCTCCGAGAGTCGCATGTTCTCCATGAGTCCAGCAACCTTCTCCATGGCGAGCCGATCAGCCTCCTCCTCGCCAGAGGAACACGAACCCTAACCAGGGGCGACTAGGAAAAGGCTAGCAAATTTGGGCTATGACTCCGTTACGGAGAGATTTGACGTGGACGCAAGGGAGGGATGGGACGTGTACTCAAATTCTGGACTCGATGCGAAATCCAGAACAGGAACAGGGAGGGAGAGGTGGAAGAACCGAGGGAAACCCTAGCCGCCGCCTGACCTAACTCGAGTCGCCTGGGAACCAGGCGCCGAGACTATTCCTCTTCTGCCCTTCCAATTCCAATTATTTAAGAATACGATCATGCTCACTATGTTGCGAAAACATGGCACATACTAAATAGCCCATGACTATATAAGGTACTAGAAAAAAAAAAAAGAAGAGAAATAACGTCATACCACTTAAATACCTTGGAAATCTGCATTTACTTTGGGTAAGAGTCCCATGCGGATGCAACAAGACATATTCACAGCTGGCTACAACTAATTGATATGATTCCTGGTCTAATAAGACTATATGAGTTAACACATTCCAGAGCCTAATCTATCACTCTGTGTTCCCAACGGCTTCACTGTTTTCCGATGCCGCCGTTGTTGCCATTTCAATCTTAACAGAAGGTCCGGCCGAATCTGCGTTGCTTGTCGATCCCCCATTCCCGCTGAGAGTTGCCTTCAACCCCTTCTTCATCTTAACTTTCTGCGCCCAACCCAAGACGCCCTGCTGCACATGCTCGTTGAAGATCTCCTTCTTGTAGCAACTCCCCATCTTTGAGCGCAAAAGAAGAATCCGTTGATCATTGAGATGCTTGTTGAGGATACGAAAAACTAACGAACAAGATAGAAATATAAACACACCTGGGTAACAATTGCATACAGGGGTAGGGTGCTATAGCTGCAGAGAAGCTGAATAATAACCCTGCAAACAGAAGAAGAGTTGATGCAGGAATCAACGAACAGATCCATGGTTGTTTTCTCCTATGGGATAATAAACCGGAGGAATGTAAATTATACCCAATAACAAGCCTTGGCACGATAAAACGAACTTGCCCCATGATGCAGGAGTTGAATCCATAAGTGGCCTGAAAAATGAAAGAAGGTACAAATTGTTGTGATCAGTCATTACTCATGATATCTATGTATACTATGTAGGCTGAGTCCAAACAACTTTGTAAATGTTGCGCCTACCAGTATCCAGAAGAAGAATGCAATTTCAAATGCATTCTGAAAGAGAATAAAGTGGATTAAGTACAGGACAATCCTTGGCCGCCTGAACCAGAAGTGCTCATCTGATGGTTTTACAACCAAATCACCCTCGACAGCTGAATGCTTCTCAGCCACTTCATGAGCTAACTGAGCTATCACGTGCTCCAGCTTAGTGCCAATGGCTAACAGAAGCTGCAAGAAGTGATTAACTATTCAGTAAGCACCAAGTCCCTGAATAATTACACTGGTCGAGGCAACGTACAAGGCCCGACCATTCTAGTACATGCTTCATTTCAGTTTTCAAATGAGCTCACAGAATGTTGGTACCAAGAAAAATGTACCGTTGCAGAATCAAAGCTAAAAAGGTCTACACTCACATTACTTATAATTTCCGATGCAAATTTATTCAGTTTATCTCCATGATTTTCAGAAATTAAGAGAGAAAACTGGATCCCACCAAAAAAATATTACATTATAAATGCACTTACAACAAGGGGAAGGAAGGCAATCCAAAAGTATGTGTGCCAGCCTGCATATTCATGAAATAATGGTTCAGTTGTATCCAGAAGCTTACATTCTGAAATATTACTGCACTACCTAGCCGTCAGTTGAAAGGGTCATATGGATCCTATAAGAAGATATAGCAAATAAAAACTATGAAGTTGTTTTCTTACAAAGGATGAACCAAACTCACCATTAACGTTCAGCAACAGAAATACCACCACGAAGACCCACAAGTACCAGCTACAAGGGGATAAAAGTAGTATGATTAAGTTTTCGCGGAGCAAACATTTTTTGAATTTAGGAAGATATACATATAAACATGTGTATCACTCTTACGGTTTACCTTATGCCGACCACTTTCTTAAAATCAGCCTCCAAAACCCTAACCATGTATCTATGGAAATCGAATTTTGGGTTTCCAGGGCAGTGAGTCTGCAATCCAAAAGGAACTCATGTTTTACAGAAATGAGAAGAAAACAACAATAGCTTATTATCTGTTGATGCTTACCATGATAAAGCCAAGACGCATAGTGGTGTAGTCTGATTTAGAGACTGATCCATAAAACTGCTTACCAAAAGAATGCTGATTGAAAATGAAACTAATTAGTTCACCAATACTAACTGTTGTGAAGATTAAGATTAGTTCTCTAGTAATTGATTTCCACACTGAACCAAGATACATCATAATAAATAAATGGCCACATGCACATTAGTGCATACAAACATTGTCAAAGCCATCTAGAGTAATACATGCAACCTTGTAGCATACGAAAACATATGGCAGAAGAGCACATGAAACTCATTCCTTACCAGCCATGTCAATATCATAGAGTCTTTGCCGATACCCTTGAAACGTTTCCTGATAAACTCAAGCTGGCTCAGATGAATCACCCTCTTAGGCCCTGTAATTTAATAGTATTTTATCATCGTATCACATATAAACAGGTTCTGTTTGCGACAAAAATAAACAGCTTTTGGCACTATGTGCTTCAAATTCTATACCATTTACTGGAGCATCTTTCTGAATTCTATCCTCCCAAATCTTCCATTGGTGTATCTGAGTAATAAAATGCAATAAGAACTGAGGGCAAAGGCAATAAGAGTTTCTGCTGTTCAACTGCAAGGCATCTCATAAGTTCCTTACCTTAGCACCTCCTAAAAGCATGGTTGTAACACTGAAAATGACATGCGTGATAGCCAGAACAAATATGAAAATGTGCAGGTGATGTATGGCTTCAAGAGACAACAGTGGTACTTTTCCCTGTAAGAAAAAATATCACAGAAAGGCTCACATATAAATCATAGAAAGAAACATCACGATTAAAATTTTAGGAAATACACAGTCCAATCTCAAAATAAGAAAAAAAAATGTTGTGATAATTAAGTTGACTTCAGTAACAATATTCCCCATCTAATAGAGTCAAGCGAATCAACAGTACTATCCTCTCTTGGTAGTCAGTATAAATACTACAAAAGTACAGATGAACATGGCTTCATCACATCCTTAGATTAAAAAAATACATTGAAACAAGAAACAATTAAAATTTAAACAAAGTCCCTGTCCACTTGATCTAACCAACATGTGGCATAACAGCCATGAAAGTCTAAAATATCAAATTATCAAGTACTTGCAATTTAACAGGTCTAACCAGCTTTCATGTAAAACACAGACCATCATAAGCTTGAACAAAAAGCAAAAGACAGCATGTGAATGATGAATGTTATTCCAACCCATGATCGACTCACCTTCTTGTTGCAGTGCTCAACGGCAACAGCACTGCCTTCGCTGAGAAGCCGTCTCCCAATTCCACCAAGGACCCCTGCAGCAGCGAAATGCATCTTTGTCGCGCCAGCCTCACCAACTTTCTCATCTGGTTTCTGACACGGCAGCATGTGGTTTGTCCAACCGGCAGGAATGCACGTTTTCTGGATCATCCCCTGGAACACCGTCAGCAGCAGGGAGATGAACCCGAGAAGCATCAGCTCTGCATTATTACACCAAACGCAAATTAATCAGAGCCACAATTATGCAGGAAACTAATCTTCTCTGAAAGTCCTACACGAGATGAAAGGACGAAGATCCCTTCGGGAAAAAAATATGAAAAGGACCAAGACGAATCAGCATCAAGCGTGTCGCGTCGTCACAGAACAACAGAAAAAGTTCCACCTTTGGCCGGTTAGTCAAATAATTCAAGATGCACTTTTACTAGAGAGAACCAGCACACGTCTAGGAATTTCACTATCAAGGCAACCAACTAGACAACTGCCTGCCTGCGAAAGCTTGTGCAGCAATGGCCTCACATTTGGTTTGAACCACGTTATCTCTGGAAAAGGAACGGAACCAAAAAAAAAAAAGGAACGAATTTTCTTCTTCTTGGTAGGAGTAGATGGGAAGCGCACTAAAACGCCGCGCATTTCTAGTTTCCTGCAGACGGACGAGACGGGGAGAAAGAAGAAGAGATTGATGGGGCCAACGTACCTTCTTTGACCTTGAGGAGCGCCTCGTAGAGCGGCTTCTGATTCTTCTTCTTCAGCGTCTGCAACAACACGGTCCCTTCAGATCAGCGTCAGAGACGGAAGAAATGGAACGACTCCGAGCAATGGATCAAGCAGGCAACTAACGAAAGCAGGGATCTTTGGCGACGCGCGTACCTTGCCGAGGTAATGGAGGAACCGCTCGGCGACGAGGGACAGGAGCACGATCACCGAGCAGACCGCCGCCACGATCCACGTCGGCGTGAACTCCAGCGCCGCCGCCTCCGCCTCCTCCCCGCTCCCGCCCGCCATCTCCCCTCCCGTCGCTCCCAGGCACAGACGACGCAACTCCCCCGGTGCCCTGCTCGCGCGCTCGAGTGCGGGGCGAGCGAGGCGGCGGAAGCGAAAGGAAGAGGAACTGTTTGTACGAGAAGAAGTGGTGGTGGTGGTGCTGGTGAATAGTGGGAACCGTCGTCACCGGCGGCGCGTGGGGCAGGAGCGGAGCGGGGCGGAGTGGGGCTGTTGTTTTTTGGTTTCTGATGACGGCGGCGGTTCCGTCGCGTCTTCCCCGAGTAAACAAAGAATCTGGTGCGTTTCTGACTTTCTGCTCTGGGTCTGGGCGGCGCAGTAAAATGCAGTGCAGGGGATGGTAAAACACCAATCAGGAAAGAAACCCCACGCCACGCGCGGCACGCTCCCCCCCCCCCCCCCCCCCCCCCCCCCCCCCCCCCCCTGCCTTCCCATTGCGAGAGAAAAAACGTGGGGTCCGCCAGGCTGCCACCCGTAGTGAGAGATGTCCGTTTCAGTGCGAGGTCTGCGGCCGCACTGTCAATGACATATTCACACGTGCCAGATCTTATCTGAGAATTATCCCAGCGGCGAAAATAAAATTTTCTCACTTACCACCTGCACTTTTTTACGTTATTTTGATCTCGGTTTTATTTTGTATATAAATTGAGAAAAAAACTAAAATTGAGAAAAGAGAAATGTGAAGTGCGAATGACAAGTCGAGAAAGCTGAAGTTTAAAATGACAAGTAAATTGAAACAGAGGTAGTAGATATTTGTAAAACAAATATATAATATCTGTTTTAAGAAAAAACAGTAAAAACCATTTCCATGCTTTTAATCCATTTTTTGCACTTTTAAAGTTTTGAAAGCTTTGGCTTATCTTATTAAGCGTAAAATGCTGAATATTCACAGGTGCGGAAACTAAGCGCATGCTTTGTCACTGTGCTATTTGGTTGCGTGGCTTTCTTTTCTGGCGTGCTTTCTTAACTCGAGTCATCTCGCATGCTTTCTTCTTGTCTCGAAGAAGACAAGACGACTAGATGAGCGGTGGACAGCAAGAAACAAACAAGCTGAGTTGGTGAACTTGATAAAAGCTCTTAAAAAGCGCATAATGCTATTCTAGACGTGCCTTGGGAGTAAGTGAACCCTGATTTGATGATTAAGCACCGGGAATCACTGCGTGGAAGTGGTCCCTGGTCCGTGCGTCCAGGGCCTCCAGGCCTCGAAGCCGACCTCTGCCGGTTGGTCGGTCGGTCGGTCGGCTTGTGTGCGGCTTCGGCCTGCGCCAGGTGGATGCAGCCGGTGATTCTGAAACCGGTGTGCGTGAAACCAGCAGCGCCACGCGTAGTAGGCGGAAAGAAAGAGGCTGACGGTGGGCCTGCCGTCCAGGTGGGACCGCACTGTCTGCATCATTGAGGCTTCGAGATTGGTTGGCACGTGACGTCGATCGGCTCCATACGCGTCGGTCAGCAACTGACTCCCATCAAAATTCAGATCCTCACCAGTGGGGCCGCCTAACATGTGAGCGTAGACCTAGTAGTACTGTAAAGGCTCGTTTGAAACGCAGGAATTCAAAACACAGGAATAGAATAGAAATGAGCTTGTAAAACACAGAATTGTAAAACACAGGAATTCTATTGGAGTGATCGTTTAGATATGGTGTAGGAAAAACAAAGGAATTTTATGAGAGTGAAATCAATCTTACTTCTTAATCAACTGAGTTATCTAATTCATTTTTTTATCTTCCACACATCCGTTTGACCGACGGCTCAAAGCATCCATCCAAAACGAAATCACATACAGATGGGCCAGCAAATCATGATCTTATCCCATCGTCAACAGACATTGGTGGCGGGCTTGCGCAGCTGCGACAACTCGATTCGGCAATGTGTTGAGATGGTAGTGCGATTTGAACACGAGCCGCGGCGGAAGCTCGATTCTGCTAAGAGCGACGACGGCATCGTGATTAAGCACTTGGGATGCCATGGCTTCGTCAAGCAAGAAGTATGCGCTAGTTTCGCTCGCCTGCTTCGGCAATTAGCTCACGATGTGCCTCGATCCTACGCGAAGGGACAGAAAAAAGAGCTCCGAGTGGATGCAAGAAATCCTGCAAATTTCCTGTGAAAATGCCCCCATGGGAAAGTTTCCTACACTTTTCCCATGTCTCAATCCTATGTTCCAAAAGGTGCTACAGGACCAAATCCTATAGGAATTAGAATCCTATGTTTTTCCAATGAAAATCCTTTGATCCAAAGGACGCCTAAGCTGTGAGTCGTACAGTCATACTGTATGTAGTACTTGCCAAGTGGACGGCAAGTTTTTCGTTTGGAGTAGTATACGTAGACGGCAAGGAACCCCTTCGTCCATTTTCGAGCCACTTGTCAGTTTGACTCACCGATAACTTAGAAACAAGAGACTGCGGCTTTGGCCAGCAAACAAAATGATGGATGGCCCAACAATCAAGCCCCCGTGGCTATCATGTGTTCGTCAATCGTAGTCTCAATTGTCAAATCTTCGCAAGACGCACAGAACGGCACAAACGCCTGGACCTGCTGCGCCAAGTTGCATCTTGGCAAGATGCGCAGCTAAACTTGCACGAGATTATAAAAGTCGCATCAAGGATCCATGGCCTTTCGGGCAAAAAATTAATGATGCCTCTCCGAAGGGGAAATGACATGAATCATGATGCTTACCATGATCAAGGAAACCAGGCGTGCCTCGACGTCACAGTCGGATTTAATCAGCGATCCATTAAACTACGTATCAAAAGGACTGGAAGAGAGAAAGCAAATGATAAATCACTAGGCAGTAGCTTATGCGTACGTAGCTTATCCACTGATCAAGGATAAGTCCGTCGCCCTCCTTGTGTACCTATATTCCACTCTCCTTCATGAATCAAAGTGTTTCTGAACACTTGCAGCATTGCACAAACCGAAGGCGTAGTTAGCAACATCACAATGTACTTGCAAACACGACAATGCTGCTGCACGAGATAACACAAGTGACAGCTACTTCATATTGCTAACATGCAAGTAGACAAGCACATGGCGTGCTTTGCTCGCTAGGCAATCAATAATATTGTGGAATCTCTGCCAACACCCTCAAAATGCAGTCATGAATTCAAATCAGTGCATCCAGTCCATTTTAGACCCAGCAGTTCAATCAATGTGGTAAGAAAATAAGAGATGCATCATTTGCACCGGTGGATGATAAAAGGTCAGGCTCCGACACCATTTCCAGCATAATGAATTTGATCATCCTAATATTTGCGCCAGCATACAAAGTGATCAAAATGTGTAAAAATTGAATGATAAATGAAGTTATAGATCCAATAGAAGTGTGGGAGGCACCCGAAATCAAGCTAGCTGAATACTACTAATTCTTTCTACACTACTAGTATAATGACACCCCAGTCTGCTGATGTACAGACTAAGAATATATACCTCTATGATATTATTGATTATATAAACTAAATAACAATAAGAAAGATTGCAATCCTAGTATCAGTGTAGCAATTGAGACACATGCACATGCACCTATCGTTGCAGAGGCTGGAATATTGAAATATATTCCCATTTCTAAAAAAAGCAACTGAGACACAAATACAGATATAGTACCTAAAGTGTATTCAACACTTCTGATCGTTGAACATACCACTAGTTAATAGACCATCCTACTTCAACATGGTACCAGGAGTACACTTTCCACACAGGTTCCTTCATGATTTCTGATATTCTCACTTGCTAAGTACCTACCAAGAAAAAGACAGGTGAACATGGCTTCAACACCAAGACTAAAACATCATTGAATACATGAACAAAAGAAATATCATTCATTTGTTATATCCGTCTTGTGCATCAGTAGAGGCTGTGGAAGTCACATGAAGTACATAGGACCAATAGAAAGTAGCAACCCTTTTCCATGTGCTTGCACGATTAATTCAGAAAAAGACTAAATAACTGAACTACATGCTCTTCAACACTTCTATCTTGAAAAAAGAGTTAAACAAATCATCCAAGATTGTTAATGGTGCTAGTGCTAAAAACTTCCATCCTATTTCTTACCACATGATAGCTCCTATTATTATCACTTGCTACGTAGCACATCTGAACAAAGGTCAGAGGAACCAAAACTGAAAATTCACGGAAAACTTAAATGAAGAAAGGAAAGGCCATTCATTTGGGTAACCAATGTTATGACACACTAGCAATGGAAGCCATCTGAAAATTTGTGAACTTAACAATATTTGATGTATAAATAGCCAAACCGAACATATTGACACACTGACTATTTTACGAAAATGAACGGGGATCCCAGCCTAGTGTTTTGATAAATGACAATTCATGAAGTCAACAAAAAGAAAAATGGTGTAAAGTCAGTTTCTCGCAGAGCAGGAAGAGCTTGTTCTGGAAGAGTGAAAATTCTTCTATTTTCTCTATACTTTTGCTCTTCCTTACAAGCATTACAAAGAATTGCGCAGGGAAAGAAAGGTAAGAGCTGACACCATACCTAATCGCCTAAGGACGGTTGAACATTAGCAGGTCAGCTACCAGAATTCACTACAAGAGCACTTCCCACCCTCAAAATGGTGAAAACGACTAGCATCTCTCACAACAATCTTCCTCTGTGTAATTTCACTGATTAACTTCATTACTGTATGACAGTCCCCACAAACCCGAAGATTTTTTACAATCCGGATCACAGACCCTGGAGGCGACTTGAGTATGCCAAAAGCCACAGCCAGCCTCTCACTGTGCAAGAACAGATGCTGCTCCTTTTCATGCTCTTCCAAGTCATGCATCACAGAACTAGTATCAGGAACATAACCCCTCTTGCGCATTTCTGAGACCAATTCAGCAAGAAAATCAGTAATTTCTTCTCTAAGATCAAGTGGAACCTCGCCAGCATGAAACAGACGGAAATCCTTTCCAGCTTCAGTCCAGCTGTAGCCAGGCTCTTTTCTTATGCCCATCTCAGCCATGAGTTTTCTTACCTTGGCCACATAATCCCATTTGCCATTCACTGCATAGACGTTGGATAGCAAGATATATGTTGAAGGATCTTTTGGTCTCAACTCTAGTAACTTATCAGCAACTCTCAGACACATTTGAGAATCATCGTGCTTCTTACAGGAGCTCAACAGGGCGCCCCAAGTAGCTTCATCTGGCGCATACGGCATAGTTGTGATTAAGTCTTCAGCTTCTGATAAATATCCCGAGCGACTAAGAAGATCCAGATAGCAGGTATAGTGCTGCAGTCCAGGATTGATGCCATAGTCCCGCTTCATTGAGTCAAAAAATTGCCTCCCTTTCTGAACAAGACCAGCATGACTACAAGCATAGATCAACCCGACAAATGTCACCTCATTGGGCTTGACTCCTGCAAGAACCATCCTGTCGTAAAGAGCTAATACCTCTTCAGCTCGACCATGCTGCGCCTCCCCAACAAGAATTGTCGTCCATGATATGACGTCACGGATTGCAATCCCCTCAAAAACTTCCCTAGCAGATTGTATGTCACTGCATTTGGAGTACATGTCAACCACTGCATTCCCAACGATCATACCAGACAAGAACCCAAATCTCACTGCAAAACCATGCAGCTGCCTGCCCAGCATAATTGCAGCCAGGTCAGCTGCCCCGCCGATGACAGTCGACAACACGAACGCGTCATCGATCCTGACACCATCTCGCCTCATCTCGACAAACAGGTCCACTGCGCTAGCATTGTCTCCAGCCTTCACGAACCCAGAGATGAGCGCGGTCCATGTGAACAGGCCGCGCCAAGGCATGCTCCGGAAGAGCTGAAGCGCCTCGTCGGTACGGCCACCTGACGCGTATCCCGAAACCATCGCAGTCCACACGACGCTGTTCTTGGCGCCGATGCCGTCGAACACCTTCCGGGCATCCTCGAGCACGCCGCACTTGCAGTACATGTCGACCAGCGACGACCTGATGACGTCGTCGCCGCTGTAAGGGGAGGCGAGGAAGTGCGCGTGGAGCTGCCTGCCGAGGCGGAGGCTGCGCAGCCTGGCGGCGGTGGCGGCGAGGGAGGCGATGACGAAGTGGTCCGGGCGGAGCGCGTCCTCGGAGAGCATGCGGCGGAGGATCGGGAGCGCGCGCGCGGGGGCGGACGAGCGGGAGACGGCGGCGAGGAGGGAGGAGTAGAGGTACAGGTCCCGGCGCGGCGTTTCGTCGAACAGGCTGTGGGCGTCGGGGAGGAGGCCGCACTTGGCGTAGGCCGAGACGAGGAGCACCGGGGAGGGAGGGCGGCGGGAGACCCCTTCCTTGAGCAGAAGCGCGTGGGCGCAGCGGACCGCCGCCGGCGAACCCGGCGCCTGGGCGAGGACGGCGGCGCGGAAGGCGGTGGGAGAGAGCATGCATGCATGGATGTGCTGGTCTATTGTGACGTTATTCACGAGCCCATCTGAACCTTTCGTCTATTGTGGACGGCTAGGATTTCGTCCTGTCGCAACTGTCTCGCCCGAACCTGAAGAGACGGCGCCGCTTCCTAGCCAGAGGATCCGTGATCAGACCCCCTCCGCCACCGCCGCTCGACGTACGTGGAAACTCCGGTGGCTCACCAGCGACCGTGCCCACTGGCTGGTACCTTTTTCTCGCTACCTTCTCTCTCCTGACGTGTTCTATGTCATGCCTTCGTCTTCGTGGATGCTGCAGTGGTTCATGTGCAACAATGCAGTGCGGTGCTATGCAGTCTTGCAGGACACACTTGCTGATTTTATTGTCCAGTCGTCTGCAAGCAATGTGCTGAGACGACGGCCTTGTTATGCCGTATGTTATCATGGATCTTCGGATAACTCTCAGCTGTCAAATTCCTCAAGCAAAATGAATGAATAGCACCATGATCAGTCTCACTGTCTGAACGTGGACTGCATTTCCAATGTACAGAACTTTCGGTGCAGAGTTTGTGCTGGAGAAACCGTAAGGTTCTTCAGGCAAGCCCTACCCCTGCACTGGAAATGCCACGAGGACAGAAAAATTAGAGTAGTGGAGTGATTGATTGAACCAAGCTGGGAACTGCTGCGGGTTATGAACAGGCACCATTCTCTGCAGGTAGTTACTGGCTGCAGCGCATAAACTTCAGCGGTGGTGTGATTCTGAAATGCTGAATTAAGGAACACTTCCATTTGGCCGTAGAGCCCATCGCAAGGTGCGCGATGGTGGCAGTGGAATTCAGTGGTGGAATTAATGCGTGTGCCAGGTTTTTCTCCAGCAAATCCTTTACAAAACAGAGACGTCTTGACAGAACAGAGAGAGCATTGGTTCGCGCATTCTGAACTGAAACCTTCAACGATGTGCTGTTGCAGGAGCGATGTGCAAGGGAGAAAAACAGCGTTCTTTCCAGGTCAAGCAAGTGACAAGTGTCAACGATGCCCGACAAGCTTCGGTGTTTTCCGTCCGGAGTTGAGTGAGGACTTGAGGTCTAAAAACTGGCTACTCCTAGCTAGACAACACGACTACACGAGCGACTGTTCCAACAGTTTACACAGAATGTTCAGAGAGTTCGTGGAACCCTGACTGTATATGGCTATATGCAGCCATTTCTGCATCATGTCAGACATCAGCCTATGACAAGGTGGCACACAACACTGTCGGGGCACTGAGTTTTGGTGGCTTATTAATCTGACGAAGACCAATTAGCAGGGTCTGTGTCCCGAATAACTCACCTTGGTGTGGAAAACTGCGCCTCCTGATTTTACGCATCTGACGGGGATCATCATAGTAGGCTTTTGCAGTGGATGGGGATCATCATGATCAGTGGGCGCTTGAGAGTAACCGAGAATTGTGCAAGTTTGGAGGTTGTGGTGCTTGCCCATCATCACCATGATTTGTCAAACGGAATGTGTACATTGGGTCGAAGCTGGACCAGCTAGCACAAAGATACCTCATGTCATGAATCATGATATAGACAATGCTAGCCAGCTTTTTGATCTGCAATGAAGGCGTACGATATGTTGAAGCCCAGAAAGAAGAGATGTGATCTTTCGCGTGGGATGGTATATATACCAGGTAGCTATAGGGTATATATCGTAGTAGTTGATTAATTAATCATATATATGCACATATAACTCAAAAGGACAGCACATTAAAATGACAGAAAATAAGTTTAACCGTATATGTTAACGTATTGGCCATCTTTTGCACAGCTTATTTCTCAGCTCCTCCACATATATAAATAAACAAAAAAAAATGTACCAGACATGAGGATTCTACAGCAATTTCTTGTTCAGCTGATTTTGAGAATAAACTAAACAGTATCAATGAGCATAACCTGTTTTTCACTAATTTTCAAATAGGATGTGTTTTTCAACAAGGAAAATTGCAGCAAACAGGGTCATATCTATTTCCCATCCTTATTTAGATGGTGATCAATCAAATTTTTTGAATCAATGGCATGTTTACCGCTCTTGATTTCTACAAATTGGTGAATGTTTAATAGCATGCAATGCAAAACGCCCATTTCATCCAACATCAACTTGTAACAATTATTAATGATCGAGAATAATGTAAAAAAAATCAGTACGAAATAATAATAAAAAATGGAATATAATCATAAAGCGCATGGCATGTGTTCTCACTTTACAATTGATCATGCATGGTAAGTATAAGGTTCACTAGACATTCTTTAATATGGTTAACTCTTTTTGTACTTTGTCCAACTTTCATCAAATGCTTTCTCGATACAAAGAAAAGGTTTTCCATGCTCTCACGAATGTACAAACCATCACAGCTCAGGTGGTTAGCTTAGGTTCCTTATGTTGTAACCTACCAGGGTTCAAGTCATGGACTCGGATCATTCTATCAATAGAAGGCGACTTCCCCTTGACAGCATGTTCATATATAGGGATGATCATACATAAAAAATGCTCTCACGAATGCTAAGCAATACATGCATGATATGAGACTCTTATAGTTATCCAATACATGAATATTTCAGGCTGTGTACTTGTGTATGATTTTTTTAATAGCCCTGCGCATTCTTCTTATTTCAGCTATATATCAAAAATGAAATCGCAGGCAAGTGTGTTAACTCAAAATGATTCACGAGCCCAAATTATGACTTTGCTAACCTGCCACAGTAAGATATGTGTTAGTACTACAAGAGTTGTGCTCTTTCCCGACAGTTATTTTCTAGTGGCCTACAGTTTCCTTGTTCACTAGTATTATTTTTGAGTGGCCAACAGTTTTTCTAGTACAAAGTGATATGTTTCCCTACAGTTTTAGCTAATTACCAACAACCTTATTCCCTACAAGCTTATCACCCACAGGTACAATATTGACTTACCAAATATACTACAAACTGTTGGCCATTTGGAAATAAACTGTGGGGAAAACTTAGATGTCTTGTAGTAGTGATCAGTACAAGAAGCTCAACATGCATTCACTTTTTTGTTGTTGTTTGCCACTCAACATGCATTACAGAAAGGATGTTGAACTTCATGTCCTATTTGGCCAAAAAATAGAAGGATTGAAGGAACGAGTTAATCAGACTATTTCGATTGCTAACACCAAACTAAAGGCATTTGCATTTGGATCATGGTGTCCATCTTTTATAATCTTGCGAATGGGCATTGACATCCTTTTTTAAGGTTTGTTATTGAGAAGAACTACAGAAAAAGACATACAAATCTCGCTTACCTGTTCTGAAAAGACCAAGCTATCAGCATGGATTATTCATCTCATCTGCAATTAGCTGGAAACCCCAGATTCTACAATTAACTAGCTATTTGTTCTTTCTCCCTGGCTATGCATGCCACCATGCATCATGCATGTACAGTGGAGCCTCATATAACAAGAATGACAGACTAAGACTATGTTGAGAAAAAAAAAATCTAGATCGAGCATCCAAAAAGGAGGACCCATCTCCATTGAACTATATACCAAAAACAAAACCTCAGTAGGTAGCTAGCCTTTTGATCATCTGCCAAATAGATTGCCTTTTCTTCTATCAGTCAGACAGAATATAAATCCTCGCAAAAAAAAAGACAGAATATAAATCCAACAGAAAGAGCATATCTCATTCTTACCCGTGACTACGCATCTTCAGTTTGCCTTCTATCCTCCTTTCTCCAGCATATATAGCAGACAAAACAAGACACATATGCTCACTACTGTCAATACCGGTCAAGTAACTCACAGCCATGACCAAACACTGTTGCAAAGGTAAAGTACAGCTGCTGCAATAATCTCAAGGAGTATTTCATCGCTGCACCAGCCAATCCTTAACTCAGGCTGGAAAAATACAAATCCTGTGGGCACATGCATGCTTTTATCCGACACCCACCACCTGCAAAGTCTTCGTCCCAATTATGCTGAAAGAAACAACCCCTTCTGCAACGGTCTCCGCCCAATCATCTACACATTATTTCATGTGCAATGCAATTTAACTATCAAAAGAAAATGTTCTAAATCTTTTGGGAAATTAATAAAAATACAAATGGAATCAGGAGTGAGCTGACACGTGCATGCTCCTGGATTTTAAGCTGGTATATCAATATGCTTACAAATCATCTATCCTTCAGCGTTTCTGAATCCTGATCATATTTTCAGTCATCGTATATATAAAGTTACATATATACTACTTTGGCATGATGCATGTGGACTATTAAAGGGCATATGTGTGTTAGCCTACTCTGATGGCAGGTTTTCAGAATTAACTGAGCTCACTTAAAACTGGAAGTGTTGTAATCTTTGGCCGTCGTGTCGGGGGCCTGGTTCCAGTTCCAGCTGAGCTTGTCAGCGACTGAAGAAGGCAGCGGCGGCGCCATAGGTAGCACGCCAAGCGGCGTCACCTGTGGCATCGGCTGCGGCGAGGGAAAGAAGTAGCTGCCCGTCGCGGCCGAGAGATGGTTGGCGTAGGCTTGGCTGTGACCAACCAGCGTGTTCAGCTCGTCGCCGGGTCTAGGAGCGCCGGCCATGCTGAGCAGCGAGTATGTGGGGGCAAGGATGGCGGCGCCTTCTGTTGGCGTAATCACCGGTAGCGAGTTCGCCGACGACGCAAAATCCCGTGGTCTTGGGGGAGGCAGAAGCTGCGGCACATTGTGCGCGGTAACCACTTGGTCCATGATGGCCGGAGCTGACGCCGACGAGCACTCCCCTAGAAGTAGATGGAAGCTGGTGGGAATGGGATGCTGAGACGGTGACAGTGGAGAGGACGCTGGGGACGACACGTACTGCCGACCGGTGCGGGAGGAGGTGCGCCGCCCTGAGGAAGCTTGGGTACTGGAGGAGGACTGGCCATGGCCGTCGTCGATGCCGGAGCGCTTGTAGACGCGGCAGAGCGAGATCTCAGGCTGTATGATCACCGTAAAACAAAATATTAGTGCTCGTTAGCCTTCTCTTGAAAAAAAAAAGAAGCAACTAGAGAAAGAGAATCAGCAAGTCAGCACTGCCAAACATTAGAGAAGAGGAGTTCGTAAACAGCAAAGAAACACAGATTGAGTGAAGTGGCTATAGCATCAATTCGTCAAAAAAGAAAACTTTAACCATCAAGTACGTGTTTCAATTAATTCAGATCCTATAATTTTTCTAAGGAATTGAACTAATAATCACTTGAAGACGCAAAGATCGATCTTGCAGAATCTGTAGGACATGTAACTTTGCAAGTGGTATCTAGCTAGGAGGGGAATTCTAAAGCGCTAGCGTAGCTTTTGTACATGTCTGGTGGCTACGCACATATATGTGCCAAAAAGAACAAGCGGCAAAAAGCAAACCCTAAACTCGTAGATCTGGAAAAAGAAAAGGAAAAGGCATCTTGCATGTTCATACAAATCATGCGACCAAAGTAAAAGCACCCAACGAAAAGGGGACCAAATGATTAGCAATCAACCACACCAGTGTTAAAAAAGAACAAGCTGCATCTTGCTTGATCTCACCAATTGTGACCAACAAAAAAATGTATTTGGAAGCAACCGAAAGAACAATGAAGCAAGCAAGAAACACTGCAAAATGATTGGGCCCATGGAATGGAAGCCCTAATCGTGCGGGAGTAATTTGGGCGCCGTAGTTCACCTTGTGGGTCAATGGGTCGGCATCGGTGGCCGGCGGTGGGAGGCGGTACTCGTTCATGATCCAGCTGCTGCGGACGCCCTTGGGCGCCTTGCCGGAGTAGAAGACGAGCGTCTTCTTGAGCCCGATGGGGCGGTTGTTCTCGCCGCGGATCATCCGGTCGGCGCCCGTGGCCTTCCAGTACCCCGACGCCGTCACCCGGTTCGGCCGGTCGCCGTTGCGGTACTTGCGGTCCCTCGGCACGTAGAAGAACCACTCCTTCCCGCCCATCACCGCCATTGCTGCGCCGCCGATCGAGATCGAGCAAAGCAGGCAACAATTAGCCAGGATCGGGGCCATTTCGGCCGACCGATGAAGCAGATCGACTCGTGGTAGTTAATTAGTTAGTTACCGGGGAGCTCCCATGGATCGAAGCGGTAGAGGTCGAGGTCGGCGATGAGGTCGACGTTGAAGCGCTTGCCTTCCACCTTGCGCCGGAGGTAGAACTCGATCAGCTCCTCCTCCGTCGGGTGGAACCGGAACCCCGGCATCACCAGGTCGTTGTCGTGAGAGTCCCCGCCCTCCCCGCCGCCCACCAAAGCCTCGCTACTCCCACCACCAGCTCCTCCTGCCGCCGCCGCCGCAACGCTGCCGGCCGCGCCGTGCCCGTCCTCGAGGTCCCTGCTCATGGCATAGCTCGCGCCGGCAGCCGGTTAGCTAGGGCAGCGCCGCGGGAGCAGTAGAACTAGTAGGAGAAGGCGGGGAATTTTGGGGGTGCGAGAGCTAGTGGAGAGAGGATAAGAGGGTGGTGCTTGCACGATTGATGAATCAATGAATGAGGTGATGATATATACCGGAGTGGAGGTTTTGGTTACTGATCGGTCCTTGTTATTACTATATACTATACTGCTCAGTACCCACTTGGTGATGGCTACCGCCCTTCCACCGCTAGGCTATTGTAGAAGCTATGAGTATGTGTTATTTGGGGTTCCGGCCTTAAATGTTAATTTTGCAGAAAAATCGATCGTTTTCTAGGTAGTGTGTTGCCACGTCTTGTTCAATTAAAGTTTATGTACTGATAACTTCTTTTCCAGGCTATAAGATTCAATGTTTTGTAGTTTTGAGCAACCTTTTGCTTTAATTCAATGACATGTACTCCATTTGGAAAAAAACGTTTGGCATCGGTGCACATTTGACCACTACTTTTTGGGTGTAATGTAATTAATTATAACATGTAACCAGCCGGGTGGCCCGCATTGTTATCAACAATCCAACTATAGTGTTGTGTCATATTGGATGATTTAGTAATTTATCATTCTTATTTTTTCCACCGCTAGTATTTTTGGTTGAACGTTATTTAACGGTAATTCGTAATTTATAAACTTGTATATAAGAAATTCAGAAAGCTTGAGGAGGGTAAGTTTTACGCTTCCAAGTTGTCTAACAGTAGTATGTTATTTTACGCTTCCAAGCTGTATATATATTTTGAGTCCTGCTGATAATCAAAGGGTTTTTTTTAAACAAAATACCGATCCAAATAAAGCCAACTTAGCTGCCACATTATCTAGCCTTGTAGCTTCTCCCTAGATGCTACTCCTTCTTCAGAACCACCTCACCACATTATAAGTACTGTCACATCGATCCAATAGTAGTTTCACCCGTGATGAGAAAGAGATATTCGTGATTTTTAAACTCAAATTAATATCCGTCGTATTGGTCCTGATATTTTGGATTGTGACAAAACCAAATAAATTGATTTTCAAGATCCATCATTACTGAAGTGAATATATACTGGATGACTGCCCAAAAAAATCATGATTTTTAGACTCGAACATAGTTGATTTCTCATGCTCGGACTGTAAAAAGAACATATATATAGATTGATTTTAAAGATATATACATCTTTTTTGGGGGTATATATTGGACAAGTGAGCTTGCTCTCAGCTTTTTCTTTTGCTGGAGTCTCACAGTTATCTAAGGACTCACGTCGTATAATCCAAATATATTCTTATCTAACAAACCTTTGGATAGTTTGACGTAAACCATTACCCGTCTTACACGTCAGCGACCTTTTAGGGATAAGTGGTTGCAAGATCGAGTGGGAGCTAGATGTGGACGAACAGCAGCTACAATATATACACATTGAGCGGCTGTGCAGGTAGTGTAAATTGTACACGGGACCTGTTTATACATGGCCCCTCTAGTGTGGCAGAAAGGGGCCGAGGGGGTGGTGGAGTTAAAGAGGAGAAAGAGACTAGCCAAGATGAGTACAGCTTTGGGCGGCTGCCTCTTCCGAACCTTTGACGTGGATGCCCTGTATTTTTCAGCTGAACATTCCAGTCATATATCTAGGTTCTCCTGTCTTCTTCGTGGCATCTTTCTCACTGCCGTTAAGAAAAAGAGAACGTTTCCCCACACTGCAAACAAAGATAGCTAAATGATGTGACCCAAATCTATGACACATTTCAGCTATGCACTGTCACACACATTGTCAGGAGAGTCAGATCTAGAAGGTGGCAGGTCAGAACAGCAGTGAAACATGGTCAGCTTTTGTTGGAGAATGGGAGAAGGCTGACAATTTCCGGTAGCACACATGCACGCATGGGGGAACGGCTCATATGTGCAAGGGTGGTCCATGCATGAAAGCTAGCGGGCGGTGGGGTTGATGGTGTCAAACGATGTGAAGTGATAATACTCACTCGCATACTTGTAACTGTAAGAGTTCACAGATGTTTATGATCAAAGACCACTTAGAGAAACGAAACAAATGACATGCTGCAAGCATTCAACATGTTCTGCACTGTCACAAATATCAACTAAGTTCGAAAATGTATTTACCATATGGAAAACTCATGAGAGAGGGGACACAGAGGAATCACAATTATGAAAAGTGACCATTTCCGGTGGGGCTTCTACTTTTACAGCCAAAGAATGTGTCAGTACGAAACTCTTCAAACGTAGGTATGTGAAATACGACATTCATACCTGATCTGAGATCTGACCTGCTAACGTAGCGCTATGGTACTCTTTGTTCGTCCTATTCTGCAAACGTACTGACGACCAAGCCACCATGGCATGTTATGTGGTCATATGCCTTCCGGTCGCTGGACGAGCGTGTATGCATGATGCGCCGTGTCTCTGGCAGGTCAACCCAAACGCATTGTCTTGTTGCATGTATATATGGGGACTGGTGCATTATTTATTCTACATAAGTCAAATATGCATGCATAAGATCAATCTACCATCATCATGTGACACTAGTATATGTGAGAGACTGATGGACGAGGATCGAACTGTGCCAGGCCCAGCACGCATGGAGACGCTAGAATTTGCTGGAGATGGGTTTGACTTTTTTGCACGCGGCTGTTAGCTTATATTGTCGTTTTCTGATAGATCTCGCTAGATCATAACTGTATCTGTCATGACACCTAATTAATTTTCTCTCTCCCCTTGAACCAACTAGTGAAGAAAAAAAATTATCGGGGTTCGTATGGCCCAAATAAGGTATAGGATAAAGTCTATTTTACTCCTTCAAAGTTTGGGCATAATTCAGATAACCTCTTAAAATAAAATTTGGTTTACTTTACTCATAATATTTGCTAAATCAGCTTATTTTTCAACTTTTTTTCCAATCCAAAGCAATTTCTTCGCTAACGTGGACTCATGTCAAAATGTTTTGTTAATGCAATTTAACACATGATTATTCATACACGACGCTAGCTCATGAAAGCAACTATTAGGGCAAACTCTTGGGTGGAGATTGTCGAGGATAGCTATGCCATTGTAGAGGGAGACATAGAGAGATTAGGACAAACTCTTGACTGGAAATCGACAAGGACGGGCTAGCACCAACTTGGAATGCATGTGTGTCTGAGCAGAGACTGTGAAATTGCCTTGACATAACTCCACGTAACTGAAACAACATTAGATTGGACAGAAAGGTGAAAAGTGAGTTAATTTGGCAAATGTTAGGGGGGAAGTATATATGCTGCAAGCGCCATGCATTCTAGGAAATATTTCAACAATTAATTTATACACTTTCCTTTGAGGTGATGTATATTCATGCATAAAACATAGTATGATGAGATATATCCCACAATAAATGAGACTGTAGATAATGCAATTTGGATATTGATATTTGCTACTATATTTTTATAAATTATACGTCATATGTCACAGGGGATGGGCAAAGTTCTTGGTCTTCTGGATCAAAATTAGAGAATCACTACTAACAATATTATTTATTAGAGAAGATAATATGTCTAGTAAATTTTCTCGTCTTATTTTTTAATCATATGGGTTTCATCTGTGTACGACAATTTTTTATAACCTTTTACAAAGCATCATGGTGTATAAACACATCTCTTGAAAAGACATTTAATTTACTAGAAATTAATTCAAATGTTATAACCACATCTATGGTTTATTCATTGTTTCTCCATATTCGATTCGAAAAATAAATCGATTTGGATATCATCACAAACTCCAGTATGGCTCTTTAATTTGATATATATTATGAAAAAGTATATTCTTCATGACACATCTGATTACGTTAACCTTATATTTATCAATCTATGTGACTTTTTTGGTTGTTAATGGACAAGAAGTGTTGAATTAGGACAGCACCAAATGGACTTATATAATTTTGGATCAAAAGAAATATTCAGAAACATAACCATGCAAGCGACACTTGTGGTCTACACATTCAACCGACAAATCGTGCAAACGAGTCTTTTCAATTTATGATGGTGTTTCACTAGCTATCAGCTGACTGAACGAAAAATGAGGGCTCTATTATTCAGTTAAGCAGGGAGAATGAGTTCAAATTCGACGTTGATCCCTCCATTTATTCTGTAATTGAGGTGTTTTTTTGATCAGGCATGGTAAATAGTATATAAATCAAGAATGGGCCAGATCACACTGAAATATAGTTCAACAATTGACCCACAACAACTTTCAGTTTTAACAGCCAATAGGCATGTATAGAAAGTGCCATTTTCAGATGATCGATCGCTTTCAGAAATTTTATGTTACAAAAAATGCCAGACAATTGTAGGATGTTGCAGTAGCAATACATACTCTGGTAGCCTCGGGTTTCAGTCCTATTTAAGAAATGGAATGCTGGTAATTCCACAACATAGACCAGAGTTCCAAGTTGAGGCTTCCCTCTGTATGAGCCACCGTCTGAATTGAACATCATATTTCACTGTGTTATTACTGTCGTACAAAAAAAATGCAAAATCATTGGCAAAGTAGTTGTACACAAAAAACGCGTCGAGTGATTTTGCAGCACACTCCTACTTCAGCAAATAAAACCGACGTAAAGGGAGGCATTCAATTCCATCGGTGAGGTGGATGCGAGCTCATGGATCATGTACACTACGGGCCCTTGTTTGTTCGAATAATTAAATGTGTAGCCTTGCCACACTACTTCACTTACTCGACCCCATAACTTGCACTTTAATTCCGGCGGTGAGGCCGTTCCCGGCCGCCGGCGCCGCGCTTTAATGCGAGCACGGTGGTCGATCGGTGGACCTGTTACCGCGGGGCCGGCCGCCGGCGAGACAGCCCATCATACTCGGGGCTCCCGGCCGTGTCGTCACGCGCTCATGATCGCATGCATGAAGGTGATCTATCGTCTCGGTCTCTTTTATATGGAGCTTTGACCCATGCTGACTTGAACCAGACAGCTGCCCAGTCGTGTTGACTTTTCTCCATTGCATCGTCACTTGAACTTTGTGGCCGCGGGCGAAAGTCGAAATCTTCCATTCGTTCATGTGGCAAGAAATCGGGCAACGTGCGACCATGGAATAAACTCTCCCAAGCTTCCTCCGCCTAGACGGTGAGTTCCTCTCTGACGCCGCCGTGGAGCTCGTGGAGATGGGTCTTTTAGGGGCCTCTTTGCAGGAGAGCTCGTCGGCTGGCGAATCTTGGTGGTTCATCAGCTTTTGGTCCACGGATGCGGCTGGCGACTCTTGCTTTGGAGGTTGCCGGCTGGCGGATCTTGCTTCGGAGGTCGTCGGCTGGCGCTGGTGGCTTTGCTGCGGCGGTCGGCGTTGTGCCTGGCGGCGCGGAGCCTTGGAGTCCCAGGGGCTTCTTTTAGTTTATTTAGTTTTTTAGGGACCTCTGTGCAAAGTTGGTAGCTGTCTTCTGTATTCTTTCGGGACCTTCTTTTTGCATGTACCTCTCACGCGTGGTGACACAAAGGTAATGCGACGCTCCTCGTCGCACATCGGATCTTGATGATCTGGTGATCTCTCGATGGACGCGGCTTTTCTTCTGCGTATAGGTGTAGGTTTGTGTCGTGTGTGTTGGAGTTTTTTTCATCTTTGTATGCACGGACAGATACTACATTTATACTCAGATTAGAGAGGTTTAAAAAACATGCAGTAGTACGGTTGACTGCTGTTAAAGGGATGACAAGCGGAAGTCTGATTTTCTGTCTCTTTCTTTTCCTGAGAAAAGTGAAGTTAAAATGTTTCGTGGACGTACACATTGGCTGGCGTTGTCGGGCGTCGATGCTGTGGGACTGTGAAATTGAGCTCGGCTGGATGTTTCAGCCCATCAAAAGAGATGTTCAGGTCCAGTCCATCCTACAGCAGAGTGAGTGAGTGGAAATCTAGCCCATTAGATGTTGGGCCTTGTGCTGGATCAAAGCCCGACAGATCCAACTGTTCATGTTCTGTTTCAGTTTCGCTTACAGCAGCACATTTCCACATCCACGAACGGCATTGACAACATGACCGGAACAAAAATGTTAATTTCACTACGTACGTTATTAAATCGAAGCAAGGTTCCTTGCATGTACTATAGGGTATATCACATCACACCGCCGGCGGGGGCCGGCAGGCCCTGCAGCCACGGGAGCAGCTTGTCGTGGACGAGGTCCGGGCGGTCGTCGTGCGGGCAGTGGCCGACGCCCTCCAGCATGTGGAGCGTCACGTTGGGGAGCTCGGACGGCAGCTTGGAGAAGAACTTCCCCACGGGCCCGTCGATCGGGGTGAACGGGTCCCGGTCGCCCCACAGCACCAGCACGGGCACGTCGGACAGCCTCGGCATCAGCGCTATCGGGCTCGGCCCCGGCGGCCCGGTCACCGTCGACACGAACGCGTCCAGGGCGCCCTCGGTGTCAGCCGGCTCTCTAATGATCTGCGAGCGAGTGTATATGCATACTTTCAGAAACCGAGAGAAGAAAAGGGAAAAAGCATTCAGCAGTCGATCGTGCGCTCAGATTCTCAAAGGCGTGTAAATGGCATCGTCCATGCAACAATCGGGGTGGGAATTCTGAGACTGAAGATCGTATTACCTCGACTAATTCGTCGTCTACAGCGTCTTTGTTCCCATAAACGGAGAGCAAGATGTCCTTCAGATTGTTCCTGATCAGTTCAGACAGAGGCGTACGTGATGTCCATGTTACATTCTCGCAGTACAGTGTTAACAGATATAATCAGACCAAGATAACTGTGCGAGAATTTCAGCTTGCCTGTCTTTCACTCGCTGGAAGAGTGCCGACGCTATGGGCCGCTGTTTGAGCAGGAAGTCAATCAGCCAGAGCAGGGGCAGGAGCAGCTTGATCCTCCAGTCATCCACGATCGCCTTGTTGTTCATGCCGCCGGCGCAGTTCAGCAGGACGAGACCCCGGACGGCACCTCCGGTGGCCTCTGGTCGTGCCGATTATTAGCTCGCAAAGGCCGTTAGATTCTGAGTTACTCCCTCCGTTTTTTAATATATGACGCTGTTGACTTTTTTCGTTATGTTTGACCGTTCGTCTTATTCAAAATATTTGTGTAAATAGCTAAATGTATAGGTTAATCTTAAAGTGCTTTTGATGATAAATCTAATGATATTCATTTCACATTCAAAAGGTAATTATTTAAATCTATATTGTTGGTGAAAGTTTAACAAACAAGTCAACGGCGTCATATAATTAAAAACGGAAGGAGTACTTATTAACAAGGAGAATGCAGAGGCATCAGAGGATTGAGACCTGAGGCAGCAACGACGCACGCAAGGCTCCCGACAGAGTTGCCGACGAGCACCGCGGGCCTCCTGACCACCTCGTCCAGGAAATCCAGTATCAACTGTTTGGCACCAGGAGTAACCAATTGTTTTCGTTAATTAGCAAATCATGCTTCTTGAACATTTCTGACCATGTACTACCACCGACTGAAGCTTGAAGCACGCACTAACCTGAGCCCATGTCTCCATCGTGTAAGCGAATCCAGGAGGCTTGTCGGAGGCGCCGAACCCGAGCAAATCGATCGCGTAGACGGTGTAGGATTCAGACAGCAGCCCGATGTTCCTACGAACGAGCTGATCATCAGTCCGTGGTCTTTGATCCCGAAACGAACAAAGATGTCGTCACGACAATCCGTTCGCCAGATGCCGGGCTCTCGGCGGTTCATCTTCACTCACCTGCGCCAGTGCGCGACGGAGGCGCCGAAGCCGTGGACGAGCAGCACCGGCGGGCCCTGCCCGCGGACGAGGTAGTTCACGCGCATCCCTCGCCACGTCCAGCTGGTGCATCCGCCGCGCAGCTCCTCCAGGGACAGCGACGGCGGCGCCGACGTCGCGGCGGCCGCGGCCGCACTAGTGCTAGTGCTGCTGCCGCCGCCGCCGCCGTTTGTGGCGCGCGTGACGACGCGGGAGAAGGCCTTGGAACCAGAACGGCCATGGCGAGGCGGGTGAGAGAAGGGGAGCGTGGAGCAGCAGCGGCGGCGGCGGCGAGTTCTTGGCGCGACGGAGGAGGAGGAGGAGGAGAGGAGGCGGAGGTGGGCGGCGAGTGCTGCCATATCCACCCCGGCGGCTCCAAGTGGCCAGTGGTCGTCGCGCGTGTTCCGTTGGCTGCCTTTCCTGGCGCGACGGATGGATGGCAACTGTTTTAAGATTCGTGCTTTTTCCCCGGTTTTGGTTTTCACTTGTCCGGGTGCTCCGGTGCTGGAGTGACCCGTGACGGTGTGGACAGACAGACTACAGAGCAGAAATTTGGCTTTCCATGGTGCTACTGTGCAAAGTGTGAACCGTGAAATGAATCTCAACTTTTATTTACTATAATCGAACTATTTCCTTTGAGATAGCAGCAAAATTCTTACCTAAAGAACACAATAATAATTCTTAAAAGAGGTAAATAAATACGCATAAAGATAAAATATAGTCCATCTAGCACTCTGAGGCCACTCGGCCAGGTTTTAAAAATTAATTAATGATTAGCAACCCCAAATAAATAATAATAATAATAGTTTAACAAAAAAACCTGGTGTACTTTGTCTAAAACCAGTTATGATAATGATACATTAGTCCCGATATTGATTATATCCTTAGAGAACCCATTGTATTAAAAAATAGTGACCAAACCGTACTTCTTGGGATTTTCAAAATATAAATGCAACTATGAAACAAGAGGAGAGAATAGTAGCATACTACTACTACTTTAGGTTTTAGGAAAATACAATATTGGAAAATCTGAGGCAGCAAGTTTGAAGAAAAACAACATCCCACAGGTAGATGAAATAGTGAACATATTTACTTTCTATATCATAATAGAAGGACCGAGCGATAAAACATGTTTATTACTAAAGTACAAATATCAATATATAAATTGCAACGACAAGTAGTATGAAAAGCCTAAAAGCTATACAAGAAGCACACGCATAAGTTTAGCATTAAAACACAGACACAAAATGCTACGCACGAGGCGCAACAAACTTCACAAAGGAGGCGCAACAAACTTCAGAAAAACACGGTGATTTCAGCCTAAAGAACTAAAATACAATGCGGAATGTAGTGACAAGGAAAAAGAAGGAAAGAGCAAATGGAAAAGATACCCGCAAAGAAGAAGAAATGAAAAAAGGAGACTCAAATCTTCCCCGAAATGCCCCACGACTTTCTCCCGAAATAAAACCTAACCCCTCCTGCGAGGCTGCGACCCTGTCCTCCTCCCCACCTCGTCTAGTCGCCTTGGCCCCTCTGCACCCCTCGTCTCCGCCGCCGCCCTCCTCCTCGCCGGAACCCTAAATGGACGCCGGCGCCGGCGCGCACTACTCCGCCCGCACCGCGGAGGAGGTCTTCCGCGACTTCCGCGGCCGACGCGCGGGCATGATCAAGGCCCTCACCAACGGTACCCTCCTCTTCCTGTGCTCGGGATTTCGCCTCTCTCACGGCTCCGCTGCTACTGACGTGCCTTTCTCTGTTGCTTGTCGTTGTGTTTTGCGCAGATGTGGAGAAGTTCTACCAGCTCTGCGACCCCGGTGAGTCCGCTCGATCTCCTCGGGTGTAGGGTTTGGGGGCGCCGACACTTTCGTAGTTGCTAGGGTTGGGTCGTTTGGTTTGTCCCTTGGGCGTTCCGAAGCTAAATTTGGTGAATTCGCTGGTCTGGATATGGTGCCCTGTACTTGACGTGAAATACAAGTGGCTTTCGTCAGTGACGTACTAGGTTCGAGCAGTGAGCGATTGGAAGTGTAGATTGGGAAGAAAGTTGGATGGAATTATCGAATTGAAGATTCTGCGGTTCATATGCATTGGTTAGCTTGACTTTTGGCTGGTGATGCCCGTCACCGGGAAATGTAGGAGTTTGTCGTCAGTTTCCGATTTTTGTGTGCTGGGACTCCAAAGTAGTAATGATTCATGATTGCTTTTCTTTGTCGATTTGTTCAATTTTTAGTTGTTTCCACCATAAATGCGACCTACGGCCGTTACCTATTTGCACCACAGGATATGTTTAAAAGCGAGAGGCTGCTTTATTTGTCTCGTACTATGCGTCCAATGTAGCTTCTTTGCTACCCTAGCACCCTGGCATTTTCTGCTTGTTACTTGCACTGTGCTGGGTAAATTATCAAGTACTCTGTACTCTACTTGCAATAGAATATTTTTCTGTATCTACTAACTCTGTTTGTATCAACAGAAAAGGAGAACCTGTGCCTTTATGGCTACCCCAATGAAACATGGGAAGTAACTTTGCCAGCCGAGGAGGTTCCTCCAGAGATTCCTGAACCAGCTTTGGGAATAAACTTTGCTAGGGACGGCATGAACGAGAAGGATTGGTTAGCACTGGTTGCCGTCCACAGCGATTCCTGGTTACTGGCTGTCGCGTTCTACTTTGCGGCGCGGTTTGGATTTGACAAAGAGTCCAGGTAATGGTTCCAGACATTCAAACTTTGCGGTTTCCTGAAATAAGAATTGTTCTATATATGATTTTTTGTCTTCATTTGCTATACCTGCACAAATTTATCTACAAGTTTGTTCTTTTGATGAACACACATGCAAGAATCACAAAATGTAATTCCTCATCTCTACCTACCTTTTTCCATCTGACTGTATGATTAGCTACTCCAAATCCCATAGGTAGCCAGAGCAGAGTGTCTTTTCCTTTAGGAACAACTGTCCTTTTTAAAGGTTTGGTTTGGTTCTTATGGTGCTTTTGAAAGGATTACAAATTCTCTGAGAAATGTTTCTGATTCGGGAAACATCCCTCTAGAATAAAAATTGTTTGGCTCGCTTATTTGGTGGTTGAATGGACTAGCACACACATTCTGTATATGCTCAATCTTGCACGATAAAATATGAATCATATTGTAATATTAATAACACTAAGTCATCAGGTAAAGCTATCTCACTCTATCCTGGAGCTGTTAGTTTGTGCAGATTGTACAGGTATGTACGCATGAGCCAGGCATGTCTTATGGCTCAGTAGCAGAACAAAATAATTAGTAGGTAGTACAAGGGGGCAGGAAAGGAGTGCTGTGTTTCTTGTGTGAAACAGATTTGCACCTGTTACTTGCTGTTGGTCGAAATGAGGTGAATCATTTCTGGTGTTTCAGTTTCAGAATGCTCTCTGGTTGAGTCCTTCAGCGATTCTCCCGTCTGTGGAGAAAGGGTTGGAGGAATACCTGCCAAACAGCCTGGTAGAATTATTGTTTGCATTTGCAATTTTTTATTGATTCAGATTTTATAGATGAGTTGAAATTGATATGCATTCCAGTTGTACAGTTTTGGTTAAAAAAAAAAAAGAATTACATGGTTAGGATCCAAATCAACGCCAGGAGACTTCAAAAATTAACAGGCTAACATACGTGCTGGGTAGTGTTTGGAAAGAAGCTCGCCTGTGATGTGTTCACCTTGTGCAGCAAAATTTGCACTGGGTGTCCACTCCTACTGAGAGGTGTCCATGACCCATGAGGAGGCCTAGGAAGATGTCAGCAACTATGAGCCAGTTGAATGCCACATGTGGTCGTGCCACCAATATAGAGAAAAGGATGAAGCAGAGGGTGTGGCAGCCATGAGAGCACATCTGCAGCCACAAGAGCACCAGAATTGAGGAAGTGACAGCACTTTTGTTAAGGAAGACGCATCATCAGACCTGAAGCCAGGGACAAGCTGAGATGGGCTGCAACAGCGGTGGGCGAAGAGATGGTGGCGAGCTGTGAACCTGGATGGATCTTGAGAGGATGTAGGCCCAAATTTAGTAGATCCCCTTAAGTGATCTGTTGATTTGGATGACATCTCCTAATTACATCTCTTTTCCTTGGGAAAATAATATATTAGAAATTTTGGGAGTTCATATGTGTTGATTGTTATTTCTTAAAAAAAAAAATTGGGTACCAGATGCATGGCCTTTGTTCCAGATAGCGCATGCCCTGCATAACAAGTATAAAAAAGGTACAGTTTATTCAAACCTATAGTCTAAGCATTGCATGTGCAGTTGTGCACTTCATGGTTTTTATTGCAGAACGATTTTGATTGCCACTATTTCCAGGTAATCTTTCTATTATTAGTTCAATATATAATGAAGTTGACCTTCTTTACCCTCAGGTGTCTAGTGGCTAGTGTACACCTTGGTAGCGCAGGCAGCCACCCAGGCCTGCTTGATTTGCCCATAACTGAATAGTTTATTTATCTATTATTAGTTCTTTATATTGCTATTCTGGATTTTATCTCTTTATCTTTAGTTATGCTACACCTTGGCCTGTGTAGGATGTCACCTAGCCTTGCCTAAACCTGTTTGATTGCTTATTAGGTGTCTGGCACTGGTCTGAAGCCTAATTACCTCCTAGGAGGGACTGCTTTTAGTATATGCTTCCGTGGATTTTGTCGTTTTACATATTGACATGGTATCCAATACACGGACCATTACCCTTATTGTAACATTACATTTGTTATTATTATTACTATGGGAAGAGAATGTGAAAAATGCATATCATGGAAGAAAGTTCGATGATAAATCTACTAGTACAATTTCCACATGAAAAATCTCAAATTTTTGTTTATTAGTGTTCAAGGTTCATAAGATCAATTTAATTTCTAGGACAAAGTCCTTTTCTGAAGGCAGTTGTTTATACTTGCAATTATTTCCATGATTGGCGACTGAGTATCATGGTTGAGTAGAGCTAGAGGCAAATTTTTTGTCCTTGGAAGTTGGAATTTTCAGTGACAACATTCTACATGTATATTCAAATAGTACGCTAATATATTTGATCCTACGTTTAATATTGCCTACCTGGCACTGTTACATTACATAGTGGGAAACTGCTAAATTTGGTACAGAAATTTGGAAATAGAGAGCCAAGTTACTGTCTTTGTGGCAGTCCAGGGAAACATGATCTGTAGAAAAACTGTTTCTCTGTTGGTGCCTATGTATTCTTGGTCGTTGTACAGAATTAGTGTATTTATTACCAGTTGCACTTTGTGAGTTCTTTCTAGCGAATTTTCCACAATAGTTGTGCTGCTGAACTCAAGCTCCATTTGTGGAAAGGGAAGACTTACTTGTGTGAGCTTATCCAAATGAAGCTTATTCGTTTTAACATCTTACAACTGTACAAAACATATATTGCTTGTTTGCAACGTTTTGCCTTACTTTGCAATACAAAATTTTAGGGGCAAACTCAAAGACAACTTGGTTCTTTAACTTGCACTTGGTTGCGAATCTTGGAAGATGAAATCTATAATTGACCAACATGTTAGTGTCGAGTGTCAAATAGCTTGGACATAAAAGATTTTGAGCTTTTGCCAACATATTGATCTAGAGTCAGTAGTAAAAGTGATTGGAACTGGAAATGACTTTCAACTTGCTTTGATAGGAAGAAGTCCATATGCCACCCTGAATCTAAGGTCTAAAATACTTATGCAAAAGAGACTGAATAGAATTTGGTCTAAAATACTTAGAGATAGTTTTCTTATGGCTTGTTTTAATGATTATTTAATGCATTTCCGTATTGCTGTTTTTGAAGTTCCTGCTTGATTCCAAGTATCGTTGTTAGATCACATCCTAAGAATTCCGTTCTTCCTCTCTTCCTTTTTTTATGTACCCTTTGCTTTGGTTATACGAGTATAGTATTTGATGTACAACATCTATTCCAAAAATCTGTTTTTGGGAGAGGCTAATAATTGACCACTTGAATTTATAGCTATCTTGTTATCTACTAGGTAGATGATATGTTTAGAATGGAGGTTTTTCTTTTTGCAGTATTACAATGGAATATTGTTGGTGTTATCTACTAGGTAGATGATACGTTAAGAATGGAGGTTTTTCTTTTTGCAGTATTACAATTTACAATGAAATATTGTAGGTGTTCATCCAATTTTAGAAAATATATGGACTAGGCCAAGGGGTAAAAGAAACATCCTATATGAACAGGAAACCTTCTGGTTTTTTACTTCCTTGTGGCTTGGCATTATTTGGTCAGCCGGAGGCCCCTACAGTAAACGATAGACATTCTGTCAATTAATTCCATTACTGCTGTCTTGGTTTGCTGTTTCGTTGTATTCAGATTATTCTCTATTCCATAGGATGGCTGATTCTCTGTTTCTATGGATGCTTACAACTATGTGTTTTGTTTCTCGCTTACTCAGGAAACGGCTCTTCAACATGATAAATAACTTGCCCACAATATTTGAAGTGGTGACTGGGGCTGCCAAGAAACAAACCAAGGAGAAGGCCCCTAACAGTACCGGCAAAAGCAATAAACCAAGCTCAAAAATGGTAAATTTAGACATTAATTATGCTGCCCTATAGTATGAGACATCTCTTACAATTTTATCTATTTTAGCCATCAAGACCTGAATCGCATTCAAAAGCGCCAAAAGTAGCGGCACCCGCCAAGGATGATGATGATGAGAGCGGTGAAGACTACGGAGAAGAGGAGGAAGAGCGTGACAACACCTTGTGTGGATCATGTGGAACAAATGACGGCAAGGATGAATTCTGGATTTGCTGTGATAGTTGTGAGCGGTGGTACCATGGGAAATGTGTCAAGATCACACCTGCTCGAGCTGAGCATATCAAGCACTACAAATGCCCAGATTGCAGCAACAAGAGAGCAAGAGCATAGTATGGAGTGTTGGTGAGACCAGGGAGCAAAGCAAGTGCCAGATCGTTGATCTCTGCAGATATGGCCTAGCTTTCTAGCTTGTAGACTTGCTTTTCATTTCGAATGAACACTGTTAATTTACTCTGCCACAGCAGCTCATGTTGCTCTGGCCTAATTGTGTTTAAAGTTTAAATCGATGTTGTAGTAATACCAGATTGTCTGGTGAGGCTGTCTTGCAGATGCTCTTGATCTAAAAAGGACATGAAAACTGACCGTTTCCCCCATTGCAGTCGTTCCTGTGTGGTTTGTTCCTTTTTTTCACTGTCGTAGAAATGAAAATTGGAGAACTAATTTTCAGTTGCCTCTCTCCCATACCGTGTTCGGTACTTCAGTAGGATTTCTCCCTATCTGTATATTGACCTCTTTATTCAAGATTATTTGATGTTGTGAAATTTTATTCTGTTCGTTTGTTCTAAACAAGGTCTAGGTCGGGCCTATCACGTGACGTTCATATCAATATTCTCCTGCAACTTTGCATAATTGAAGACTTGCAAACAAATGTTGAGCACGGAACATGCTTAGCCACTTTGTATCCATTCGTATTGAAAATATCAGAGGCTGGCTACAGCTTAACAGAGGCATTAGCCGTCCCAGGCAAAAAGTTCAGTTGCACATTGCAGAAGCGGGGATGATTAACAAACAACTTGGGCACACTTTTGGAAATAAAACAACGGTTTCACGGAAATCTGGCATTTACAGCTCCAGCAAACCCGCCCACACAAAGTTAGCGAGCAAAATGTACCGCAAACATTAAAAACAATTAAGATGGGCACTGGTCCAGTACTCCAGTCACATTAGAACGATAGCCGTTTCTATGATACAGTACCAAAACACAGATATACAAAACTCCTTTCCTTTCAATAAACAGATATACAAAACTTTGTTAGCCGTTTGCAGTTAGTTATGAGTCCCTTCAGCATATCTTCATGAGTTGGCATGCCTCTCCCGGAACATTTCTATCCTGCTGACTTCGTACTCAAAAAAAGTTCCTGGAAGCCAATAAGGAAGTCTAGCAGCTGCATGTTTAGTAAAGCTGTACCAAGATTTCAAATTCCCAAGGGAGAGCTGACAAGGCGCAAGTACTGTTCTTGTGGGATTTCCACAATTTGTTGCATATTAAGTACTTGAGCTGGTTGCTGATTCAGGCTAGAGGTTCGCTGAAACTTATAGGGTTGGACTCCAAAGCACGGGGCCAAGAAAAAAAAGAAAAACTCTTCATAAAGACAATGAAAAAGCCTTGGATCATTGTTGTACTACTCCACATAATCGAGCACGCCCAGGGTTAAGCAGTGATTCTGACATTATCCATCCCTGTTAAAAAAAGGGTTGTTAATTACAACATGACAAACACAATCTTGCTCTCTTGTTCCTGAAACAAAGGCAACCTAGGAGGAACTATGTGGCTTTTACTACTTAATAAGAAATAGACATCATAATTAGTGGAATCTAGTTCTTGTCCAGTTACTGTTTTCTATCAGTTAGATCAGAGTGCAGGGCAGAGTTCTAATAATAAATAGTGACGTTTTTTACCTGATCTCTTGCTTTCTTCTTGAAAATGCCATAAGAAGACATAACAATCTTGCAGGACTCTTCAATGTGTGGTAGAAAGTCCATGTTCAGTGGGTTATACTGGTACAACTGGTTGGACTTCTTGCGCTTCCGTGCATTCAGGTTAGCATGTGAAGCATTGATAAAATGGAGTAATACATGTGCCTGCAGATCAAACACAATTTAAGAGGATAAGTCTACGTAAACAGCCTTAAGCGGTGTGATGTTAAAATTAGCAAATGCAATAAATGCTTACGTGGAAAGCAGCTTTGAGAATGTCATCAGGCTTTGCCTGATCCTTGAGCAAAGCATATACCTTGTCCTTCGTCGGGTTATATGTAACGATGTACCTTTCATCCTACAATCAAAATACATTGTTACTTTATTGATTACAGTAAACTAAGTAACTGAACCATATCACTGGTGCCAAAGATAAATTCCCTGGGACACTAAATGGAGTACAAACAAGTACCTCAAACAGAGGCCTTATAGCAACAAATGAAGCAGGTTCCTGAAATGCCTCTCCAAATCTTGATCCTGCAAGGAAAGAAACATGTTAACAATGTTTCACACAGACAAACAAAGAAATATATGGTCCAGTGCAAACCTATAGCAACTGGCTCATGTCGCCAAGGTGGATTAAAAACTGTCTCCTGTGAGTTTCCTTCCTTCAATGAGGGTACATGCCCTGCATCAGTAAAATTGGAGACCAGAATCAGGCATGGCCGACATGTAAGTGGCAAACTGGCAACAGCACTATAAGCTTTCAAGGATTAAAACATGATCCTGAAGTTAAAGCAAAGTGGCACCAAAAGTGAATTTCCCTATTGCTCAGAACACAGCAGGTACACGTACTAAAACTTCGTTCCTTAAATCGATACAAACATCTGTAAGGGTTTTTAAAGATAATGTTTGACATACCAGTCTTGATGAAAGAATCCACAGCCACTGTGAATCTCGCCCTATTTAGAGTGTTCAATACAACAGATCGCACCTGAAAATAAAATAATTATTAATACAATTAACTGGATGTTTATCAGAAAGATTAGATCAACCAAACAAAAAACTTAAAAACAGTTGAAAGCCAACCTCGTGATATGAACTAAGGAGATATCCACATGACAGGAAGGCAAATGAAGTGACCAGCGATGGATTGCTCTTAGAGATTAAAATGCTCATGCCGGTTCCCAGCTTCACAAGCAAAAAATATCAAATGAAGAAATATTAGTAAACTAGGCTAGGAAAAGGGGAACAAGCATAATATAACACAATGGCACAGGCAAATGTAAACTGCATCCCCAAAATGAAAAGCGAAAGCAGTAGAACAAACAAAATAAATTACCAGATCAGCTATGTTTCCAACACTTTCTCCTTTAGCAGTAACATCACCAATATTTTCTCCTTTGGCATATGCCTTGTAGATTGGTGTGCGAGTTGATGTTGAAGTGACAGCAGCAACATTCTGAATGGAGCCAATGCATTAACAAGAGGAATTATTTCATAACTACTTTTGGAAGGCAAATTGAAATAATAGCATGCACAAACTTGTTGCAACAAGTCAACAGAACCAACCTTAACAACATTTGCTATACAAGCCATTGGTAGGAAAAGTTGTGGAAAAGCTGCAGTAGCTAGTTCAATCCCAGCTCCCAGCTCCATCAAGAGATCGCCGGAGAAGCGGAGCTACAGTATATTTGATTCCAATTAGTTATCAGCATGAAAGGAAATTTAGAAGACAGCAGAAGGCATATTGAATCAAAATATAGACCTGCTTCAGATCATAGTCAAATTTCTTCCCTTGGCGAGCAAAAAGCATCTTTCCAACACGCCCAGCACCATCCTGTAGTAGCAAACCAATTATGACTACCATAAACTGATCACTAAAAGTGCAGGACAAACACATCGAAGGCTGAAATAAATCATTGATGCTAATGCTGTGAGAAGGCATTGGCGATCATGGCATATATGACTGAATAGATCTACACCATCTATTTCTTACAACAGTCGGAGAAGACCAACAGAAATTGTAAAACATCAAATATTGGTGACCTTTTTTTTTTAATCTTTAGCCATTCCTAGAAGGACAAAGATACCTTGAGTATCCAGTTGATAGCCACGGCACCAGAGGTAGCCCTGCTTTGAGCAACTCCAACAGAGTTTAGCAAGGTACGTGTTGTAAATACACCCATTGCTCCGCCAAAGAAATGCTGAAAAGAGGAAAAGAAGAATTAACAGATACTCAAATCAAGTAAATCCTGAAAGCCCACTAAAATGTATTGAAAAACATACCTTCAATGCTCTCCATGACATGTATGGGACGTATGAAGGAGTGACACTGTCTGGAAAGCCTTCAGGCACAACATATGACCTTATAAAGGACATAATTTCCTGCGAATAATGAAATTAGGCACAATCATTATTGGTGTCATCATCCTCAGTCCCTCAATCAGACAATCAGTGGCCAGGGCATTTCACTAGGAATCAAACATGCTAACCCGCAATGTAACCATGGAAATCTAATTCAAAACCAACCAACAAATCAATCTCGACCCACATTAAATGAAGGAAGCCAAAATAATGAGAATGCTTAACCTTTTGTTTTCCCCGGGAAAAAATCATCGAAGCCTACAACAATTTCCGATGAAATCCGACTAAATCCCATCCCCCCCCCCCCCCCCCCCCCCCCCCCCAACAATTTCATATTTGTCTCAAAATCTACATGTAGCTGCAATTAACGGACGCCAAATCAGGTTTAATAGTGATTTCCCAAATCTTAATTCCTTCGTCCCCAGGTCTGATAGCAAATCCACAGATGCCACAGCTGGCCAAAACATCGAATCCTCCACAGCAATCGCCGTGAGAGCCAAATTCAAGACAAATCACAAGTGCGATAAACGCCACTGCCAACTGATCCGAGAAGGCAGGAGACCTCACCTCAACGGGCGGCAGCGGGGACTGGAGCGGCACGGCCTTGAAGGAGGGGCCGAAGGACGCGCTCCCCTTCGCCTTGACCGAGGTTCCCGGGCCATCAAGCACATAACTCCACCGCCTCCCGTCGACCTCCTCCAGGCACAGCACCCCGTCCCTCGCGACCGCCGGCGCGGCCGCCGCGGGGACCCTGGCGGGCGCGGGCGCCGCCGCCTCGGTGGCCTCCCTCACGGCGACGCGCACCGCGTCCCGCACGGCCGGGGCCGGCAGCGTGACGGTCTGCGCCCCCGCCGCCGCTGCCGCCGACCGCTTCAGCCCCATCGCCGGCGCCATGCGGTGGTCGGAGGGGTTCCCGGGTGGGGTGGGTGAGATTCAGATGTGGTGGGCGTGCGTTGCCGAAAAGACAGCGAGGCAGCGGCCGCCGAGAGAGAGAAGACAAGGGTTTTTATACGCGGCTCGCCTTCTTCTGCGAGAGATGAAGAGAGATCTCACCACTAGCTACCCGTACCCTCTGCGGTCAAAGCGATATTTTTGGGTAGTGACTGGCACTGTGGGACCAACAGAGGTGGGCCCAGGTGTCGGCGGAATGCGCGCGGGTCAGGTAGCGCGGTGGAATGGTGGCCTGCTGCTGGCGCCAGCTGCACTCGTGGCCGCGTGAGAGCTCCCGCATTGAGCGGCTGCCGGGGCCCAGATAGGAAACGGGCCCATATGTCATACGCAGTAAGAGTAAGAGGGGTCGTGAGGCGGGCGGGCGGGCGGGCGGGTGGCTGGTGAGCCGTTTTGAATTGAACGGGAAAAAAAGGCTGGACGGGTTCACTGGCCGTGATTTTTTGTCTTTCGGGCGTGATATTTCTCGGTTTTTTCTGCGTCGTCGGCATCAGTCAATCAGCCTAGTGTGGCTTCAGTTTTCCCGAGGAAGCCAAGCATATGCGTCAGTTTAGAAGAAAAAATAAAGCGTTTGTAATGTTTTTGAAAAAAGTAGGGCATCTGTGAAGTTTGTCGTGTTTGTAATATTTTTGTTACAAGGTGTTGCGGCTGGGTGCTGTGGCGACGGGGCAGGGCAGCGTAGCGGCGGCGAGCACAGCTCGGTGTCGCCATGGCGCTCTGGACTCTGCTTGGCGCTGTGGCGACGCGACGGTGGCGGACGCAGCCATGCGGCTTCACGTCGCAGCTGCGGGGTCAGCGCCCGGGCGGGCTTCGCTCGGGGTGGCTGGGCCACCGTTCTGGCTCGGCGACGCCGTGGTGGTGTTGCTGGTCTTGCGGTGCTGTGCGAGCGGTGGGGCACCTCGGCTTTGGCCCATGGTGGAGTGTCCAGGCCATGCTTGGTCATTGTGGTGATGGGTACCGGGCGTAAGCCTAGCTCGGCAATCTGCCGGTGCCGGTAATGACAACTTTCCTTGTTGGAGGCGTTGCCGTGGCGCCCTCACCCACCCCCTCCGTTTGGCCGAGATGGTATGCTCCAAAATCTCTTGCTCCCGGCACAATGGTCGTGTCGGGGGACTCTGCCCTGTGCATTGTGAAGCTGGTGGGTTGGCGTCCATGGTGGTCGTGCTACCTTGCGACATGCTGCTGATGGGTTCAGTGTGATGATGGTGAAGCATGCTAATGGCCACTTGTCACAGATGGTGCTCCGGTGCTCTGGAGATCAATGCTCCAGTGTTCTCTCATCAAGGTCTGTTGGAGAATTGTGCGTGTTTGTGCTCCCTCCTTTGGCTGAGTCCACAGTCTTGGCCATGTTGTTGGTTGTTGCTATGGTTCGGCGAGTGGTTGCTGCTGACGCCTCTGCTTCGTCGTGGGACTCCTTGTTGATGGTGTAACCAAATCATATGCCGTGTGCGTCCACGCTTGCTTGCCCTCCCTCCTTTGCGGGTTCCTCCCCACAAAGGTGTAAGCTTCATGACCATTGGAGCTAGGGAAACCCCAAGGTATGAATGTTTTGGTGATAGGATGAGAACCATGAATGTGACTAACACTCTTTGTGAGATCTTATAGGTCACATACAAAGAAAGCTCCGTCCGTTGGTGGTGAACGCCAATACGCCATGAACTTATTGACAAGGATGATTGGTTGCCTTCATCTACACAAGAACGGACTTGATGGAGTCGCGGAGAAGACATGGATCAAGGCTAAGGACATGCTAGATCCAAGCGAGTGTTGCTTGGTTAGATGTTAGCTTGAGTCCATAGGAAAAACCGGACTATCAAGAGGGTTCAAGGTGGTTCTCTTAGTACACACTAGTTATAGAGATCATTGGATGCATGGTGAGTCTCTCAGGGGCTAGGGTGGCAGAAGAGAGTTGAAGGAACCAAGAAGATCAAGTGTTGAAGAAGAAGATCAAGAAGAAGATCGAAGCTGCGAAGGCAGAGGAGACCGGACAGTACGGTCATGGAGACCGTACAATACGGTCTACAGAGGAGTTCCAGACAGAAGAGCTTAAGTTTCTGGAAGTTGGAGAAATAGAGACCGGACAGTTGACCGGACAGTACGGTCCTAGGGACCGGACAGTACGGTCCTAGGGACCGGACAGTACGGTCTCTATTGGAGGGATCCAGACAGAGAAGCTGAAGTTTCTGGAAGTTGAAGAATGAAGACCGGACAATTGAGAGGATGGTACGGTCATGTAGACCGTACAATACGGTCTTACAGGAGAAGAGCAACAGAGAATGAGAAGTTTCTGTTGGCTGAAGAAGAAGTGGAGACCGGACAATACGGTCCTAGAGACCGTACAATACGGTCTGGTTTGAGATGATGAACAGCACTCCCTGGACGCCAGTCTGGTAGAGACCGGACAATACGGTCAGATGGAGACCGGACAATACGGTCCTATTGTACGGTCCTTACGCAGACTGGGTACTTTTGGACAACGGCTAGTTTGAGGTTGGAGGCCTATATATAGTCGGTTGTTTACCTCTTTGAGGCGCTCTTGGACCCAGGAAAGAGGGGAGGTGCTGCCAAGAAGCCAAGAGGAAGAAGTGTGAAGCACTTGAGAGGGATTTGGAGTGATCCTAGTGCTTGAGAGAGTAGCAAGTTGCATCCTTTGATCTCTAGGCTAGTGTGGGCTTGAGAGAGTCATCTAGGGCTGTTACTCTTGGTCTATGGCAAGGCCTAGACCGGTTAGGCGTCGGTGTTGAGCTGTCCAAGGAGATTGTGGAAGTCGACACAAGTTTGTACACGGTCTTGGAGCTTCCCGTGCGAAAGAAGCATCACTAGTGGAGCGCCCTTTGGCACGCATCAAGTGCGGAGCCTTACCTCCGGAAGAGTACCCGGGATCGAGCCCGGCGGGACATGCCCGCGACTTCACTCGGAGGGTGAAGTGTGCTCTAGGAGGGATCGCCATCGAGCGGAGGGACGGGGTCAAGACTCCGGCGGGAGTGACCCAACGTGGAGTAGGAGAAGGCGCCATCCTTCCGAGACCACGGGAAAACATCATGAGCATTCTCTATCCCTTCTCCTTTACTACTCGCATTTACTTATCGCACTTCATATGATTGCTTGTAGTACTTGAGTTGTGCTCATATCTTGCTTGTGTGTTTACCTTGGTACCTACTAGCTTCACTAGGTTTGCTTGATTACCTTGCTCGTGTGCTTACTTGTTATAGCCTATCTAATAGCTCTAAGGACTCTACTTAGTGTGCCTAGTATCTTGGTTGCCTTGTCTCTAGTTATCTTGTACCTTGCCTTGCCTAACTTAAGTCTTCCGCTATCTATCTATCTTGTGCTAGGTTGCTAGTGTGGTGTGATTGTGTTATCTATATGCACTAGCTATATAGGTTAAGGATACTCCTTAGTGTGCTTTACCTTGCTACTAGAACTACTCGCTAGGAGTTGCTTGGGTGTAAGTGTTTGGAAATAGATTCTAGAGTGCACCGATTCACCCCCCCCCCCCCTCTCGGTCACACGATCCTTACAAGTGGTATCAGAGCCAAGTGCTCATTATTAGGGCTTTACCGCCTTGAGTCGTGACCGGGATTGTGTGTGGGAAAATGGAGTTCACTCATGATGACGTTTCTAACACTTTCATCGCCTCTACCTTTATTGAGCCTGATGATTGTGTGCTTAATGACATTTCCTACTATGGTGTGCGCGATGAGTATGATGAGCTTGTTTTGAATGATAATGAGGATATCACTAACTTCGCATCTCGCTTGTATGTTCTTGCTAGGAAACTCATGTCACGAGGCTATCCATCTATTATGCACAAGCATGTTGTGAAGAAGCTTATCCGATCTCTACCACTCTCGCGGTTTGGTATTCTTGCTTTTGCTCGAGTGGATGAGTTTGTGAACATGCCCTATGATGAGGTGGTTGCTATTCTCTCCTCTCTTGAGGAGGATATCAAGAAGGGCAAGGATATCTCTCATGCAAGTGAAGATCAACACATTGAAGCTCAACCTCTACCTCAAGCTCAATCATCATCTCGTGTTGGTGAAGGTTCTTCTTCTCGGGATCAAGAGGATGGATATCTCAAGCTATGTGATGAGTTGGATCACATCTCTATGGAGCCGAATGAAGATCTTGTTGAGTTTGCTCTTCGGATGGATTCTCTCATCAAGAGGATAAATGAGAACAAGTTTTGGATAGTCACTAAGGGTCAAGGTCTTAGAAGGTTTCTTGATGCTCTCCCGAAGGACAAGTATGGTGATCACATTGAGTTTGAGAGCTTTGAGCTTGAGTCATATTCAATTGAGCAAGTCATTGAGATCGTCACAAGAAGAAGGGCTCGCTCTTTGCTCTCTAACACATTCAAGACCCCAAGTGATGATGAGGAAGAAGAAGAAGATGATAGAGTTCCCGTCTTCTATTGTGATGATGACTATTCAAGTGCTAGTGATGATGAGCCGGAGCCTATCAAGGAATGTCACATGAAGAAAGAAGTCTTGCCATCCCTCTTTGAAGACTACTACAACTTGTATGAGCCGGATCTTGCCGATCGGCCTCACTATCACCTCTTCGACATGTATGATGTGTTCTATAGGGAAGATGGAGAGTCTTGGCTTGATTGTTGGAAGAGACTTCTTGTGTTGGTGGCTAGAGTGAACTCTTTTGAAGGAGAAGACAAGATTAGTGATGAGCACGCTATTCACACGGTGATCTCTATGCTACCATACAATAGGAAGGTCCACATTCTAAATGATCTCAATGATGATATTAGTGGTATGACTCTCAAGGACATGATCTTGATGGCACTATCCTATGAGAATCAAATCTACAACATTCTTGAGTACTTCAATGCTAGTGGAGATGTGGGAAGGTTTCAAGGTCTTCAACTTGGAACTCATGTCACACACATGGGTGTTGATCGGACCATGTGGAGACACAATGGAGTCACCAAGGCAATGATTGACGCCTTGGATGCATTGGACTTGGATTTTCTAAATGGAGTTCCTATGGCCTACATCAAGAGCAAGCAAGAGGTAAATGATATGTCAATTGATTCTCATGATACTAACCCTCCTCTTTGCTTGATGGCTACTTCCAAGGTGAACTACAAGATTGGTGGCAAACATTGGGTGTTGGATAGTGGTTGCACTCAACACATGACCGGTACTTCATCCATCTTCACCAACTTGGAAGAAAATGAAGATCATGACAAGGTCACATTTGGCGACAACTCCAAGCACAAGGTGAGAGGTCTTGGTAAGGTGGCTATCTCAAATGACCTCTCTATCTCTAATGTATTGCTTGTTGAGTCCCTAAACTTCAATCTTCTATCCGTTGCTCAAATATGTGATCTTGGTTTTTCTTGTAACTTTGATGCTAATGGGGTGGTTCTTCATAATGATGCTATGGGTCTCACTATCAAGGGCTTTCGTCATAATAATCTATATGTTGTTGATTTTGAGACTAACATTGTTGCCCCTAGCACTTGTCTCTTCACTAAGTCCGCTCTAGGTTGGCTATGGCATCGGAGGCTTGCTCACATTGGTATGGGTCAACTCAAGCGTGTGATGAAGAACAAGCTAGTGAGAGGAGTCAAGGATGTCACCTTTGAGAAGGACAAGCTATGTAGTGCATGCCAAGCCGGAAAGCAAGTGGCTTCACCTCATCCATCCAAGAATTTCTTGTCAACTTCAAGACCTCTTGAGCTCCTACACATTGATCTCTTCGGGCCTACAACTTATGTGAGCATTGGTGGGAATCTCTATTGCTTGGTGGTAGTGGACGACTACTCGAGATATACTTGGGTATTCTTTCTTGAGAACAAGGCACAAGCAATTGGGATATTCAAGAAGTTTGCTAGAAGAGTACAAAATGAGTATGGGCATCGCATCAAGAAGATTCGGAGTGATAATGGGACGGAGTTTAAGAACTCTATCATTGAAGACTATTGTGATGAGATTGGCATAAAGCATGAGTTCTCGGCTACATACACTCCTCAACAAAATGGTGTTGTTGAGAGGAAGAACAAGACCCTTATCACTCTTGCTCGTGCTATGCTTGATGAGTACAACACTCCGGAGAAGTTTTGGGCGGAAGCTATCAACACCGCATGCTATACCTCCAACCGGATCTATCCTCACAAGTTGCTAAACAAGACTCCATATGAAGTGATTGTTGGGAGAAGACCGAATGTTGCCTACTTCCGAGTGTTTGGTTGCAAGTGCTATATCTACAAGAAGAGGGAAAGACTTGGCAAGTTCGAGAAGAGGACCGATGTGGGCATTCTTGTCGGTTACTCGGGCTCGGCTAAGGCTTATCGGGTTTACAACACCTCTACCGGTTTTGTTGAAGAAACCTATGATGTGCAATTTGATGAGTCTCACGGGTCTCAAGAAGACCCTCCTTCTTCTCATATTGTAGGTGATGAACCCGTCGAGGAAGCCTTGGAGAACATGCCCATTGGTGAAGTTATTCCTCGTGAAGACGAACCTCCGACACCTCCTCCAACAACTTCATCAAGCGGACCTTCTACGAGCACATCTCAAGTGAATCCAAGCTCTCCCTCAAGTGAACAACATCAAGCTCCTTCAAGTGATCCGCAACAAGCATCTTCGAGTCAAGCTACTTCAAGCGAACCGCAACAAGCATCCTCGAGTCAAGCTACTCCAAATGAACCGCAACAAGCGCCATCAAGTCTACCTCATGCATCTACGAGCCAAGCTTCACCGAGCAATCAAGAACAAGCACAATCTACCTCAACTCAAGATGATGGCTCGGGTTCACCTCTTCGACAACAAGACACTCACATCACAAGGGAGCAAGCCGCAAGAGATGCGCAAGACACTTCGCCGGCCCCTCCTCCTCCTCGACAAGAACCTTCAAGGAAGCACAAACCCATTGCTAGGGATCATTCACGTGATCTCATCATTGGGAGTCCTTCTCAAGGGATAAAGACTAGGAGAAGTCAATATAAACCTAATTATGTTGATGAAGCTAACATTGTTGAGAATTTCTCTTTTGTCTCTACCCTAGAGCCGAAGACGATCGAGGAAGCCTTGAAAGATCACAAGTGGGTGCTATCCATGCAAGAGGAGCTCAACAACTTCAAGAGGAATGATGTTTGGAAGTTGGTGAAGCGGCCCAAGCGATCCAATGTCATTGGCGCTAAGTGGGTCTTCAAAAACAAGCAAGATGAGAAGGGAGCAATCGTGAGGAACAAGGCAAGACTTGTGGCGAAGGGCTACTCTCAAGTTGAAGGCGTCGATTTTGACGAGACTTTCGCCCCCGTCGCTCGTCTTGAGGCTATAAGAACACTTCTTGCTTATGCTTCTCATTTTGATTTTAAACTTCACCAAATGGATGTGAAAAGTGCATTTCTCAATGGACTAATCAATGAAGAAGTTTATGTAGAGCAACCTCCCGGCTTCGAGGACCCCGAGCATCCGGACCATGTGTACAAGCTCAAGAAGGCTCTCTACGGACTCAAACAAGCACCAAGAGCATGGTATGAACGACTTCGAGATCATCTCATCACCAAGGGCTACAAGATCGGTAGTATCGACAACACTCTCTTTACTAAGCATATTGGTGATGATCTCTTTGTTTGTCAAATCTATGTTGATGATATCATCTATGGCTCCACTAACGAAATCTATAATGATGAGTTCCGTGCTCTTATGAAGAAAGAGTTTGAGATGTCCATGATAGGTGAACTTCATGTCTTCCTCGGTTTTCAAGTCAAGCAAATGAAGGAGGGCACGTTCATCTACCAAGAGAAGTACACCCGGGATCTTCTTAAGAGATTCGGCATGGAAGACTCCAAGCCCTACGACACACCTATGGCTACAAGTGTCCCTCTTGATGTGGATGTAAAAGGTATACCGGTGGATCCTAAACTCTATCGTTCTATGATTGGTTCACTTCTTTACCTTACCGCATCTAGACCGGATATCATGTTTAGCGTGTGCCTTTGTGCTCGTTATCAAGCTAACCCCAAGGAGTCCCATATGAGTGCCGTTAAAAGAATTCTTAGGTACATCAAGAGTACTCCTACAATGGGCCTATGGTATCCAAAAGGCTCGGACTTTGGACTTGTTGGCTATGCGGACTCGGACTTCGCCGGATGCAAAGTGAGTAGAAAGAGTACCTCCGGTGGATGCCAATTTCTTGGACAATCACTCATCTCATGGAGTTCCAAGAAACAAAATTGTGTGGCTATCTCTACGGCGGAGGCGGAATATTTGGCGGCCGGTGCTTGTTGTGCTCAACTCCTATACATGAAGCAAACCCTATTGGACTATGGATTATCTTATGGGCAAGTACCTCTCTATTGTGATAGCGAAAGTGCTATCAATATGGCTCTCAACAAGGGTGATCACGGCCATGCCAAGCACATTGAAGTCAAGCATCACTTCATTCGTGATCATGTGGCCAAGAAGGATATTGAATTGATTGGTGTTCGGACTCATGAACAATTGGCGGACATCTTCACCAAGCCACTTGACAAGAAGACCTTTTGTAAGCTCCGGGGAGAACTTAATGTTCTCGACCTCTCCGACTTCACTTGATATCCTTGAGCTTACATATGTATATATGTATATCTACTTTGCTTGTTTTTGTTTGTGTTGTTGTTTTTGTGTGTTCTTCTTGTTTTGTAGGACCGACGACTAACCTTCTTGAGATAGCAATGAGCATGGGTTAAGCTTGGGATTGGTGGCACTTGGCTCCCGAGGCTTTGAAGAATGGCTCGTTGTGATCAAGCTCATGAAGGGCTCAAACTTGTTGTTGGTAACTTCGCTCTTAGCTTTTTCTTGTTTTACCCTTATAGCATCATGCATTGTACACTTATCATTGCATTTGCATCATGCATCCTTGCATAAGTGTCTCGGCGCCGAGCACCCATCTAGGGGGAGTTGCTTATTCATAATATGAGTATATGACCTCCTATGATGAATTCATAGCAATGCTATATGAGCTTCATGCCCATTGAACCAAGAGTTTTGAGCTCCAAGGTTAAATCCACTTGCGCGGCTCAAAGTCTAAGGGTTCATACATTTCCATCATCATCAACTAACCCCTATGTATTTCAAGACAATATTCTTTTGAGAATGTGTGTAGGGATAATTGTTGGGAGATGGAGAATCATGGATCAAGGGGGAGTTTCACGCCAAATCAAGTAACTCATTTTCCCACTCGTCCCATATATTTACACTAACTTTTTCTCCCTTCGAAGAATTTCTTTTTGGATGATAGATGCCAAAGGGGAGAAGAGTTGGGCTTAATGATCGAGCAAGAATATGGGGGAGAAGAGTTCGAGCGGAGAAGAATACGGGAAGAAGAGTTTGGACTTATCATGAGTTGGAAGATGTCACCTCAAGGGGGAGTTTGTACAAGAGAAGATCAAGTGATCAAGACGATCGATCTTCGCACAATCTTGAGGTGATGAAGAAGAAGCAATGCCGTCTCAAGGGGGAGTGTGCGCGAACGAAGATCAAGTGATCAAGATGATCGATCTTCACACAATCTTGAGATTGGTGCACTTGTCAAGGGGGAGCGGAATTCTACAAAGTAAGTATGAAGGTAAACCCCTTGCAACCTTTGCTTGTCATAGCTCCATGTGCTTTCATTCACTTGTGATATGAGTTTTTGCTCTAACTTGTGACTTCTTTTGAGCTATGACTTGCCTCGACCTAATCAACAAGGTAACTATCTCTCTATCATATACTTGTTGTTTTAGTGTCTTGATCGAGTTGCGTTTTTATCTTGGCTTTTGTCATTACATTCTTTATCTTCTCGATCATTTTTATCATGGTTGTCATCCATCACCAAAAAAGGGGAGATTGTAAGCTTCATGACCATTGGAGCTAGGGAAACCCCAAGGTATGAATGTTTTGGTGATAGGATGAGAACCATGAATGTGACTAACACTCTTTGTGAGATCTTATAGGTCACATACAAAGAAAGTTCCGTCCGTTGGTGGTGAACGCCAATACGCCATGAACTTATTGACAAGGATGATTGGTTGCCTTCATCTACACAAGAACGGACTTGATGGAGTCGCGGAGAAGACATGGATCAAGGCTAAGGACATGCTAGATCCAAGCGAGTGTTGCTTGGTTAGATGTTAGCTTGAGTCCATAGGAAAAACCGGACTATCAAGAGGGTTCAAGGTGGTTCTCTTAGTACACACTAGTTATAGAGATCATTGGATGCATGGTGAGTCTCTCAGGGGCTAGGGTGGAGAAGAGAGTTGAAGGAACCAAGAAGATCAAGTGTTGAAGAAGAAGATCAAGAAGAAGATCGAAGCTGCGAAGGCAGAGGAGACCGGACAGTACGGTCATGGAGACCGTACAATACGGTCTACAGAGGAGTTCCAGACAGAAGAGCTTAAGTTTCTGGAAGTTGGAGAAATAGAGACCGGACAGTTGACCGGACAGTACGGTCCTAGGGACCGGACAGTACGGTCCTAGGGACCGGACAGTACGGTCTCTATTGGAGGGATCCAGACAGAGAAGCTGAAGTTTCTGGAAGTTGAAGAATGAAGACCGGACAATTGAGAGGATGGTACGGTCATGTAGACCGTACAATACGGTCTTACAGGAGAAGAGCAACAGAGAAGGAGAAGTTTCTGTTGGCTGAAGAAGAAGTGGAGACCGGACAATACGGTCCTAGAGACCGTACAATACGGTCTGGTTTGAGATGATGAACAGCACTCCCTGGACGCCAGTCTGGTAGAGACCGGACAATACGGTCAGATGGAGACCGGACAATACGGTCCTATTGTACGGTCCTTACGCAGACTGGGTACTTTTGGACAACGGCTAGTTTGAGGTTGGAGGCCTATATATAGTCGGTTGTTTACCTCTTTGAGGCGCTCTTGGACCCAGGAAAGAGGGGAGGTGCTGCCAAGAAGCCAAGAGGAAGAAGTGTGAAGCACTTGAGAGGGATTTGGAGTGATCCTAGTGCTTGAGAGAGTAGCAAGTTGCATCCTTTGATCTCTAGGCTAGTGTGGGCTTGAGAGAGTCATCTAGGGCTGTTACTCTTGGTCTATGGCAAGGCCTAGACCGGTTAGGCGTCGGTGTTGAGCTGTCCAAGGAGATTGTGGAAGTCGACACAAGTTTGTACACGGTCTTGGAGCTTCCCGTGCGAAAGAAGCATCACTAGTGGAGCGCCCTTTGGCACGCATCAAGTGCGGAGCCTTACCTCCGGAAGAGTACCCGGGATCGAGCCCGGCGGGACGTGCCCGCGACTTCACTCGGAGGGTGAAGTGTGCTCTAGGAGGGATCGCCATCGAGCGGAGGGACGGGGTCAAGACTCCGGCGGGAGTGACCCAACGTGGAGTAGGGGAAGGCGCCATCCTTCCGAGACCACGGGAAAACATCATGAGCATTCTCTATCCCTTCTCCTTTACTACTCGCATTTACTTATCGCACTTCATATGATTGCTTGTAGTACTTGAGTTGTGCTCATATCTTGCTTGTGTGTTTACCTTGGTACCTACTAGCTTCACTAGGTTTGCTTGATTACCTTCCTCGTGTGCTTACTTGTTATAGCCTATCTAATAGCTCTAAGGACTCTACTTAGTGTGCCTAGTATCTTGGTTGCCTTGTCTCTAGTTATCTTGTACCTTGCCTTGCCTAGCTTAAGTCTTCCGCTATCTATCTATCTTGTGCTAGGTTGCTAGTGTGGTGTGATTGTGTTATCTATATGCACTAGCTATATAGGTTAAGGATACTCCTTAGTGTGCTTTACCTTGCTACTAGAACTACTCGCTAGGAGTTGCTTGGGTGTAAGTGTTTGGAAATAGATTCTAGAGTGCACCGATTCACCCCCCCCCCCCTCTCGGTCACACGATCCTTACAAGAGGGCGTCGGATGGTGGCTCGTGGAGACCGGATGCTCGGAAAAGGGTGACTTCGTCAGCTTGAAGGGAGGTCGGCGTTGTCCAGCTCGCAGTGGATGGAGTGCCTCCCCCGCCTTTAGTCCCCATCCTGTTGGGCGGCCCTTCCGTCCTGCAAGGATTCCTCCCCTTGTTGGAAGGTGGAGGGTGGCAATAGGGCGGCGTAGCTACGAGAGGTGGTGTGGCGGTGCAATGACTATTGTGGTGAAGGCAAGCATGTTGTTTGGTGGTGGCGTTTGTTGACGAATGGTGGCTGCCTTTAGCTTGTGCTCAAGACTAGGACTAGTATGTTGTTTCCATAGTTCTTTGTGCTCTGTCGTCTCCACTTGTGTGAGCCCGTTGTGCTTTGGGCATGCTGTTGTAACCTGTGGTTTCCCACAATCATTGTACGGTTTTTGTCTCGTTTCTCTAAAAAACGAGGCCTTTGATCTGTGGTCTGTCACACTTTGAATACAATTCAGGTGGGGATACTCTCCCTCCGGTGACATTCAAAAAAAAAATTTTGTTACAAACTTTGGTATTGATATATCACCGATTCAGAAAGTTTTCTTATTTTGCCTGAAATGTTCCAAATCCACCGCATTTCATTGTCGGTATAATATATTGTATCAAAAGATGACGCAACACGAGAAAACCACATAATTTCGCGTAAGAAATAAAGCTCTAACAAATGTAGCATAAAATTTATTAGAAAAAACTCTTGCACGGCATGGATAAACTAACAAATTTGGTTGTCTATGGAGCCATTCAGAATACTTATCTTCTGACTATAATACAAACAACAATGCTCGGAAGAAATGAAGATACCGAACACAAGGAAATAGGAAGAGACAAGGATGAGAAGCCATTGAAGAAGGGTGCCCATACGCAATGAAAATGAATGGAGGCAAGAAAAGTGGCGTATTGAGAACTACACATTGTTACGGTCAAAGTTTCTGGCAAACCACTTGATAAGCATGCGTTATAAATTGTTTTGCTAGATTCCACAAAAATTAGAAACTATGATAATATTATAAGGAAACTAATCACAAAACCTAATTAACAGAAATATTTGGTTCAACTTATTCGATTTTGGTTTGTTATCCTATAATTTGAGAACAAACTTGTTTCCAAGAAAATTTGACCATAAAAAGGATAAAAGAAAGAAAAATAACGAGATGATATTCATGTGTCTAAATAATTAAAACTTACAATCTTATAACATCAATAAATTTTTTTGATGGGTCAACGGAGGGATAAGATCCCCACCTGAGTTTCCATTAGAGAAACTCCAACAGCTTACCCAAAACTGGATACCTAAAATTAGTTTTTTCAGACTACCTAAAACAGTTTTCTGGCTTTAGGTATCCTGTGTTTTTCCAGTCTACCCAAATCAGAGTACCTATATCCTTGGGCTCCACCTGTCATTGGCCAGCACAATCTCTCTCTCCTCTCCTTGGTGCTTCGAGAGCGAGGCCGGCGGCGACATCTCGTCGATCTTCGAGCTTCGAAGGTGAGGCCGGCAGGAAGTGGGTGCGGCGGCGCACGAAGGGCCGGCGGGGTCGCGGAGGCGTGCAGCGGCATGGAGGGGAGTGGAGCGGGGCGTCGCGCCACGGAGGAGGAAGACGGCAGCGGCGGAACCCGCCTCGCCGGGGAGGAGGAGGAAGGCAGCAAGGAGCGAATGCGGCATCGACGGACGTCGCGGCATGGGAAGGGCACCGCGGCGTCGGGCGCTGCACCGTGGAGGAGGAAGATGGCGGCGGCGCGGGAGGAGGAAGACGACGGCGGTGCGGCTCGAGGCAACATAGAGCTTGCGGCGTGCACGCGCGGTGGCGCAGAGCATGGCAGCGGCCGACCTCGTTGCGCCGTTCCATCAGCAGAAGCAGCGTGCATCAGCAGCAAGGTGACGCGGAGAAGAGGCCATCCTCGTTGCGCTCCTCCTCCCTCTCCATCGCGGCTTGGTTGTTGCCGTCGGGCGAGCTCGGGGTCGAACTGGAGGCGGCGGGGAGGGGCGGCGTGGGGGAAAGAGGCGGCCGCCGGCGGGCCTTGCACAGGAGATTTCCACCAGGATTTGACCGGATTCGATCGAGAATCGACGGGAAATAGGCGGCGAAGGGCATCGGAGCGAAGGAACGGGACCGGCCGTGCTCGCCGACGGCGAGGGAGGCGGCGGCGTTTGGAGCGGCTCAAGGCGACGTGCCGGTCCCTCCCGCCATGTGAACAGTAGATAGGTAGCCAGGAGAGAGTACCTTTCTTTGGGTAGTGGAGAGGAAGATTTAGCTAGCTATCTAAAAATTTTAGGTATTGGTAGTCGGATAGGTACTCTGTTGGAGCACTTTTGGCTACCTAAAAGTTAGATTTTAAGTATTGGTAGCTATATGGGTAAGCTGTTGGAGATGCTCTTATATTAATGGAGGCCCCAAACTGGCCCAAAACAGGTTTGTACAAGTGGTATAGAGAGTATTACAATCTGCGAGATTTACATATTGGAATAATGGAAACTCAGGTGCTAGACAATTAAGTAGTGATCCACAGGATCAAAGGCTTGATAAATAGAATGAGATACAAAAGTGCCTTATTTTTTAATGAATATTTCCGAATACTGAGAACGAAAATAACTTAAGTCAACCTAATTAGCTAGCCGATAAAAGCCCAAGCATTTTTAGTTAATTGATTTTAAACAAAAAAAATATATAAGAGCGGTACTTTTCGGTTCAGTTCCCTACTATCGCGCGGAGAAAAAGGGCGGAGGATTTTATTTATATTTTTTTTGACTGGTGGGCGGAGGAAAATTCGATGCGGGTACGTGAAAAGCGCTAACGGTTGAAACAGGCCCCGACGCACTCCCCCTATTCTCTGACCAAGCAGAAAACCTGAGCTCACGCCACGCCGCCACAAGAAAAGGAAATCCACGTCGAGCCCTCGCTCTCCCTTTCCCGCTGATACCACGCGATCGAGATCTCGACGGCGTCGACGGGGGGCGCGACCACGGGAGGAGAGGGAGTGGGCGGTACCCACCATCCGATAACAGGCGAGGTGGGCGCGGTACCGCCCGTCGCCACCATCGGCGACGCATGTGCGGCTGTCCCGGCCGCGTGAAGCGAGCCCCCACGCGCCCGGCCCCGCGTGTGCGCCCTGCCGGGCGGGGGACTGACGCGGCGCTCGACTTCTCTCTTTCCTTCACCGCGGAAACAGGGACCCCACGGGGATCCAGCGGAATCACGTCTTTGTTTTCGTGTGGACGCAGATTTTTTGACGCCGCCCAGGCCGCGCGTCGGCTCGCCGTCCACCACCACCGGCCACCCGCGCCCCTGGCTGGTCCCTGTCGCGCGGCAAGCTTACTCGCAAAAGGATATATGCGGCTTCACGTGGAACCCTCGTGGAGTTCCCGTACTCCGGCTGCCATAACATAACACGATGCGGCCCCCCTGCAGGCTGCACCCACGTTCCCGTCACGTTCGGTGTTTATTACACGTAGGAGCAAGGACTAAGGACAACGTGGCGAGCTCCGCGATTTTATTAGCTAAAGCTCGATCGTCCTTCCCCAAATTTCGGCCGGCCGGCGGCCGGCGACACGGGCCCGTCAGAAGTCAGAGCTGAAAAATTCATGTGGCACTGGCGTCCAGTCCGGGTACGGTACTGTCGGCGACCACCCGCACCGAGTCGCGCTCCTACTATACTCACGTACTGTACCGGCCGGCCGGCCGGCACGGAAGCGCTGCCATGCTTTCCTCCATGCATGTCCGCTCACCGGCGCGGCGCGGTCGGCGTGACTTGAATGAGCGTTTGGTTCTGGCCCCTTCGCTAAGTCACACACATCACTTGATTAGAATGATCGATCGATGGCTGATTTTCTGTGTTTGATAACGATGGTTTGACTACTCCAGACGCCAAGCCTAGCTTTCTTTCGCTGCTTCCCGGTCACACGGAGAACGTTGCTTCAGTAACACAAGCGTATTAGCTCCGGCCACGGAAGAGAAACGCTGTCGGCAACATTTGAAAATTTTGCTTAAAACCCTCGCAAAAAAAAGAGAACATTTTTCTTAAAAAATATAGTAAATTTAAGATTACTAATACCTAGGAAGAGACCATTTCACTCTCGCAAGCGAGTACTCTTCTGCCACCAGGACTCCACAAGGACTTGCTTCGGCGGGGGCACAACTTTTCTTCACGTCTTCATTCATCCTTGTACCAAACAAATCGGCCCAATCCTATCCGGCGCCTTGTCAGATTGATGTCGGGAAGCTAGCGTGACACCTGCTGCAAGGGACAAACCAACCGCAACTTTCCCTCCGACATGAGCTCAGCTAATTAAGGTCGCCATCTTCGAGCCTCTTACCGTCCTAATAATATAATTATATGCTCCTGCCTAATGCTACGTCTTATTGAACGCTGGCATATCTCGTAGCATCTTGATGGCGCATGCATATGCACTTGTCGTCTTCATATGACAGCAAGGTTAAAAAATCTCTGTGTGTTTCAAGACTATCGTGCATCAGCCTACTCAGCACCTTTTGTCGTGCAATGAGGAAGTGGGACGTAATTGATTTATCCTCTGAAGTAATTGGGCCAAATATGAATTATGGTTGACATATTCCCAGTGATTGGTTTATGACAACTTCTAGTAGCTAAGTCGGTGCGGCCATTTGACGTGGGACGAGGGTCGACTGATACCAGAAGAAGAAAAGAAAGCCTGATTCTTGGACAAATGGCAACCAGTAGTACATTTTTTGCAATGTTAATAGTGAGGCCACCATGAGAAATCAAAGGAAACTTAGATCAATGGACTAGTGCCATCGGTTTAAGTTGGTTCTAGATACTCCGGATTAGAAGCTGTAGTAGTGTAGTTCCTTCTAATCCATTTCGCCGGTGCAAAGCAATTTCTGTTTCTTGCGAGACGGGAGAAATCTGATGCCCTTTCTTTCTAGAAACATTTGGCTTATTGGCTTGATTAAAGAGGAAGCATCCAACAGGAATGAGATTTCGTTGGTCAAATTATTCGGGTGGCTGATGACTCGATGCTTTTTGGTACAGTACGGTAGTGTGTCAGCATCAGCGGGCATATTTCTTGTCCGTGAAGCACGTTGAGCAATTGGCTTTGGTCATAGCAATGTCAATCAGTCCATGTAGGATGGCTAATCATTTGATGCGATTGCAATATGTAGCCCCGCAGGAATTCGATTATCCAATCAGGTTTGCCCCGCCGGGCATTCAATAGTACTAGTGCTGTTTGGTGCGATTGCAATATGTAGCCCCGCAGGAATTTTCACATTAATAGTACAATAATTTCACATGAATTAATTCAACTTCAAAGGAAAAAGTAGAATTCGGATATTTTTTCCGAGTTCTAACCGGGGCCGAAGTAATTTTGGACAATTATATATACTTTTTTCCATGGAATTGTGTATCATGGGATCATTTCTTACATGGAGAGTAAAAAAATAGGTTAACTAGCATGGGTTCTTTGAAGACTCGTAGGCACACAACAGGTTAATTGAAAATTATATATCAGTTTAATCCTAGCGCATAATAAATTATGATTTGAAAGCAATATATGAGTTGATTTGCGCCGTTTTTTTCAAAACCTTGATGAGCTATACCAAGCTGTCACAAACCTTTTATAGACATAACCAAATAGGAAGCAATATAAGAAGAGTCAGTGAAGCACGTTGAGCAATTGGCTTTGGTCGTAGCAAACTAGCAATGTCAATAAGTCCATGTATTTTTTATTTATTGGTCAAAAGTAAACATTGTTGCGTTTTTTCTCCTTTGTTCAAGGGATGGTGAGCTACAAAAAGAACCCAGAAGAAAGAAAAATCATGTAAGTGGTCATTGGCAACCTGTAATTGTCAAAGAATATAGTACTAAGTACAATATAAAACCAAAAAATGCTCCTTTGTTTTGATTGGAAAAGTTCACAAGGTTACAAAAAGAGAATGATGCTTTCCTAGGAGAAATAGTAAAGGCAACACAGTCACCACACAGTCACAGTGCAACCCTCTCTCTCTCTCTTTTTTTCTTTTGTGTGTGTGTGTGTGACAGTGTGACAGTCACAGTGCAACTTGAGAAAGGAGAATGGAAGTTAAAAAAAAAAAAAAACTCGACCTGCCGGGGGTAAGACCGCCCCCGACGGCATTTTGCTAAGGAGAAGAGCCTCTCACGCAGGCCGAGAAAACCCCCGAACCCCCTCCCCGATCCTACACAGGGACTCAGCTGGCCGTTGTGAGCTTCGGTCTTAACCATGTGCTTTGACCCGGGGAGGACGAGGGGATTTTTTTTACTGCTGTAAACAGTACCGTTTTACCGGCACTGTTCACAACAGCACCTCAGTGCCGCGGCGGGGCTCGAACCCGGACCGGCCGGACAGGAGCCGAAGCTCCCGGAGCACTCTGCTCTAGCCAGTCGGGAGCCCACGCGTTGGCAGGAGAATGGAAGTTATGCGGTGACAAATTAAAGATTCGTAGGTGTCTGACGTCTAGCCTTTTTATGAGATGAAAACTTCAATAATTGTGATCATCAATTTCTCGCATGCATATAGCAATCTCGAACAAGAACAGAATTAAATGACCGACTTTTCTAGCACCACCCATTATTCATACCAGTCATTGTCATAAAAATTTGGTGAAAAAGAAGTAACTTTCTCAGGCACCTTTTTTTTTTATGAATTATTGTGTGTCTGAGGCCATTTGACAGCCGGCATTGTTGGTTGAGCTGCATCCTCTCCTTTGCCCCAACACCGGCTAGGATGATGCTGACCTGGCAGAGGATGAGATGGAGCCCGTGCTGCTAACCAATGCTGTGCCAGGCTGCAGTTCTGTGCGCTAAGTTTTGGATATCACAAGATAAGTAATCATGAGTTTTTTTAACAAAAAAAACAACATATATTTGGGCAGTTCATATATTTATTTTTTTTCTCCCGACCCTGAGTGCAGATGTAAGTTTACATCCATTTGCTACCTGCAGGTGGAGAAATGAGCACGTTATTCAAGATGCAAATTTCAAGGAATGCAATGAATCGAGGAATCCCATGGATGAGATGCGCGGTGCAATTGTAGCATTGTCCTCTCAAAACAAAAATCGTTACAGCATGCTGAGACAGTAGATAGTGTTTTCGGAGTAATTCAGTTTTTTGACTATGCAAATATGTCGTCATTTACAGAGTTTTTCGTCCATTGCCGCGTGTCAGCAAGACATGGATTGGAAAACATTACATTATTTCGTTACAATACTTTAGGTTTACTTTCGTATTATATCCTTTATTAAACTGCTTGATCAAGAGGACGACATTCGGCACTGCAGTCTGATGACGAAAAGAAGGCAGGTTCTGTGCGGCGCCAATTTACAGAGCTGCCATGTCCGCCATTGGCTCTGAAAAACCATTCCACCAACATGTTTGGCACAACCACGCCCCGCCACGAGTGAAATTATTTGCCTGGCTACTAGTGCAAGATCGGATACAATGCAAGGTTAATCTCAAGAAGAAAAATGCTCTCGACGAAGACCAATGTGAAATCTGCAATGCTTGTCCTGAATCTACAAACCATATATTCTTCGAGTGCCCGTTCGTGCGGCAATTCTGGAGATCACAACAGCTGGATCTCACGGACACTCCCCAAGCTACCAACTTCTGGGAACTACAACGGCCGCTACAAATCCCGGCGCTCCACTTCCCAACCTTCATCCTTCTGTGCTGCTGGCAACTATGGAAGCATAGACACGACATTGTCTTCTGATCCTTAGAGCCCTCGCTTCCTCGACTACTTCAGCAATGTAAGGAGGAGTCGATTCTATGGCGCTGCCTTATACTGGCAGCAGAGGCCGACATAGTTGATGCATGGTGCTCCTTCCTATCTATCCATATGTAGTGTTTTATTGCTGCTTGATGTAAAACAAAATTCTTGGTCTGTTGATGGCCCGTTTTAATGAAATCTAGGTGGGAGATACTCTCCCCCCGTCGATCGCTCAAAAAATATATATCCTTTAAACTATTTTGTTACGTGCTTTTTAAGTTTATTTTATGGGAGTTACGTGCTTTAAGTATTTCTTTTTTCCAGAATGAAACCTGCAGTGAAACATTTGTCGAAAAGATGATCATCCCTCGCTGTGCTACTAGCAAACGCAGACCGGCCTGGCCCGGCAGCTTTCGTGCTGGAACCGCAACCCATGCACAGAATGGGCCGAGCCGAATTAACTCCGGATTACCGATAACGCCACCACACCCTTTTGGTTTCGCTCTGTCATCACGAACGCTGCCAGTGATTCAGTGTGAGGCATGGCCGGCGGCGGGCGGAGGGAGAGACACGGTGGCGCCTGTTGGTAGCAAGGTTGAGGGTGCTGTGGAAGCTGATCGAGAAGAAGACCAAGAGACAAATCAAAGCAACGTCAGAGGATGTAGATAAGGATAAGGGTGGCAATAAAACTCGTGACTCGTGAGTTGACTCAGGTCGATGCAAACTTGGCTCAACTCAACTCGACTCGTTTCAATTTTAAATGAGTTGAGCCAAGTTTTTAGCTCGTCAGATTTTTCGAGCCAGCTCACGAGCTTAATGAGCTATATGAAATCTGAAATATCTATTTTATGGCAATGATAAATATCATGTTGGACAAGTCTAATAAATAATAGAAAGAAAAGAATAATGTTATGATTAATTTTGTCGTTCTTGATCTTAGGTGTAAAATTAGGCTTATTTTTACGCATGCATTACTCTCATTTTTCCTTTTAAAAAACTAATTAAAGAAGAGTTATGTTCATACTTAGCTCGCTGTGCTATAATGAGTTAACTCGTGAGCATAGTGAGTCGAGCCGAGCTATAATTTTAATTCGTTAGTGTTAATAAGCCAAACTGAATTATCTCGTTAGTCTAACAAGCTAGAGCGAGTCGAGCGAGCTAAAGGGAGACGAGCTCAGTGCGATTGGCTCCAGGAACTGCGGATGATTGGATGCTCAGGACGTCACACCAAGCCAAAACAAGCCGATGCTTGTGTGTGATTTCAGTGAATTCTTTTTAGGGGTCCATGACTGGTTGGTTAGCATGGTGTCCATATTTTACATTTGTGTAGGGTTCACCCAACATGCGATACGATATGATTCAGTGTGATAGCAATGTTGACCCTTCTATTTAATTTAAATATACTTATATGCTGAAACAAAATCTTTGAAATTATTCTCGTGTGCTCGTGTCCATTTTATAGTTGTGGAACTGTCGATCTGTATAGCTTGTCTGACTTTATTCTCTGTAGCTTAGTTCAGTATGACACTCCCTCCAGTGCTAGACAATTTGAATTATTTATGCATTCTTGTTCAACAATATTCTTCAACAATATTCCGGTGATTCTCTACCATGATAATTAAAGGTCATTCTAGAGTCGATTGAAGATGGGAGTATATTGAGTTTCACGTGGAATCTCTCACACTGTCGTAAAGATAAGCGTCATGATAAACTTACACAATTTGGAAGTCAGTTCCTTAGGAAAGAAGTCGTGCATGGAGCATTTTAGCTTGACATTAAGGGCTATAAGCACCATTGGAGATGTGTTCTACAGCTTCTGCCACTACCACTGACTGTTGAGTGTCGTTCAGTGGAACATATAAGAAAGCGTTTTGGCCTGAACAAAGCAACGATCCTTCTTCTAATGATTATTGTCCGTCCGATATGCTCCATGCCTAGTTTTCTTCGGGGTCTTTTGTGAAACTTCGAATCGCATCCTAGCAATCGGGTCCTCTCATCTCTCTTTTCTTTCCACCGAGTCCCCCATCAAACAGAACGAAATCTTTATTATTAATATTCTAAAACAGGGTGGTTTGTTTGCAAAATGTCCTATCCACGTCATCTTAAAAGTATACACCGTCTGATCGAAAAAACAAAAAATAAAATTGGGGGGGGGGGGGGGGGGGATTTTATTTCCCCAAGTTTTTAGTCGTTTACAAACACGAGAGAAAAAAAAGAGAAAAAAATTACATTAGCATTTTATTTTCCCTGCACTATAAGATAATCTTGTAGCTCATCTTTAAGCTTCTATAGAAATAAAACAAGAACCTCAACTTTAGAAGCACTGGATGGTCAGGGCATCATCACCAAGCTTGCTGAAACAAACTATTACTCGTCAATGCGTTCTTTTTTGGGTTCATAATCGTCAGACAAGCTGTATAAAATTTTCATTTGCATAAGGGTTTCACTGAAGCCTAACATGTGGTGCTAGAGTACGATGCATTGTGACTGCAATGCTGACTGCTACAGTCGCCAAAAAAGAAATGTTGATTGCTTGTGAGTAATGCACTAATGCTGACTGTTTGTGAGTAATGCTGAATTCAAATCTTGTGTATTTATTTGCATGCTTATGCCCATTACATAGCCTAATATGTGGTGAGCATTGGTAGTATGTTTAATCCTGCTTTCTTGTGCAGGAATTGTTTGAACAATGCTGTGATCATGCAAGGGATAATGGATTCTGTTTCTATTTGTATGATACTAATATTGCAATCGATCTATCCCTTGGTCCTGCCAATCGAATTGTTAAGTATGTTTGTTCCCTTTCGAGAAATGATGACAGTACCAAATGCCAAATTAGCGGCTTTACCAAATGGTCAATGCCTCTGGGGTTTCCCTTCTCCTCATTGTTTGAACATTTATTCGAGATTGTTCAATATATTTTTTGAGAGAAAATATTCTATTGTATTTTTCTCATACAATACATAGGGCAGGTAATCAGCGCGGCAAGGCCGCACCATCTTTCTAGCTGTAATGATTAGTATGTCATTCCCTCCAATGCTAGACAATACTTATCGCACAATTGCATGATTTATGCTTTCTTGTTTTCCAAGAATGATTGATTTTATACCACGATAACTTAAAGGTGATTCTGAGACCTGAGTCAAAGATGGAGTCTACTAAGTTTCCCGTCGAATATATTTCATGGCAAAAAGAAACGTCTGAACACAATTTGGAAGTCAGTTCCTTAAGAAAGAAGTCATGCAGCATTCTAGCTTGGCAATTAAAACTACAAGCTCCACCGGAGGTATGGGTGCTGCAGCTTCTGCTACTACTACAGAGTGCTGTTCAGTGGAACAGATATAGAAAGCATTTTGGCCTGAATAAAGCAACTGAATTTTCCTTTCACAAATTCTTGATTGCAGCCGGATCACACTGGAAATCTGGAGCTTACGATAATCCACTGAAGAATTTCAAATCTGACAAGCTAAAGATGAAGTTCGTGCGCCATTCCTTCTCTTTATTGCCATGCGCCAACACCCGAGAGGCGGGCTGCCTCCTGCCTGGTTCATAACACCACCAGATGATGCATGTTGTGCCAGGCAAAGTTGAAGCACAACAAAAATGTACAGGCGAATTGATTGAAAGCACGCTTCTTCCAGATCTAACTGATGGGCTAATGGCCGAACAACGAGACCCATGATTACCTCGCAAAGATCTCGCCCACGAATTCGTAGATCACGTTACCATGATGACCACACCCCACAAGCCACTTCTGTAAAAGGACGTGCTTCATGGGACATGTCACAAAAGACATGTACTATGAAATGATGCGATGCTTTGTTGCATAACTGCACAAGTAATGGCCATGATTACCGCGCAAAGACACAGGTTTATTGCAAGGCAAGGAAGTGATCACATTTGGCGTGCCCTTTGCATAATAGCAGATTACTGAAAACTCATTTCTGTGATGTATATCAGGGCATAAATGTGTGATTCAGAAGCATTTTGGATGGCGTTAAATTGGTAGAAATACATGCCAGATCCTGTTAACAATATTGAACACTGTCAATAGTAACCAAGATTCAACCCTCTGCCTAAAAGCAAGTATATAGAATGAAAAGTTAAGAGCTAATTAACAGCCGAACAATTTTACAGGAATTTGTTGGGAATTTTAGGAACAACCAAAGTCTTGTATGAAAGAGGAAGATTCCTGTATTCCAAATGAGGCATAATTATTCATGTCATCATTACCGCAACTAGATGCGAGAATGATTGTCCATCCAGCTGAATTATTGGAGTTAAATCTGGGAGAAGAGTATGATTGAGTAAACCACCAATACAATAGTCTTATTGAGAGTTGTATCAATCGCTGTTGTTCCTCGGGAAAAAAAAATCGCTGTTGTTCACACAAACATCAGCCCTTTTTAACATATCTGAATTATTTCTTGTACACTCAAAACCTGGTTATTACCAACACGAAAATCTGGAACAATCCAACCAATAATGTTAAATTTAGAAGTCAGATACACAAAGAATAGTTAAAGATTAAACATCAAGCCCTCTAGCCGATATATCTTTGACATTGAAGTGTGCGTTCCAAGGGCATCTGCGGTAAAGCGCCAAGCGCGTATCATGACAAACCAGGAACCAGCTGTGTTCATCCTTCATATGCACCAGCAATCATCTCCAGCAATGGAGCAAGGTTTGTAACCTGATATTCGGATCATGATCACCTCAGGCAATATATTATCAGAAAAGAAGATCACCGCCCTGTTTTTGCACGCTTCATCCCAGTAGAATTGAAGGGTGATACACTGGGACTAAGGTGGGGACTTGGGCTTTCCTCCCTTAGAGTGCCATTCAGTATCGCCAATTCTCTCAGCTGCTGCTTCTTGTAATAGTCCATGGACTCATCCTGAGGATAACAGCAGTCAGTGAAGCAAAATAAATATTTTTCAAAAGTAGGAATAAACAGAAAGCAAGGGTACATACAACTGGTTTGAGAAGATCCTCTAATATGGCCACGGCTTGGTTTAGTCGGGCATCAACAATATCTGCCGGGAACTCAGCTTCCACAAGTACATGCAGTGGATCGTTTAAGTGCTCGTAGCCAGGCTTGTCTCTGAGCTTGTCTTCCTGTTAAAGAAGAGGATCAATTTCTTCAGAACCTCTCAACTACCGACTTATGATAGCAAATACAACAGCGATAATGGTAACAATTCTCGCATAAATAACGAGATTTTAGTAGCTAAGCTTTAATTAGGAAAAAAACTAAAGGACTGTAGGCCAGATGCAAAGCTTACAATTTGCTAAACAAATGCAGGACAAAAGTAAAGTTAGGAAGCTTGGTCACTAAATAAGAATTTCAGTGATGACCATAACCAAATAGAGCATTTTGGAGTATGCAAAATCTCGCCATTAAGTTAATAATATGCCACTACATGAATACTTGTAAAAAATTATTATATTAAAACAACAAACATCTCTATAACATAAGAATTTACATGGGATGGATCTTACAAGCAACAAACTTGCGGTACCACTAGTGCATCAAACTAAGGAATCAAAATAGGATAACCCTAAAAGGTTTGGTGCTTTGGAGTTTGGGCGCGGGCGCTGTTTACAGATTAATGTACCACACAGTTCAACATTATACATCTTGACAAATTCAGGATTACAGCTTACAACAATAGAATAAAAGGAAAAAGGCACTTGAGATAAAAACTCTTGTCAATTAGAACCACCCTTAGTTTTATATAGGATGTTACAACTTACAAATATAAATGATTAGCTGATTTAATTGCCATTAGTGACCAGATGGTGGTGTTTATGTTAAAGTGCAAATGTGTTTTGGTGAGGTACAAGCGGCTCTAAAGGTTTTCAATCCTTTTCAACAAGCACAAGGCAACTACAACATGGCGGTTCTAATCTGTTTCAGTTACCTTAACAGAATCTTTCACTGAACCCCGTCCACGAATAAATACTCTACATTGGGTTGTAGCTTCAACTCTTTTCAGGGAGTTCCCTCGTGGCCCCAACAAACGACCAACAAAGTTGAACTAATCACAACAAAATATAGTGAATAATTTGAGTTGGCATAGCACATAAAAAGGGATAGTAAAATAGCTAGAGCAAAAGGAAGTTGAGCATACATTGGGATACTTGTCAACAGGAACATCTATCCTGACAACTTTTTTTGCAACAGGGCTGCCAACAACTCCAGGAACACCATTCCAGCCCATAGATGACGACTGGAGTGCTCCCAAATGCTGAAAAAAAAAAAGGCATTTGGATTTAAGCAATTGGGACAAATAATATTAAGGATGGTAATTGGCATGTTATATAAAACTGAGGTAAGGAAATTAAGGCATGTAAAAATGAAGAGATTTTTCATGAGACCTCTATTTGCATTCCTGACCATCCCTCTAGATCCATTGGTTGACCATTCATTGGATGGCCAGTTAACCTTAAAGGACTTGGGCTACCATGATCGATTCTCTCAGGTTCAACAAAATTTGGGTTAGGTGGCAAAGAAGATGCCCGCAAAATTTCTGCATTGAACAATACAAACAGTTATAAGAGCAAATAGACCTTGTCTGAAACACTTTTGTATAGTACATTTATTTCAGTTAAGATCAGATGTCTAGAGAAGCTAACTGGAGCTAAAGAAATAAGCTAGAATACAAAAGTCACTACATTCTATTTTGTTTATATAAAAGTAGTAAATTAATACAGCGGGGTTCTTTTTGGAAAACAAGTTAAAATGTAATGTACCGACTAAATCATATGTTCGGACAATTGCACAACTATATATTTCTAATCTTTCTCTGGACTCTGGAGTAGGTTTCATCATTTGAAAACACCATTGCTGGCCACATATTCATACATTTACATAGACGGTATCCATTAGGGATCTATAACTAAGTTACACTGGACAAAAAGAAATGCAGGACAAGTGAGTCATGTATATCCTTGGTGTGAATTAAATCAGTAACAACAAGATGAGCACAAACTACAAGAAGCCCTTACAAGCAGATTTTCCTATTGAAAAGGGATGTACATGGTTTTACAAGAAGAGTGAAAGATTGTTCTGACAGCAGGGATAGCTAAAAATACTAACTGACTGAACCATACTCCTAGTGCAGCCTTTGTATGCAAAACTGTTAATAACCGCATAAACAAATAATAATGAAAAATATACATAAATCAAAAGGCGAAGGACGTTAACCTTGGTTTAGAAGCCTATTACAAAAAGGAAGAACTTGCAAGAACGGGGCTAACTTCTGCCTCTCGGCAAGTAATTCAGCAAGATATCTGCCAAGCAAACAATTTCATTAGTTCGATCAATTATAACTATCACAGACACAAGCAGAATAATGGGGAAAAGGAAGAAAAATAATCGCACCATACATTGTAAACAGGAAAAAATAAGATTACCAAATGATATGTACAGCAAGCTGCAGAACAGAACAGTAACAGTAGCAATTAACTATCGAACTTGAAGTAAATGAGCCTTTGGCGCAGGGACTCAGGCATCTATCAGCGTCCCAACGAAGACATAATGCTGACTTATTCCTACTAGCCCTCAACAGTCAATACGAAACGCACAAATCAATCATTACTAGGCGATCCCCGAAAATCCCCAAACTGACAGATCGGTATTGCAGCAGGGCATCATTGAAGGGCGCCAAAATTGCGAGAAGACGGCAGCGATCAAGCACACGCAAATCTCGCACAACAATAACCAAATCTCCTAGTCGCCAAGGTTTCACGAGTCGGATCATTGGGAATATGAAAAATGGAAGCTTCAAGAGAGATATCAACATAACAGAAGGCACATACCTCTCCTTCTCAGAGGTGGACGACCTCATGGGACTGTGATGATGAGGAGAGGAATGGACACCAGATGGTGAGTACTGGAAGAACGGCGGCGGCAGGATCCTCTCATCCATTGCTGACGGCCCACAAGCAACTGGAACAACAAGAATTCAAAGAGAAACTCTACAAGATTGAATCTTTGGGCGAAGAACTGGGGACAAATAGAGCAGGAGTCAAGAGTCCCAACAAATCAAGAAACCAAGAAGGATACAGCTAGGTACTAGCTATCAGAGCAAATGAATAGGGTGGATGCCTGCCTAAATGGAATCCAAGGAAATCTAAAAGGACAGAAAGGTGCCAAGAACCAAGGAGCAAGTATAGGGATGGGTGAGATTGTATATGTGTGTGAGCATAAAAAATGGAAAGGGAAGGTAATAGCTGGGTTTGTGTCAATCAATGATCAGAGCCCAGGCTGGGAGGGGGTTGGCAGCTGCTCCTTTGTGGCTGCTTGCTGCTGCTGCTGTTGTTCTTGCTTGCCTGCTCTTCTTCCTCTGTACAAACAACAGCAGTACACCGCCCTGCAGGGGGAGGAGGAGGGGGGTGGGTGGGAAGAAGTGAGACAGAGGTGGGCGGCCGGAGAAGCAGGAAGAGACAAACCCAAGAGAGCCTTGGATGCCCCCCCTCACTCACTGATGTGTGCATGTATCTTGCCGGTTGGTCCAGCTCAGATGATTGAACCTTTGCCTGCTTCCAGCGATCGTTACTCCTTTTTCCGGCTTTTTGAATTTTTAAAAATATTTTCTCATAATTTTACAAAAGAAATATGGCTGGAACCTGGAGGAAAAACTGCCACTGCCACGCAAGTTCCAGACTGCTCCGCCGCGGTTTTGCGCTTATCGCGAAAACCACGAATGAAACCATGTAGACTGAGTTTCGAGTTTGGGTGAATTTAGTTCGGCTAACAGTGCGGTTAGGCGGTTTGTCGCGCGGTTTAAAGGATTTACCGAGAATATATTCTTCTTCTCAACGGTAAACTCCTTGGTTTGAGCAGTTTTCAATTCTTTTATTTCAAATCCTTTTACCAAAAACCGATTGTTCGCGGTTTTGACGAAAACAACGGGGTTTCCGACGTTTTGCAAACCATGGTGCCAGGTATCCAAAGAAAGGAATACTATTATTATCCTTAAAAAATGTACTGATAATCTTTAAATAGGATGGTATAATTAATTGAATTTAGGAAAAGTTTGATTTTTGACCACATTATAGTTGAAGTAATATTGTCCATAAAGACAATGAAATATGCAAACCTTTCTGAACAATATTGCACATAGATTTACCTAATACTCAAGTTATGTTACATAAGCACATAGACAATCTTTATATTATAAAAAATCAAGTGAAACATGGTCCAGCAATATAATTTAGAGACTCAGATGGAAATGGGAAATGACACTTCATGTTCACTTGCATGCGGGTTATCATCTCCTGAAACATAACTCTTGGTGTGGTCTGTATCATATGAAATTTCCTGATTTTTTTTGTAAAAATGAAAAATAACTCTCACAAGAACTTTTTCCATTGTTCACTCTCAACACGCATCAGGCGGAAACTCACTTTCGTATGGTTAGTTCAACCATCTTACTGTACTTCACAAGGAAAAGGAGTAACCGCCAGGTGCACAACCTTCAAATCAAAATATTCTTGAAACAATTATCAACAATTCCACAAGATGATTGATATACATAAAAAAGAAAGTGACATTTCTGTAGGGTGTTTGCTTCTTTGTTCAAAAGGAACAGAAAAAGAGAATCCGTAATTTCGTAATAAGGGAGTGCAGTCCCGAGAAAAAAAAATCATCAACTCGCACCACGTGGACGGTAAAAAAAGAATTCATCAAATGCCGTGTGCCTACGTGTGGACCAGTTCGTCTGACCAAATAGAACATGGTTGGCCTTCCTGGTCAGTGCCGACCTGTCACTGACTTATGAAGCTGGTTTTCCGCAAGCTGCATCTAGCTCAGCATTGTTATGTGAATTAGGCCACCAAATCACAGTACATATCGATCTATGTATTTCTATGTCATTCTTTAGTCTAATCGAGTAAGGTAATTTTTAGCTAGGAAAGCCGCGTGCCTTGCTGCATCCCTAATTACTTTTGGATGAATGTGTGCTTTGTTTCTAGGATATGATTCATTTTATTTTATATATCTATCTATGGGTATATATATCTAATCTAATTGATAAGCCACGATTGACAGAAAGGGGAACAAGGATTTGCGGCATCGGCATATGCTCTTACGGATAAACACAAAGTTTCAAAGTGCGCACGTCAGCACGGTCCACGTGGATCTCGCGCTTAGCCGGTGGGTCCACGGGCCAACATGTCACGGTCGTGTGCTCAGCGGCCGGCCCGTTCGGCCACACGCCGGGTCAGCAAGCAGAATTCGTACGTGCACCGACGAGCGCCGCACGCGTGAGCGCGCGCGGGCACGGCACGTGACGACTGCGGATATACAGGGCACCGTCCATGCACGGCGCGATCGCGACGAGCCGGCGATTACTCACCGGTTAATTAGCTGGTAGTACCTTTCGCATGGACATGCATGCATGGCCGTGGCCGTGTGATGATGTGATCTATTCTTGTCTATATAATGCCCAACACGTAGCTCTGCACCAGGAGTACAGGACAGGACGGGCAGGGGGGACACACGACTACATGATCATAGTCATAGGAGTGAAAGATCTTGTTTGACTAGATACAGTACAGACCCAACGCGGTACATTTTTCTTAGATAATCATGTATTATGATGTATCCTATGGCACCCACGTGACATTATCTATGCACGCCCACATGCAGTTCTTTCAAAAAAAAAAAAATTCCCGTATGAAGACCGGGCACTTTGCTAGTTACGTTCTCTCATCTTTAAGTTGAATTTGTTTTTTACTACAGCCTTTTATATAAAAAAAAACAATTGTGCCTTCAAGGTTAAAAGGAAGATTGATTGGGGTTGGGCAAAAGATATATTATGGGCTGTTCATCTCGAAGGCAAAGCCCACATACCGCATGTCCCCCGTACGTATCTGGGCCTGCTCGTCGGCTTCGTCAGCATGCCTTTGGTAAGCATAGCAATGGTACCTCGTGCATAGTAGGGCATGTGTTTAATTAACCTGCAGAATGTTCACCTGAACTTGAAAAAATGGTCATGCATTCTGTTTGATTCTTCAGAGTTTGAAGAACCACATGGATACAGAGCTGGTAACCATCCTTTCAAGTATGATCATGGAACTGTGCACATTTCTTTAACACAAGAACAGCAATGGAGAAAAGAATGCACTTAGCAATACAGAGAAGAGGCATCACATATCGAATGTGATAGCCTGAGCATTCTTTAGTAGAGGCCTACATATATTCAGAAAGCTTTGAAATCAAAGAATCTTTTCCAAACCTTGACATTTCCCTCCTCGAAGTCGAAGCTACTATTCTCATACTTCCTGCACGCCAAGATGTTGAACATGTAGAACTAAAGTACAGTAGACCTTTCATCGGGAGGTCTATTGAGTTTAAATACAACAGATTCTTTACATTAACAGAAAAATGCTATGAGGACCATCCAGCAAAAACCTGTAGATAATAGAAGAATTTTGGATAAGAACATAAGGGGCAAAAAAACTGCAATTCAAAATACTAATACTTCTGTAATATGCATCATTAAGAGAACACACTGTTTAACTAAGTCTGGTGACTTCATGTTCAGTAATTCACGATTACGAACCCATCACACGTTTATAGGATACGAGCAATGTTACAAGCTAAGGTACCTAAGAGCACCAATTGAATTCCAGAAGAGTTCTCTTGCATTTGAACAAATGCTACAGAGAATGTGAAATTTGCAACCACTAAACTTTTGGCATTAGCTAACTGCTCAACTAGATACATTGGCAGGAAATTAAACGATGTATATCAATGAGAGTAGCTTTGAAGCTTCCGTATTATGGACTTGGTTACACAGTAATCACAGAGAAAATCAAATAAGGCAAAAAAAAAAACTATGATATTGATTGCAATTTACGCAAAAGGGGAATAGAGTGGATGCCTAAAGAATTACCTTGTCAGCCAAGACACTCTTGCTGCATATCGAAAATAATCAATCTCTAAGGCCAAGCTCAACCTCAATGTCATCATCCTCTTCAAATAGCTTTAGAAGACGTGCATGTTGTTCCTCCCTTTTCTTCTTCTGCCAATACTTGTAAAGGAAAAATGACAACAGAATGGCTGCCCCCATTCCTAGGAGTACGAGCAAAACTGTTTGGCCAGTGTGGCCTTTTGACTGAGCTTCGGATTTCTTATCATCCTTGGCTGTTTGAGTGTCACCAGCTAGCACTGCAAACATTGTAGGCAGAGTCAGTTTTCTGGAATTGCTACATAGCATAAAAAGAGTGTAGCAATGTCATGAACCTTGATAGACAGCCCTGAACCCAAGGGGCGCGGCCTCGCCAATGGCGGCAGCCGCACCCTAAGGGCAGGGGACTAGGGTACTAGATCTATTCTCTTCTTGCCTCCTCCTAATGACTGCCTAACCTCTTTCTTATATAGAGGCTGACCCCTAACCCTAGGCGTGCTACAGTAGCCGCCGCTTTAGTGGGCCGCGCTACTGTAGCCCACCAGCCCATGACTCTGCCCATGACATTTCACCCCTCCTTTTTAAGCAGCTCGTCCTCGAGCTGCAGGCGGGTCGACAACGACACTCAACAGACTGACCAAACTAGACATGATACTAAGCCTTTTACATCTCGGCTTAGTATCTTATTTTCTACTAAATGATGCCTAAATCTGGGACCTTTATTATTCGCTTTGTTGACTCATGATCCATAGGCGGCCCCCATCCGGATGCACAGAGAGAAAGAAAATTATTGAGGCTCCGTGGATGAAGCCCAGCAGCAGCAGGAACATCTGGAGCCTTCCTGAGAGCAGCAGGAAAGGAAAGACATTTGCTGCAGCTCTTATCTTCACTCCTCCCCACAGCATGTGAATAATATGCAGTGCTTCTTGCTGCTCTGCCCCTCTCCACGGCGTTCACGATGAAGTGGCCGTATCCTGCCTCGTTCCCTGCCCAAGCTGGCCTGCTCCCCTGGCTGATGCCCTTCCAGCGCGTAGTGCCGCCCCATCGGGGCTCCATGGGAGCTCGGGCATGGGAGGCTGTGGGACGGATCTCGGCCCTGCATGGCTGCCTCGCGGCGCGTCTCGCTCGGCGAAGCACAACTCGCTCCAGCAGGCGTGACTCCACAGTGGGGCGGCCCGCTGGCGCCCTCCACGAAGCCGCGACCGGCGGCTGTGGCGTCCCTCCTATGGTGGCTGCGGGATCGATCAGCGAGCGCGGCGCCCCTGCACGATATGGAGCAGTCCTGGACGCCTTGCCCCGCCAACCAGCAATGGCTGATGCGCGTCGCTGTCGCCCCAGGCAGGTGAATCGCCACCTCTTGAAGATGACGCCATGGGAAGGCGCCAAGGAGGGAGATGGGGAGCACCGACCAGCAGATCGTGGTGAGTCTGGTGATGGCGACACGGCATCAGGTTGGACTGCTCCCGTTGCCTCCTCGGCTGTACTCATATTTGCGACGAGTGCCTTCACCTCCTCCAGTATGGCTAATGCCGCATCGACGCAGGCTTTGATGTCAACGGCTGGACACACCATGGCTGCCCCCGTTGGTGGTGCCCATGGGGATGGCGACGGCGGAAGCAGCGGCGGCGTGTCGGGATCGGGAGTAGGTGGTGAAGGATGCGCCACAACTGGCCTCGGGGACGGCGCCCATGGGGATGGCGACGGCGAAACCAGCGGCGGCGCAGATTGATCGGCAGCAGAGGCCATTGATCGAAACCAAGGCTAGCTGATACCAATTGTCATGAACCTTGATAGACAGCCCTGAACCCAAGGGGCGCGGCCTCGCCAATGGCGGCAGCCGCACCCTAAGGGCAGGGGACTAGGGTACTAGATCTATTCTCTTCTTGCCTCCTCCTAATGACTGCCTAACCTCTTTCTTATATAGAGGCTGACCCCTAACCCTAGGCGTGCTACAGTAGCCGCCGCTTTAGTGGGCCGCGCTACTGTAGCCCACCAGCCCATGACTCTGCCCATGACAGCTACTGTAGCCCACCAGCCCATGACTCTGCCCATGACAAGCAATTACAGAAGATATCACTTTCGAGAGTTCAATAATGATAAAACATACCAAAAGCAAAAGCATTTTTGAAGAGTTAAGCAGAAAGCATCATTTTCACATCTGATACTCAGCGCTGTTCATTCACAGGTTTTGCCGGTTTTTGCTGGTTCTCCAAACCAGACCGTAGGTGGACGGTTTAGCTGGGCTGGTCCGGTAAGATTAGTTTGGAGACCGGTGCTTGAGCGGCCTGGTCCGGGTTGTTTGACAGCTCCGGCCGCCACCACCCTTCCCCTATTCTTTTCTAACTCTGGCTGTGGCGCACAGAAGGAGCGTAGGACGCTATGACGGAGCTTCCTCACGAAATCTCCCGCGGCGGATCGCAGATGGGCGGATTGAGGACGATCTCCCATGGCGCGGCGGATCTCAGTCCTGGTTTGGCAGGTTTAGCTGGTTTCTAAACCAGTCGAACAAAACCCGTTACTTAGTCTGACGGGTTCAACCCGGAAACCAGTGAAACCGCCTTAACCTGTGATACTGGTTTGTTCTGGGTCGGGTTGGCGGGTTGAGCGGTTCGCAATCAAACCGTGTTCAGAGCTACTAATGCTGAAGATTGCATCCAGATCAATGCAACTACCATTATAGCTTCTAGTTGCAACCAGCATTTTACACAAAGCGAGTTATGACTTATGACTAGTCCTTGCTGGACAGCAAGAACAAATAGCCATCAAGGTGGTCCTCAGAGGCAATACTTAGAAGCAGAGCAGTACAGACAATATCCTAGCTGGCTATCCAGAAATTTAGCACAACGCGGTGGGCCATGGCCAGCTTCTATAAATTTACTAAAATTGAGAAAATTACACTTAGTTATCATCAGATTTAATAAAATTCTGTGAAATATTTTGTTTACTTCAAAGAACATATTGAAAAAAAAAAAATAGAACACCACACGAACCGGCAGCACTTTGACCACAAGCATGAATTGTTTATAAGCCGTGCGGTAATAACGGCAGCTTGTCTGCTTTTCCAGCAATTGGCCAGTTTGCATCGCAAGTCTATTCTATCTTTGACCTTTTGAAGTTTAGTTCACCCAACAGAAATGTTTCTTCTTGAAGGAGCAAATTTGAAGGGGCGCTGCTGAGTTGTAACGAAAGTTCCATTATTAACAGAAAGAAATACTCCCTCCATCTCCTTTTGCTGGTCGCATTTGCCCAAGAGATTTTTTCTCCTTTTTTGGGCGTATTTCAGTTCGGAGCCTCAGGTCATGGACAGGACTGTTTCAGCTGGAAATCGTCATTAAGTTTGCATGTCGCATGGATTAGATGGCTTGCGTTTGTATATCACTTGAATACGCATGCGGATTGAGGTGTCAAAACTTGATTACGGCCGGAGTAATTAGTAAAATCAGCGGTGTTTGCGCCATAAACCGGAGGTAATGCGCCCAACAAAAAAAGGACGGAAGGCGTATTCGGTTTTTGTTCAATATCAGATTCAAGGTTTCAAGATGTAAATATCAGCAAATGTTTGTCTATAAAAAGCGACTTCAACACTGAATGGTATAGGTACGCCATTAGAGTTTCCACATGTTTTCTAGGCTAAAATGACCTTCTAAGAGGGGCTTCTGCATTCAACTTTCTGTATTGAACACTCATAGAGTTGTTTTGCACAAATGGACTTCCAAATATGGGGCTCTACGGGCTCTACTAGTGTCACCTGATTAATATCAGTAAGTTTACACGTGTGACATCTACCATGGATGATAAATGACATACGTGTTAGAAAACTAATCCTACCATTCAGTGTAGTTTCTCAAAACTGCTCCAAGTGATGATAGCGTAATCCTTCAGAACTATCATATTGGCAAAGACTAAACTAGTTAATGGATAATTCGTTTTATTCATAAAACCAGGCTGTCAATCCAAAGTACCCAATTGATAAGAGTTCCGAAGCATCATCCAAACTAATAGGTCATGAATTTCATAGAAAAATCACCCAATCAAGAATTAGTAGCTGTCTCCAATCTTATCAGGCTCACAAAACACAACAACAGAATCGTAGTAGCGCTTCCTCAATCCCTCTCCCCATCCTCTAACCAGATCTCCCAGTAACCTCCACCATCTCTACCCCCGAACCCATCCGCGCCCAAAAGCAGATCAAGAGGGCGAACCTGTAGCGAATTGCGCGCAGATCCCGGCGGCAGCGAGGATGAACACGATGGCCGGGGCCGGCCTGGATCCGCCCCTCATCTCCACCCTTCACGACCGGCCGGCGCGCGCCGCTCCGCTCTGCTTCCTCCCTGGATCGCCGCTGCGAGGAGCGGGAGGTGGCTTGGGCCTTGGAGCCGCGATGCCGCTGCCGGTGGTGGTGGTGGTTCCGTGCGTGTCTGCGGCGGGCTGCCTTGCCAGTCTGGGTGGGCTTGGCGTTTGTACCGGTCGACTCTCGAGTTCGGGCGTCGGTCGGGACTTGGCCTCGAAGGCTCCGCTTCTCCGACCGGTGGGTGGTGGTCCTTTTCGGCGGCGTTGTGTGGCTGCCGGTGGGGCCGTTAGCGACGCGGTTGTTGTTGATTAGAGCATCTCTTAGAGATTAAAAAAAATTGCCCATAAACTTGTTTTTAGGGCTAACTAAAAAATTATACGGAGCAATTTTTCTTTCCTCCTCCAACAATTCCTCCTAAAAAGTGGATCAAAACATTTTTAATTAGGCCACGTCAGCATTTGAGGCCACAAAATCATTAATTCTAGTGAAAGGAGAAGGAATAGGGATCCCAATTTTTCTCCTATTTGTAGCTACAAATGATGGGAGTTTAGGGGGTATGAAAAAGTTGGGAGTAGTTTTGGGTGGCTATTGGAGATGATTTTTTTTATTGAATTCCATTATTTTGATTTAAGGAGAGGTTTTAGGGCTCTTTTAGAGATGCTCTTATAGAGAAGATTCGTAATTAACGGAGATACGTGAGTGAGAACCTAACGCACTACGTAGCATAACTGTCAAAGAGCATCCAAAATGCTGTGTTGTTTTCATGCTGACAATTGTACCATATCTCTAAGCTAATGATGCAAGCAGTATCTACGTCGAACCTTATTTCATTTGCTCTAGCGGCTTGAATGGGTGGATATAGATTTTAGAGTAAATTTTTCGTAAAACTACAGGTTGTTTGACAACATTACATTATTAAGACGGCCAACCGGCCCAGGCACGATCCATCTTATTTTACACGGGTCGGGTCGTGCTCGACGGCCCGAGTACGGCCCAGCCCACCGTGCCGCGCCATGGCCGCTGCAGTGGCGTGCACGCACCCAAGAACGTTCTGAGCTCCCATTTACTCCGCTACGCCAGCAATGGCAGCAGGAGCGCTGGGCCGCAATTACTCCTCCCCCATCCGCCCACCAACCAACTCCAAAACCCTTCTCCCCTTCCTTCTCCCCCTCCTCTGCTATATACGCACACCGCACGCCACCTTGCCGGCCTGCACACACACACTCACTGTCACTGTCACTGTCACTGACCACTGCCCAGTGCTCACTGCTCAGCCTCTGCTCCTCCACCACCGCAGCTAGCCAAGCCGGCCGGCCACCGCCCCGCACCACCAATCCAATGGCGGCATCCGCGGTCGTCGTCATCCTCCTGCTGCTCGTCTCGGCGCTCGGCGGCGCGACGGCGCAGGCGTTCCCGCCGTGGAACGGCACGTTCCCGATCGGCCCCGGCTTCGGCATGGGGAGCGGCGGCGCCGGGTCGTCGGCGGCCGGGACTGGCGTGCCGGCGATGTTCGTGTTCGGGGACTCGCTGACGGACAACGGCAACAACAACGACCTCACGTCGCTGGCCAAGGCCAACTACCTGCCCTACGGCATCGACTTCGCCGGCGGGCCGACCGGCCGCTTCTCCAACGGCTTCACCATGGTCGACGAGATAGGTACGCGCCTGGTGCATGTGCATCCATGTCCGTGCTTGCATGCATGCTACTTCTTATCTGATCTCTCCGGTCCGGCCTCTGTTTATCATGCTAGCTTCTTGGCACTGTAGAACCTTGTTCGTCTTCAGTTGCAACTTGCTATTGGTTCAAAACATATGTTACAGCTTTGTAGAAGAACAACTAAAGTAAGGTTCGGATGCAAAATGTCATACATTAACTTTTGGGGGAATGGACTAATGGACATACTGAAAGAAAATAAATCCGGCTACTAGTTGTTACACGATGCATTTCTAGAGCAGTTGAGCTAGTGCAACATTGTTGTCTCCAAAAGTCCAAGCAAAGTAGTATTACAGTTTTTTTTCCCATTAGAGTTCTAGTTCCAGTAATCTTAGAACATAAGTATTTCTCGAGAACAAGTAGTGCATTCTAAACTTAGATAATCATGCAATGAGCAGGGTTCAGAGTTCAGTTACTCTGCTTCAGTGAACTTTCCAAAACAGAATTAAGATGCTCAAATTAATACACTGCACAATGGGCATGCATGTAGTTTAATACTGTACGTGTACGTCTGAATCACTTTCCTGAAATGATGATATTCCAAGGTTAGAGTGTTTGGGAATACACACGATTTTCAGGCAACTGTCTAGGTTCTCTCTTTAATACACATTGGCAGCTGTACAATCGATTTACTAGAAGAGTTCATTGCCAACATGTTAGTAGCACCTCCTGTGTTACTCGAAGAGGCAAGGCGATTGATAATACAACGGAACTCCACGCTGAAAGCCTACTTTTGTTTAGAGTTCAGACCCGGTGTTTGTTATAGCTTGATTTAAGCATGCAGTGTAGTGCTTCTTTGGTGTCTGGTCCACACTAATCTGAATTTACTCCCAAGCTAGTAGTACTAGTAGAACAATGTGATAGCTAGTAGTACTAGTAGAACAATGTGATGAGGCTGCATCAGCACGGAGTAGACGACGCCTAGTCCTTGTCGCAGTAAATTGCCCCTACCGACCTCATCCCCTGCGCACATGAAAGAGAGAGATTCACCAGTGGTGGGGTGGAGTACTCATCTTTTTCCCGGGTGAAATAATGATGCTGCTCCCTCGCTATTGACTCCCGTCATGCGGTACACACGACGTGTTGAATTCAGCGAGTCAATAGTGTACCGCAACCGTGCTGCATCAAATGTTTCCATGTGACTCTAGGCTAGAGATGGCACGTAGTAAATGCAATGTGTGCTACAGAATGCGGCCCTGATCATACCCTCACCAAGAATCTAGTACCGTCGCGTAGCCTTACCAAATCTATGCAAATTAAGACCCAAATCTCCGTGTTTCGTAGTACAGTAATTCTGTACGTAGATGATGATTTAGTCGAAACAAATTTCCTAAAAAATTTAATCGAAAGAATGCTTGCACAGCTAGTAGCTTAACTCTTTGCCATGAGAAATTGAGAATCAAAGCTGCGTGCTAACAATGACTGCTTGTTTTCTGCTGTGTCGACTTCATTTCAGCTCAACTCCTGGGCCTGCCGCTGCTGCCGGCGAACCCGGAGGCGACGACGGCGGACGCGGCCCTCCACGGCGTGAACTACGCCTCCGCCGCGGCCGGGATCCTGGACAACACGGGCCAGAACTTCGTGGGGCGCATCCCGTTCAACCAGCAGATCAAGAACTTCGAGAAGACGCTGGACCTGCTGACGCCCAAGCTGGGCGGCGCCGGGAAGCTGGCGTCGTCGCTGGCGCGCAGCATCTTCTACGTGGGCATGGGCAGCAACGACTACCTCAACAACTACCTCATGCCCAACTACAACACCCGCAACGAGTACAACGGCGACCAGTACTCCACGCTGCTGGTGCAGCAGTACGCCAAGCAGCTCAACGTACGTCCGCGACCTGGCCTCGATAGTTGAAGGTTCGTTGCTTGATCGTTCACACGGCGCCATCATTTCTGAAGAGCTGTCTCCTATGCTGTGCAGAGCTTGTACAACCTGGGCGCCCGCAAGTTCGTGATCGCCGGGGTGGGGTCGATGGCGTGCATCCCCAACATGCGCGCGCGGAGCCCGCGGAACCTGTGCTCGCCGGACGTGGACGACCTCATCATCCCCTTCAACAACAAGGTGAAGGCCATGGTGAACAGCCTCAACGCCAACCGCCCGCGCGCCAAGTTCATCTACGTCGACAACTACGCCATGATCGCCGAGGTCCTCCGCAACCCGTGGTCCTACGGTGCGTGATCGATCTCCATCCATTCATCGTCTGTGACTAAACTGTGATCCCGGCCCGCGCATTCAAGGAACTATATATGGTTTTGGGATTTCACTGATGGATCGGTGGATTGGATGCAGGGTTCAACGTGGTGGACCGCGGGTGCTGTGGCATCGGGAGGAACCGGGGCATGATCACCTGCCTGCCGTTCCTGCGCCCGTGCCTCAACCGGAACGGCTACATCTTCTGGGACGCCTTCCACCCCACGGAGCGGGTCAACGTGCTGCTCGGCAGGTCGGCCTTCAACGGCGGCAACGACATCGTCTACCCCATGAACATCCAGCAGCTCGCCGCATGGCAGCCGTAGGCGACGACTTGAGCAGAGAGTGTCCGTCGAGATGCAGTTGTTTTGTTTTGCAGCAGTAGTGTGCGCGTGGTACTAGTGTGTGGGTTGGGTATGCAGCGGTAGGAGGAAGCTGGACCGAGTTATGGTGTGTGTGTTTGTCCGGTGTCTGTTTGGAGTAGTTTCGTGTCTGACGTTTTTTGTTCATCAGTCTTCAGTAGTACCTGTACCGGATCAGGGAGATCAGCGAATTAGTGTGGTTGTCTTCAGTGTATTCGTTTAATGTTAAAGCAGTACGTTAATTTGATCGTGTTGTTGATACTTGTATTTGTGTGCAGATATCACACTCGCTAGGACTTCACTTTATTTTTCCTTTTCAGCACTTGATGAGGGTGAGGGAACATTTGGAACACACGAACGATAGTATAATTTCATAACGGCAGTTCAGTTCTAGCGGCGATATTGGGTCGAATCATGTATGAAATCTGCTATTGCTTTCAAGTTTCAACAAAGCGGGCGAAAAAGAGTCATACGGTCAAGAATTTGTCCAGACCTGGAACTATGATTACTTATATAATTATTTGCTCGAGGAAGATCAAACAGCTCCCGTAGCTCAGTTGGTTAGAGCGTTGGTCTTATGAGCCGAAGGTCGCGGGTTCGAGCCCCGCCGGGAGCACCTTTTTCTTATTTACCTGCCAGAATTTCTTATTAGTGATTAAGATGTTTATTTTTGGAATTAAAAAATTCCTGTTTTGGTCATCTAACTCTTACCTCGGTTTAAAAATAATAATCTCTCAACTCAAAGGGTCAGATACAAATAGTCCATCTTTACGGAGCGTTAGTGATTATTTACACAGCCGTTGTAGCCAATGGGCAAGCCTAAGCTGCACCAAAAGCTGAGTGTGAAAATCAAAAAAATAAATGGTTGGACTTTTTTTTTCAATTACACAACAACTCACGCATACTCACATCTATAAGGAGATGTCTCCTTCTCAGGTGACTGAGCCAAACTCTACCTCTATGGCTCTATGAGCATCTTCGAAGGTTGTGCGAACAAATTTTTAAGATTGCCGAAGTCACCACTGAGTACAAGCATTTCGTTGGATAGCCACGTCGCCTACTTGTTGAAAGCACAACACTGTTAAATCCTACAAAATTCGCTCTCACAAATAGTTGAATCAAAACTTAAGAAGCTATTGCAGTTTTTGTAACTAACTAGACTATATGCCTTTTCATAATGAATGCTTGGACTTTAGACACATCACCATAGGGAAAGAGATATCTACCACGTCAAAAGTAACTTGGATGGGTCAAAAGACTCAAAATCATATGGGTGGTCTCTGATGTTGGAGTTGAGAGATCAATTTTAAACCAGAGCAAATATGAAAGGACCAGATTTTAAATTTATTTATTTATACTTTTTGTTGTTAATAGGTAACGATTTCACAATTCGCCAAAAAATAACTATTTCACGAGACACATAAGATACTTTCCCATTGCAAGAAAAGTTACATAAGGTCAAATTACATCAAATTGGTAGGCATATAGGATATAAATTTAACTTTTCTTTTGAAACAGAGCAAACACTCATGTACATGTGTGAGTACTCACATATGTAAATACACACACTGACACACACACACATCTTACTTTTATGAGTGACAACGAGAGATGTCGGCTTATCTTGAGATTCACAAAGCCATTGTAAATGCCTCAATGTTGTTTAGACGTCGACTCTCACCGAAAGTATAGTTAGCGGTAAATGTAACATTTGCGCTGAGTTCATGACTTGAATGGTTCCTCCACCGTAAACTATTAACTTACACATTTGCCCTCTAAAGTAATAACTTGAAAGATTTCCTTGTATGCCACTTTAAAAACTTTTAATACCTTACATGTCATCATTGTCTCAGTAATATGTAGGACTGAATGTGTCAATGATATGTGGGTCAGGATGGCATACAAGAGGTTTTACTTGAAGCCAATAACATACAAAGTAATTTTTCTAATAACTTGTATTAACTCATGTTGATTACAGCCAAAGAAAATGAAAACATTTGTTACTACAGCTACATGCAATTCGACTTGTGCAATTAAATTATTCTGTGAGTTGGTCAGGACTCAGGGGCATATGTTTTTAGATATAAAGGCCGCAGCTCACTCCTCTTTTATCGAGTTTCCGCCGCTTGATTAGCATCTATCCTTCGACAGAGAGTAGAGCGCTACATAAATTATGACGACCCAGCCCATGAGGCCCAACGGGCCAGCTCATTTGAGCCCAAGTATGCTTGCATGTGTGTGTAGTAGAGTAGCCGTGAGCTAATAGCTAGCTGCTGGATAGCACCACATCGCCAGTTGAATATGAGTCAAGCTTAAATACCGAGCGTTCCGAACGTTACTAACTCCAGATTAATCTTTTTACGTGAAATTAGGACGAAAGCGTAAGAGATTTATTGCGTAGGTGGGGCCCACACAACATGTGCGTGGGCCTGAGCCGTAATCGGACCTCGGACGTTCCGATACACCCGAACTATATTCGAGTTTCCAGATTTGACACCCGAGATGACACCTGATTTTACGGGTTTCGGGTTGTTAAGGTTCGAGATCGGGTTTTCTCGGGTCCAGGCTTCGGGCTCGGGTTTTGTGCCCTAACTGTACCCACTCGGAGCGAGATAGCCTACAGACACGGAAGGCGCTTTCCTTGCTAGCGGATCCGCCTTCACGGTCCCAACATCTGCATCACTCCACTCGGAGCGAGATAGCCTCGCGCTCGTTCGTGCGGTTCCACGGCGATTCTCCGTTCTCCCGTCTCCCACCCCGTCCCCGCCCCAGGTAGGAGCTGCACCAGAGGGGACCTCCGACATGTGGGCCCTCAACAACGTGAAGGCGGGCGGGCCGTGCTTCACGCCGCCCCACCCGGCGCCGCTCTCCCTCGCGTCGCCGGCGGGGGGGCGGAGGCTCTGGAGGCGCGGCCCAGCCGGGGCGCCTCTGGTGGCGGTGCGCGTGTCGTCTGGGAGCGGGAGGAAGGACGTCCCCAGCGGCGGGGGTGACGGCGAGGAAGCCGAGATCAAAGCCTCTTCGTCCGGTGAGACTCATTCCCGTGGGCACTGCTTGTTGCGAATCGCCTTGATTGGGGTCGGAAAGGGGGAGTTGTCGGACGATTTCGATGTGGAATAAGTGTTTCAGGCTTGTGACGGATTCGTTTCGGTGCGGTTGATGTGCGATTGAATGTTGGAGCGTTAGGTTATCCATGGGATTGTGACAGATGATTGAGTGATTGTATCATTTAGGTGGATTTGCAGCACTTTCCGAGGGTTCGTTATTCAGTTGAATATGTTTGAACGTTTGATGCCTTAAAAGCTTCATTAGAATAGTACCTAGTAAGAAAATACATTTCGGATCCAGATGGTTTGTTCTACATTTCTTTCATGTTTCTGTAACACCCTTTCACATATATTTTACTGAAGAATAACAGTGCATGAACTATAACGATTCACAGACCTAGTGCCGAATTGATGTTTTGTTCAAATACAGGGAGCGGTGATGCCGATGCGTCTACCCCAGCGGGAGATAGCTCCGATGGACTGAAGGAACCACATGACGAAGTTAAATCAAGTGAGAAGATTGGTATTTCTAATAGCAATTACTGGCGAGACGTCAGGGCAATCCTAGTGCGTCGGGAAAAGGTGAGGTGTATCTATTCTTAATTACAATTAGCAGTGTTCATAGCTTCCCTTTAGGATAAAAGGGTTGCCAATTAATTACATGCATATGTCATCCATGGGCGGAGCCACGTTGTACACATATACAGCTATATTGGGCTGATTTGAGTTACAAACTTTAATGTATTTGAGATGTAATCTAGGAATCCAGTTCTCCAGCCTATCCTCCGACCAGGCCGGTCCACAACAAGCCCATCGCGCTCCCGCACCCACCAGACATGGTCGACCCCTATTCGCTGCCAGGACCGCGCTCCCGCCGATGGATCGCCATTCACCCCATCGTCAACCCCTAACTCCGAGCTCTGCTCGCCAGCTCCAAGCTCCCCAATCCCCATTTGTTTCGTCCGTGCTCTGCTTACCAGCCGCGCAGGCAGGCGAGGACGATGCCATGGCGCCACGCGCAAGTCCCAGGCTCAGGCGAGGCCAAGCCAGTGCAGCGACAGCCGCGACACGGCTGACAACTCCGGGGCACCCCATCCGGTCTTCGCAACTCTGATTGTTCGCTCACACATGCTCTACTTCTATTGTAAATTTGTGCTTCTAGAGCTATAAAAGGAAGAATAAATCAATTTATGCCAAGCGTGGAGCTGCACATCTGTGCGATGGAGCCGCGCATCCGGATTCAGGATTAGTTGAGCAGTTCCCAGTGTAGCTCTTTGCTCTGTTTGCACACATTGACAGATATAGTAAAATTGAGTGTAAGTTTTTTTTCGCAAGTTAAGGATAGTGATATCATCAATTGCTTCCAAGATAATTCTGGGCATTTTCTTTTAAGTATTCTGTCATTTTACCGTATACAATTCTGGGCATTTTCTTTAATGGATATTTTAGCTATATAAACAATGTGTAACTTCAATTCTGGGCACTGGATTGCAAACTTCTTTTTTTACCGTATACTATTGCACTTGAATTTTTTGAGACGGGAATACCCAACTCTCAAATCCTGGCTCCGCCACTGATGTCATCCATAGATTTATAATTTCACTCCCTGATATGGGTTGGTCGAGTTGTCTGCTAAATTGCTAATAGCATATTGAGCTTCGCTAGTTTCATTGATCTCGTGAAACTTAAGTCTGGGTGGATGTGTATATTGACATATGTTACACCTGCTATGCTCTAGACTCCAGGAAAAGTTTAAGCACTCAACTTTTAACATTAGAGCATGCCATAAGAATATGCTTCAAATTTACTAGGGTGTGCTTGATGTTGAATGTTGTATTGTTGTTCAAATGAAAGGGTACAAAGTCCAAACAGTCATATTCTAAAGAAGAATAAAAAAGCTAATAAGTTGATAGTTTTTTTTCTGGTGGTTGCTACGGGTTCAATATTTACATCGCATGAGCTGTTGTTTTACATCAGTGTTAAATCAATTTTGTAGGTGAGCTTCATGTGATTATCGGAAGAAAAGCTTCTTGAGAAAAAACTAAAAGTTTTTTTTTTTAACTGCCACTTAACCAGCCTATCATCTATATTTTAATTTCTTTCCAGCTAACTGAATTCTTTCTTTGAATCAGGAACTGTTTGTTGATCCAAGTGCTCCATCAGAATCGAAGACATCAAAAGGAGATCCAGCATACCAGCTTCCTCAAAAGTGGGCACATGCTATTACCATGCCCGAGGCAGGGTGTGTCTTGGTTGCTACTGAGGCGCTTGATGATGATAGTATCTTTGAAAGAACCGTCATCTTCCTCCTCAGGCTTGGATCAAGAGTTACCTTAGATGGCCCATTTGGAGTCATCCTGAATCGGCCACTATACACAAAGATCAAGCATGTGAATCCAGCCTTCCGGGACCAGGCAACCCCTTTCGGGGATTCTCCCCTCTTCTTTGGAGGCCCTGTTGACATGAGCATGTTCTTGGTTAAGACCAATGACCAAAACAAATCACGTCTCAAGGGGTTTGAGGAGGTTATACCAGGCATCTGCTACGGCTTTCGGACTGACCTGGAAAAGGCTGCTGTTCTGATGAAGAGTGGTGCGATTAGGACACAGGACCTGAGGTTCTTTGTCGGGCATGCATCATGGGACTACGAACAGCTGTTAGGAGAGATCAGAGCAGGGTTTTGGGCAGTCGCTTCCTGCAGCACTGAATTGATCAGCGACGCATTGGCAGGTGATCCTTCATGCCTCTGGACCGAGATACTGCAGCTGATGGGAGGGCAGTACTCGGAGCTCAGCCAGAAACCAAAGGAAGACAATTCGTAGATCTTGCTCATTTTGCAAGATAATTCACCGCAACTAAAGTTGTGGTTAAGTTTGTACATAATTGAGATAGTGTAATTGACATGTTACTCTGGGTTTATCTTTAGTAGCTGTCATGCTCTGTTCCGACTGTAATAAGTTCTATATGGTTGCTGCTTATAGATGGTGGCTATTGGCAACTGTGATTCTGTGAAGGCACTGAAGGGTGTACTTCGCCATGTGTTTCCCTGTATGAAATATGAACAAAAAGAATGGCTCAAGATATGAAAATTGCGAAGGGCAGCTTTCCTTACAATCAAATTTCTGGGCCCTCCATTTTCACAATATGTGTGTACTCTATGTATATGATTACCAAATCAAGAGAAAATAAACTCGTGCAATGTTGGTCTGTTGAAGCCTCTATCCACTGTAGCATGTCACTTTACAGTCATGCGCATCTGCTGTCCCGGAACTGTACAGACGGCTTCAACAAATTATTGGACACCGTTTGAAGCTACAACGAGTAAGGTTATGCGTGTGTGAAGTTTTGACCAGCGCTGCTTTTGTGAAGTGCGTCCAAGCCTCCAAGGTGTACTACTTCCGTGTTCTGTCAAAACGGTCAAGCCTTTTGCCGGTTTCGCGGTCCGAATCCATGTGTTCTATTCTACTAGAACATTCGGCTCCGTCAAACCCGAAGCAACGGCATCTTCGAGCAGCAGGAGGGGAGGACGACCAGATTCAACGGGGCTCAAAAGGCGTCGCGCCGCCTATCTTTTGTTCCTTCAACTGACGGCCCAAACGCACCGTTTGAATCCATTGCCCACCGATGTCTGAGACGCACTACATGCACGCATCCATGCGCATCTCTGAGTGCGTTTGCGTCAGGTTCATGAACTCGCTCGTTCTCGATCGGCCGGGCGACGACCAGACTGCCGTGCTGACCGGCCGGCGGCGGCGCCGGCGAAACAATGGAGGCGTGCGGGGGACAAACGCACCGTTGAACAAAAGAGGGAAATAAAGGGTCCATCGCCGGCTGGCAGCGTCCAAGCAGTGCTCTGGACAGATATAGCACAATGATGATTAATTAGTACTCTCTCTGTTTTTATTTATATGACGCAGTTGACTTTTTTCGTTACTTTGACCATTCGTCTTATCGATAAATATTTATGCAAACAGTTAAATATATAGGTTAACCTTAAAGTGCTTTTGATGATATATCTAATGATATCAATCTCACGTTAAGTAACTAATTACATAATTATATATTGATGATCAAAATTCAACTAAAAAGTCAACTGCGTCATATAATTATAAACGGAGGGAGTACTCATTTACACCCCACTGATATGGGTTTCATTCGGCGTCCCTATCACCTCCACGGTGTGCTAAGTGAAATCTTTCGTCATTTCTCGGTCAAGGAGTCAAAATATGCAAAGTCCTCCGGCTGTCAGTTGAAGTAACAAAGAGATTTTGGGGCACAGAAATTGACGCAAATCAGCCCCAATTCCTGTAGGCTTCATGAGAAAAAAAAAAACTTCGCGGTGCAAATCAAAAGGGGCATCATGCTTTTTAAGCCGCACAAAAAAGGAGGTATCTTACGTTCGGGTGACTGAGTTTTTGCGTTTGGCTCAGTCAAATTTTCTGACTATTGGATTTACATCCAACGGACAACCAACAAAATATAATTGACTGAGATTTTGCATTCTGGTCAGTCATATTTTGTGGAGACCGACGTACAAAATAGGCATTTTAACGCAGTCGCCCTTCTCTAGTCTCACTCTCAACTAGACCTGCAGAACGCCTTGCAGAACTGAAATGACTCAACAGTCAACACTGGTCCACCCCACCGACTTGTTCGCAAAATGAATCGAGTTCCAACGCACAGACCCGTTAACATAACACAGGGGCACGTGGCTCTGAAGAAAGAGGCAGGCCCAAACAAAACGCACAGCAGCCGACCGCCGCTAGCCACCTGATCACAATCGAACGCTCCAAAAAATCGACTGAGCCATTCGCATGTTCTCAGTTAGGCCGTCCCCAACGGCTGTCGACAACGACAGCTGACTCAGATTCCTGCGCAGGTGGAAGAGAGAGAACGCCAGGAAAAAGAGTCGCTAGCGCTGGACGTAGCGATAGTCGCTCGTTACTCCCATTCTCGTCTAACGCGTCAGGTGGACAATGCTGAATCAATGACAGGTAGAGCCCACACAATTTAGAATACTATGCTAACTTTTGACTGCTTAATTATTATATTTGGTCACTCATTTTATCTGACGTGGGCACTGATAAGAGTTAGCTTCTATCCACGTCGTTGGGGACGCTCTTAACTGAGACTGTGTGACGCCTGGTATCCAAACATGGAGGCGAATACGTCTCATGTTCATCTGTTTTAAGCATATGCTCTTCCCCCCCCCCCCCCCCCCCAAAACCATAGTAGTAAATTGGAGTAACTGTTTAGGAGGACTTCGTGTATTGTGGGTGGCATGGTAAACTTGGTCCTAGTATAACGTATATTGTTTATTGTCAATTACTGCTTTGAAATTACATCAATATCTCAATGTCATCTACGCTAATATCACCGTAAACAAGCTGGTGCTCGTGGTCACTGGTACCGGCGCTGGAGCTCCTGCTCTCTTCCGCTCGCGGCGCCGTGCACCAGCTCGTAACAGCAGCACCATTAGCACCTTGGCTGTACGTCGGCGGCGCGTAATACGGCCACTGCTCTCTCGCGCCATCGTCGCCACCTCGCGCGACGCCGCCAATGCCGACGCGGGGAACGACGTCCTGCGGCGGCGATGATGCGCGGTCCCGCGCCTCCAGGAGCTGCGCGTCGGCGGCCATGCCGGCGTCGGACGCCACGCGCTGCACGGACCGCGGCGACAGCGGCGGGTGGTGACGATGACGCGCGACGACATAGCATGCCGCGCGCTCCGGGAAGTTGAGGCGCAAGCCGCCGCCGCCGCCGGCGATGGGGCCGCGGAGGAGGCACGCGGCGGCTTCGTGCGCGACGGCGGCGGCCTCGGGCGCGGCGTAGGAGCCGAGCCACAGGCGCTCCCGCGTGCCCGGCACCCGGATCTCGGATACCCACTTACCCCACCGCCGCCGCCGCACGCCGCGGTACCGGGGTCGCCGCTCCCCTCCTCCTCCTCCTCCTCCACCGCTCGCCATTGTCGCTGCTCTCGGCGGTGGCGCGCGCGCGGGCTCGCTCGACCTGCGGCTTCGAATTCGGGCCTGGGCTTGGCGTGGTCTCAGCTCAGGTTGACACTTGACACAATCACGCCCGCGCGCGTATATATACGTGCGGGAGGGGGAGGTCAGCGCGGCTGAGGGGTTGACCTTGGCAGCTCGATCATGAGCTCGGATATAAAAATCGAATCAATCAGAGAGTAAAAAGTAGCAGCTTTGTTTAATCCCCACATGGGTCATGTGCTCCTGCCTGCCTGTGTAGGGTCATGGTCAAAGCTTCCAGTTCAAAAAGGTGAACCAAGGGTCGAGTTGAAACGTTCCTCGTCTCCTCGCCATGTAACCTGGGGGAGTAGTAGTGGAGGTCGCTGCCCGGGCACACCACCACACGGCCAGCACGTTTGTTTGCAAGGAGAAGCAGGGGGAGCGCCAAAGTCAGTGGGCCGACGTTGACGGCAGTCGCGCTGGCGCAAGCGCTTACGTATGCACGCGAGCTGTTGGTGTCCGAAACGGGCGGTCAAGTCTCAAGAAGCTGGTCTCCGAGCGCGGTTGATCTCAGAACGCACCGAAGCTACGAAAGAACACTGTTGGTCACGTGGCAACGGATCGATCGAGTGGACTGCACCGCACTGTGTAGACCACACGTTGATTATCAAATAATTATTCATTGATACCCCGTCCTTGACTCCCTGATTACGTTCTCCTACGCTGACTTCGTAAGATGTCAACGTTCGACGTACGTTCCCTGGCCGCAGGTCGGCATACGGTACGGTCAACCGCGCCGATTAAGCGCTAACTCTGCTGTTACCATTATTGACGTGGTACAAGTGGAATCAGCCCATGCATGCACGTACCGACGTACGTATATCGGTATATGCAGGTCTCTCTCGTGTGAATTCATTCAAGTGTTCCAAAGCTTGAGGCCGAGGAGCGTACACACGTCGACGGGAAACAGTTGGATGTCAGCGTCCGTGCTATCAACGAAGTCAAACGCGACCGCCGTATGTATTGTCAACAGCAGCGTGGTGGCAAGATACGTTGGTATCAGGGTATGTGTTCTCATACGTATGCTGTGGGTCCATGTGTCCGCGGACCGCGGTGCATCTACCACGCATTTGCCTCAGTGTGCCGCATGACAAAAGCCAGGAGGCATAAGCACATGGGCTGGCACTCCGGGTTGTTTTGTCACGATCGAGCACAACAGGCCCAGCCCAATTTCTGCTGTTCTTTTGGGCTTTATCTTTTCTATTCCTTATGTCCAATTAAGTATTTTTTTTTTAGGCGTTTAACGCATCACGGCGCCGTCCAGACTCTTCCTTTCCCCTCGCTACAGTAAGGAGCGGCGGCGAAAGGCGATTTCTCGGCGCCGTCGGGTGTGACCGCTGCTTCCCCTCCCCTCTGGTTTCCTCGTCGGGACCGGAGGGGGAGGGGAGGCCGTTCCCATCCGGCTGCTGCTGTAAATATTAGTCATAGCTTCTAGCTATGGTACTATATATGTCTCTCTTGGTGATGTTTCGCCAAGGTGAGTTTCGTTTCTTCCCCGTCGACGGCGACATCGGCGGTGCGAAGCTTTTGTTCCTCCTCCTCCTTTCCGTTGCTGCTGTGGTGGTCTTTTTGGGGTCATTGATTCCGGCGGTGCTACCATGGTCGACGGCGGAGCTGTGAGGTTAGGTTTCTTCTCCGTGCTCTGTATTTGTGGTGCGTCCCGGTCTTCGCGTCGAGCCTGCGCTCCGCGGCCTCTTCGTGTTGAGCCTGAGCTCCGTGATGGGGCGCTGCTGCTGCGCTTTGCTGGAGAAGGAATCAGTGTCCTTGGCGCGTCGAGATGCGGCGGCGACGACGCGCTGGTTGGAATAAATTTCCCGAGCTTCCGCCGCTTCGATGGCGGGTGTCCTCTGCCGCTGCTGTCGGGAGGCTTGTGGACCTGTTGCAGAGGCGGCTGCGGCTTCTTCTTCGTTTGTCCAAGGCGTCGTCGGCGTTCTGCGAGTCCGGCGAGGTGGAGGATGATGGAGAAGGATGGTGTCTAGAAGCTCCGTGGGTTTTCTTTTGTTTTTCTTTCTTTTAGGGGCCTAGTTGCTTAGTTGCAGCTGTTTTTTTGTTTTATCTGGTACCTCTCACCGCGTGGTGACAGTCGTGCATCGGTTTTCCGATAATCTCTCGATGGACGCGGGTTGTTTTCTCTGGTATAAATGTAGGCAGGTTTGTGTGCGTTGGAGTGCGTCAGCGTGAGTTGGCGTGTTTTTACGTGTACGAACAGATACTACATTTATATTCAGCTTTGAGTGGTTCAAAAAAAAAGTATTTTTTTCTTGGTCTTACAAGAAATCAACAAAACCTGGCTCGATCTCAAACAACAAAGTACTCCCTCTGGCGAGCCTGAGGGAGTAGCTTCTACTTTGCATGTTCCTGAAGGTAAGATTTTCAGTCGATGGATCTTGATGCCGCTGGCGAGCCCTTCTGGTTAGGGGAGGGCTTTTGATAGTCCAATCATCAACATGGCGCATCTTAAAAAAAAAAAATCATCAACATGGCGCGTAGTACTTGTATTTAGTGAGGAGGTGGTTTAATATTGTGGCCCTGTTCGTGTTTTTAGGCCTAGAGGTCACATCAAAACTAATCTTGCTATTTAAACGTCTTAAATAAGTTTAATTACAAAACTTTTTACAGATGTGGGCTAATTAATCTAATGAGCCTAATTAATCTATGTTTCGCTACAGTGATGCTACAGTAACTATCATCTAATCACGGCTTAATTACCCTCATTAGATTCGTCTCGCAAATTAGTACAAGGTTCTGCAGTTAGTTTTATAATTAGACTTATTTAAAAAGCCTAAATAACAAGATTAGTCTTGATGTGACTTTTAGGCCTACAGAAACGAACACCCCCTGTGTCAAGGCCATGTGAGCTACTACTACTAGTAGCTCCCATGCACTTGCATGCGAAGCATCTATCATGAACACGCGTTTGCTCAGCTTGCTATTTTAATGTTTTTTTTTGTTTACTGTTAAGAGAGAGCTAGCTGAGAAACAACTTGCTCTAAACACTGGCTTGACCACACAAGACACAACATTCCCATTGTGGAACGCAGCAACAAGGTGTGCAATTGTGCCACTTGCCGGCCAGAGAATGTACGTACAATTGTTCATATACGCGTGTCGTGAGTTCGGCGGTGTCAGAGATCGGATCTACGTGCATGTGGACGCACGACATGTCAACGTGCATCCCGCCTTCCTGCTTCTCTCTCTGGTCTCTTCAGTCTTCCCCGATCCAGTCCAACCGTGACCGGTGCATCGGCGCTCTCCGCCGCTCGCGGCATCGTATACGCGGAGACGCATGTGGGCGTATTTACTGTGTTCTATAGTTAACCCTGTTAAGTTGCATGCACCAACTAACTCACTTAAAAGCCCAAGCTGATGAAAAGAGATAGACAATTCACTTATGGTTCAACACTTCCCTTCATGTGCAGCTCTCGTGGACGCAAACGTAGAAATAAGAGCGGCGCAGCAGAATATGCGGTCACCAGGACCTCACGTGGAGGCTCCTCAGTGTTGAGTTGCATGCACCAGCCAACTCACCCAAAAGCCTAAGCTGATGAGAAAAGGTGGACAATTCACTTATGGTTCAACACTCTCCTTCACGTGCAAGCTCTCGTGAGCGCAATCGTGAAAATAGGAGCGGCGCAGCGGAATATACGGTCACCAAGACTTGAACTCAAGACTTCTGGCTCTAATACCATGTTAAGTTGCATGAGCTGATGAAAAGAGATGGACAATTCACTTATGGTTCAACAAACCCGACCCGATCAAATGCTGGCACGCGAAGACAAACAGTAGCCTAGCCAGGGAAATGGGGAGAGGTAATACTCGATCAAATTACTCGAAAATTTGTACTACCAAAGTTCTCGAAGGCGGAAGAGCCTGTTTTGAATACGAATACCGCAGCAAACATTGAAAAACTCCCGACGCACAGAAAAGGCCATGACGTACTCTAGTGCCAGATTCTAATGCGGCGACTTTCATTCATGCGTTGATCGAAATGTTTCATGAAAGTAGTACATGGCCTACTTTTTGGCTCCAGAAATGATTTTTTTTCTAATCGTATATTTGCAAAGTATGATGTACAGTAGCCTCTTTTTGGCTAGTCTACAATATATCTCTGTCTGTGCACCTAACCTCTGTACGTGGTGGTCCAAAGGCTCGGTGGACATCTCTTATTTGTGGGCGCTCAAGGGACGCTCGTGGAAGGATGGGCCATCATGCCTTTGTCCAGAGAAAGACAAAAGAAATTTTTAGCCTAACAAAATTGGCTTACGTAGCACAACTGTGTGTTTGGACCGTCACTCGTGACCGTGCACTAAAACATTATCTCCTGTAACAATTTTTTTCTTGAAGCAAATCCTGCAAAACTTTTCCAAGTCTATTGGTGCTATATTCAAATCTGGCGTTTGAGAATAATGATGGTTCTTTACTTTTGAAGATGAGGTATCATGATGGAAAAATAATTATTGTTTGGATGTACCTAGTAAATTGTTTAAAAAACTGCTGGTGGTTAGCGGCCGAAAATTTGAAACTAGGACCTATGAAAAGGGGAAAACGGCTAATTGTGAGGGGGCGATTATGATATGATCACCTACCCCACACCATCATTAGGCGGTATCAAATTTGAATTGACAAAGCAACTAATGAAGTAGGAAAAGTGCCATGTCTGCGCCTTTCTATTTGCAAATCATTAAACCACTGCTACCTATTTTGAATTTCCATTTTTAAATGTTGTTTCCATTCCAAATCTCTGTTTGGCTCTTTTCCCCGCTCCGACGCCCATCCAAGAATCACGCCCCCCGTACGGTCGGTTCGTGCCACCTCTCCCCTGCTCTGCGGCGCGGCGCCACCCAATCAAAGCACATTCCGCCGCTCGCCCGCCTGCTCCAGTAACTTCATTCACACTCACACAAACACTGTCTCGCTAACCCCGCACCTAATCCGGCGTGCTGGTCGCGACCAAGGAAGGAATCCCTGTCGCGCTGCCTCCACTGCGCAGCCGGCACCGCCGGGGGAGGCCTTTTTTGCGGGAGTTCACGAGGAGGGTGGGTTGCAAGAAGCCGCGGCGCTCGGTGTCCGTGAGCGGGGCTGTTCTCCTGCTTTTGCTTTGCTTACGGCCGGATCTGGGGAAGAGGGACGCGCCGCGCCGGGCTTCGCCGGATCGGGCTCTTGTGCATCAGGTACGGAGGTTCTAGCCCGTTCCCGTGGGTTTCTTGCGACGGTTTTGGGTGGCGAAACGAGAGGCAGATTTGGGTTTCTTGGTGTGATGCTGAAATGAGAGATTTGTGCGGGTGGTTGTGGCCGTTTGTTGTGCGCGCTGGTTGCGTTGGTGGAATGGTGGGGGAATTCCGCGCAATGCAGCTGGATTCGCTTGTAATTTCATGCGCCCCTGCCGTGTTCTTGAACATTTTGTTTGCTGCGGTTTCTTTGCGCTTCCTTGCTTCTTTCTTGTTTTTGTTTTGGAAAGATTTATTTTGTATTCTGATTTTGGTAGTTGCTATCACGGTCTCTTCTTTTCAAATTGCTTTTGAGAGCACTGTTGTCAAGTTTTTTGTGTACAAATCCTGCCTTTTAAGAGTTTCTTGTTTTGAAGACTAATATTACAAGCTGTAGCAATTGGCAGGTCCTGCTACTGTTTTCTGATTCCACCACGGAAAAATCTTAAGAATCGGAGCTTCCACTTTTGCAGTTTAGCTTTTGTTCTTCGCTGATTTCGTTTATGTGCAATCTTTTGGATCTATTTAATGTTTCTATTTCTAAGGTTTAGCTTGTTTACGTAATGCGATCTTGAATCTTTTTTATTATTTTTTTTTGCGATTCTCTTCCTACTCGTCCGCGCTGTCCCCACTTTGCAAGCCAATTTAGACAATCGATAGTTACGTGTTTGACTGCTTGGTCTGCATAGAATTAGATTATCGTCTAGTTGAAATGTTATCTTCTGAAGGTGGGTGTGGTTAGACTGGTATTGTTGTACCATTTTGTGATTGGGAATTGACCATGAGTTCATGATCCAATCATGAATTAGCTCGGACCTATTGATTTCTAAACAGTGTACCTGCAGAAATTATGTCACTGTCAATGCGTCCTGACAATTGTTTATTATTTCTAATCGCCTTGCTGATATAGCTATGCAAGGATCTCATTGGTCATTGTGATATACTACCTATTCTTGCATGGACGTATAACAAGTTAGGCACAAATTATGGTTGTAGGTTTGCATTTAGATATTTCCTGTGGAGCTACTTCCAATTATTTGACAAAGTACTGTCTGAAAGCACAATTTGGCCAACCCACTACTGTTCTGCCTGGTTGTCAAAAAGAAACCTCTATTGTCATGCTATATGTGAATTTGTCTTGTTTGATTTTGCAGGGATTGCAAGCAAAGTTTGCCCCAACAGTAATGAACTAGTTACACAGTATAAGATGGCAACTGAGGTGAATCAAAACTATTTTTCATGGTCACAGGAGGAATCATCTGTGCAGGATATTTCTCAGGTAATCTCTATTTCACATTCATTTTCTTAGTGTTATAGCGTACAGTGTCCAGCCAAAGCATTTACCTGATGTGGTAGAAATTTAGCAGCTACTATTAGGTATTTCTCTGTTTGAAGAACTTCGCTTTTTATTGATGTGTATGATATCAAGTCAAAATAAAGATTAGCGCCTTAAGATAAGGCGAACTTTGTTGTGCCAGTGTCATAAAAGTTGCTAGAACTTAGACAATCAATTGTAACCACTAACTACTATTGGTCATGTCTGTGCTGGTGTACTCATTAGCGTTGTTGACCCAAATGCTTTCTTACTAATTACAAACTAACAACCTTTCTGCAAGTGAAGAATCATTGCATTTGTTCTAGGTAATTATGCCGTCTTGTTGATATTCTCACATTTGTCTTATCTGCGCAATTTCTTCCTTTAGGGAACAACACGATTGTTTGGTCATGGTTCCATATCTTTTGGAAGATTTGACTTGGAATCACTGGAATGGGAGAAGTGGTCTGTATTTACCAATGACAGGCGCAATGAAGAGTTCGGAAAGTTTAATGGATTGGTTGCTAAGAAGAAGGCATACTTTGAAGAATACTTTAAGAGGATTAGGGAGCTCAAGGCTTTGCAGCAACAAAACCAACAAACTGAACTGAATCTGGATTACAGCGGCGATGGTAGTGATTCTAGTCAGACTGGAGAAGATGAACCAGCAGCAGACCATGGAGCTCCTACTGGATCTGGAGCACTTGATGATTCCAGTGAACAGAAAATACCTACAACCAAATTTGAGCATGAAGTGGAACACCACGATGATTATGAGAATGGGAGCTTAGTTAACAAAATTTCTGCATCAACTCACTCTTCATCGGTTGGTGGGTTACAGCAAATTGGCAAACAAGTGAGAGGAAATGCTAGTGGTAGCATCGATATGTCTCTGCAAAATGCTCATTCAAGTCAAGATGATCCTGGGATGGTGCACGCGACTAAAATGACTCCTAAGAGAACAATCGAGAAAGAATCTAGGATTGGTCAAGCTTCAAAAATAATTCCAAAGACTGTCAAGACGACTTCTAGTAATGGTCCTGCTCAAACAATTGCCCCTAAGGTGTTTGCACACTAAATTTTGACATACTTGCATTTTAATGTATGCATGCTTTGTTTTCAGATAATATTGTCCTGGATTCCAGAATGACCTCCAGCTTCTTTAATGTGCCAGGCACAAAAGAATGGGCACCTTTGTTTAGAACTATAGAACTAGAATACTAAGCTTGATCCTATCTTTATGAAATACCCTGCATGCCTTCTCAAACAAAAAACTTTGTATGCCTATATCGTTTTCTACAATTTTCTGCTATATTTGTTCTGCTCTGTGTTTATTATATGGCCTGAATTATGTACATTATTCCATTAAAGTATAACCTATTTTTCATGAATAATTTCAGGTCCCTTCTTCAGGGAAGCCTGGTGTGATAAACCAGACTGCCAGGCTAGAAAGAGGGCCAAGAGGTGATTTGGTTCGCACCACAGGGGCAAGTGGTATTTCTGGTTTAAGAAGACCTTCAACAGCTTCACAACCCCCCTCTTCCAGAGAACGGAGACCTATCTCCAGGAATGCTTCAAGGAAGCCTGCTGAAATTACCACCCCGTGCCGGCCTTCTACCTCTGAACGACGCTCTGCCACCACAGAGTCATCACTAAAGCATGCCAACAATGCCACACCACGTCGACCTTCCACTGCCGACAGGCGTCCTATCACCAAAGAGTCAGCACCAAAGCAATCCAACATTGCTACTCCAAGTCGTTTTTCTACTACCGACAGGCATGCTATCACCAAAGAGTCGGCACCAAAACTGTCCAACATTGCTACCCCACGCCGACCATCTACTGCAGACAGGCGCCCTGCCACCAAAGAGTCAGCACCAAAGCTATCCAACGTTAACCTCCATAGACCTTCAACTGGTGAAAGGCGCACTACCACCAGTGATATGGCGACAAAGCATGTTGGTATTGCCACCTCATGTCGGCCATCTACTGACAAACAGCGTCCTGTATCGAGGGAGAGTGCACGTAAGCATGCTGATGTTGTCACCCTGCGCCGGCCTTCTACTGCCGAGCGACGTCCCGTTAATAGAGATGTTGCATCGAAGCATGCCATTGTACCTCCACCACACAGGCCTTCTACTTCCGAAAGGCGCCGGATTGCTAGAGATGTTGCACCAAAGTATGTTCCATTATGCAGGCCTTCTACTGCTGAGAGACGCCCTGTTTCCAGAGAGTCTGCACTGAAGCATGCTAACGCTGCTAGGTCGCGCTGGCCATTGACCCCTGATAGATATCTCTCCAAAAAAAGTGAGAGTTCCACCCCACAACGCCCTTCTACTGGCGAAAGACGTCCTATTACCCATGACAGTGCCCTGAAATCAGATCAAAAAACACCTGTCAGGTTGAGAGCAGTTCCGAACTATTCGAATGGTGCAATGTTTGCAGCAGTATGTTCCAATCCGTTCTCTCACCACATGACATAAATATCATATAAAAGAAAGCTTTGTTTCTCACTGTGATTCCATATTCCTTTTCTGTTCCTCATGCAGGTTACTCCCAGAAAGGCAGTAACACCTAATCTTGTTAAAAGTAGCAAGCCAGAAAACATAAGGTATTTGTTGCAACTTCTTCACTGATCCTTGTGCTTGACTAATTCGCGATGGTTTTCTGTATAACTTGCATTTATATTTAACTGCTGTTTTGTTTGGGGTATTATTTGGCAGCTATGTGAAAGAAAAGGTGGAACTTCATGCGGATGGGAAGCCAAAATCAAGGTGGTAACTCTATTAAGGACCATTTCTGGAACATCTATTAGGGATATGGAAGTCTAAATGGATTATTCCTACTGTTCTAACCACCACATCTCGTTTTTCAGCTGTTTTAACCTTCAACCAAGACAAATGCTGACTTCCAATATTAGAGACGAACGAGTTCTAGATAATTTCCGAAAACCAAGCAAGGAGGTAATTAACTCTTTTTGTGCTATTAGTCTGATATACACACATAGGACCAAATGGTATGTTTTGTCTGTATCCTAAATGCTTGCTTCTATAAACTTACATCAAATCTGAGTATAAATTAGCTCCTGTAGATGCACTGATGCCATTACATCATGCAAAGGGTAGGCTCATAATTAAATTTTGGATATGGCATAGTCATTTCCAGCTTACTCTAGGACCTTTAATGGAACCCAATGATAAATTTGAAAATACTAGCGAGCTGGTCTGGTTCTGCCATTCAAAACTCTATCCTTCTGCTAAATTCTCCATCTCTGACTGCGCACTTTGGTTGTGAATCTTGTGATTGATTAGTCTATGACCCTTTATTATACCTAGACCCTGGACTAGTTTTCTAGTAGAATCCACATAATGTGTCTGTTTGCATCTATCAGATGAACAAACACAATGAATCATGGAAACAAGAATTTTGCCTAACCCTTATAACCTAAGAAGTACTGGCCATCTGGGTGCAAAGCTGGCCACCGGTTGGCTGTAATTGGGCCAAAATCTCTAGCACTAAATTCCAGTAGATCATCTTTCTGGCCGGAGACAGAAGAGGTGAAACGGGAGAAATACTACAAGAACAAACTCAATTGATATACCGATTTCTCATGGTTATCTTTTTGTAGAGCTTTCAGGAGAGAGTGCAGGCTCAAGCATTTGCATCAAACAACACAAGTCCTTTGCAGACCAGAAGTGTAAAAATGGGGTCTCCTATTGTATGACCTTTTATCTTGTTCACTGCTCGACAATCATTGCAATTTACAAAATCATGAATTATTCACATGAAAACGCATTTTGACCTTGTGACTCACTTTATTCTGCAGCCACCGCCGCCCCCGCCGCCACCTCGCCTACCATCTAACGTTGAGAGGACAGCAAATGTCAATAATTTGCCTGCAAGTGGAAGAAAGCCAAAGTAAGCCGTTGTTAATGAGCAGCGGATTTTGTTGCATATAAGATGTGTTCCACTTACAAAACCTCTTTGATGCAATGCAGGGCCTCAACTCCACGATGGCACTAACCCAATGCCAAATCTCATTCTAGGATCCAGGAAAAAAAAATGGGGTAGCTTTGAAGTTGTGAAGGAAAACGATCTTCCTGACTTCATCCAGCAGCAGCCTGTCAGCCATTGATGCTATCTCGTATCGTTACGGCCACTTTTGTCACTTGTTAGAGTAACCGTAGTAGCATATGTAGCTACGTGTATCATATCCACTAATGCTCTAGTTCTGCCGTCCCAGATTTAAGTAGAAAGTTGTATATACCTGAAATAATTGGAGCTTTAGCTGAAGATTATTGACCCAGGAAGTTGCAGGTAACTTGCAGTTCGCCAACTGTTGAATGATGTTAATCTGATGCCTTAGTTACCTTCATGATTTTGTCCGGTTCTTATCTTGTGAAACTAGATATTCCTGTTACAAGCAATTGACTCCGTGATCAGAGAGAGGCCTTGGAGCAAGGCTTCAGATCAGGATTTATCAATCCTGTTGCAAGTTGAAATCCTATTACCTGCTCCAGGCCAGTTTGGTCCGTTGGTCAATGACAAATTGTGCTTTCAATGAAAGGTAGAAGTAAAAAAGTCCTGAAATCATCTTGACGAGCCACCTATTGCTGCGTTTCAATTGCCATATATATCAAGATTCGAGTGCGTGGTTTCAACTATTGTTTGCACAAATGAAATTTACATTGTGGCTGCGACTGCTGTAGGCGATCAGGGCCATGAATTTTTTGAGGGACGCGTATGAAGTTCCGATGTGTGATGTTCGCTAAATTTCTTTGACTGAAACGGCTCCATAAGTTTCCTTGAATATCATGTTTTCATGTGAGGTTTGCGGCGTACTTCCTCTTGAAATCTCGTATCATGACACCTATTCCGAGCTAAATGGTACGGTAAAATGGTAGTAACAGGAATCGGAGCTAATTTTATTCGGCAAAAACTATCAGGGGCGTCCAGGGGTCCGTCTCCTTCCAGCCGACGGACGCGATCAACCAAGAATGTCTGTCACCCAACGCTTCATTTTTTTTGGGGGGGAAACCCAACGCTTCATGAGCCGCCCACCACCCGGGAGACGCGGCCCGCGTAACGGCGTAGCACGTTGGCATCCGCCGCCCCCACCAAACGGGGCGTCGGGCGCCCACGCTTCCATTCCACGCGCCGCCCACGCATTTCTTTTTCTCCAAGCCACGGAAACCTTCTCGAACCCTCCCCGATCCCCCAAACTACCCCTCTCTCCCTCGCATAACGTTCGCGACCCTAGGGGTAGTTTCGTCCTTCGTCTGGGCATCCGGTTCCACACTGGCCTATAGAGCAACACGGACCACAGGAATCCGGCGCAACCGAGCCAGGAAAGCGCGTACGAAAAGTTCCTGTTCGCCTCCTCTCCTCCTCTCCTTCGGCGGCGGCTCAGATCTCTGCGTGCGGCGGCGATGGCGTCGTTCTCTGAGGCGCCCCCCGGGAACCCCAAGGCCGGAGAGAAGATCTTCAAGACCAAGTGCGCGCAGTGCCACACCGTCGAGAAGGGCGCCGGCCACAAGCAAGGTGAGCGACCGCGCCGTAACGCCTCGTTGTGCATGTGGGGATATGGGGGGATCTGGGCCGGTGGTTTGGATTGATCTACTCTCGTGTTGATGGTTGGCTGTGTGGCCTGAGGTTGGCCGGTAGATTTAGATCTATCTCTTCGTTGCTGCCATGCTCCGTGGGGAATGACGCTAGTTGGCGCTTAGATCTGTTTAATTGGTCTAGAGATTGTTGACGGAGGTTTGAGTTTGTTGATTTAGCGTCAGATGCCTACGATCTGATTCGAGGTTTGAGTTTGCTGATGTATGTTGTGATGGTGGCGATTACTATGTTGCTTGATTTAATGTCTGATTCGAGGTTGCTGTCAATAGAGCATGCTTATGCTCTGTTCAGTTGGTCGTTGCTCTGGAGGGTAGGATTCGGTTGCTGCTTGTTTGATATTAGATTGATGCGGCCTATTATGTTGTGTATACGACTGGCCGAATTTTAGGTCTCGTCCTTTTTCGTGGAGTTGATTGAATCTGCTGCAACTTGATAACACGCATCTAGCACTGAAACATGGTTACCTGACTACTCGATTATATTAACTTCTAGTGCTAACGTTTTTATTGGGCAAGCTGTATCCTGAACTGTTTGTTCGTAAATAAGTAGTCTGTTTATTCTGCCAAATGGGCATAAATGGTGTTTGTTATTTTGGCTAATAAGATCGATGTCTGTCACGCGCAGGTCCAAACTTGAATGGTCTTTTCGGCAGGCAGTCGGGTACCACTGAGGGCTACTCCTACTCTGCGGCAAACAAGAAAATGGCTGTGAACTGGGAGGAGAACACTTTGTACGACTACCTGCTTAATCCTAAGAAGGTATTGCCAGGGCCCTAATTAGTTATTTGAGATGCTAAATTAATGTCTTCCCAGTGTTGTTATTCAGCATCCATTGATAGGAAATAGTGCATTCTTCTATAGTTCGTTTTGACATTTCCCTTTAGATGTCTTAGGCTTGTTTCAACTGGAAGCGTGAGGGTATAACATACTTGCAACTCTAAGGTTCTGTATACTTGAGAACAATAATCAATAATTTAGATGAAACTACTTAACTGCCCTCCATTTGTTGTTTTTCAAATGGACATGGGTGCCACTAGCTAGAGCTGGCCAAGTTAAACTAGCTACTCGTAGGATCAATATTCAGATTTAAACAGATGCCATTAACTCATGATGGTTCATTTTAGCCAGGTTAACCTGTTGATGCCATTAACTCATGATGGTTCATTTTAGCCAGGTTAACCTGTTGACAGTTCACTATTATCTTGGTGCAAACCGTGATTTTTGTTGCATGCTAATCTGCTCAGAAATAATTGGAGGCTTGGGATTAGATTGGTGTTATTATTCTTGCTACTAGCAAGTCAGTTAGATATGGTATTTCTAAGCTTTCACAACTTCCAGCTAGTTGATCACAGTCTGGATTCCGGCTACATGGATCGTTTGTTGCTCTTATGATTTACTCTCTATTCCGGTATGCGGTTGCTTTTAGTTACAAGTGAATGAATTCCATAGTCATGTTTAGGTCTTCCGCTACACGGTAGCATTCTGATCGTACCTCAATATTCGGTGGTCTTTGTCTGAATGTGTTCTTGAACATGATAGAATGCAGTGAGAGCCTAGGGAAGTAGCAGAGATGGCAGGGGTATATGTGTTCCTACTGGATATGCCTGTTGTCTAGTGGCGTTCTTTGGCAAACTTTCTTTAACATAACGGTGGTTTGTAATTTCCTGAGAGCTGTTATTGTTCATAATCTGATGTGGTTTGTTTTCTGTATGCAGTACATTCCTGGAACCAAGATGGTCTTCCCTGGTCTGAAGAAGCCCCAGGAGCGTGCTGATCTCATCGCCTACCTGAAGGAAGCCACCTCATCTTAGACAATGCGACGATGCACCACAAGTTTTTATATCCTGAGGAGACAATTCGATTTTTTACTTAATAAAGAGATGTAGACATTTGGGATATTCTGGTTGAACGGGGTTCAATCCGCTAGACTTATCCTGAGTATTTCTTTCTTCTGGTGTCGGTTTAAAATGTTTAGGTGTTTAGTGGAACAAACAAGTCAAAGTTGATAACTGTTGTTTCAACTGCTGGAAAATCCCAGCGCGCATATTTTTGACCACCGGGTGGTGGAACTGGAATACACCCATTTTGATTTCTTGATATCTTTATTGGGGCTGTTCGGCTGGAGGCTTTCCAGCCGGCTGCACCTTCTTCTCCCTCCCATGGCTACAGGCTGATTGTTGATCCTTGTCTCTGTTTGGAGCGCTGTTTATACTGTCCTGCTCCTGCTATATGTTTCCGTTGAACATGGTTGATGTATTCTTAGGGATCATTCGCGATGTTTTGGGTCGTGGGTTGACTCAACTCCTATAATGAGCTAAAATTTCTCACCATCCTAGCAAGATGGTAGAGCTAATGAAACTGAGATGGTATACTCGTTGAGTAGCCACTTGCATCCCTATTATTCTCTTGTAACAATGGGTTGATGGAACTGCGATGAAAACAACCATGATGATGTTGCTGATCAGGTTGCACTTCCAATTTGTCCGTGAATAGCGTGTAGTCAGTGTTGGGAGTTAATTGTTTATTGTGCCCTTTTGTTAAACTGTGGGCACATCTGGGGGGTAGATGTTGCAGGTCTGAAACGAGCGCCAATGTCTCTAGCACATACGACCGGGTAAGAGCATCTCCAGCAGGCCTCTTAAACAAGAGCCTTATCTCATTTTAAGAGCCCGAATCCAAAAAACGAGCTCCAGCAGGGCTCTTATACGGGTCTTTATTTTGCTCAGCCCCTCAAATCTTCCCTTCGGGCGCTTTGTTTTCAGGCCAGAGCTTCAGGCCCCTATATGCCAGCTGTTGTGGGCCCCGCCACCAACCACCCCTTTTCTCTCTCCCGCTCCCCTTCCCCGCCGCCGTGTGCACGCTGCCGTCGCCTGGAGTCCATGCGCGCCGTCGTTCAGCCGCTCTGGGCGCGCGCTCGACGCCACGTCCTTGCTCCGCCCCGCCCCTCCCCTTCCCGCCCGCTCCGCCGCAACCCTGCCGCGCCGCCCCCACTGCCTTTCCATGGCCGCGCGCACTCTTCCTCTCCTGCGCCGCCCTCCCACGCGCTTCGGCCTCCACGCCGTTGCCTCCGGATAGCCACAGACGCGCCGCCATAGCTCGCGCTAGCCACCGCGCCAAGCCCGGCAGCCCGCCGCCCGGCCCGGTGCGCGAGAGGGAGAGGGAGAGGGAGAGGGCGGCGTGGCGTGGGGAGGGGCCGTCGCGGCGGTGCGCGAGAGGGAGAGGGAGAGGGAGAGGGAGAGGGCGGCGCGGCGCGGGGAGGGGCCGTCGCGGCGGTGCGCGAGAGGGAGAGGGAGAGGGAGAGGGCGGCGCGGCGCGGGGAAGGGCCGTCGCGGCGGCGCGCAGGGAAAGGGAGGCGGCGCGTGGGGAGAGGGAGGCGGCGTGGGGAAGGGAGGCGGCGCGAGGCGGCTCTGCTGGCTGGTGGAGTGAGGAGAGGGAGAGGGAGAGGAGAGGATAAGGTTCGAGTCAATGACAAATGGGTCCCATGTAAATGGGGGCTGAGATTTAAAGGCCACTGTTGGAGTTGGAGTCAAAAATGAAGGTCTCTACTTTACAAGCCAGCCCCTAAAAAGACATTTAGGGGCTCGATTTTAAGCGGCCTGCTGGAGACGCTCTAAGCTAATCCTCGTCGTGTCGTGGCATATTGTACTGAGATGTTTATGATCTAAATCAATTGCATGCGATCCAAGTGGTCGTGCCGGAGTGGTTATCGGGCATGACTAGAAATCATGTGGGCTCTGCCCGCGCAGGTTCGAATCCTGCCGACCACGCCTTTTTGATCTCCTCGCCTACAGTTTTTTTTTAGGTGCCTGATGGCTGATGAATGCAGGACTGAACTACAAGGAAAACAAGGGTAGAACCAGGGTGTTCACTCACGGTTTTTCCAAATATGAAACTCTGGCCACCCAAAGTGCGGAGGAAGGTCCTAACGAAAATGGCAAGAGATGACAACATGTGTGGCAATGGTGCTAGGAATTTAGCAACTTAACGGAGCAGCTTCGATTCGACGAAGCATATAAGTCCGGATCACACTTCTCACTCCACCAGCTCTCCTCACAGGAACATGATGCATGCAGTTTGGTTGCTTTTGCTTTGCAAAGTTTGCATGCTACGGCAGTTGAATCACAAGCGTCACGACTCGGTGGTCGGAGCAAGAATCGAAGTGAAGAATCCAGATTTGTCCGCGCCACAAGCAGAGGACAGTGCTGCACCCTCGCAGGATGGAACGGCGCTGCAGGATCGGACGGACGGAAGAAGCCCCCGTCGAGCCCAACGTGTCCGATTCCATCCCATCCCATTCCCACTGCCCGCGGAAGCCGCGCCCGCGGGTCCCGTGCCTTTCCCTGTGATCGAGGCCACAGTGCGGGCGTCGAGCAGCATCAGCTCCGCTCCCCACTCAAACCGGTCGCACCACACTCGGCAAGACGAGCTGCCCTAGTCCCACTCTGGCTTACATGTGGGCTCACAGAGACACGCGTCGACGAGCTGCCCTAGTCCCACTCTGGCTTACATGTGGGCTCACAGAGACACGCGTCGTGCAGTACAGCCGTGGGTCCCACTCCCGAGCCATGCCAGAAGCCTGACCGATGCTCACACCTCACAGAGTCACACTGTCACAGAAACAGAGCACAGCCACCACTCTCCTCCTCAGAAACCCCTCGGCCCCAAACTCGAAGCGAATCCGCGGCCCCGCACCACCCCGCATTGCGCTCCGGCTTCGATTCACCGGTCCCGGTCCCCTTTCGTAGCTGTTGACTGCGCCGGTTGTGCGCTCGATTGGTCGGTGGTGATCGATGGGCCGGGGGAGGCGCCGCCGTGGGCAGGGGCGGAGCCACGTTCAGGCCAACCTGGGCTCCGGCCCCCCCTTGCCTCTGGGAAAAATTCGAACAGCCAGTAGTATTTGCCTGATCGGCAGTGCAAAATAACAAGGCCAGCTCTCGTGTGCCAAATAACAACGCCCGTAGCTTGATATATAGCCCGCCCATACGCTGACCAGGAGAGAGCACAGGCCTGAGATCAACACCGGCCTTCGCTTCACGCCGGGCTCCGCATACTGTGTTCGTTCGGCGCCGCGATGCCTCCGTCGTCTCGGCCAGCGCCCAGAGTCCCAAACGCCTTCGCTCGCTGTTGTGATTCCCTACTCTGCCACTGTTCATCCGGCCCCCCCTTGGCTTCGCTGCTGGCTCCGCCACTGGCCGTGGGGGCGGCGGGAGCGCCAGCGCGAGAGGGAGGAAGCGGCCGCGGCGGGCCGTGGAGGAAGAGGTGGAGGAAGAGGAAGAGGAGGAGGAGGAGGAGGAGGCGGCGGAGACTGGGAAGGAAATGAACGGGGAGGACTACTGCTTCATCTGCAAGGACGGCGGCGATCTCCGCATCTGCGATTTCAGGTTCGCTCGCCGCCGGCCCCCATCTACTCTTGGTCCCTCTTGCTCTCTCGAGCTGCAGTGAGGAGCAGGTTTTCGTTGGGGCTTAGGGGCTTACGGAGTAATCGAGGTCCGGCAGATTCTTTTGGTTGTTTGGGTGACTGTTGACCAAAACTTTCACCCTCTCAAGGCCTCGAGCTGCCGAGAGGAGGAAGCGCTGGTCGGAGCTCACGGGGTGAGCTAGTCCCGCTAGAGTTTTGGTTTGGTGTAGGGCGATCAAAATAGCATTTCTTGTGCGGTGAGAAACTGGAGGGCGCATGTGTTTGCACGCGGGTGGTGCTGGCAGTATTTTTCCTCTGTGATGATGGAAATGGGGGCCCTGTTTGTAGCGCTGGACGGCTGCCTGAGTTTGTGTTTGATCTGTCAATGTTGCTTGTGGGGAAAGTTGTAGCTCTACATTGAAATTGCTAATATGAGGCTGGGGGACACACCGTCTCTTGCTCATTCATGCAATTTATTCTGGTTGTGTGAACATTACTGTGTTTTGTGTAGCGAATGGAGAGCTCGTCGAGGTTGTTGTTTTGTGAAGGGTTCATTTGAATAGTGCTAATAGAGTTACTGTCTTATACCTTGATGTCACACTAGCGACTGCCATTGTTAATGGTTCATTTCCAAGGACGTGCATTGTCTCATTGCTGTAGTCCATTTTGGTGTTCCTGAAAATTTAACCAACCAGTTTAATACTTTCGTTTCTTCCAGGGGCTGCAACAAAACGTACCATCCTGCTTGTGTGGGAAAAGATAGTGACTTCCTCACTTCGGATGAAAAATTCATTTGTGGTGAGCATTTATTAGTTGTTCTTTCATTAATGGTCCTATGAGTTTATTTTATTTTATTTTTTGTGAAAAATGCATGTGACTGTGAGCGGGAAAAGACTAGTTCACTAACATTTGAAATCATTACTTTCCTCTTTTTGAAAAATAAATGCTACAGTCACATAAAGCATTTTTTTCCTTCTGTATGTATTGATAGTTCTCCTAACTCTGGGCGTTCTATGATTTATTGTCAACAATATCCTTATCCTGAAAAGATTCGGAAAGGGAAATAACCTATGAATTTTCAGGCAGCCGATTTAAGTGAGTGAGCACATAAATGAACAAACTGATTTATTGGGCGCATGATTGATTGTAATCCTCGTTAACTGAGAGAGCTACCTCAGTTGTAACTTGTCATCGCTCCTGATTTTTGTGAATTCAGTTGTTTATTTTTCACTTTATCTCATGTTCTGCCATAAATCACAAACTATCCTGAATGTTGATTAAGTAACTGTACATGGCAGAATGGCATACATGCTTCATTTGCAAAGGGCGTTCACGCTACTACTGTTACTGTTGCCCATGGCATTCCTTCTGCAAACGTTGCGTGGCGCAAGGTGAATTTTTCCCAGTCTTGCGGAAAACAAAGGGATTCTGCATCAACTGTTTAAGGATGGCAATCATGATTGAGAAGAATGTTGATGTTGACTCCGATGGGGTAATTACATGCATAATCTCTGTGAAAATTCTTTGTTACCCTACTTTTACTATTTTGTTTAATTTCCTCTTCCATCATCTGAAAATCCTCTATGCTTTACAAGAACTATTTGATTAGGTTTACTCCTCATCAGTTGCCTGAAATTTTACATCTCTCAATCAAGTTGCAGTAGTTATCTTCGTATATTGCATTAATTATTTCGTAAAATATAGTTGATGTTTTGTAATTTAGTTCTGTATTGTTTTCTTGCATAGTTTGTGTTGAGTCTTTTTGTCCAAATTAATCTAAGGCTTGAATTTTGGGATACTTTTGTTAATGCAACTAGTGGCGATTATAGGGTACCTTACCGTCATCATGTCAAATATGGTTTACTGTTTCAGGTATTTTGCATCATGTGGTGATCCCTTATAACTTTTATGGTGCAAATAATTGTTGGCTTGCAGCTGCTGCTGGTTGCCACTTTGCTACTAAGGTTATTTGACAGGCCTTTTTTGTGCAGTGTTTTCTTGGACGATGTTGCATACTATTTCCTGCATAGTATCAATTTATATCTTTTTTTGTAGAATTAAACCTGTGTAGGTAAACCTGTCACATGTAGAATCTGTACCATAGGATCTCTCATCTTATTTCTCTCCCGTTATCTATGTGTAATAACAGTAATTCTGTGTTTTCTAGGAGAAGGCTGATTTCAGTGACCGGGAGACTTATGAATTTTTATTCAAGGACTACTGGGAGATAGTGAAAGATAAAGAGGGTTTGACACTAGATAAGCTCGAAGAAGCTTATTCTTTTCTGAAAAGAGGCCTAAACTGCAAACAAGCAGTTCTAGAAAAAGTTCCTGATGAAGAGCACAATTCAGATAGTGATTTCTTGGGCAATAGTGATGATGGTGACGATGAGCTATGTCCCCCATCCTATTCAAATGGATCATCAAAGAAAATAAAATCCCTTTTGAAGGAAGGAAAGACAAAGAAGAATGGCTATATGGGTTGGGGTTCAGAAGCGCTCATCGAGTTTCTTGCATCGCTAGGCAAAGATACATCAAAATCTCTTGATCAGTTTCGTGCTGCCGAAGCTGTGAAGGATTACATTCGACAAAATGGTCTTATGCCAAAAGATAAGAAAAAGCTCGTCATATGTGATGACAAGCTCAAGTCTTTGTTTAGGAAATCTAAATTGAAGTTCAACAGGATACCTAGCCTGTTAAAGAAGCATATTTTGGAAAATATGACATCAGATGATGAGACCCTTAATTCTGAGGACAACAGTGATTCAGTTTCAGCTATGGCAAAGAAAGATTTTACTGCAAACCATGGGTCTCGCATTCCAAATCGTACTTCAGAAATAAACAAGAGATGTTTTGCTTCTCTTAAGCCTGATAACATTAAGTTAATCTATTTGAAGAGATCTTTAGTCATGGATCTGCTAAAGGAGCCAGATACATTTGAAAGCAAAGTTACTGGCTGTTTTGTCAGAGTAAAGAATGATCCCAAAGATTATAGTTATCTTATACGCAAAAAGTCGCATGAGCTTAGACAAGTAACAGGTAACACTCAACCTTTTGCATTCCCCATATGAACTTTTATTATTCTCTTGCAAATTTACCTGCATAAGTGTGGTACCTGCATAAGTGTGTTCCTCATCCTATTCAAATAAGTCTGCCTGTCAAGCATGTTCATTCCGGAGAAGAAATTCCAGTGGATTCCATAGATTAGCCGTTCATACTCTAGATTTAGCAACTAGATACTTGTTTGTTATCTTCTCATGGAAATCATATCTAACAGGCATTAAGAGATCCTCAGAAGAATACAAGATAAAGGACATATCTACAGGTTTTCTTTTATGTACGTTCGACAATGACTTGCGGATTTCGATGTTGTCAGACGAGGATTTTGAAGAGGTATGATTTACTGTGCCTTTACATGTTCTGATTGTTTTGTCATGGCAGACTCTTAAATATATATTATATAAAATGTTGGCATTATGATGATGTGACCTATTTGTCTTTAGGAGAATAGTTATTATGAACTATCAAACTACATTTGTTATGTATTGCAGTAGTTTTCATTTACAATATAATATACTTTCCTTCCTTTATAGCTTCAATTTTTTTCATGGATGTGTATGCACGATGTTGTGTCAAATCTTTACGTTGTTGATAACAGGATGAATGTGATGACCTTCGTCTGTTGGCCCAGAAAGGGTCCTTTAAAAGGCCTACTGTTGTAAGTTACTCTTCGTTCATGCTGTCTTTACCTAAAATTCTGGTGTTCCAGTGCTATGATATTTCGAGTAGCTGAAGTTCTAGTTTTAATGGGCATACTTTAATGTTAGAAGTAAAATAAACAATATGAGATATCAAAGAAAATCTGCAGTTAATTTAGCTTGTTATAATGTGAAAAGATAAGATATAACAATATTGAGCAAATTTCATGAAACCACAGGTACTTGTTCGCCTGTAACAAAAAATGACAGATTCTGGAAATGTTTGCATAAAACCACACCTACTTTAGTTACATAGCACAAAACCACAGATTTATGTACATTATATTGGTTTTTTGCTGTTTTCTACTGTACAGATCACATGGGGAACTTGATTTTCTTGATTTGCTTGCAGGGGTATATAAGGTTGTTGGTTGTATACTTGTATTTTGTGCCCTAGGATCTTAGGGAACGCTTCTGTCCATGATTTTGTGCAAAAATTCTTAAACATGTGGTATTATGTTACAAAAAATAATGTATCTGTTTTTTTGCAAAGAAACCTAGTGTTTCTTGAATTTGGTCAACAATATTTGGCATAAATTTTTTCTCGAACACGCAGGAGAGCTGTGTATCATTATATTGAAGAAGAAATAGAGGGTAAAGAACCCTTACAACACACCCACACACCCAGTTCTATTTAGATTACATTCACGCCTGTTTTTACATTGAAACGACCTTGACCTACATGTTTAGCCCTCCTCCACTACCTGGGCAGTGAGGTATGAGATACCTCGTGCCCCTGCCATGCTCCATAGCTGCATTTCCTCGGTAGCTGCAGCTAGAGCACCTGCTGCATTTGGTGAAATTCCATTAAAGACACCTGTTACATCAGGATCTAGTGGCATTGGATAGTGTTTTTGGTTGCTATATTGTTAAAGGTGATCTTGTTGTCAGTTGTCATGACATTAATTAATACAGTGAAAGGTGATCGGAATTTTTACCAATCTCCTAATTGCATCTTTGCTAGTGATGTGTGATATCACTGAAATTAGATGTGTTGGTGAAACTGTTGTAGGAGTTTGTGCTATATGTGAGTGGAAGACGTTGATATAATATTTAGCTGAACTATGAGCAAATCATGACTACAAGAATTGAAATGGAGAATATCTAGAGAGGCTTAGTACCATTTTTTTAGATAATGGGGGTCCCCAGCCTTGGCCTCCTAAGAGGTTACAGCCGTTTTGCAAGTTGCAATACTTCCTTATGCAGTTCCTCACACCAAAAAAACCCAATGAAAGGAGAAAGAAACGCCACCACATAGTTTGAGAGAGGTTTAGTACCATAATGTAATGCATTGACTGTTAAATTGCACTAATCGAATCATGTGTTATCTGTACTGCCTAGTATTGTCAAGTACATTCTTGTTAGTGTTCCTATTACAACAACATTAAGAAAAGATCTATCATATTCCTTGCTAGGAATTCACTCCTTTTTTTTGGACGAATTTTTAGCAGTTGTTCCCCATCTTGTTGTTTTGCTTGAGTAATCTAACTTATTTGATATAAACCTCTGCCTTTTACAGGGTGATCTAGAGGAGAAAGTGAAAAGTATACATAGGGACATAATGAATCATGTAAGTATGTTATAGTATCAGATCTACTGTGCACGTTATTTGGTACACAGTGTAAAAATGTTGCAGTTTTGAATGCTAATGACCTCTCTTTCCCTCCCTCCCTACTTCTCTCTCCCCCTCTCTCTAATTGGCAATCGCATAATCTCATTAAAATCTTTTTCCTTTTCGGACATATTCTCAGATTCCCATTTTAAGTTCACCTGCTAATTTTCTTTATTGCAAACTGTAACCAAGTTGTCCTTTCCTTTTCAGTGGATCAACAAAGAACTCCAGAGACTGGAAAAATCAATTGAAATTGCGAATGAGAAAGGTTGGCGCAGAACATATCCTTTCCAGATTAAACTCTTTTGATCATGTAATGATATTTCAAGATGTGGAAGCCCACCTTGTTTCATGTTTGCGACCTGATCTATTTTTTATTCAAATGAACTTTGAACTGCACTGTTATAACCTTAACTGCTTCTGCTCTACTAAGTATGAGGACATGGATAAGAAGAAGCTCTTAGAAAAACCTTCTGAAAGACGACGTCTACTTGAAGAGGTCCCACAAGTTATTCCAGATAAGGAGGATATTAAAGATACTGAATTACAAGTTACTGCACAGGACAAGTCTGTTGAGAAGAATACAGTTGCTTTTCAAGGTGACACTATTACAAATCCTTAGCTATAGGATTTCCTGTATTTACTACTTCCTATTGAAGTGCATCTGGTGTCTTATGGGAGCCTTTTTAGAGGTATCTATGAAAATAAATAGCTGGATACACAAGACGTTTTATCTGCATCATTAGGTTTCCTTTTGTGGTATATTGTTTCCTTTGTTACATTTGTGATGTTAATGTAACTCCTTGCATTAGGGATTGCTGACTGCTCTTCATTAAAGGGACACTACTCTATGTTACTGTACATCTTTGTTTTTCAGTTGCTTTTTATCTTGAATGGATTTTGACTTTTGACCATCCCTTATAACCCCTTCACCTCAAATTCAACATTGGAAATTCCGACCTAGTGTTTTCTTTCTGTGATACTCTGTTTCACCTGTTAATTACATGTTTATGTGCAATTTGGTTTACAGAAAAATGAAGGTAAACAACTTGTCTTTTGTGTAGGCAACAATGGAGAGAGAGTTATTTCATCGAAAAGATTTTCAGAAGAAAAATCCAAAGGTATGGTTATACAATTTGCTTTCACCTGTTCTCATTGGGAGGCAGATGCTAATTGTTCTGTAGGTAACAATGATGTGAGATCTATTTTGAAGAGTTGTTCAGAAGGAAAATCTGAAGGTTCTATTTAGATCTGATAGGTGCTTGATATTAATTTGCATTAGACCATGTATAAATTTTATGGAAGGCTAATACTGTGATTGTGGTGTAGGCACCAATTTGGGGAGAGGTTTTAATTTGAGAAGTTTCACAGAAGAAAAACTTAAAGGTTTGGTTATATAACGTGCACTCGTGTGTTTTGAAGGGAGAATCAAGCATTCTAATTTCTTGCAGGTACTGATGGGGAGAGAGCTCTTTCACTGAAAAGTTGCTCTGAAGAAAAATCTAAAGGTTTGCTCATACAGTATGCATTTGATTATCGACTTATCAATTATTGTAAAGTTCTGTCCTCAACTGTGAGTGGGGATGGAACTGTGTACCTAACTACTCACTTTAGTTCATAAAAAGAAAAAGGTTTCTACCATGATTAAGAAAGTAACTACAAAAATTAACAAAGTACACACTACTCCCTCCAGTTTTAATTTGTTAAATTTTCACTAACCACCGTCAACAAATTAAAACCGGAGGGCGTTGGTAGAATAGCACTATTAGTTTGCAGGACTGGCTTTGGGTTGCCAAGAAAAACAAATGAAAAGTGCATCCTTTTACTGTGAGCCAATGAGTTACCATTTACTGTTTAATAGCAGCAGTTTAATGATGTTTAATGGTAGACCCTTATGAATGATTGTGAATGTGAAAGAACACCTAAGGTCGTGGTTTGTGGTTTGCCTTCGGTAGGATTTGAAATTGGAGTTGAGCTACCTGGCTAGTTCCTGGTTTTTATTATTCGTACTGTATGATGCAGATACTAAAGAGGATGCTGACGGTGGTACAGCAGGGATGAATGTTCAGAAAGGGAACCATGAAGGTTTTCTCTTACATCCTGTATTTTCACTAAGTTTTGAACGATGGATCTTCTAGGAGCCTTTCCTCTGCTTGTCTAGTTGACATTTCATTTTCATTCATAGCTACCAATTTGCTTGCATTGTTCGTACCTGGTGCAGACCCGGGAGCCAATAATGCTGCTGGTGAAATTCCATGTGCTCAGCAGGACTCTGAAGGTTGTATCATGCCGGTGTAATTTGATCGAGGCACCTTTTAATACATTTTTTGAGCTAACTCGATGCAACATTATTTTTTGAGTCGGTGAATAGTTTTCATTGTTCAATTTGCATAATGCAGCTACAAAAGCTGACGCCACTGGTGACACATCTGCAATGCATGTTCAAAGGCAGTGCACTGAAGGTTTGCTTGCTATACTTTTCTGAGGATTGTTCTTCTGTTAGGCTTTCCTCTAGCTTTTGTTTACTGTTCTCTGAGTTGACAGCCATTTCGTGCTAACTGGCTTTTGTTCTACACTCACACAACTGGTGATACACCTGGAAAATTCTTACTCCTTTTTAGTATTTTTACCTGATCCTGAAGTACCTTCACCATAGAATGTTACTATATGACTCCCGTCTGCAAGCGAACCATTTCAGTTCTGCTTGCATTTCCTTTCAGTCACATGTAGATGTATCACAGGGCTCTAATACGTGAAAACAGTATTGTCTCTGCCAATGATTTTTTACGCGGGTTTAGATTACTTGCTATTCTCCGTCCTTTATGAAGCATGAATCCCTTTTCCTACTTTTTTTCATGTACATGTCCTAATACGACTTATTGCAGCTGTTGATATTGGCGTGACAGCCCAAGTTATTCCCATTGAGGACGATGGAGATGAGAATCTGCGTCAGGGAGGTGGGCAAATAGAAGTTATTGATCTAGAAGCTGATGATACGGGGGACTCTCTTCCTGTGCAGCACGAGACAAGTAACACCCGGCGCAGAAGCGGAATCTCACAGCGCAGGAGCGTGTGGTACTACAACGATCCTCAGGGTGATGAGCGAGGGCCATTTACAATGGAGCATCTGCGTCACTGGTGGGATGGCGGCTACTTCCCCGAGGACTTCAAAGTCTGGAGAAGAGGCCAAAATAGCGACTCTGCCGTTTTCCTTAGAGATGTTCTGCAGGTGACGAGGTAGTGGAGAGGGTTCATGTTTTAGAAGACTTGGATCCCCTTTATGTAAATATCGTGGAAATGGGGATGGCTTCTTTGCTGTAGTATATTCCACTTTGGATTTTAGCTTTGGCACTATAACAATCCCAACAGGCTAACCGCCAAACCACGCCGCAAACAATTAGGAGTAACAAATGGATCCTGCAAACCAACCTGTGTATTGCCTGATCCTGCCAAGGAGTGGCCTATTTCGGATTATCAAGGAGTGCCTCGTCATTTGCTCTTGTTGTATTCTGTGCTAAGAAAGTAGCATGAGATGTCAATTCCATCAGCAGTTGCTATCAGATAGCATGTGTATATGCAGGGCAGTTATGCTAGGGGGGCCATGCTTGTTTGAGGGGCGAGATGCTTTGGCTGGATCGACTAGACTCTTGGGTGCTGCTGTTTGATGGTTACTTGAAAGCTAATTCAGATCATGTTCTAGAATGGCCCTTTCATAATGGCGGGGAACATGTTCGGTATCCGGTTTCTTGTAGATTTGTAGTTTTTACGCTTTGGTTCGCCCGGCAAAAAATGTGGACGTAGTCGGCTTCAGGCTTGGTTGCCTGAATGCGTCCCTTGTCTGTTTACTGCTGCCTGATTTTAAAAAACTCGACCTGCGGGGGGTATGACGGCCCCCAGGCATTTAATTGAGAAGATTTTTTCATGTTGATCGAGAAAACCTCCGAACCCCTCTCCCTGACCGTACATAAGGAACCAGCTGGTCTGTGTGCTGCGACACGAGTCTTTACCTATGCTTTGATCCAGGGAAGGGCGAGGGGATTTTTTTTGCACTACAACTACTTGATTCACTACAGTGCACGCGTGACACTGTAGCTAGCTACAGTACCGCGAGGGTGCCTCTGCTCGAACCCGGGTCGACAGAGGCAACGCCCCCGGAGCCGAGGCTCTGACCGCTCGGGTCGACGAGCTTTGGCTGCTGCCTGATTTTGACGCAAAATTTTCAGCAGAATCAATATATGCAACAGTTAATAGGTGGAAGCATGCAACTTACAAAGCAAGTTCTTCTAATTAGGCACGTGAACGAGATGAGACTAATGATTTACTTTGAGGCTTGCTGATCGTGGTTTATTCCTTGTAGACTGTAATGTGTGTGCGTGTTTTTTTTCTTTCTTTTTTTTAAGGGGGTGGGGAGGGGGGCTCGTGCCCCTGGATCTCGTGATGTACTCCTCGAAGTGTACCTGGGCTCGTGCCCTGGATCTTGTGATGTACTCCTCGAAGGGGTGGGGAGGGGGGCTCGTGCCCCTGGGGAGTATTCTCTATTATTTTAAATTATGAACGCAGTTGATTTTTTGAATCCACGTTTAACGCCATATTACATCTTTTCATTCACGAAACAGGCAATCAGGAGTGCGAGCAAGCTACGTTGCTGTCCGTGTCCAACGTACAATCCAAGTCAGACCATACCCTCACGCCAAACCAAACCGATGCGGTCTCGCCTGACAGCTCCTCCCGATCTCCCAAACTTAAATCCAAAATTAATCCTCCTCGCCGACGATTCCAGTCCGAACACCACCTCACCAACAAATTCCCTTATAATCCTCGTCGTCAACAACCAACTCCAACATCAAAGTAGCAACACTGCCATGACGATGGCCGCCAGGCGCGGCCTCCCCCTGCTCCTGCCGTGCATCGTCTCGCTCCTCCTCCACACCGCCGCCTCCGCCTTCGACTCCGGCGGCGACCTCGCCGCCGAGCCGAGCGCGTACGAGATGCTGGAGGGCTTCGGGTTCCCGAGGGGCATCCTGCCGGTGGGCGTGACGGGGTACAAGTACCGGCCGTCGGACGGCGCGTTCGAGGTGTACCTGGGCCGGGACTGCGAGTTCGAGGTCGACGGCGGGTACAGGCTCACGTACCGGCGGACGATCTCCGGCAACGTCGAGGGCGGGAGCATCCGGAACCTCGGCGGCGTCTCGGTGCGGATGTTCCTGCTCAACTGGGGCATCGACCGCGTCGTCATGGAGGACCCCGGCCACCTCATGTTCTACGTCGGGCCGCTCTCGCAGGCGTTCCCGGCCGACAACTTCGACGAGTCGCCCGAGTGCCGGTGCCGAGGTCACGGTGGCGCCGCGGTGGGTGACGGCGGGTTTCATGTGGCGGCAATGTAGGATCCAGCCATTGGGTCACGGTATTGTGCAGTAACGTGTTGGGTTGCACGGTTGCACCTTGCATGCCAGTGAAGAAGATCAATGAAAGGAGGGATGATTTGATTGTGGTATATATTTATGCGGAATTTTTCAGCAATATATATGTGCACTTTGCAACCTATGTGAGCTCTGCATTATGCGAGATGGTTCTTTTTGATCCGAAGATAATGGTAAGTTTACCCAAGCGTTTAAAGAGCATGCTTTAATTTGGTCAGTGATTCATGAATCATGAGTTGCCGATCAAGTGATTTGATCTTTAGCCTCTAGGTTCTAACAATGGTACTCATTCGACTTATTTTCATTCCCAAATGTTGCTTCGAATTGAATCACAATGTGTCTTTGGTGAACCTCCTCATGAATTGCTTTGATTTTGAGAGAATATTTTTCTGGTAGAATATTCTTTTTTGCATTGCTTGTATACCCGTAGTCGATCTAATTTCTCACAAAACAAAAGAAGAAAAACAATGTTCTTTCTATTGAAAAAATATTTCAATCGTACGATCCAACTCTTAAAATATTAAAATTTAGTTTTTATAAAACTAAAAGTACGTAGGAAATTGGGTTGACTTGAATATCACTCTTGTTTGGCAACGTATCCTATGAGAACCAGGTTCGTGTGAGAACTATGAGAACTCCAATCTGAGCCACATGATTTTGATCCAATGGGGTACATGAATTCAGGTGGGAGGGGGGATTTGCAAAATCACCACCCACTTAATCATACTTTTGCAAATTCCCCCTCCCACCTCTCCCTATACGCCCCCCTTGGATCAAGATCTTGTGGCCCAGATTGGAGTTCTCATAGTTCTCACACGAACCTGGTTCTCATATGATACGTTGCCCTCTTGTTTAGGCGCTCATTAACAAATATATTAAAAAGTTATCTTAAGTAGAGAATGGTGAAATTTTTTTTGAGCAACATAGAGAATGGTGAATTGAAATGTATGATAAGAGAATGTGGTCAATTTCTTCATCATCTCTATCTTTTTGTAAAATCTCACTTACTGCTTCTTATAAAAGAGTCAAACGAGGTTATGTGGTTCATATTGCTATCAGTGGGATTCCTCCATTTGTTAAGAATAACCAACAATCATATTTTGATTTACTTTGGGACTACTTCACTCATGAAGCAACACGGATGGCAACCACGTACCTTCGCAAATTACATGTAAATGAGTACATTATCTAGACTCATTATAGGATATTTATTATCCAACTTAAACTTTATACTATGAGAAAGAATAAAACATTCATTAAGGTATTTTATACGATTTGACCCTTCTATAGCTTAGGCTACACATCAAACCAATATATTTTGAAAGCACAAACTTCTACTGATGATGGCCTCATTTTCAAGATTAGAACAATAACCCATGTTTAGTTTTTTGGAACTAGATGATGATACCATTTCTTACATAATAGACTAAAGATATTTCATTCTCTGTGGGAATACTCTTGTATAAAGAATAATCCAATAATTTATCTAGGATATCAATTTTGGTGGAACAGAAGTTTTATCTTTCACAAATTCAGTTGTGGTTGCTTAGGGGTTAGAAACTAAACATAATTATATTTAAACTTGCACAAGGCCACACAATTTGTTAAAAAAATAGCATATCCCTTTATTACAAAAATATCTCATGCAATTATTTTAGATGTTTATCCTATTTACATGGGTCTTTTATTTTGTTATAGAGTATACTAGATCTCGTGTCTTTTTTTAGACTCAATAAACAAATAAGTGGAAATAACATGAGTGTGCTATGAAAGGTATCCCCTCCCAAGAAATCAAAGGAGCAATGCTACACCTCTCAAACACAAAAGCTAAGGATATAAAAAAGAAAAAAATCTATCACCGTACCCCCTTTTTAAGTGCCATGCAAATCTGTTTTACTAAACATAACAAAGCTGCAATAACTTCAAAATAAGGGTCTATTTTGTTGTTTGGCTGATAAACTTCTTAAAAGTTGTCTTTTGAGCATGAAGAGCTAACTTTTAGATTGGCTTTTGAATAACGGAAATGTATGATTTATGTAACACTCTTCAAAATATTATTCTTCAGAAGCCAGCAAATCACCTCCAAACCATTTTTTTCCTCCGAGTACATTTTTTTTGTCATTGTACGTACAATTTAAAAAACAAAGCCTACATAAGTTCAAACCTACATGGCATAAGCTTTGCGATATGGGTTACCTTTTTTTTGGGTATATATAAGGGCAATCACAAGAGGTTTTATTCAATAACAGCAGGATTACACAGGCTCTTGACTAATTTGTAAGCATAAAGCATGTCTTGCGAGACAGGAGAAGCATATGGCTCGGCTGGGCCTTGGCGAATTGCCCCAGGCCCGCTCCTATATTTGGCATGCGACGCGCTCGTGAGACAGGAGAAGCACAAGCCGTTTGCACGGTTGCTTCGTAGTTCATACTCTGACACATTTGGCGTTCCCTGCGCGGCTGCGCCGCCTCCCTTTGCGGCATCCGGCGTGCGGCGCTGACACCGTGTGCCTGCACACGTACACGGTCAAAGTTCCACACAAGCACAACCCATTTAAATCCCCCGCATTGCATTGCTGATTCGATTCCCCTTTTCCCGCCGCCACAATTGTCGATTGGAGGTGATGGAGAGCGAGAGGCGCCGCTGCGGAGACGGCGGTGGGAGGGTTGCAGTGGAGGATCCACTGGGGCAGCAGGGGGGCTCGAGCCCCCCCCCCCCCCCCCCCCCCCCCCCCCCCCCCCCACCCCACTACTACCCGCCGGACAGTGGAGCCCCCCATAGACTCAGGGCTGGGAGTGCGAGCGGGGATCAAGCGCCTGTGGAAGGTCATGGGAGGGCGACGGGGACTAGTCAGGGGAGGGTCCCTGCTTCGTCTAGCTTGTCTCTTCATAGATCATCTCTCACTCTCGCGAGCTTAGTGGTAAAGGGGATGTTGGTTGATGCTTATCCCGGAGTAAGTGAGCTTCACAAATGTGTGGTTAAGTTACTTGCTCACCCAAAAAGCCTAAGCTTATGAGCAAAAGTAGACAATTCACTTATACTCCAACACTCCTCCTCACGTGTAGGCTCCCTTAGGCCGCAAACGTGGAGTATTAGAGTAGGCAGTAATTTATTATTTTAATAAATCTCGTCAGCCAAGATTCGAACTCAAGACCTTCAATACCGAATTAAGTTGCATGCATCGACCAATTCATTCAAAAAAAAAACCTAAGCTGATGGAAAAGATGACAATTCACTTATAAATCAACATCAGGAAGCAACTCTCCTAGTTTTCTATTGCCAACATGATCCAAAGTCCAGCTTCCTTCTTGATCTTGTCCTACGAGCTTGCCTGGCGCGATATCGGTCCTATTGAAAACTTTGTTGTTTCATTCTTTCCAGATATGTCAGATGATGAGCATGGCCGAGTAATTCAGCCCGTTGGCTTCTTTCCTTCGGGGGGCTTTGCCTTAGCGTGAGCCACCACTCGATGAGCGAAGTGTGGTTGAATAAAAATACTCATAAAATAATTGGTCAAATATTTTTTTTTATTCCATGAGACAGTTGAAACCTTTTTGAGCCATTTATATCACATCATGACAACAAAATCCATCTGCAACTCGCTATTTGTATACGATTCAATTTGAAGATTATGTTAAAGTAAAACTAAAGTACTAGTGTAACTGTAACATATCAAATCATTCATGTAAGGTTTATTAATTTCAAACAATTCTCATTTTCCATGTACAGTTCCCATCTCCCAAACAAAAACTTTGTTTTCTTTAAAGGATAGGATAGATTAGATATTAAGTTATGAGGAATCAAGATCTCAATTTTCTTTTTATTTGATCTGAGATGAGCAACTACTATGATTTAGTATTTTTTCCCTCTCTGGTACATTCGCTTTGGATAGAAATTAAGGCAACCCTATTTATTCTTGCACAATACCACTTGATTTCACAAAATGTTCACCTATGTAATACTCTCATTTATCAAATTCTCTCTTTACCCATATTTTCATTGATTGTCGTCTCCAGGGTTTTTTTGCTGCAATGGATATCAGAGAAGAACTAGAGTTACAACAACGAGATACGTGATTTAAGCACGCATACACACTAGCGGAGCCAGAACGAAAGGCAAGCGGGGGCCAGATTGAAGAGCTAAATTTGTTTCTCTGCTGATTAACCGCTTATGGTCTTCTCTTATTCTTAAAGCTCTACCCAGAGCGGCGGGGCGGCGGCAGTGGCGGAGACACGTTGAGCGGACTCTGGTCGAGCGGCGCTGTTCGTTCCTGGTTTTTGAAGAAACACGTTGGGCCAGGCTGAAATCTCGAGCCATATCCTCCGGCTTCATTCCTGATAGCCCACGAGACAAGCGCAGTACTGCAAGCCGACGTACCTATACATCCCGAGAGATAGAGAGAGACCACCGCAACGCGTGTTAGGTGTTACTGGTGTACTTTGGAGGTGACGTGGCCTCGTCATGTTGCTTTCCTCCTCCAGAATTATAAAGATGCAAGATTCCAGGATACCGAATCTATGCTTGTACGTATGCGTGCGAAAGGTGGTACCTCTAATTACCCTCCTTTTTTTTCGATCAATTAATTACCCTCCTTTTCAATTGGTGGACACTTCGATGTGCCCATCATCGCTGATCTCTTGCTTCGACTTGATTGAATGGTACCGCATACTAATGCTTATATATATACTCTTCATCTTACAAATAATTTAGTTGACTACTATACCATATGTAGCAACCAGACCGATTCGTGACAATCACACAAGGATAAATAATTTAGCAACGGGATCGCCACGAAGCCAATTATTCCCTCCCCGTAATATACAATTTAGTCTGTGGGATCGTCGCTGTGGTTTAGGTCAGCATGCGTGCAGCTGAACTTTATGGAACACTCGTAATATTCTTCAGGTACTATATAATTAAGTGTCAATGACTCATCAGCGTGGCGTCATGCTTGTGGTGCCGCGGCGATTAAAAGAGACACCGCGACTCTGATATGCACGGTCCAACCTAAATATAATTCAGATCAGATACGGTTGTGCAAGTACGTGGCAGGCGCAGGCATCATTGTAGTACTATCATCGAATCAGCCATCACATCATTATTATTTTAAATTTGGTTTGAATTTGTACTAACGGAAGAAAAAGTTGATGCATCTGCGAAAGCAGGTACTCCTACGAGTCGTCGTTACTGTGGCACCAGTCAGAGCAATGTCACCCATATCTTGGCTGTTTGTTTGCCTTCCCTTTTCACTTGTCTGCTTCTCCCATGCGTTGCTTTCTTCTCTCTTTTTTTTCTCGACCCCAGAATATTGTACTCGTACCCGCTTGAAACCACATCCACGTTCACGGTTCACCTGTCACGCGTCACCAGCAATAACTAGGGAAAGCATTTCGCACGCTTTGCCTTTGCAACAGTGTCCTCCCCATCCCTCATCAATATTCCAGCCCTGTATACACTATTCCAGCCCTGTATACACGTAGTACTACTATTATTATATCATTTATTTATTGAAAAGAGATACAAATTATAGGAGATAAATTTACTCCTGGAGCTGAAGGCACATAAATATGATATATCGAAATCATCAGCTTCTGCTTTTGGCAGCCCACGCTCTCATCTTTAATATTTGCCCGCAAGTTGCCGTGCGTACGTGTCAATTCCCTAACTTAGACACACGCAATAATTAAACATGGCTTTCTTCCGGAACCAGTCGATCCGCGCAGCAAAGATGATGCCCGATCTACATGAAAGCATATCGAATATTCAACAAACGCGACCAAATGTTTCGCTAGCATCATCGCCACGTATGTATACCAGTCTACGTGTGCGCGCCGGCAGGTGGCTGCAGGTTTCTTTCACCGGAAAAAGGCAACCGGAATGAAGAAGAAGATATGCGAGTCCTGTGCGTTGACGTGTAGTACGTGACACGCGCTCGCAATCGTAACGCGGCGGACGGCGCCAAGCGAGCCGGTGCCCGTCGACGACGATCTCGCGTACTTTCGTCTTCGATCGGTTACACGTACGCCTCGGACAGCTAACCGTCCGTGGGCACGTTGCTGTCCGCTCAATGCTCACGCGTCGAGCTCGAAAGAAGCAGCTAGTCGTACTTGCATATGGCGACGGCCCAGACGAGCTAGTTTGGCTGGTAGTACTGGGGCTAGCAGGGCAGCATGCAGGCAGCTTTCATACATCTGTGCAAACCTTCACCATTGAAAGCTGTATCAGTAGCAGCGCAATTGTCCGTGATAAAATTGCTGTTATTTTGCAGAGCGAACGAAAAGGAAAGGAAAAATCTAAGTAATTGCTAGGACATTCAGGAGTACTATCAATTCTCTGGTTGGAAGTTACAAGATTCTAACAGCACCCCGATAAGCTTGACAGCATTACGTGTCGATCCGAAGGCACTTTCCAGGGGCTGCAAAAGTACGTGGCGCCGTTTTGACTGGTTAACCAGGATCGTAATGCTTACCTAATCTCCTGTCGCGTTGATCAGTTCCCGTCGGATAAAGCTAAGCTAGAGCTAGTGGAGGCATATCTACCTGCACGGACGCGTACGCATCTCTGCATCTCCGTTACGTGGCCGCTGCATATCTCTGCGTGGAATGTGCGCTGCCGGTTGGTTCTGGACTCTCCATTTGCCGTGGACCGCATCTTTGTGGGGGTACGCCACTTTATTCCTTGAGGCGTATTTTGTTTCGTCAGCAGTGTAGCATATTTAGAAGTCGATAATAAAACAATATATAGTTTGTAATGGCAAAAAATTTATGTAAGCGTAGGATTTCTGTTTGAGCTACGGAGGTTTTGAGGTTTCAGAATTTTTTCCCCACAACCATATATTAGATTCATGCCATGTGAATTATATTAGCATAATACTCTCTAAAAATAAGATGAAACTCAAACAACATTTAATGAGTCCAAAAATCAAACTTCTGGGAGGATGGCTTCAAAGATGCTCAATAGATGACGACATTTTGCCCTATTGATGCTGCATAAATCAAAATAAAGAATAGGAGTCTAGAATGTCAACATGCTTTCACCTAGAAATTATGTGCAAATGTAAATATTTAGCTGCAGTTACCTGATAGTTTACCTAAAACCTCTCCCTTTTAGTTATTTTTTACTATTACTATATGCTACACATGTATTTTTTTATCTAGAATATTTGGCAAAGCACATGTATTTTCCTATAGCTGTATAAGCCTTGGTATCTCCAATAAACACAATATATAATAATTATGATGAGTCAAGTCGTTATTCTTATTTTCACCATATCCAACCATTATGTGGGCGACATATCTTAAGCTCTTCGGATTGACCTATAAAGTGTTAGATTGTAGGAGACGTGAGTAGTAGGTCGTTATTCAGGCTGCGAGTAATTGCCTTTGTTTAGGTGTGTCATCTTTTGGTTTCTAGGGTTTATAGGTCAATCCAAAGGGCTCAAGATGGTTTCTCGGTCAAGATGGCTTGAACGTCATTGTAATGTTTATGCTTCTCTTCTTTTTAATGAAATACGTTTGTATTGTACGTTTTCGAAAAATAAGAGACGTGAAAAAATATTTTCAAATGCCAAAAGATGGTTGTAATCATGGTACTCGAGTGAATAATGTCAAACTATTATCGTGTGTTGATTTCTAATTAAGTTTACCCTTATCTTTTTTGGTGCACCACTAAATGGGTGGTTGAGTTGAGTTGAATTGACCTTCAAAATGTCAAACATTTTCATATGTTATTGCATTGTTATTTTTAAATATTGCACAAGAAACATGGCAGACAAACAATCAATATAAGCTAATTAAATTGCATGTATAACATCGTCTTCCAATGATGTACCAATGGGCGTATGATGCACGTGATTAGAAGAGAATACATCTTTAACATTGGACACCATATTTTATATTGATGTGTCAATGATAAATGGAGCTCACATATTTCACCGTGTTGGTAACTACGGGATCAAGAACATTTGCAATGACACATAACAAAATAATATATAATTGTAGGGCCCGTGCCCCCCCCCCCCCCCCCCCCCCCCCCCTCTCCCACCACCACCACCACCCGTTTCTTAATTGCTATGTGAAATTGAAAACAAAAACTTTATTTCACTCAAAATAATCATGAAGCTCAGCCAAAATGGCAGCTCGTCGGTCTGGTCTGTGAGCAAATTATCTACCCTGTGTGGGCCCACGCTTTCCGTTTTGCCACCCGACTACACGTGTCGCCCCTACGGACGGAAGCGCGTTGGCCGCGCTGTCCCGTTTCCCAGCCCAAAACGGAACGCCTTTCCGCCTGAGCCGCCATTCGCTGGGCCCCGACCGCGTGCCGCCTCGCCGCTGCCGGCCGCGCCCGCGTCCAATCGCGCTGTCGTCAGCAATGACTGAATCCGCCCCCGTCCGACGCCGTACACGTGTCCCCGTCGACGGCCCCAGTAGCCCGCCCGCACGCGTCGGGCGCTATATATGGCTCGCGGGCCGCACGGCGCATGGTTTAAAGCCTCGCCGCCTCTCGCAGGACTGGGAAAGATACGTATCGAGACGAAGGACTCACCAAGCCACCACCAGCCGAACGACTTTTGAGCTTTGATCGAAAGCGATCACCGGCCGGAGGAGAAGAAGATCAGAAGAAGGTAGGGAGATGAGTGGCAGAGGCGGCCGTGGAGCGGCGGCGGCGCAGGAGCAGGCTCAGGACCTGCAGATGCCGCCGGGGTTCCGGTTCCACCCGACGGACGAGGAGCTGGTGATGCACTACCTCTGCCGGCGGTGCGCCGGCTTGCCCATCTCCGTGCCCATCATCGCCGAGATCGACCTCTACAAGTACGACCCCTGGCAGCTCCCAGGTAAGTACCTCCGTTTCCACACGACACGTACAGCTAGCTGGTGTCTACTACCCTGGCAGTAATTGATTGCGAATTGATTTTGTGTGCGTATATGATGTGATGGTAGGAATGGCGCTGTACGGCGAGAAGGAATGGTACTTCTTCTCCCCGCGCGACCGCAAGTACCCGAACGGGTCGCGGCCGAACCGCGCCGCCGGCACGGGGTACTGGAAGGCCACCGGCGCCGACAAGCCGGTGGGCACGCCCAGGCCGCTGGCCATCAAGAAGGCGCTCGTCTTCTACGCTGGCAAGGCGCCCAAGGGCGACAAGACCAACTGGATCATGCACGAGTACCGCCTCGCCGACGTCGACCGATCCGCGCGCAAGAAGAGCAACAACAGCCTCAGGGTACGTTCCGTTTCGAGAGACCTACTAGCTTAGTAATTCGTCCAGCTCCCCGATCGAATTATTCGTGCGTAATTAAAGTTCTTCTCCTTCTGTTCGATCACCAATATCCTGTCATGCGCTGTCACTAGTCACTGCCGTATCAAAAGGTACAGATACGGACACTTTTTTTTCATCGCCACGCCGCGTATGGGCGGTCACAGAATTTCTCTCCATTTTCCTGTCATGGTGGCCGATGGATTTCCGGCGAGTGTGGGAACGGGGAAGATGCCGTCGCCGTGCGTCATCTCCCTCTGGCGCCAATTATTTTGCTCGCTTTGCGAGCTGGGACAGCGATGGGATACGGTCGACAATGACGCGTCAATATAATACTCCTTTTTGGGATTTCATTAACTAATAATTCGCACATAATTATTGTTCTTCCTTTTTGGCGGATAGATAGATACGCTGATACGGTCATGATACGAAATGATCTTTTTTTTATTAAACAATTTTTGTTTGTATTGTTGCCCGCAGTTGGATGATTGGGTGCTGTGCCGGATTTACAACAAGAAAGGCGCGCACGAGAAGCCCACCGGCGGCGACCCTCACGGCAGCACGGAGACGAGCTACGGCGCCGAGCACGCGGACGACGCCCGCTCGCCGCCGGAGCAGAAGCCGCCCCTGCTCCCTCCGGGCGCCGGCTACGCGCCGCCGCCGTTCCCGGAGCTGGCGGCGTACTACGAGGTGCGGCCGTCGGACTCGATGCCGCGGGCGCACGCAGACTCGAGCGGGTCCGGCGGGCATGCGGCGCTGGCGGCGTCGGCGGAGGAGCGGCCGGAGGTGCAGAGCCAGCCCAAGATCGCCGAGTGGGAGCGCACGTTCGCGTCCGCGGCGCCCGGCGTGAACCCGGCCGGCTCGATGCTCGGCGCCGCCACCGCGGGGCGGAGCGCCGGCGACCCGCTGCTCAACGACATCCTCACATACTGGGGAAACAAGCCGTTCTGAGGCGCGAACCGGGTTGGTTGGTTGGTTGAATGGTTGGTGACCAGTTCGGCCGAGCCGCCGGAAACCGATCGGCCCGAGAGGAACCAATGGCGGTCGGATCGTGTTTCAAGTAGTAGTATGGACGGCGGCGATGAGGCCGTAGTAGCTCTGCTGTCGTCGAGGAGCAGGGGCAGTAGTTGTTGCAGCGGGAACTGAACAAGCTGTGTATATGCGATTGATTGGTGCAGGGCTTTATTGGATACTTGTTGGTTTAATGAATTTTGTTTTATGGATCTTGATCCTTCCTATTGGTTTGGCACGAGATATGGTTTGGTAATGGAGGGAGTCATCAGTCATGCATACCAGGCCAGTCGGTATTGTAGCTGCAGTTAGGTGGTGAACAACATTTCCGGTGTGTGTAACATACAACAAATCAACAATCTAGCTTGAGAATAGCATCTTGTAGTTTGTAGTGGATCTAATTACGCTGAGCGAATGAACGAACGGTCCTGTGGTCCTGTTCAAAACCATCGATTCATTTCGGCCACAAAGTGAACTCGTGTATCGATCGCAGGTTTCACGTTTACAACAAGGGCACTGCGTTTTCCCTGTGACCTCAACCCGCAAGGCGGCACGGGGGCCGGCCGGTCACCGCCGATGTGCACCGGTCGTCCACCAACACGCGCGCGGTGCGTCCATCCAACGACACCTGCCCTGCGTCGCCGCCCGCAAGGCGGTCCGCGTGCAGCTGCAGGCGGGGGAGGTCCACGGCGTCTCGCGCGGCGATCTCTCTCGTGGCGTGCGCGCTCACCGCCTCGAAGCGGAGCTGACGCGACGCGAGCGCGCCTATCCGTTCCCGTATATACGTGGGTGGCAGAGCCGGGCGACGCGTGACGACGCCCGCCGTCGACTTGCCCGGCACGCAACGCGCGCTGCGCGAGCGGCCGAGGGCGCGCGCGCGTACGTGTGAGCACTCACCGAGAACGAGCTCGGCGGCATATTCAAAAGCCCCGGTCAATTGGCACGTGCACGTACGTCGCTAGATATGCGGCCAGCGCGCGCCACAGCTAAGCGCCGCTAAAGCGCGGGACACGACGAGACGTGTCGTGGCGCGCCGTGCCGTACGGCCGCGGTCTCTGGGCGGCGGCGAGGGGACGCGTGCGCGCGCCGCCGAGTGCTTTCGGGGTGACCCTGGACATGCGTTCCCTAAACAAAGACCGCGCTCGCCACGTCTCGTTCTATCTTGCGCGAGCCATAGGCTGGCTTAGTCCTGGCCAACGGGCCGTGCCGGGCCGGCACGGCACGGGCCCGGCCGGGCTCGGGCCGCTGAGGAAGAGGCACGGCACGGCCCTTATAATAAACGGACCGGGCCGGGCCGGCACACGGGCCTTCACTTCAAGCCTAAGCACGGCCCTAGCTGTGTTACACGGGCCATGCCGTGCCGCGGGCCGAACGGCCGGGCCGGGCCGGGCCGGCCTAGGCTAAAAATGTAGTTTTTCCCCTATTTTTTTGATTTTTTAATGCAAAAAATGGCTAAACGGACCGTGCCGTGCCGGGCCGTGCTACACGGGCCACATAGTGGGCTGAACGGGCCAGCCGCTAAACGGGCCGTGCCGTGCCGGCACGGCGGGCTTGCGCCTAGGCCCAAGCACGGCCCTAGGCGGGCTACGGGCCGGCACGGCCCACTCACGCACCGGGCCGTGCCGTGCTCGGACCGGGCCAAAATTAGTGGGCCGCGGACCGGCCCTTTTAGCACGGCCCATGTGGCCAGCTATAGGCTGGCTGCTTGGATACGCGCACGTCCTGGAAGCCTGGAAATGTCTTCGACACATGGGTCACCGCGTGACTCGGTTATCGCAGGCGAGTCGCGATCAATGGGCCGCTTGGAAAGCGAAGAAAATGGAATGTTGTACCTCTCCTCTTCGCGGATGGGCTTCGGTTGGGGCCGGCCTTTTGTTATGGTGGCCCAATTTGTGTTGTAGTGTCATTCCTCTTTCCCATTTGTAGTTCAAAATAGCACCCACTTATTTGCTCTCTTTTTTTTTAGAAAAGGGAATATGTGTTAATATTCCAGCCTCTATATCGATTGATACATATAGCTATCCATTATTACAAAGTGCGACCAGAAGTAAAGGTCAAAAAAGCTATAAACGTTTATAACATCCATCACATGCATCAACATTATTTCAACTAGCAGAAAGTCTATTACTAAAGCACCATCCATTTGATGCAAAAATCTCATCACAGTCGTCTCAAGCACACGACACCCCAATTTATTCGGGATCTTTGTTCTTCTTTCTGCAGCAGCGCCCAGAAACGAATCCAGTACGTTCCCCTGAACACCACCTGCATAGAAGTAAAAGCTCGTGTGTTGTTAAAAACCTGATCATTACGACTTAACCAAATCGCCCAACATATGGCACATGCTCCCACCAAAGCTTGATACTTAATTTTCTTTTCTATCCCTTGTAACCACCAATTAAAAAGATGATACACACTTCTGGGAGGAGGTAGGTTGAAAGAGAAATGTATCAATCTCTATATAAACCTAGCATTTTGACAGTCAAATAAAAGCTGTTGTATTGATTCATTCATGTTACAAAAACAACACTTAGTACTTCCTTTCCATCGTCTCTTTGCTAAGTTATCCTTGGTTAAAGTTACTCCTTTAATTATGTACCATATGAACACTTTTATCTTGAGCGGCATTTTAAGCTTCCAGATAATGTGGTTATGAGGTACAACATTGGTGATATTTAAAGCTCTATACATAGATCGAACTGTAAAAGCACCTTGTTGATTTACCAACCATATAAAAACATCTTTTTGATCCGTTAATTGTGCGTCTATTACTCTACCAACCAAATGGTACCAAGCAATCAGATTATTACCCACAAGGGATCTTCTAAAAGATACATTTAAAGGCCTGGACCTCAAAAACCGAGGCACTTTTCTTTCTAACAATATTATAAAGATTAGGATATTGGTCTTTAAATGGTGTATCACCTAACCAAGCGTCCTCCCAGAACCTTACTTGAGTTCCATCCCCACGGTAAACGTGCCTAGTCTCAAGAAGTCTTGTTTAACTTTCATTAAACCAAACCAAAAATGAGAGTCTCCAGGCATGTGTTCTACCTGAGTTGTTGTTTTATATCTCAAGTATTTTCTTCTAAGAATTGACTGCCATATCCCATCTTCATTAATCAGTTTAAAGAGCCACTAAAGAAGACATTTATTCTGCAAGTCTAGGTTTAAAATCCCTAAGCCACCTTGATCTTTTGGTGAACAAAGAATACTCCACTTCGTAAGTCTGTACTTCTTTTTATGCTCATCGCTTTGCCAAAAGAATCTAGACCTGTAAAAATCTAGTCTCTTAAGTACCTCTTGGTACTTCAAAGAACGATAGCATAAAAATAGACAAATTACTTAGCACAGAGTTAATTAAAACTAATCTACCACCCACCGAGAGTAGCTTCCCTTTCCAACAACTAAGTTTCTTTTGGAAGCGTTCTTCTACCTCCTTCCAATCGATATTCCTAAGCTTTCTATGATGCATTGGAATTCCAAGATATCGGAATGGAAAAGAACCCATCTCTCAAGGCTAAGAAATCCCTAAGTTGTTCAAAAAGAAGAAATAAACCCCTAAGTTGTGCTTGAAAAAAAACTAAGTAATCAAGGAAACTGAAAGAAATACAATGTCAATTGTTGTGAACGCCGGTTTAGTACTAAACCAAGGTCCATATAAGCTATTCATAAATAACATATTTGTTAGAAAAAAAATAAAGTACGAATTTGATTGTCATACAAACTTGGAACAAACTAATTAAGTACTAATAAGAGTCCATATATATAACAAATATAAATATGTAAAATTTGAATTATAAGTAAAACAAAACTTTTAGATTGATTCTGAGGAAGGATTTGACAAGAAAATAAGAAAGTGTATATTGCAAATACACTCATACAAAATAAAAAAATTACAGTAGTTAGATTCTTAGTCGAATTATATGATCGAAGCTACCAAATTGCCTACTCATATATATCCAAAATGAGGATTAAATATATGAAGAAATTTTATTTACGTTAGTTTTGAAACAAATTACCTAAAAAACTCTTTGTAAAATATTCATAGAACATTAAATGCATACTAAAAATATGAAAGCCGCCTGTACATATGAACTACTTGAATAACCAATTTTTTGTCCTGCTGCATAGCCAGAATAAGGGGAAAAAAAGAGACAGCTATCTAAGGAACACGTCTTATGCACGAACAAATTACAGTACACAATAACAACATCTTCTTCTTGATTTTTTTTTTAGTTTCCTCTAATTTTTTTTTTCAGTCTGTGAAACACAAAACAGCCACTCACATATATGCAGTCGACATACCATACGAATGCATACACGGCACACCCAACCCACCCGTTATATTTTTGACGAGATGGCTATGGTGCATAGAGGTAGCTAGCCGTGCATAAATCTTGCACGGGGACAACTTTGCATATACGCATCGTCTTTCTTGCCGCTCAAATTAATGCACTGTACGTAGACACAGCTAACAGTTTACGACATAATTTCTGCTGACATGCATATAAACATGCACCATCTTTTCTTGAGCCCGAACGAATACTGGCTAAACACCTTGGGCGTTTCTTGGGCTCGGGGAAGTCGAGGGGCCATCATCGTGGAGCCAGCGCGCGAAGGCGTCGAGCGTGCGGGCGTCGGCGCGGTAGTGGCGCTGCGTGAAGCGTTTCAGGTCGGCCCACGTGAAGTCCGGGTAGCGCCGCGGCGGCGCCTCCGCGAGGCGCGGCGGCGGGCGCACGACGCGGTCGTCGCGCGGGCAGAGGAAGAAGGCCAGCGACCGGCGCTCCCGCTCGCGCTGCACCACCGCGCGGTGGAGGCAGCTCTTGTACCGCCCGTTCGACAGCGCCTGCAATGCAAGTTAAAGCTAAGTTTTGTTAACAAAAATAATGGTGCTGTGATCACAGAGATAATTTTGTTTGGTCCTTACAACAAAATGAAAAATTCACATCCTCGCAAAAAACAGAGGGAAATTCACAGTCCGCTATATGTATATCTTACTGTACCGCACAATCATATTACTTGGAAGCTAAAACTGCCCCTTCAAATTAAAGTTTCATTTGTATTTGATTACAGGAGTAGTTCAAACTAATAAAAAAAAAAACTCGACCTGCGAGGGGTATGACGGCCCCCGGGCATTTTTTAAGGAGAACGATCGTCTCACACAGATCGAGAAAAAATCCTCCGCACCATACACAGGGACTCAGCAGGCCTGAGAATCGAGTACTTACCTATGCTTTGGTCCAACGGAGGATCGAGGGGATTTTTTTGTGCACTGCAGCGACCAGAGCCAACGAAGGAAATAATCGCTACAGTGCGTGGTGCCGCGGCGGGGGTCGAACCCGGGCCACCGGCCAAAGCCTCCACAGGAGCCAGCGCTCCTGGAGCTGGCCGCTCTGGCCACTCGGGACCGCCCGCGTTGGCAGTTCAAACTAATTAAAAGACACTTTAGCAAAAAGAGGGCTGGTAGTCTCAAATGTTGTTATCGCAACCTTGATGAACAATTCCAAATATATTTTATTGTTCTATTGTTGGACTTTTTTTATTAATTGGAGAATTGTGCAGGTTACTATAAATATTGCACCTCCTATGAGTGTGCGTAACGTGTTTGATGATTGGTTAATTACGTGGAGGTGAATAAGAAACTGAAGTATAAAATTTTAGTTATTGAAACATGTACTAAGGTGTGGTTTTTAACAAATTGTTACTCCCATGGAGGTAATCTTCGGAGGAAGGCATTGTATTTGCTGCTGCAAAAAGGAGGAGGAGGGAGACCTAATATGTTACCGGGATGTCGTGTACTTGAAACCATGACGATGGATATTTTTGCCAGAAATGGATGGGGTTTTAATTAGAATAGACTTGATTATTAGAAGAACTTTGACATTTTTATCAGCTTGCGTTTAGAGAACTTAAGTGCGTCAGTCATATGCGATGTTGAAAAGTGTATTATATACCTAAAAAAAAAACAATCTCATTGGCACGACGCAACGCATTTGTTTTCAAAGGTAGTACGAGACCCTGCATGGACCGACGTACGGAAGAGAGACATAGAGAAGTGGATGGATGGAACTGTGGGGAAATGCCAAAACGAGAACGGGGACAAACGAAACGAGCATAGGACGGACGAGACGTGCGCACTGCGTCGTCGATCATGCCTCTCATCATCACGGCCACACAAGCACACACGCCAGACCAGCGCCGAAACCAGGAAAACGACGGGGCCATTCGTACCGGGGCCGGCCGGCCACCACCGCCTGCGTCCCTGTCCAGCTTTGGCTACCGTCCGAAGCAGACAAGCGTCCATGAGGGCCAAAAGAGAGAGAACCCTGTAGCCATTTTCAATCTCCATCTGGATCGAAAGAGACGAGTAACCGCACCACGATCTGCAAGTTTGCAGCATATATTGTTTCCAAGAGGTTTCAGAGGTTAGCTTTCGTACGTGTATCCATACTGCTGGAGAGGGAGAGGGACGACCGGACTAGCCTGCGCTGAAATATCTAGTAGGAGATGGACGATCTAAGACCGTATTTAAGCGTGACGGCTGACGGACGTACCAGCATTTTATTTTGTTGCAATCTTGTTGATACTAGATTTTGAGTTGACAACGCGTGAATGGTTCATGAGGCCAAACCCAGGGTTGGCAACTTGCCGAGCTCTGTTCAAGCTAATTAAATGAAGAAAAATATGAAAATCAGACTACACACACTCTACTGCGCCCAGTACGCAATGTTGAAACAGTACGATCGATGAAAGGCTAGTGAGATGAGATCTTTCTCTCTCCTTCTGATGGAGATGTGACTGATTTTCAATTCATAGAATTATAGATCCTTGACAATGAGTTCTAAAGCGGTGGATCTCGCGGTTTCAACAAAGTTTGATGTCTCTCATTGACGGTTAGTGAGGATATGGCTTCGATCTGGTTCTCCTCTTCGGCGGTGTCAATCGAAGAAGTGATACTGAAGATGGGTAAAAAACTTTGTATTTTATTCGTCTTTGAGAATCTTGATGTAAGGGGTTTGTACTTCTTCAGATTTTAATACAGTCCTCTTTCATTCGCTAAAAAGACGTAAATATTTGAAAATATTTCCTGATAAATCTGCCTAATTCATTCTAGCTTCTATGGCACAACTTTTGCATGAATTACCAGTAAATTTCTTTAAACTTTACTGTGGTCCGGTATTGAAAGACATCCATTCGAGATCAGGAGGAGAAGTAGTACCGGGCTAGGTAGAAGTGGTGCGGAAGAACAGAAGGATAGTAGCGCGGTTACGTAACACTACATATGTGGGGATAGTGCCACGAACAAAACATGCATGGCATCGGCGTTCAGAAATGATATGAGCAGCGCGGCAAGAACAACGTACGTGGAGACCAGAGTGGGGAGTACAGAACATTACCGTGAATGTGTCCCCGATGTTGACGATGAGAGCGCCGGGCTTGGGCCGCACAGGCCGCCACTCGCCATCGACGAGCACCTGGAGCCCGTCCATGGCGTCGTCCTGAAGCAAGAGTGTGAGGGCCGCCGGATCGCAGTGGGGGCCCGTGCCCAGCGTCCTCTCCGGCTCCGGGCACGGCGGGTAGTAGTTGCACCTCATGGTGGAGCAGCCGTCGGTGAAGAAGTCCCTGCAGTAGCTCCTCCCCACGCCCAGGCTCACACCCAGCACCTCCATGATCGCCAGCGACACCTCCTTCATCGATTGGCAGTAGTCTTGGAACACCTCCCTGCGTTCATGCGTGGCTCGATAGGCGAAATAGTCATCATATACATGAGCTCCTAGCTAGCTTATGTTGAGTTCATGAACGAGCCAGCTATGCGCCCAAAAACTTAAGATGCTAGACTTGAAGTAAAGAGATCAATCTATTAATTAAGAGTTCATAATCTGTGCACATGCATGAGTGGTGTTTACGTACGTACCCTAGGTGTTTGAAGTCGCTGCCGAGGGTGGAAGTGAAGTAATCGACGACGTGGCCGGCGGCGGCCGGGTGGTCGTCGCGGTGGCCGAAGGAGAGCGTCTCCTTCCACGGCAGCTTCTCGGCGAAGCGGTCCCTGTGGGCGACGGCGTAGCCGGTCACGTTCCCGGGCGCGCGGCGGGCGCGCAGCTTCGTGGCGAGCGGCAGGAGGAAGAACTCCGCGGCGCCGTCGAGCGCCGCGCGCGCCAGCGCCGGGTCGACGCCGTGCCCGGTCACCTGGAAGAGCCCGTGGCTCGCGCACGCCGCCGCCACCTGCTCCACCGCGCGGCACAGCCCAGCGCCGCCGCGCATGGCGGCCCCGACGTCGACCACGGGCGCGTCGAGCTCTGCCTCGGACGACGGCAGCGCGTCGGCGAGGGGCCAGATGAAGGAGTCCGGGATCTTGCGCTGGTGCCAGACGTCCACACGGTACCCGTTCTGCTCCTCGCCGTCGGCAGCTGGATCAGCGACGGGGAGGACTACTCGACAACCAACTTCCATATTGCCAACGAGCAGTTGTAGTCACCGCCGCTGCTTCTGATGCTGTGATGTGGTCGCGTTGGTTTCAGTAGCATTTATACTACATCCGTTCCAAAATGTAAGCATTTGTTGACTTCTGGATCTCACGTTTGACCGTTCGTCTTATTCAAAAAATTTATAAAAATATCATTTATTTTGTTACTATTTGTTTTATCATTATATATATTTCAAGCATGACTTATTTGTTTTTATATTTTCACAAAAAATTTGAATAAAGCGAATGGTCAAAAGTGATGTCTAAAAGTCAACAAATGCTTACATTTTGGAATGGAAGGAGTATTAGATCAGGCGGTGGAGTGTTTGCAAGTGTGGGAGAAAGCCATATTGGCACGTAGCTTAATTAGTTGGGATCACAACTAGCGAAACACATGCACGACTCACTCGGCGGTGTGCCATGTGCATGTTCCCCGATGTGGGGAGCAATTAGTCGGTCACGATTGTATTGCGGTTGGTATATGTGATCAGTGAAGCTCTCCCTTATTACTTGAAAAAAAAGTGTGGGAGAAAGCCATATTGGCAATGGCAAGTAGCTTTGAATGTGGAGGGCAGGATCGAGAGATTCGACAGGGATCACGCAAGTGTGTCGAAGCGAGAGGGAAAGATGTTTCGATGGTATCAGCTTGGACGTACATGTCTGGCGTGGCTGCATGCTGGATGCGTCGACCTGCACTACCTTGAGCCATGTTACCCACAAAGGTATGGATGCGGCCAACCTCAAATGAACGCCCATGCCGATATAACATGTATCGACAAATGATGGCATTACTTTTTGGGCCAGCCTATCGCTCACCCGTTCTAGGACTTCTAGGACTCCCAGGTTCACAAAACCGACAGAAACCGGACCGATTTTTGCGGAAACCACACTTACCGGACGGTTTCCTTATTGGTTCATCGATTTTCGAATTTGAATTTGTAATGAATTTAAAAATTCGACGAATTTTCACTAGTTTCCTCGGTTCATTGGATTTTCACCGGTTTTGACCCATTTTGACCCGTTATTGACCGGTAACGGGACTTACCGGTCCAGTCCGGTTTGGTCGGCTCCTCCGGTAAGGAAACCCTGAGGACCCCTCGATATTTTCTGTACTATCAGATTAAAATCCAATGGCCACATGTTTCTTGTTCTTACGAATTCTCTTTCTTCTAAATCAGTTATTTTCCTCCCCTGCCGCTGCCCACACGCCTCCTAGGGCAAAGGGATAGGATCCGTCAATGGCTCGACTCCTGTGACCGTGATAACCTCCTTTGCCACCAACATCATCATAGTTACCCTCCCTTCATTGTCGGTCTACCTAGAAACCGCCACCACTATCGGGTAAACTTTCCACAACAAGCTTCCCTTGAAGAGAAATCGAAAGATCAATGGGTTGGATTGATAGTTCAAGGACAAAATTATTACAAGCCACCATGGTGAAATGAAATACTTAAGGCTTTTTCCTCTTTTTTTTGGACTTGGTAACAAGATTTCTCTTTAGAAGCATTTTGTGCTAATGCTATTCTAGTTTTTACACCTACTCATCAACCTGAGGGGTAGGGGTGCTGCCTGGTGCAGACATAAAAGCTTTAGCTACTAGAATACCTAAATTATCTAACTTGAGAAGAAAAAAAGTTAAAAAAGGAGGGAAAACTTACAATTGTGAAGGTCGCATATTGAAAATAACTCAGCTGGTTTGGTTCCTGGTAGTGGAACCAACTCAATCGAGTTCTATTCTTAGACTTGTCAACAACGAGACGTCTGTGGTGATTCGTGAATCTTAAAATCAGCTGGCCTAGCCTTTCGTTGGTGCTCATAAAGGTATGTAGGACATGCGTGCGTGCGCGTGTGTAACTTTTATCTGAGAGTGGCCAGTTAGGTTTGTCTCGAGAAGAGATATTCTCTGTCGGGAAATAGAAATTCAAAAACATCTTCTGGGCAGGCACGTTCAGTGCCGTTGGATGTTGCAAAGTGAATGGTTGCGGATATACCACCTGAAAAGGCACATGTGAATCAAGCACATAGATCATGCATGCCGTACTCCTGCTACTGATCCATTATTGATGCATGACCTCAAGGGTCGCTGGGTCAAGATCTGTCGTGTAATATCCAGAAAAAAGACCGTTCATTCAGGTAGTTTGCCCATCGGAAAAAAAAAACCCAGATAGCTTTGCAGTAATGCTACGATGAAACAACACCTAGATTTTTTTCCCGCCAGTTAACGACAATCGACATCATGTATATAAAACCATTCCCAAAAAAAAATCATGTATATAAAACCGACGGGATTGCAAATCTATATACGGAGTAGAACAAACACTAGGCCAATACTCACCATTTTGCACCTAATAGCTCAAAAAAAAACTAAAAATGTTTGTCCTAACATCACTAATTAGAGATTCAAAGGAGATCAGTGGATTGCGATCAAGGTGGTGGCACGGTGGCGCAGACCAATGTAGAGTAGGCGGCTTTGAAGGGAAGACACCGGGAGGGAGGAAGGGGATGAGGAGGTCATGACTAACGTATGGCTTAAACTTTCGATGATATGGCTTCTAAAGTTTCGCTTTGATATGGAGAAATAGAACAAAAACTAAGGGGGTGTTCGTTTCGTTGGCTAAAATTTTAGCCAAAGATAATCTTGCTATTTAGGAGTATTAAATAAAGTCTAATTACAAAACTAATTGCAGACGCCCTAGGCTAATTCGCGAGACGAATCTAATGAGGGTAATTAAGCCGCGATTAGACGATGGTTACTGTAGCATCACTGTAGCAAAACATAGATTAATTAGGCTTATTAGATAGATCTCGTTAATTAGCACCCATTTGCAAAAAGGTTTTGTAATTAGATTTTATTTAATACCCTTAAATGACAAGATTCTCTTTGATGTGACAGGGGCTAAAATTTTAGCCAGGGAAACGAACACCCCCTAATTTGGTTTATCACACAATATTGTTGTAGTAACAGCTTTATCTAACTTTACCATGCCAACAGTGCCAAAATGACAACCTACCACCAATGACCATGGCAGTATCGATCGACTGCATCCTCGTCCTCTGGTAGATGCAGTCATGCAGAGTTGAAGACATACATCAGCATATAGATCCCTGTGGGGTCCCCAATCATGCAGGCAATCGCATTGGGCCCCATTCAAATTTAGGTGATTGGATCAAAGTCCAACGATTGAGAGATTACCAAAATCTCAGTCACCTGAGAAACCCGAGAAGGAGACACCTCCTTTTGGAATGTGAGATTAATTCTGAAAGCTAAGGGCTAGCCATTTGTTTATTTGGATTCCACAATTCAACTATCATCACTTATTGTGGCCCATCTTATGTCGTAATGGCATAGTGGATAAACATGTCTGTCACGATCTAGTAAAAGATGGTTATGGCTGGATTGTTGGATTGTGGATTTTTAGGTCCAAAAGCTAGCCCTTAATCTGTTTCATCTTTTGATATGAAGCTGAAATAATGAGGCCCTTAAGCTAAAATAAAAGGGCCTGACGTTGTACAGAAATTTTCGACCATAAGCACCTCCGCATCTTTGCTAATAGCGACTAAAAAAAATGGACGTAGTAATATGCGTCGGGTTAAAATGAACCAACTTTAAGACTTCATATCTTGATGATCCTCGTGTACATGAGTTCATCTCCTCAATTCCCCGTGACCAATTACTACTATATATATATAAAAGTTCCCCGTGACATACTCCACCACTATGGATCATCCTATACCTCAGCGGTCGTGACCATGCTATGCCTCCAACCTGTCTTTTGGATGGACTTTTTCACTCCGCTCTCATTCATTCTTGAAGTCGATGGCAGCATCGCTGTCAGCCACTGCTACTAAGTTGCGCGGGCCAATTCCTTCAATAACGTTGATAGTTTTTTTTTAGAAAAGGGAATAACGTTGATAGTAACCTTACCCTTCCTTGTAAGCCACTTATCATTGACATGTAGGGCGAACCAGCCTTATCAGGGATTATGCAACCGGAGGTTTATCATTGCGAAAACCTGATGATTTACCTTCGGCATGCATTCGTCGCGTTAGCTTAACACTTTTAATTATTTTGTCGATGGACAGTACTAGGCATGTCAGCATGTGGCATGTAAAATCCATGTCGGATTGGTGCGTGAACCCGCAGGGGATAGAGCGACCTTATCACAGTTCTTTCAAAGAACTTTGATGCCAAAGACGAATACATGCCAGGCTCTCATTGGTCGATAGCATAGTCACCAGATTTGGGATCGAGCGTGGCCGAACCGTGAACCGGGTTCACCATCCATATTTGGGCATGTATAGTGGGGTGACGTCAGCTGTCTGGGAGAGGTGCCACCTAATATTTTGTCTAATATGAATGAGAGAGAAAAAGGAGAGAGAAGAAAGCTGTGTAGTAATCATCAGACGGCTCATTGTCGTCTAATAGACAGCCTCTGCCCTCTAAACCATTGTATACAGATTTTTTGTTGTCTATAGCGTAATAGACGAATGCATGGTAACAATTAATTTTGTGTTGTCTAGAAGTCTTTCAAACAAACTGCTGTCTATGTACATATAATTGTACATACTGCGTAGGCCTGAAACCAGTTTGGGTCGACCCTGCGAACCGCTCGAACCGCCCCTGAAAAACGCCATCAAATCGGTTCGGCTCGACCCGAAAGTGACGCGGTTACCCTGGCGGCATGACCCTTCGACCCGAGGAGCGAATCGATCCCACCTCTTGACTCGTCCGCCGTCTGCTAACCGCCTCCACCGCTCACCATTGCAGCACCGTCACCACTCTCTACCCTGCTTCCCACTGGAAAAATCCATGGCACCACAATCCATAATCGTTGTCATGTCGTGGACATCCTCATCCGCCCCTCCCCAGCCCTAAATTCACATCCTCAATGGTCAGGACCCCCTCACCGTCTCGATCGGCAACCTCGCCGGTAGAAGCATCATCGGCCGCCGGTTTATGTAGAGGGGACCTGGGATTCAGAGGTGCGCAGCAGAACAAAGGGGCGGATTGACCCTGATCCGCTTCTTGCCGTATGAGGTTCGCAGGGGCAGGAAAAGGGTCGAACCAACCCGCTCTTTTTCACCCTGAATACTGCGAGGAGCAAGGAGTGGTGTCCCTGTCGACCCAAGAGAGGGGCAGGCACAACGTCTCATCAACCCCATCCATCGTCAAGCGCTCATCAACCACGTTCATCTTTCGGTGGGCTCGTTTTGAAAAGGGAGATGAAAAAATCTTAAAAAGCTAGGCCCAGAAGGGACGGGCTGAAAAACCTTGTCGTTTAAAAGCAAGGCCCAATGAACAAGGATAAGGCCGAAAGCCTTAGAAGCCCAGTTACATACTTCCTTCGGTTTTAAATTGTTGACGTTCGACTTTTTTTGAGTTACGTTTGACCGTTCGTCTTATTCAAAATATTAGCTTAAATATGCAAAATTATAAGTTATATTTCAATTTCCTTTAGTAAAGAAACTAATCATAACAAAATCTATGATAAATTTTAAAATATTTTGAATAAGACGAATGATCAAACATAACTAAAAAATAGTCAAACGTCAACAATTTAAAACCGGAGAGAGTACTCCTTATGATTTTCTAATATACTCTGATTAAATCGTCAATATTTATCTTTGTTATCATTTCCAACAAATATATGCATGAATATGTACAAAAATATTATAGCATTCATTTAAAAATATATCACAATATTTTCTTTTCGTTGAATCAGGCCTTAAGTTTCAGCATAGGTATACTATGTCACATAAATCAACTATCAGAACGATCATCACATTAAATTGGGCATTGGGCAATACTCCCTCTGGTTTTAAATTGTTGATGTTTGACTGTTTTTGAGTTACGTTTGACCGTTCGTTTTATTCAAAGTATTAGTTTAAATACGCAAAATTATAAGTTATATTTTAATTTCTTTAGCTATGAAATTAATCATAACAAAATCTATGATAATTTTTAAAATATTTTGAATAAGACGAATGGTCAAACGTAACTCAAAAATGGTCAAACTCAACAATTTAAAACCGGAGGGTAACAAGTAATAGTAATTTACTACTATGGATATCTTCAGCAGCATTGTCCTCACAAAGCAGCTCTGCTAATTCTAATATACAGTTTGTATGAAATGCCAACAAGCAATCATAGATTGTGTTTTTATGTTTATTTTAATTCCAGAGGCTTGGAGCAAATATACAACTTTATTGATACTATATACGATGTAGAGCTCTACAAAAATCTACACTAACCTTTGTTTTCTTCGAGCTATGCATAATGTTGTATCATCGCAATGAGGGTCTCTTCTGTTTCCACAAATCTTTTATTTCACAATGGCTGTACATCCAGCTACTTACAGTATATACAGGGGGGTTGGCATAACGAATTAAGACGCTTTGTAGTAAACCTGGTAAAATATGAAAGCACACCATTTAGTTGTGTAATGCATAGTGACACTTGTTTCAAAAAAAAAAAAAACCGCATTGTTACACTTCTTTTCAAAAAGGAAGTGGTCAATTCATTCTTGCATCACAAAAAAAAAAGGATAAAATTCAAACTCCAACATGCACAATATTATCAGCAACTCCAAATATGAACTTTGAGGGTGCAGGGAAGACCACTGAATGCACATGACGAGGATAAGAAAAGGTTACTATTTCCCCATAGCACCATAGAACTAAGTTACTAGCATGATCCAAAACATAATTGTGGTGACTCGCTTGCTTATTCTACACAAAATAAATGGAAGTACGTAACAAATAGAACCAAAAGTAAGAAAAACATGAAATATGCTGCATACAATCTTTGGTGCTGGGGAAATGCTGAACGAACAAATTAATGATAAAAAAAGAAAAATGCTATTTACCTTGATATCCCTGTTGGATAGTCCAACTATCAGCCTTTGATCCCAGGACAGTAACGAAGTTATAATCGCGTCACAAGTAATGGACGCAACATCTCGGAGTTCTACCTCTGACTCATCTTCCAATAACTCCTATCAAAAAGGAAAACACAAAGGCACCCATTACATCTTAAGGTCTCTTTTGGGATATGCTTAAATGTCAACAAAGCAAGTAAAACATACCTGAATGTTTATGATTTTATCCCAGCCACCAGTATATAGCCATTGGCCACTCAATTTAACTGCATAAACAGCACCATTTCGAAGCTTATCTGATTTGACAAGGACATCATTCTTCCAAACCTGATCTTGATAAGAAGAAAGAGATTTAGAATAGAAACTGACAGAATTAGAAGGAAAAGTTTGCCGGAGTTTAAGATTCATGCTTCATATTTAGGTTAACCTTAAGGTAGCCGTTCTCATATGATGAAACAACAAAATTGGCTTCTGTTGAAATTGACAACACAGGGGCTATGTTTCCTGGTACATCATCTTCCAGTACAGACATTGGTGTATGATCAGTGAGCCACCATGAGCGAATAGTACCATCCCAACTTCCACTGTAAAGAATGCCACTGGCAAGTGCAAGGCAAGAGACAGTTGATTTATGACCTGTCAAAGTGCAGCGGAGCGTATAATCCTGCCAAAGAAGGACAATGAATAAACTTCATAACACGCTTGAATTACAATGAATTGACAACAAATTCAGTAAGAAATATACAAATGCTAAAACCTGCAGTGTTATCCATATACAAAAGTCGATTCAAAAGATGGGAATGCATTCTGATATACATAGCCCTAATGAAGCTAAGCTTAGTGTCTTTACCTCCAGTGACCAAGCCTTGATAGATTTATCTCTACTACCAGTGTAAAGATAACCGGTTCCGGAGATAGCCAAACAATGAATACCACGATAGATCCAATCATTGTGATCATACCATTTCGTCAAAGGCTCTTCCTTGAGAGAGGAATCAACATGCCAGACAAAAATTCCGCTACCACTGTCTCCACTTATACATAGAGACCAACTATCATTGCTAACAGCAACTATTGCCGTGATTTTGTGCTCGTGCCCCTTCAAACACTGGACATGAGAGAAGTCCTATGGAACAAAATCAATACCAATAAAAACAAGAATAAATGAGCCACATCAAAACTATGGAAATGGGTTGCAAAGAACAATTATAAGTATGATATTATGTTTACTGTGCTTTCTCACTAGAGGAACATGTTGTCTTTTTCAACAATGATACCCAGTTTGCAGTTCACGAATTATCAAGAGAGAATAGCAACTGGTTCGTACCTTTAGTGACCATACATTGATAGTTTTATCATAAGAGCAGCTAAACAAAAATCCACCTGCAGTGCAATAAAGAATTATCAATATGAAGTTCTTGAGCCAGCAGTACAAAACTCTAGTAATGAAAGAAATCAAATAAGAACATAGAAAATGATGTAAATGGTCCATAAGCAGTGCTGAGTTTTTACCTCCAATTGCTAATCCTGTGACACAATCACGGTGGGCAAGCAGCGTTGACGACTTAAACACTCCGCCAGACTGTGGGTCATCTTTTTCAGAGAAATCAATCTCGCCATTGTCTGTACAGCCACCATTACATGCATCCTCCTGATTTGAACGGCTTTCATCAGAATCTCGAGAAGGTTGCATTTTACCATCCGACTTGACAGCACAAGATTCAACGAACATGGCAGATAACTTCCCAAGGAGCAAACACCGAAAACTCTTCTCGGCTGCAATGTCATCATCATGAGCTAAAGCAATATTGCCTGAATTCATCAATGAGCCTCTAATACATTTCCAGACATCCACAATTTGTGGACGGTCTTTTGGATCATATCTCAAGCATGATGCTGTAATTGCAGAGAGTGGTTCCAGTTGTGTACCAACCAACGAGGCATCAAGCCTTGTAACCAATTTCTTCTCCCAGTCATCGTATGATCCATCAGTACTCCATCCTAACGCGAGCTGCTCATCACCAGTAAGAAGTGTCACCAATACACATCCCAATGACCAAACATCTGAACTACACCCTACTAAGCCATCAAAGTCACAATCCTTCATTCGTGATGAGTCACCTAGCAGCTCCACCACCTCAGGGGCAACAAAAGCTCCAACGTTTGATAAGCTAGCCCCTGCTCGGACAATCCGGCTGAGCTCCAGGGCCTGATTCAAATCAAGAAGGCAGTGCCCAAAGCGATCGAGGCTGAAGCAGTCCAGTCCAAGGCACCCCAGCACCAGCCCCTCCCCGTGCAATCCCATTATTGCCTCACACATCTCCATTGCAACAGCTCCGATCTGAGCCACCGTCTTCTCTCCATTGATCCTCTCCTCCTCCAATAACAGGGACAAACCATTCGGGTGCTGTTCGGAGACCATCCACAGCGGCGCTGTGTCTGAGCCCACCCAGATCCCGTAGACCCTGCAAACCCGCCGTGCCAACCGAGCGGAGGCCGTGATCAGACCGGCCAGCTCCTCCCTCGCCGCGTCGCTTAGTGCGCTGACCGCGCCAAGGACCAGTGCTTCGTAGCTGGGCTGGTAGAACGCGGCCTCATGCTCCAGCGTGCGAACCCCGTCATTGGTATCGAGCGGGAGGAGGCTGACGGGGCGTCCCCGCGTACAGAACCAGGGCGCGCCGAGGTCGGAGTCGAGGGACCCGAGCGCGAGGCGGTTTGGGCCGGGTGCGGAGCGGATCGGGGAGGCGGACTCAGGGAGGATGGAGTGGCGGAAGCGGGAAAGGAGGCGGGAGTGGGCTGCGTGGAGCGGAAGCGGGAGGGGAGGCGGGGCAGCAGCCGCGGCGGCGGGAGCGCGGGGTGGAGATGAAGAGGGGAGAAGCGCGAGGAGGGCTAGGTTTTTGGGGAGGGAGGAGGGGCCGAGCGCGCGGGAGAAGGGCACGCACTGGGAGCAGAGCGGGCAGCGGATGGATGCGGCGGCGGCGGCCGATGCAGGCGGGAGGGCGGCGATGCAGGGGCCGCAGAGGGAGTGGCCGCACGGCAGCACGCGCGGCACCGCGGAGGCGGCGTCGAAGGGGCAGAGGCACACAGGGCACTCGGGAGGTTCCGCGTCCGCCGGCGGCGCGGTGCTCGCCATTGTCGTCGCTTCGGCTCGGGCGGGGCAAGCGGAACTCGCCGCGGCGGCGATTTGGACTTTTCAGGCTGCGGGCGCGGAATTGTTCGTTGTAACCGGGTGCTCGGCTGACTAGGCGAGCAAGTAAGGCCTTCCACAGTGTAGAGCGCTCCATGAAAAAAATACCGGGCCCACAAGTCTAAACGGGCACCGCTCTTGTTGTAGCACAGTGTGAGGCTTGGATTAGCTGGACCCACCAGTCAACTAAACAATGAAACAAAGTCGAGCATGCGCGAGGCTGGTATGTCTCTCGCCACACAGACGTCTGAGCATTTGTTCCAGAAAATAATATTCTAAGAGTTGGAACCGGTTCCTGAGCAGGAATCGCTCTCCGTTTTCCGGCATCGGCTGCGAACGGGCACCGCACTGCACAATGTCTGGAGCGGTTCCTAAAACTCGAAAGATGATTTCTAGCACCGGTTGTACAGGACACTGTGGAGGGCCTAATTCTCAATCGGTCGCAAAAAAAAAGAGAGAGTAATTTTCAGTCGACTGAAAACTGAATAGTGGGTTTCTCTCACTCGACATCTCTGAGCCCTCCGATGAGCATCCAACGACTGCTGCTTTTCTTCGACCTCCGGCCAACATTATAATACAATCACGAATTACTGAAATTCTTTTTATTTTCTTTTGATTCATTTCCAGTCACGTGAAATAACCGGATTACCCCTGCCTGTATTGGGATACATCTGAAATTCTGAATCGATCGAATCGTTCCTCTCTCTCTGTTCGTCCCTGTTCGCTCGCCCTCTGTCTGTCTCTCGTGCTTCTGGCGGCGAACGGCGAAGGGTGGGAGGACGCCGAAGGGGAAAGGAAAGGGAGTGCGGCACATCGGCGCGAGTGCGAGCAGGGTGCCCTCCAATTCTCCCCGCCCTCACTTCGCCCTGCCCCCAAGTTCGCCCCGCCCCCATGGCCTGAGCTCCGCCTGACCGTGGCGTGAACTCCGCCCCGGTTCCTTCTCCCCCGACTCAAACTGCAAGGTGGGCACATTTTGGTTGCAATTTCGATTCGGGTTCGATTTGGTCAATAGGTTTGATGGAATTTCGAATTTCAAAATACTAAAATGTGGTGTACAGGAGAGTCGACATGAAAAAAAATGACCACAGGGGTAGAACTATCTATTCATATGGCTGGCTGCCCAATTTGGATGAGCATATTTTTTTAAGAGCACAATGGACAAAATACTTGAAATTAAATTTTTAGAGCACAATGAGTCAAATATTTGGTATAAAATTTTAGAGCACAATGGGTCAAATACTCGAAATAAAATTTTTAGAGCACAATGACTTAAATAATTATTTCGTTGTGAGTTAATAAATTTTAGTTGAAATAAATTTTGAAGCAGCTTTTTATCATAAAAAATACTTGAAAGATCACTAAAATGTAGTGACTCAATTAAATGTATTAAAAAGGAAGAATAAAATATTGGTCTAAAAATTAATTGTTCAATTAATTTAGGAAACGTAATGTAATTTTGTTTTATTTCCATTTATTGGTCCTCAATTACGTTATGTTGGTAATATAAAATGCTTAAATAAATATATGGGAAGGTGGGAATAAAAGAACCTATACGTGTTTGCTTGTAAGTGGTCCAACTAAATCATATTATTTAAACATGACGGTTTATATTTTGAATGACAATGATTAATCTAGAAATTTATGAATGGTTGAGTTATAATCTTACACTGATAACATACTTTTGAACTTTTTTTTGGCCAATAAGATACTGTTGACTCTGTTCTTAAAAGGCAATAATATACTATTGAGTTTCAAGTCCATATAGGATTATATGAATGCTGTATTCATGATTTGAGAAACAAAAAGTGTAATATGAAACTTATGAAGTACCCGGTTTTAGTGAAAAATATATGAATGAAAAATGAAAAATCTAGAAACGTTAGGGTTGATTTTAAAAAAAACCTGGGTCGGGTTGTAATTTTCAGAAAAATCTGGATGAATCTGAAAAACAAAATGACTGCGGGTGAAAATCTGGGGAAAACAAGTACCCAGTTTTAGTGGAAAAAAATAGGATGGAAAAATTCAGAAACGTCACGGTTTATTTTACAAAAAAAATTTGGGTCGAATTGTAATTATTAGGCAACTCTGGACCTATATGCAAAAACTTTGGACCGCGTGTTCAAATCTGGTAAAAAAAGGTCTTTTCTGTAAAATGTTGAGAACTAAATCACAATTTCTAGCTCTTCAGAGGAATTTCCGCAAAATTCCCATGTTTTTTTTATTTTTATCGAATTTCTTTGATTTTCCCGAAATCGGGCCGCCCTTTTGGGCCGGGTGTGGCCCATTCTGGCCCACCCCAACCCATAATGTGAAGGGATTGGGTCGAAACCCTAATCCCTTATTCTCTCCGTCGCACCCTCGTCCACAAGTAGCGGCAACAGCGGCGAGCCTCTGGATCCGGCCACCACCCCATCCTCCTCCCAGTCAACTACGCCATAGTCACCAGATTCGGGTTTGAGGGGCCGAACTGTGAACCAGGTCGCCGTCCCTATTTGGGAGTCAGGGACGAGCGGGTTCGCTTCCCGATTCGGAATGAATCGCGTCCCCGTACCCACATATCGATGTAGGCCAGGATGATGGATTGCGTCGCCAATGACGCACATGATTTAGTGGTTGTTGCACAGAAAGTTTTATCTCGGTCAATTAGTAGCTTGTCGGCTGAGAGAAACTGGAGCACATATTCTTACATCGATAGTGCCAAGAGTCCTTGGGTTCAGCGAACCGAAGCCCTTGGGTTCACATACCACGTCCCATATAATCGTCCCAAGGAGGTATATCCCCTTCATACCTATTTTTTGTTAGGCTTCATCCACCATCCCACAAACCCGTCGAACCGGGTACGCGGTGACTATGGACTACACGCACAAGCAGGCGGCGAGCCCGGTGAGGTGGCACCCGTGCAAGGCGGCCCCGCCGACGCCCCCTCCTTGGCTGGATCCGACGGAGACGTGCCCTCCTCGGCTGGATCCGGCGACGGCGTCCCCTCCTCGAGTGACCGCTGTTCTCTTTCTACGCGGCGGCGTGCTGGCCCTTCCTCCACTCTCTCCCTCCCTCTTCTCTCCAAGGAACGGTGGTGATGGCGGCGTCGCCGGCCGGAGCAGGTGTGCGGCGAGCTGGTGTGGCGGCTTTTTTTTTTGGCTGTTCGTTTTAATCTGATGGGTTTTTCTTAGATCTAGAGTTCTCGAATCTGTACCTTTGTATTTTACCTTTTTTATGCAGTTTTTCTTTTGATCGTTGAATACTCTAGCACATGAGTTCATCGTGTTTTTTTTCCTTCATTTTTTCATTTTTTTTTTCTGAAGACGGATGTGTACATCTAGACTTTCTGGGATTTTTTTTTTGTTGAACACAATTCTTTACCGTTAGATTCTAATCTGACGGTTAATATGTTTTAGGCTGACGTGGCCCAATCTGCTTTGAGTGAACGCACAGCGTTTAATATATAAGAGATTGCATAGCGGTATTATAAGGTGTAACTTCATGTTGAGAGCTCTATGCCATTGAAGCCCACGACGAGGATGGTATTCCATCAAAGCCATGTGTTGGGAGCCTTATAATAACAAAAAACTCGATGAGTCTTGCCTGCGTCCGTCGCCCGACCACTCCTCCGGCCATCCCTAGTGTCCTCTTCGCCTAACCTGGCTGTGAAATTTGCACTGTTCTTCTGAGAATTTGAATAGGCATTACTGGAGTTTTGTGGTCGGGATACGTGGACACTCGAAGCCAGTAGTTCGTCAGATTATCTAGTCATGCTGGGCTGGATCGTTCATTGTATTTCTTGCTGCTGCTGCCGAGCATTATTTTTTTTAGACAAAAGTTATTCCCTGCTTTTATAGGTAGCGACCATTATGATGTTACCATAGGTTGCATTCAGTGATTGCTTAGTTATTGCCCTCTGAATTTGTGATTTCTTCTGTTAGTTACTACTTACTATTGATGACTGTTTGGTAACGCTTGTAAACTAATAGCCATTTTTGGATTTTGAGGGAACCTGCAGATGAAGACGAAGAAAACATTGAACAGATCACCGTTCCAGAAGGGGAAATTGTTGGACAGTCTGATTGACAAAGATGATTCAGAGATAGATCCAAGTTATAAACTTTTCCTGGAAAACTTAAGCATAGAGGGGGATACATATGTCCTTGAAGTGCCAAACGGGGACCATGGCAAGCCCGTTTATGTAAGGTATGAGGAGGAGGATACAACCAACGGCAATGTTAAGGACAAGAGTGACACAGATTTCCCCAACAGTTCAGTGGGCAGAGGTCGGGGTGCTCCGAATGGTAAACGACTAGGTGAAAGATCAGGCAAGTCTGTCGGTGGAAAAGTAGGTCGCTCCATTTCACCGTGGACATCATCTATGAAAAAGAAGATGAAGACCTCAGCAATGGATGAGTCTTATGAGCTATTTCTGAGCCTTGTAAAGTTCAAGGATGGTTGCATGGTAATCGAGCCAGAACCAGGTGTTACCATTGTATATGAGCAAGAAGAGGATATGCCTGCTCGATATGATGAACTGAGAGCTGGCAGTTCCACAGATGGACCAGAACCTTTGATATCTCCAACTGAAAACATAAAAGTGTATGCTACGCATGCAAATGAAGCTGGACTTACACAGGCTGACAAAATTGTACTTCACGCTGAACATTCTGATTTAAATGTGGGTATCTTCTGCACACTTTCCAGTTTTCTCATTATATGATGTTTGTCTTGATTCTATGGCTGGCTTCTAGGCCCAGGCATGCAAAGATGATCAAGGAGCGCAAGTTCCTCTTATATGCGCTAGTTCCTCAACGTTTGATGAAAAACTCAATGCCATCTTAAATCAACCATATGACCAAAATGAATATGAAGAGCTTTGGAGGAAAGCGACTGACCGGAAGCCTGTGAGCAGACAGAGACACTTGCGAAGTGCATCAAAGCGCTATGTTACAAAGGCAATCGGGCTATCATATCTTGATCACTACCCTGGTAATTACTAAGTTGTCAATGGGCAACTGTTTTTTTTGTTGCAAGATTATCCGGTTATTCCCCCATCATGAATCTAGTCAACCTTTTTTTTAGGATGGCAGGGATCCACCCGTTATAGATCTTTCAATTTTATTTTAGTATCATGTTTGAAGATTGGGTAGCTTTAGCTCTTTCCTGTCAGCCTGTGTTTACCATAGGCTTACCCTTGATATTAGGTCTGTTCATAGCCAGTTTGGAAAAACCCACAGCCTAACCAGAGGACTTCCGCATACTTATGAATGAACAGTAACTGTATAGGATGAAAAGTAGCGCGCTGTTCTTCACCACCCTGCCGGTTTGGCCACCGGTTTTCCCAAGCTGTGAAGAACACCCTTACTTGATATGCATGTATTTCTGTCGTACTAGTGGCTCTTTTCCTCTATGATCTGTGGTGTATACTCTTAGATGCATGTTTTAGTTGTCATTTGCACAAAATAACTGCTATCTTATTCTGCTCACTTTGTGAATACTCATGGTTCTGGTACCAATTTTGAAATTTGTGATTTCGATGTTGAAAGGCTTGCGATCAATTGCTATATTCCATCTCACACTTTGAGAGCAAGGCTAATGTTTGGTTAACCATGCAGATCTAGCTTTGCAAATAGACTCAGCAGGCAGTGATGAGAGACTCAGCCTACTCCGAAAATTCTTCTTCTGGTTAGAGGTGATCTACGTTTACCTTCTATGTTATAGATTTGTTTGCCAGTGCTGATGATCTCTGGCGTTGGTGAAAATTAATGAATTCTAAATGGCTCACATGTAGCGCTTTTCTTTTCGAGAATATGCACCTACCTTGCCATCAAATCAAAATATCCCACAGAATGTTCTAGTTTACAAGAGAAAATTTGGTTTCATCTTATTCATCCATGAACAGTGCATTTGAGTTTCCCTTGAAAAAAGAAAATGTGTCTGACACATACGTGGCGGTGTAGGGAGAGCGAACCAGTATGACCAGCAACCCACCATGCTCGAGATTATAAAGTATCTGCAATTAAGTCTGTAGTTGAATGTTTTCAGAAAATGATTCCAGAAAGTCCCACAGAATAGTTTGTCGAAACTGCATGTCTATACCATTTTGCTGCGGACAAAAGGAGATCTGATTTCATTCCCCACTTTAGTTTCTTGCCAGTGTTGAGGGTACCATTCTTTTAGATGTGATGAGATGACTGACAGTAGGCAGGACTTGGAAGTTCCTACTATTCCAGTAGCACTGTTCTCCATGCATTGGGACTAAAGCCAGGTTTATTCACATTTTCTTTGCAGAACTTATGCCATGAGGGAGCCTACATGCCATGGATGTCCAAGCCTCTAGCCTGTGATCCCATCTCAGCGGATGAGGAGTACGAGCCTGACACCCAGTGAGCTGATCTGAGCTTGTGTTAACCCTTGCACCTCTACTACTACTGTATTGGCGAGTTTTGCTGCAACAAGGTTCCTCATTAGCCGTGCCACACATATATCGTCTTGTTGCGGCTCCAGAAGCTGTGTTTGGATTTGGTGCTGCCTGCCGTATGTTTATAGTTAGCTCCTGTGATGCAGCCAACTGCAATGCTAGTTTGGGATTTGATTTCTGACATAGCAGTGTTTCTTGCAACTGGTTTTAAACTTGTCACTAATGAGTGCATATCACCTGAGTAGTGCATATCAACCTGTGAATCATCTGTGGTGAATTTTTCACAAGTCATGCCAATCAGTCCGTTCTTTGGTCTCCATTTTCTGGGAGTACCCGAAGGTAGCTGAGGTGGCCGATAGGAGGCAGCCAGTAGTCCAAAATGCAGATCGGCGCATTTGGGCAATTGTGCGCTAGCCCTACCACAGGGAATAGGGTATGGGCACGTTTCCGGGAGCGCCCACCTGTCCGGTCTGATCGGATGGATGATAGATTGACGCGGTCACTGTTTCCTATACCTTTACTTTGGTTCACGACGGTGGCTTTTGCCCATACGAGCATGCCACTGAGGCACTGATCAACTGGGAGTAAGCTCAACTCATGCCTCGTGGCATTTTCTCCAAATAACACACCTGTTAAGAACGAAGAACAGCGAGATAAAGAAGCGCGTGTGCGTGTGAAGGGTTTCCAAATTCCAAGCCAGCGTGTGTGTGTGTGTGTGTGTGTGTGTGTGTGAGTGAGAGCGGGCTTTCCCTTTCGCTCTCGGCTTTCCCTTTCGCTCTCTGCTCATGTCACATGCAAACGACGCCACGCAAGCAGTTTCCATTTCCGGCCCTGCAGCCCTGCGCCAACGCGAAAGCCCCCTCACCTCCGCTCCATCCATGGAGGCCTCCCCTTTACTCCTCGCACGCCGTCCACCTTCTTCCGCGCCCGTGACATCGACTCCCATCCCCACACGCTACATCCACAATAAGTTCCTGACCACTTGGGCAGCTAGCTTCAGAGGCGGCGAAAGTGAAGAGAGGGGGAGCAGCGGCGATGGGGCGCGGCAAGATCGAGATCAAGAGGATCGAGAACGCCACCAACCGGCAGGTCACCTTCTCCAAGCGCCGGGTCGGGATTGTCAAGAAGGCCCGCGAGATCGGCGTGCTCTGCGACGCCGAGGTCGGCGTCGTCATCTTCTCCAGCGCCGGCAAGCTCTACGACTACTGCACGCCCAGGACCACGTACGTTCTTGCTCCTCTCACCGGGTCTGTTTAAGTAGCACCAGAGATAAGAAAGAAAAAAAACGCAACCTTTGGTTTGTTGCAGACTGTCCAGGATCTTGGAGAAGTACCAGACCAACTCCGGGAAGATACTGTGGGATGAGAAGCACAAGGTAATCTTTGTTGGGTTTCCCCCTTCCTTGTTTTTCAGTGGCACACTCCGTGTGGTTTAAAGGTAGAATCTTGGAAATGTTTCAGAGCCTGAGTGCAGAGATCGACAGGGTCAAGAAGGAGAACGACAACATGCAGATCGAGCTCAGGCTAGTGGTTCCCTTGCAGCTCAGTTTCCCCTTTCCACGTTTGTTTGATCTGAAACCAAACATGTTTTCCATTTCCAGCTTCATATGCATTTCAATCTTCGTGTACATGATTGTGGTATTCTGTGTCATGTGATTGTGCAGGCATCTGAAAGGCGAGGACCTGAACTCCCTGCAGCCCAGGGAGCTGATCGCGATCGAGGAGGCGCTCCAGAATGGGCAGACCAACCTGCGCGAAAAGCAGGTAATGTTCTTTGCCTTCAGAGCATCAGTTCATACTTGCTTGCAGCTTGCAAGCGCTGCAATTTTTTTGGACCTGGTTTTACCTGATGCTGGTTTCATTTCGTTGCTGTTGCAGATGGACCACTGGAGGCTGCACAAGAGGAATGTATGAGCGCTGAACTTGGTTCTTGTACTTTGTTCTTACTCTATAGCTGATGGAGTATTTCCCCTTTTTACGAAGGAGTGTTTCATGAGTACATCTTTACAGGTTGACCGTTTTTGTGATTCTATTTGTGATTGTGATTGCAGGGGAAGATGCTGGAGGATGAGCACAAGCTTCTGACTCTTAGGGCGGTAATTCCCTTCTGAATAGCCATTGAAATTTGCTTGTCAGTTCCTTGTTTTCTCCGTTTCACTTGGAATGTACATGCTAACTTCCAAACTAAATTCAACGTTCTGAGCTGACTGAAGAAAACCCGTAGCTCTGCAATTTTTCCGAGGTCATGGAAATCTTCAGTTCAGATTTATAGTAGAAATTTTCAGTTCAGATTTATCATACTAGCGCGATGAGCTCAAGTGTTCAACTGTCAGATTCACCCACCCAACTAACCAGATAAAATCAAGACTCGTAGGTTCCTTCGTGCATCTCCCATCTTACTACCATCAAAAGTTCAGATTCAGTGAAAATTTATCATATTGTGGATTTGTTGAAAAAACTAGAAACCTGAGAACATACTGAAATTTTCCCTCCTCTTCCCAGCACCAACAAGACGTGGAGCTGAGTGGCGGCATGAGGGATCTGGACATCGGGTACCAGTACCACCAAGTCCATCACGACAGGGATTTCACCTCCCAGATGCCATTCACCTTCCGGGTGCAGCCCAGCCACCCCAACCTGCAGGAAGACGAAGACGAAGACGAGTAGCTAGGCCGCTGAATCCTAATGCAGAGCTCCTTTTCACATGCACCTCCTAGCTTGCATTTCCTCATGCAGTGTGTGTTGTATCTTTCTTTTCATGTCAATCTGGATGAACATTGTTGTCTGTCAGTTAACTTCTAGTAGCGTAATCTGTTTTACTAGGCATCCATGTCAGCATTCGAACTGAAATGAGTGATGATCTGGTAGCTCATGCTTGTTTAATCTCTGTTGTAGTTGCCAGATTGTGAACATTCCCCTCGGTATGATCATTAAGAAACAGAACCAGGAAAATTCAATGCAAAATGCTATTGCCTTGGTCAATTGAACACATCATACAAATGAATTTCAATCAAGAAATACCTGAAATTAACCCAGGATCCATACAGACACCAGCTATATATCCATTCTAAGCTCTGTTTTTTTTGTTCTAATATCAAATCCACAAACAAAATCTGCCTTGTTCATCACCTGAGCATGTCCCCATTGTCCATGAACGGGCCACTGAACATCGGCGAAGCACTGAAGTTGCTTCCGGCTTCGCTGAACATGAGGCTGTGCCCGTACGGCAGCGGTCGGTCCGGCAGCTCCGGTATGTCCATGTCCCCCTCCAGCATCCTCACCGCCTCGCCGATGGTCGGCCGGAGCGCCACCATGACGTGCGCGCACAGGATCCCGACGAGCACGAACCTCTCCATGGCGCCGCCTCGCGGGCTCTCGGCCGTGGACAGCGCCTCGTCGAGCACCTCCCTCGCCTGGCCGGCCTTGACGAGCGTCCACGCCCAGTCGGTGATGAGCACGGGCCCCGCGGGGGCCGTCATGTCCAGCACGCGCCGCGCGCTCAGGATCTCCAGCACCAGCACGCCGAAGCTGTACACGTCGCTCTTCTCCGTGAGCTGGCCGTAGAGCGCGTACTCCGGCGCCAGGTAGCCGTGCGTGCCGGCGACGCGCGTGGTGAGGTGCGACTGCCCCTCCCGGCTCCGCCGGGCCAGGCCGAAGTCCGCCACGCGCGCGCGCATCTCGCCGTCGAGCAGGATGTTGGTGGCCTTGATGTCCCGGTGGTAGATCGCCGGCTTGACGCCGTAGTGCAGGTACTCGAGCCCCCTCGCCACGTCCATGATGATGCTCCGCCGCTGCGCCCATGTCAGCGGCGGCGGCGCAGCTTCCTTGTCCCGGAAGATGAAATCCTCGAGCGCGCCGTTGGGCATGAAGTCGTAGACGAGGAACCTCTGCTTCCCTTCCTCCACGTCGTCGTCGAAGATGCAGCAGCCGCGGAGCGGCACCAGGTTCCGGTGCCGGAGGTGGCTGATGATCTCCACCTCGTTAGTGAACTCCTCGTCGCCGCCCTCCATGTCCGGGTCTAGCATCTTCTTGACCGCGACCACGGACCCGTCCGCGAGCACGCCGCGGTAGACGGAGCCGAACCCGCCGCGGCCGACGAGGTTGCGCTCCGCGAAGCCGTCGGTGGCCTTCGCGAGCTCGGCAATATCGAACAGGGTCGAACCGGTGTTGGGCCGCGGGTGCGACCGCCGCTCCGTCGACCCCTCCTCCGAGATCTTGCGAGGAGTCATCTTTTTCTTGAGATTCGCGTGCCTTCTCCTCCTCCAAAGGAAGAAGAATGCGAGGACTGATGCGAGGAGGACGAAGGCGATTGGAATTGCGGTGGCGTAGATGGCCGCTTTCTTGGATTTGGGCTGCGTCGGCGGAGGGGAGGCGAGGCCCAGGCCGAGGGCGCAGGCGGCGGTGGGTGGGTAGGTGGGGCCGTTCTTGTTGGAGACGCCGGCGGCGTAGAGGACGGTGAGGTAGAAGCAGGGGGTAGATTTGGTAGCGTTGGCTGCGGCGGTGGTGAGGCGCGCGGTGGCGCCGATGCCGGCGTTGAGGCAGCGCAGGCAGACCTGGGACTGGGCGAGGTCGGGGCCGCAGGCGGAATCCAGGGCCTCGACGGAGTCGTTCCCGACGGCGGCCCGGAAGTCCGCGGCGGTGGCGACGCCGGCGCAGTAGGACGCGGTGATGGCGAACTGGTCTGGCGACGGGAAGCAGGTCGGGACGAGAGAGGAGCCGGGCAGGCCGAGCGGCGCGCCGGAGAGCTCCCCCGCGAAGTCGTCGAGGCACGCGGCGGAGGCGCCCGCGGAGGGAAGGCGGAAGCGGCCCGTGGCGCGGAGGCGGTCGGCGAGGCCGATGGCGAGCACGGAGAGCAGTGTCTGGCAGCAGGCCGTCATGTTGGGCGCGCCCCCCGCGCATGGCGACGCGTCCCACGGGAACGTCCGCACGTAGCGCAGGTCCATCGGGCACGCCTCCGCCGTCGCGTTCCCGCTGCCCCCGCCGCCGCCCGCCGCCGCAGCGCCGGTAGGCGACCGCGCGAGCAGGGCGAGGACGACGACGAGCTGAACGAGCCTGGGCATCGCCGGGGCCGGCATTTCAGCGAGCAGTTGGTGGTGGTGCGCGGCCCGGCGGAGCAGCTCAGCTCCGCTGACGAGTGAGACAAGGAGTGGTAAGCTGGGGCGGCTACGCGCAGGCCAAGCTTTTGCGTGCACGCGTTATTTATCCGTCATAAATATATTCGCGACCGGATCAGGGTGCGTTTTAGGGAGGCTGACTGGTGGGGCCTCGAGGGGGGGAAGGTGGTCGTGGGCGTCGGATTGACGGCGACGGGGAGCATGTGCGCCGCCGAGCCCGGAAGGTCGCGGGAAATGAGCGGCGGAGCAGGTGGAAGCCGAGCAGGTGACGTGGCGTGGATTTGAAGGTTACATGGCGACGTGTCAACATGGACTTGTAGCCTACTAGTACAGTAGTACTAGCGTTTCTCTTGAGGAACGATTTCGGAAAAATCTGAAATAAATCATCTGAATTTAATATCCCCGGGCGAAAGCACACCACAAATGCGACGACAGCGCTGGAGCATCGTTCAGATGATTTATTTCGTTGGGGCATCGTTCACCAGCCTGCTTAAGCGCATGCAACGTCTATGGTATAATCAAACATTCATCGTGTTGGTGGACTACATTCTTTATAGCACCAAAAGGATAACTATATGCAAGTAGCATTTATTTAACTGGTTAATTAGGCACTTTTACACTAGAGCTGAAGATGGCATCAATTAATTAGCGCCTTTCCATTTCTTTATTAATCATCACACAAACATCAGAGCAAGTAACTGATCCTTGTCACTATCCTTATGGCGTGATCATAGCTCCAAGAAAAATGAAAAAGGTTAAGGAAAGAGGTGGTTGCTGAAACCAGAAAACCAGACAGCTCTTTGCGCTGCTGATTGAGAGATCCGCTGGTAAGCCTTGACCAATTCTCCAATAATTCGGGTTGGCCTAAAGGCGGCGAGGTGGGAGAGAAAGCTCCGGTCCAAACAAAGTCAAATTGGGCACCCAACTGCTCAACGCCTCAACTGCAAACGAGATACCAGTATCCACAGAGAGCAGAGGGGGACATCTGCATGTATACATCCAAATTTCTGTCCCGAATTTCTGGTCATTCTTTGATCACTCTGGCCTGCCCACATGGCCATATCTTTGACCAGCTTATACACACCCGCGTGTTTTTGAGCCTGTTCGGAGGCCTTTTTTTAAGATGAGAGAGAAAATTTTTGTACTGTTTAGGAGTACTAAACGAAGTCTAATTATAAAACTAACTGCAGAACTCCTGGTCTAATTCGCGAGACGAATCCAACAAAGGTAATTATGCGGCGATTAGAAGATGATTACTGTAGCATCACTGTTCTAAAACATAGATTAATTAGGCTCATTAGATTCGTCTCGTGAATTAGAGGAGGTTGTGACATGAGTTTTGTAATTAGACTTTATTTAATACTTTTAAATGGTAAAAACATTTTCTCTCTCATCTAAAAATAATAGCCTCCGAACAGGCTCTTTGTTACATGGACGGACTGCAAATCTCAATCGAACAAGCTAACAACTGTTGACTTGCTGGATCGGCTCGATCTTATACGAAGCCGTCGTTTTCGCATGGCGCTGTTTAACAGCGACATACAGAGTTAACAGATGTCAGACAGAACGGCACGCCAACATGCTGAAGACAGAGCGTACGAGTCTTCATTCTTTTTCCAGCGGAGACGCTCTTCATACAGAGAAGCGTACGAGTCTCGAAAGACACTTTTTCCAGCGGAGACATGCCTTGTCGGCGGGTTGTGCTCGGGAGTCGGGAGAAGACGCCCCGAAACTTCATTCTTTTTCACAGGTGGTGAGGCTGGATACTTTTACAGTCGCGCAGTGCTCGTTTTCGCGGATGATGACGGCTGTTAGTTATACTAGTGTTTCTTTTTTACCACGTGTGTTGAGTGTGGGTACTACTATGAATCTACGAGGCAGCAGCTTAATTCGACTCCCACGGGGGCTGTGCTCCCTTCACGTTGCGCTGCCCAGGGACCATCGCTGAACAAAAGACGAAACACGCATCAAGTCACGTGCTGCACTGAGAATCTCTCGGCCTGTTTGTATTTTATAAACTCTCTCCGTCTTTAAATATAGAGCTTTCTAGCTTTCAGACACGAAAATAGTCATGTGTCAAAAAACTACCATGCTCTTTATTTTTAATTCAATCTATTCCTCCACTAACTCTTCCACCAACGTCAGAGTTTGTCATATATGTAAAACACCTATATTTAGAGAAAAATTTCGAACTTCAGAACGTCCTATATTAAGGAACAGAGGTAGTATTGTGTATTATAGGAGGGGCGCGCGATAGGCTAGAGCATAAAAGAGAAACAAAATTAAGAGAAGTCTCAATCAATACAAAGAAGGGAAACCCTATGGATAAACCAGGATAACGTAAGACATAGATTTATTCTTCAATTCGTGGGAAGTATTTCTACTTTGCCCGATGCAACATCAGATAAACTCACGAATGAATTTTACTTTGCACTTGCTTACAATGAGGCCCTCATTTCTGGGTAACTTGTGGGAATTGGCCCATTTGTGTTTTTAGTTGACCCAGTGTGGGCTGCGGTTACATAGCAGTGACGTGGGCTCATTTCTCTAAACCTTGGCCCATCGTCACACACCACTCCCCACGAGGCACGAGCGAGCTGCTGCAGTCGCGGAGCTGGAGCGCGTGTGGACTGGAGGAAGCTCAATGAGACGGAGCGCCTCGAGGCGTGCCGGTGGCGCGACAATGCCAAGTTCGCCGCCCGCTTCGCCTACAACTCGCTGCTCAGGTAGAACAGAACAACCGAGCACAGCTAGGACACACCGCCGCGCACGGATCAACCTCTAATTTTGGCATATTTTGCCCCCTAGCTAGCTGCCTAGCTTGTGCAGCTTGTACACTCATCTGATCATCTACGCAAGCTTGCATTGCTACACGTACGCACGACCGATCTTTCTGCTGTGCTTGTTCTTCTCGTTCACGACCTTGATATTCCTTACGAACGCGATCGAAACGGCCTCTTCCCACGCCACCACCGGCGGGTCCGTCGACGCCTTCCGGCCAGCCGCCTAGCAATGACACTACACCCCTGGTACACAGTTGGACGTCCGCGTAATGGAAACCCGCGCCGCGTCGCGCTCTCCACCATCGATCCATCAGCCCAGCTCCGGGTTTTGACTTGTCTATGCACGCGCCCCGGGTTTGACTTCATTTCTCTCAGCCCATCAACGTGGCCAGCCGAACGCCTTTTGCTTCCAAAGGAAAAATCGAAAGGATCATTGAGGCAGCAGAGGCGGACCTAATTTCTCTCTAGGCCCCACGCTCTTATCCGGACCCGCCGATAAAAAGCACAGCCCGATCACGACTGTTCCATCGGTGCACCATCGTTCCTGCCCGCCCGCCGCAACAGCGCGCGGATAAGCTATGTGATGATGACATTGGCGTCTGTACGTACCCTGAGCGGCGATCCATCGATCTCGCGACCATATAGTACTATTGAAAAGCTAGCTACTAGGTCCGGGTTTTTCTGCCCCGTCATGTCGACGGGCGTACCGTTAATGTAGCTAGGGGGCCTACCGGCTAGGCGGCTACGGCTCCAGCACCGGCGCGGCCGGTAGGAGCACATGCGTCGTCGAGCAAGCTAGGTCGCCGGCCAGCCGGACTGCCGGAGCCGTTGCTTTTCGTACGGAGAAAATTGCCCGTAGCCCGTGAGTAGTGCCGGTGGGCCACGCGAAAAGGTGGCGCGGTACAGGAGGAACATGCATGCATGTATGGCGATCGAGCGGCGAGCGGCGCCGGCAGATCCGTTAGATCATAGTCGCTGCATGCGGACGCTAGCTGCTTTCGCTCCCTCGATCGGGCGGTGCTCTTGCTTGTTGAGGCCGTCTGCTCGAACAGATCGCGCTGCTCCAGGACGCATTTCGAGCGCGTAATCTCGAATATTCCATGCACGCACCGCCGCACAGGTGCTGTCTAATGGGGAATTTGTTAGGCGATGACCTCTCATTGCTCTGCCCTTGCTGGTTGCTTGCTTCATCAACATTCGGCCATGATGACATGATCAGGAGAGAACGTGTCAGTACGTACGCTACGCTCCTAAAACAAAAATGCTCAGGCGGCTTGCTTTTTGTTTCTTTGTGATGAATAGCTAATGGAGAATTTAGGTCACCAGCAGTGCTACGTGCTGTTAAAAACTGAGAAGCCGCATAGCTGTGTCTGTGCACAAACTTTTGGCGGATCGTGCTAAGCACGTGCACGCGGGGCCTGGTGGCTGCGACCTTTCAAAATCAAAACGATGCATCAGCTGCAGCCTAGCTTACTACTACTAGTAGCAGCAGGTATCGATGTCGGCTTGAGTCGCACGGCCCACTCAAATTCTAATCCTTTTTGTCATTTTTAATTTTCATTTGAAAAAGCTCCGGTGGCCCGTGGACCGTGGTATGACGTAGAGAGGTAAGCCGACAGCATGACCGCTCCTTTGTTCATCCACGTAGGCACTTGCTACTCAAGTATACTACTCTATAGAATCCGGTGCTGGTACTACTCGATCAAGCATATACGGGCTGCATATTAGTTGATAATCTCCCACTCGTGTACAAAAAAATTGATGTTCAGACTAAGATTTGAAAAGTTAGGATGATCCTTTGGTCAGGAAGGAATGTAGTCTTCCTACCGCTGCTTTTCTTCTCTCTCATCCTTGCATTTTTTGCGGCTCAAAGAGAGGGATTACTATAGTTCATCCTTTCAAGTAATCTAATGAAAAGTGAGGCACTATAATAACCTTAAAAGGTGATAACACTGATAAGTAAAGGAGGAATTTTGTTTGGTACTACCATGATTATGGCTGTGTGTAAGCTATGGTGGTGTAGGCACAAACTCAAATCTTGAGAAAACTTTGTCGTCACCTTTATGCAAGTATTGTATTATTTTTTATCAGCTCCCTTTTGGTTGCTGTTTGAAGTGATGTGTACTGACGTGTAACAAAAGATCACAAAATGTTGGGTGATCAAGATTCTGGTCCACACTATATATATTCCACCTAACATATACCAATATAGGATAATAGTAGTATATCCTAATTTTGTTGCTGCGATAAAATATCTCAAAATACCTGGATTTCTAAATTTTTAGCTCATTTGCATACAATGTATCTATTCCATGATTGATTTGAACAGGAAAATGGTACTATGTTCTAATTTTTTACGCCCCTAATATGAGATCAATTCATCTTATCGTTTTCTACAAGCCCACCCGTAAAATTTAATTATGCCTATAATATAGCAAAGGGAGGGGTGACAACCATTCATGAGAATAGGAATAGGGATGAAACTCTCAACCCGCACACCCCGATTCCTCTTCAAAAAGCATCAAATGCCAACAGTTAGCTTTCTAACAAAAGCTTCAACCTACAAACCACATTGCTTGATTTTAATTCAAAATCAAACAACATTATCCATATTTTAACATAAAACAACAAAAAAAATCAACTCGAGACCATTTCTGTCATGAAACAATTCAAAGTTTTGACGAAGAATTTGGAGAACCCTTGGAGGTGAAGAGGAGACGTGATATGTTTTGACTAAAGCCTCGAACTTAACTTGGAACATCGAGAGATTTTAGTTTATTTTTTGCCAATGTGCAGTGGCTATTTTGATGGATCCAACAATGCTCAATCACTACCTTGGGTTTTGGTTGGGGTGTGTTGAAGAAGAGTTGCGGAGTAAGTTGTGCCACCAAAGTCACTAGCGCTTTTATGGTGGCATGTAAAACCCACACCTTGGGCCAACATCTTAGCCCAAGCATGCAGACACATCTGCTATATATGGAACATAATTAATAATCATATGAGATCTGGTCTCCGTGCACTTGAGCTCAATCCCCTGTATATGCTACCAGGCAAACTGAATTGAGCAATAAAAAATCACACCCATGATCATTAGAACGAAATCATGCATCGATAGATACCCGAGATAGCAGTTTAGCATAACAAATTACAAATGAAACTAACACTACAACAATATAGTTTAAGTTACCAAGTTTTAGTGATCAAGAAAATTTTTCTTTGTTGGTCACTAAAAGTTGATCAATAGTTTTGGAATTTTTGGTGGATGTACGGTTTTACTAACCAACGTTATATACAACGACGTGTTGGTTGTTATATAATTTTAGTGACCAACATATACTATTGTTGGTCACTATGTACATATAGTGACCAGATTTTAGCCACCAAAATGTGATCAAGCTTGTTGGTGACAAAATAGTTATTATGGCCAATAATACACATATAGTGACCAAGTACCTTGACGACTAATAGTAATTTGTCTTGTGGTGTAAGCTCATCATCATTTTGAACAACACTGCTTGGTGGACATGCATGTATGTGAGCATCTGCTTTATTAAAAAAAAATATGGTACAACTATTGACCATCCACCAAGGTATTTATCTCATGCATTACTTTGAGGCCCAAATTTCCATGGTAGCATAAGTGTGGCCAAAAATCAAACATGGCCTATGGGTGTACACATACAATTCTATTTTCTTGGACGAATAACTGAAAACACAAAGGAAGTTAATTAGATAAAGGTACAAGAAAGTTTGTTGGTGCCGGCTCCATCACTTAAATAAATATATAGTATGATTGCACATTTTTATTCAAACGTAAACTATAAATTTCCCTTCCCCCCCCCCCCCCCCCCCCCCCCCCCCCCCCCCAACACACACACACCAGTTTGAGAACTGCTCTTACTTTTTTCTGCTGTTCTCCCGACAAAATATGGCCTACATTTCGGGCTCTAAAATGCTGGACATCTAGTTGTAATGCTTTGAGCTTTTGCTCTGTCTGCTAATATAAAATCAGCAGAGCCTGACGTCCTTTCGGGGAAAAAAAAAGAACTGCCCTTAGGAGTAAGTAGCCATTTTCAACGCGCCAGAAATGTGCAAAACCAATGCGACAAAGTCTTTCTGTTTCCTACGATACCAGGGGAATGATCCACCTGGACAAGATCATGATACGATACCTAGTGGGCGTTCAACGTATTAAATCCCACGGACGAGATTAGCAGCGAACTTATTCCATGGAGCAAAAGGGTGGTCGAGAACCCGTGGGGCACAAACGCCCGAGGACCCTCCCTTCACCGATCCGTCCATGCATGCATGTGTGTACAAACCCCTGGCACTAAGACATTGATTAACAGGCCACCATAGCCCTATAAAAGCCTTGCTAGTCTGCATATATGAAACAACCACACCAAGCCTTGCTAGTCTAGCACCATTAACCTTGCTGCTCTTCAGCATTTCTCTCTTCTGAATCATCTTCAAGCTCTCACAATAGCAGAGAGGAGGTAGCAGAGGAGACTTTTGCACAGGTAACATATTGCCTCGCTATGAAAAGGTGTTGTGTGCATGGCATGTGCTAGTAGTGCACTGTTGCAATCTTATCCGATCTCTGGTGTGATGCATGTTCTTACATGGTTTTGATGGCCTTAGCTTGTGTTAGTCAGTGGAGACTGTCCCAGTGAGATCTCTGGTAATCTTGTGTGGGGGCAGCTGGTGAAATAGTAGTATAGGATCCTGTACTATTAGTTAGGTACTCACGCTGTTTTCATTGACCGATGGAGATCTTTTATGAGAGTAGCTAGCTTTTGGGCTGAGACAGAGAGTAAGATTCTGATCTGCAAGTCGACATATCATGTGCATGTATAGGACGGCCTTGGGTCCGACCATTATGTTTCAACCACGTTTCATTTTGATCCATTGAATCATTGTCTTGTGTGTAATTAATGGCCCACAAACCTCTTTTGAAAAGCCAAACCTTCCTTGATCTCAAAACAATGAAACATGTTTGTGTAGTGCTTTTTTTTGCTTTACGCTTGTGAGGTCTTCCTGCCGTCAACTTACTTTGTGGCATTTTTGCTCGGTTCTCATCAACTCTCGAATTAAACAAGTCTGTAAAATATCAGTACGTAGATCCCAAAACTTTAATTTGGTTAGATCATGTTGATTGGGTCGTAAGTTTGTTGAGTTACGTCTAGAGCATCATGTTATGAAGTTGCGTTATCCTTTTTCTCATTGGCTATTAGTGAACGCAAAGACCCCCAAAAAAATATATCATGAACAGTACATTCATCCTCCATCACGTATGTATTTTCACACAACAAATTAAAGAAGTTCTACATACCAAGATAATCAAGCGGACGAGATATTATACCATATTCTTTGCACAATAGTAGCACTAAGCGACACGCATTATTATCCACGGCATCGACATCCATTTCACCCCAAAATTAGCCAGCAACAAGTGTGTGAAGAACCCATGCGCCCGTGTAATATTCTTCTATACCGGCACCAACACAGACAGCCACCCACCACCTTCGTGGCAACAAGCGCCTATAAATTGCCGCCTCCACTCTCCCTTCTCTCACACACTAGTACTACTCACATTCATTTCAGTGAAACCAACCGCGCGCGAGCAGAGCTAGTGGAGTGGCGGGCTACGTGAGTGCTCGAGTCATAGCCCGCCTTTGAATTCCACGCCGAGTCTTCCCGCGTCCGCCGGATTCCGTGTCTCTGATCTCCCCACGTCACTAGCTTGTCTTGTCGACCGACGGCTGTATAAATTCCGACGTAAGTCACGGTGCTGAGCACTTCACCTAGAACATCAGGAACTTGTGTCTGCTACTACCAATATTATTGAGCTGTGTGCTCGAGCTGCAGTCTCACTCGTAGGGTGTTATATGACCGTTGCAGAAATGGCGGCGAACGGCGTGGGCAAGCACTGCTACCCGGCTGCTGCGGCAGCGGCCATGGAGGTGACCTCCGTGGAGCTCGGCCACACGGCGGCCTCCAAGTGCTACGACGATGACGGCCGCCTCAAGCGCACAGGTAAGGATGGAGCTCTTTCTCTCCCTCTTTAGAACGCGCCGAGTTCAGCGACCGGTGCTTAGCTTGTACGAACTTGATCAATTGCCGGAAACTGACGATGCGTGCTCTGTGTTGTTTGTGAAGGCACGATGTGGACGGCGAGCGCGCACATTATCACGGCGGTGATCGGGTCCGGGGTGCTGTCGCTGGCGTGGGCCATCGCGCAGCTCGGCTGGGTGGCCGGCCCCACCGTCATGCTGCTCTTCTCCTTCGTCACCTACTACACGTCGGCGCTGCTCGCCGACTGCTACCGCTCCGGCGACGAGATCACCGGAAAGCGCAACTACACCTACATGGACGCCGTCAACGCCAACCTAAGTACGCTCCGGCTTCCGTGCCCAAGCACCGTTGCAAATTATTCTTGGCTGTTTGCGGTTGCAGAGCTGACTCTCTGTTTCGTCGAGCAGGTGGCATCAAGGTCCAGATATGCGGATTCCTGCAGTACGCCAACATCGTCGGCGTCGCCATCGGCTACACCATCGCCGCCTCCATCAGCATGCTGTGAGTAGCAAGCAGCTTTTTCACTGCAAACCGTTCGCTTCTTGGCAAAATAATGTTCCTGACTGATATATCCTAACCGTCTTTCCGGCGCATGCAGGGCGATCAAGCGTGCCAACTGCTTCCACAAGGAGGGGCACGGCGACCCGTGCAACATCTCCAGCACGCCGTACATGATCATCTTCGGCGTGGCGGAGATCTTCTTCTCCCAGATCCCGGACTTCGACCAGATCTCGTGGCTCTCCATCCTCGCCGCCGTCATGTCCTTCACCTACTCCACCATCGGCCTGGGCCTCGGCGTCGTCCAGGTGGTGGCCAACGGCGGCCCCAAGGGCAGCCTCACCGGCATCAGCGTCGGCGTGGTCACCCCCATGGACAAGGTGTGGCGCAGCCTGCAGGCGTTCGGCGACATCGCCTTCGCCTACTCCTACTCCCTCATCCTCATCGAGATCCAGGACACCATCCGCGCGCCGCCGCCGTCCGAGTCCCGGGTCATGCGCCGCGCCACCGTCGTCAGCGTCGCCGTCACCACGCTCTTCTACATGCTCTGCGGCTGCGCGGGCTACGCGGCCTTCGGCGACGCCGCGCCGGGGAACCTCCTCACCGGCTTCGGCTTCTACGAGCCCTTCTGGCTCCTCGACGTCGCCAACGCCGCCATCGTCGTGCACCTCGTCGGCGCGTACCAGGTCTACTGCCAGCCGCTGTTCGCCTTCGTCGAGAAGTGGGCGCAGCAGCGGTGGCCCGAGTCGAAGTACATCACCGGCGAGGTCGACGTGCCGCTTTCCCTCTCCGGTTCCGGCTCCGGCTCCGGCGGCCGCGTCTACAAGCTCAACCTGTTCCGGCTCACGTGGCGGTCGGCGTTCGTGGTGGCGACGACCGTGGTGTCCATGCTGCTTCCCTTCTTCAACGACGTGGTCGGGCTCCTCGGCGCGCTCGGATTCTGGCCGCTCACCGTCTACTTCCCCGTGGAGATGTACATCGTGCAGAAGAAGGTGCCCAGGTGGAGCACGCGGTGGGTGTGCCTGCAGCTGCTCAGCCTCGGCTGCCTCATCATCACCATAGCCTCCGCCGCCGGCTCGGTCGCCGGAATCATCGCTGACCTCAAGGTCTACAAACCGTTCGCCACGACCTCCTGATGACCGCTCGATTGCACCTTAATCATTTGCACAGATTGATTGATGGACAGACAGATGAATGATGATTATTGGCGCCTAGTACTATGTGCAGTCCTAAAATTAGTTATTTAATTACCACACGGTAAAATGAAAAAAAAGAAGAAAAAAAAATTCCAATTGCTCCGAGTGATGCTAGCGGGAGCTTGGGTCGCCGATGTACCGTGTCCTAATTTCCATTGTTTATGATGTTAACTGAAAAGGTTAGTGAAAAGAATGAATTTATGTATTTTCAACTTATTTCAGATAATGGAAATATTGCATTATTAATCCTGGCCTAATTTCTGTTTCAACGTCCACGGTTTCTGTAAGACCATGATTGAACCGAAACATAGAATTCATGGAATTTTAATGTTTCGAAACAAGAATGCGAGCGTTGTGAAAAATTCTTATGCCTGGGTCTGCGGACTGCTTTTTTGAAACAATGAGTAAACAGCATTTGAATGATTTCCTCTGTACTTCAGAAGGCAACGAAAACCTCCTGTTGCTGGAGCTTGAGAAGGAAAAAGAAGAAGAAGAAGAGCTATTTAGAAGAAGGATTTTTTTTTTTTGCAACTCTTTACCCTTGGTTCAAATTTGAGCTAAAATTTCAGGACTTCAGTCAAATTTAACACCAAGATCGATACAAAAAGCCTAAATATTGTTTTTGTATTGCAAATTCCATGCAGTACAATCTTGTTCATTAAGTGCTTTCTTTTGATCAGAACGGCCACCGAATATTTGAGCATTCAATATTCCCACAACTATCAAAGGAAGCATCTGCACAGCCGTTCAGTGAAGGAATACAAATACGGAGCGCCCTGAGTTCCTGATGAAAAAGGATGGCTCACAGTGAAACTAGTATTGCCGACGCCGCCAGAGGCAAACAGAACAAAAAACAATTGGCCGAAGGCATCCTGTTCCTGCATCCCTTTTGAACCGAAAAGGGCGTAAAACTAACTTAAAGAGTTTGTTTCACTGATCACATCCGATGCAAAACGGATGGTTAAGGTTTTGGAGAATCATATCAAGAAACACTCTGTATGTAACCCTATTGTTTCGTGCATGGACTGATACGTCAACGTGACTCACTGCACAAAGCTCTGCTTCTTGCTAACGAGCTTTCACTTCACATTACTGGAGAGCCGCCGGTGACCAATTGCAGCCTCCCAGGAATGATCAGGAACAGGCCCCATGACAAGCATGGCGATCGGCGACCGGCCGAGGTCAGGCGTGGGTGGAAGACAGAATCTGCATTCATCTCTGTATCTCGGAGGGACCCCAACCCGATCGGTCCCCGGCGTCGGCGGAGCGCGCATGAATCGGACCAAACGTAAACGCATGAGCGCTCGAAGATAAGGGCGATGGCGAAACAGCCCGGCCCGGCGGGCGCCGCCAGATCGCACGACGACGGCGACCAGACGGAGGCACCGGCTTTTTTCGCAGCGTCTCGAGTCTCCACCACACGCCCGCTCTCCGAGAGCCCGGAAGCCACGTCGATGCATCGTTGCCGATCACCTGAGCCGACGCTCCACTGTCCAAGTCGCGCGTGCGGTCGTGATGGCCGCTTTTGTGCTCGCCCGCAACAGGAAAAGCATCGATAAAGCAGTAGCGCAGTGAGTTTTCTCCTTCAGTTCCTATTGGGTTACACATGCGTGCCGATAACTCGAGCTTTGCTCGGCGGCCGGCAGGAGCGTTCCTCGCGACCGGGAGAAAGCCGGAAAGGCGAGGGAAAGCGAAAGGGACCGTAAGATTTTGCTGCGCTCTGGTGTCAGCTTCGGAGGATCTCCTGGGGGCGCGACGTGGCATGAACAACCCACCCCGGCTTCATGGAATTTAAAGGCCACTTTTGTTTGCCGCCAACCCCTGGCACTAGCTGTCTGATCGATCGGGCGACCTCTGCCTCTGCTTTATGGTGATCAAGATATATAAAGTGCGGGCTCCGCATTACATGCCAAGTTTGTTAACAGCAACGGCGATGTGATGATAGCAGGAAAAGTAAGGATCCGAGAAGAATCTCCTAGCATAATTGTAGTCAGACAAGACGATCCAAGGATCATCCAACCCCACCACCATCTTTTCTTCCTTCTTTTGGCGAGATTTCAATCCACACGGACTGCCTGTCTGTGTGTGGTGGGGAGATAACAAAAATCTCATTGGAAAGAGCGGTCGTGGCACCTGGCACCTGGCAGATATGGCTTCCGTGCGTGGAGACAGAAACGTCGAACTTGTGCAGATGATTGTGTGAATTTATTTTTCTCCTCCATGTCACAAACAAAATCTTTATCTCTAGATAAAAAAAATATGCAAGTGTCAAATTGGTGGAAAAGATCTAAACTTAAACCATAACATTTGAATCATATTTACATATAAATCCCAAAATTGTCTTGTTTAGTAGTAGTAGTCAAATCACAAACTATGTCAACATGTTGTCCAAACTTAACTCATAAAAGAAAACATAGTAAAAGTTTTCTAATATACAAGCATCTAATATCGCAGTAAACACCACTTTATGATTATTTTAAGCATTGCTTATACTTTATTTAGTATTCATATTGATATTTTAACTTTGATGCACTTTAGATTTGAAACTAGAAGGAATTTGCACAAATTCTAAGGAAATGAAATGATCAGGTGCACTTATTTTTCAGCTCCGGCTGTCGGATGTGGTTGCAGCTGATCACACCATTTATTGAGCACCAACACTAGCAGACAACAACGCAGTAGTCAAATAAGTGCGGCCTATTACACCCAATGTATCTACGATATGAATCCAAAGGATCTTGAACTGACTAGACTAATTAGCTTTCTCTAATTCATACGTACTAGCGCCTAGAAAAACGACTAGATAGATTATACATACCTCCAGATTAATAAGAATAATAGATGCATCCCTAAATACTAGTATTACACAATTACGTAAAGTAAACCATACATTCTATTCACCACTCAAAGCATGATCATATATCACTATTCTTATTTTACTCATACCTTATTTCTCTCAATTCATGTAATGCTAACCATGTCTCTTAGGAACGGAAGCATCATAAGTTACAAAGTAACACATCAATTCAAGTCTACTTTGAAATTGCAAACAGGGAACATAGTGGTTGAAAAGTAGTTGTGCATATGATGAAGGGCAAGAGTGGAATGGTTCTATGATGGAGAGTTAGAGAGCACTAACGTAGGGTGAGGTGTGGCCAGGTTGAGATTGTAAAATGGCTTTGTGTTACAATTTTAAGATGGGAGCAACCCATGTCGCCCCCTCGTGTATCTTTAGACATGTAATAATATTTTACTGGCAAAAAATTCTATTTTGGATTTTCCACCGTCAATATATATATTTATTCCTTATATCCTTGTCAATAAGCCTTCAACCTTAAAAGTGGGTTGTGTTATAGTGTCTATTACATTCCATGCCCTCCAAAGCAAGATAATATATACATGTGGGCCTCCTATTTACAGGATCGAATATCTATAGATATGCAGCCATGTGGAGGCACTGTATACACCCATCTAAATGGAGAAGATGCATATTGCAATATTTCCTCTAGATAGAGAGAAGGTCAAACCTTGACACTAGAACTATAATCTAACCTTGCGGCGAGACCAAAATGTGTTGTCTAATATCTTTTTAAAAATGAAAAAAAATCTATTTTACTCTCTCGAACGATGCACTTTCTCTTATGGATTCTATGTGTTGGCTTTGTAGTTAACAAGTTCCAGATGAGCAAGAAATAAGTAAATATCATACGGATCCACACTAACAACTGAGGAAGTTTGGTCTAATCTAAATAAACTCATGATGGAACCAAAATTTCTTTTTTGAACTTGATTCTACCAAAAATTTGGTCGTGTCCCAAATTCCCAACATTGATTCCACCAAAACTTCGCTAGAGCCAGCTGGGGCAGAATCCAACGTCCAAACGAGCCCTGCCGTGGCGCATGCACCGGCCGCTCTGCTCCTCTGACATCGCCATCGCAGGAAACAATATAGCAGCACCAAAATATCTTCTCGAGTCTGTCCGCTCATCGGAAGAGAATGTACGCACGCGTGGAGCTGTTGCGTGGTTCCGTGGCTTCTTTTTTTTTTTTCGAAAGATCCGGCATATTACCGGCGTATATTAATAAGGAGGCAGAGATTTACATGCGCCAGTAGCGCAAATCAACAATCCTTGGCAACCAGACAGGATGCCAAGGCCAAATACATGTCGGACTACTCGCTAATTGTGTTTGCAACTAAACTAGATAGGTGTTTGCAACCTGCCATCATCCAAAGGCGTGCTTCGTCATCTCGGAGATGAGCCGATCTGTTGTCTTGAACTCGCCGCGGAAAACTCGAGCATTACGTTCGTTCCAAATGCTCCAAATAACTAGCATGGATAAGGAACGAGCACCTTTGGCCGTCGATGCACCGGAATGTGGCGCCACCAAGGAGGAATACCATTCGGTGATGTTGTGCTCTATGTTCCATCCCGATGGGTTAAGTGTTGTACAACCTGCCCAGGTAGCCATGCTTGCCCAAATTGTTTTGACCGATGTGCATTCTGCAAACAAATGTTGAGGTGTTTCGAGGTTCCTTTCACACATTTGGCAGAAATATTGATTCGGCCACTGCCGGCGTTGCAGCCGGTCTGCTGTCCATATCCGATTTTGGAGGAGGAGCCACGCAAAGAACTTGCACCGTGGGGGCGCCCAATTCCTCCAAATGAGCCGTGGAAAATCAGAGGTAATGGCCCCAGCAAACTGCACATCGTAGGCTGACTTCGCAGAATATTCACCATTTGCCGAAGGGGTCCAAATGATCTCATCGTCCTGATTAGATGTGAGGTCCAGTTGTTCATCTTCAATCAGCTGCCAGAGCTTGAAGTAGTCGTCCAGGATGGAGTCATTTAGGTGGTGCGCAATGTCCCGAATCCAAAGATCATCGCTTAATGCTTGTTTCACTGACCTATTCTTCCTCTTGCTGTGGCGAAAGAGGCCGGGAAAAAGGGCTGCAGGTGCCATACCTTGCAGCCAACTTGAGGTCCAGAAGGTCGCCTTCTCTCCATTGTGCACCGTCACTCTTGTAGCTGCAGCAAAGAGAGCATGGTCTGTGTTATCTACAGGCAGTTCCATCCCTGCCCATGCTCTACTTGGTTGTGTCCAAGCATACCACAGCCATCGGAGGCGCAATGACCTCCCAAACCGCTCAAGATCACGGATGCCGAGCCCAGCGAGCTTGACTGGACGGGTTACTCTCAACCATGCTACCTTGCAGTTGCCCCCATGCAAATCTTGGCTGCCCGCCCATAAAAACTTTCTCATCAGCTTCTCCAAGTCTGTTCTCGCCTTCCCAACCAGCAGCGGCGTTGGCAACCGCGACCGCGTGGAGTGGCTTCGCTGTAAAGACATGCATATATTCTGCATTACTCTGTAGCAAGGAGAGGGAGGAGATCGAGCTGCCCCGATGGTACTGGCATTTCGCGGAAAGGGAATAATAGTTCTGAATTCCGTCTCAAGTACTGCAATAATAGATGGCGGATCGGCACAAATGGCTCTTGCAAACAGCGACTCCGCGTGCCTCTTGGCCCGCCACCACACGATGGAATCGGCCAAGTCCCGGTCGATGGCCACCTGACCAGACGCCGTCGTGTCGATGCACGACAAGCAGGAGCAACTGACAAGTAATGCACAAGAAGACCTCAGCGTTGCTAAATGGTAGCACTCGGGCAATTTTTTAGACTTTTGCAACCATATATAGTGACCGGAGAATGTGAGCTCACATGCCAAAGAAACCAGGGAGATTAAAAGCACCGATGCGTAACCGCAGAAGTCACAAGGGATGACCCGTTGCACTGAATTATTTTGGCCGGGAGAGCGAGAGCTAAACTACGTGAGGCATCGCATATATCTATCGACGGGAATCAGAGGAGTTGGAATTAATCGGCGCAGATTAGCTGCTGGTTCTCTTCTTATCTCAACAGTACAGGATGCCGGTCCTTGGCGTTGCTTGCAGCTTGCTGTTGCATGAAAGGCGGTGCAAGTTTTTGGTGTACTAGTAGTAGCTTGGCACTACTGTGAGACGCGGTTGTACGAGGCAGCATTATTGGTTGCACTCGAGCAGTTGAAAGAGACCAGAAGAACGTTGCAAATTACAGCCGTGCAGGCATGTGACTGTTGCCGATGGATAGATGCTGCGGTGCTGAAATGAGAGCGACTCCACTGCATGGAGAATTCAAGGATTGAGGTTCAGTTGCTCCGAAAGAGATTTTTGACATGTCGAGAAAGTGGTAGTGCTTCTAATACTTGGTTGGTCGGGTCATAAATACTCACCTTTCAGATCAAAAAGATAAATTCATTTGGGCTTTAAATCAACAAGGTATTTTTACAGTTCGTTCTATGTATAGAGCTTTAGCTGTAACCAATGTTGTTCCTCATAATCACACTATTTGGAAGCTTAAGCTACCGCTCAAAATTAAAGTTTTCATATGGTATATGATTAAGGGTGTAACTTTAACCAAGGACAACTTAGCAAAGAGGCGATGGAAAGGGAGTGTTAAATGTTGTTTTTGCAACTTAAGTGAATCAATACAACACCTTTTCTTTGATTGCAACAATGCTAAGTTTATATGGAGATTGGTGCATGTTTCTTTTAATTTACCTCCTCCGACGAGTGCTGACCACATGTTTAATGGATGGTTGCAAGGGGTAGATAAGAAAATTAAGCATCAAGCCTTGGTAGGAGCATATGCCATTTGTTGGGCGATTTGGCTTTGCCGCAATGATCAGGTTTTTAACAAGACACGAGTTTCTACTTCTATGCAGGTGGTGTTCAGGGGAACGTACTGGATCCGCTTTTGGGCGCTGCTACAAAAGGAAGAAGAGAGATCCCGAATAAATTGGGGGTGTCGTGTGCTTGAGACTGCGGTGATGGACATTTTCGCCAAAAATGGATGGTGTTTTAGTAATAGACTCCCTGTTGGAGAATAATAATTTAGATGGATATCACAGATGTGATGAGCGTTGTTTTCCTTTCAGTCTTGGATGATTCTACTTGGCTTGTAATAATAGACAGCTATATGTATCAATCGATACAGAGGCTGGAATATTAATGCATATTCCCTTTTCTAAAAAAATAACCCAATTTTGATGATTCAATGAGCCTATCCTGCTGCTTCAAAAAGGAACGGTGTTTCCTGTAGATTATTTAATTTTGATATGTTGATTGTTTTCTTCAAACAAAAGAAGAGTAAAAACTGTAAAATGCATAAATGGTCGGTGTACTTAGCTTGCCTATTTGTCGGGTACCCATTTTCCAGGTATCCTATACAGTATGCCTACTGACCGTGGAAACTGGCCAAGACCCAAAGGCCTTATCCACAGCTGAGTGGCGGAAGGCTGGGCCCGCGTGGTGGCCCAGTCGGGTGCAAGGCACAACTACGGCCTTTGGCCCACAGAACTTATGCTCCCCGCGGCCCGCTAAATGCCTGGGCGCACGTGGCGGCACGGACATGGTCTCCGCCCAGGATTACGACTGCTCCGGCATTAAAAGAGCCCGGCTCGGGCGTAGCAATGAGCCCGACTCCCCGCGGCGGGAGTCGGGGGCCACGGAGTCGAGCGACTACTCCGACCAAACACCGGCCAGCCGCCGTCCGCCGCCCATATGCTCCGGCCGTAGTCGGGATCGGCGAAGGGCCTCAACCCGAAGCGAACCCGACCACTACGGCTGGGAGGCAAGCTTGGGAACGGCACGGACGCTTTGGTCAAATTCAGGTGTACGGCCGGCCAGTTTCGGATAAGATGACGCCCCAAACCCACTCCTGGACGGTGCGGAAGTACACTATGCCTGACGTACGGCTGAGTGGGGGCGTCGCATCCGGATCAGGCATGGAACGGCGGATTCACGCACCAAGTACGTTGTACAGTTGCAACAGTGCGAGGAATGACCGTCGCGCAACTCCACAGAAATCAACAGCTCACCAACAGCAATTAACAGTGCGAACCAGGGAATGGGCACTCCACAGCACCCAAACAAGACATCAATGACAACATCACATGACTCAGCGCGAGGATTGCGGCGGAAGTCACCGGAACCAACGAGGACGGCCCGACTCTATCTCCACCGCCCCTTCGCTCGCCTTTACTTTCTTCTATTTTTTCTCCTTTTCTCCGTTTGTAACCGCTCTCCCTTGGCATATAAAAGGGAGGATTGGACCCAGGAGGAGGAGAGAGAGAGAGGCTTTCGAACTGACTTAGAGTTCTCTTCACACATAGACACACACAAGACCAAGACAGAGACTTGGGAGCGAATCCCTCTCTCGATCACCGCTTGTAACCCCTACTACGAGCAACGCGAGAAAAACCACAAACTGGACGTTGGGCTTTCCGTGCCTGAACCAGTACAATCCACCGTGTCAAACACAAATCCTCAGATCGCCGTCGAGCGCGCGCAAATTTACTCGTCGGCCGGTTACTAATCGCCGACACTATTTTAGTTTGATTATTGTACTCTCAAATGTGTGACTCGTGTCCATTAAACTTGCTAATTCATTTTAGTACAAATCATCAAATTTATAAGACTACATACTTTAGGAATGTGGCCTACATATAGTAGTGTCATACCGTAGCATGCATATTTCTTCGCTTCTTATTCTTCTTTTGCATTTTTTCAACCTTTCCTTTCAGAGGCAGAGCTTGGTGGACTTCGGAGGATATGTTGAAGATGTACTAAAAATACATATTAATCGTAAAGTCCAACGCATGGGGGAGGGAAGAGGGGGGGGGGGGGGGGCATGTGCCCCTTAGGTAATAAGTAGGAAAACCTGGCGCGCTACGGGAATCAATAGATCATCAAGTGGGTTTCCGTCGGTTGATGATGACCTCTGTTGGGTGCTTGTTGTCTTGGGCTGAGGTGTCTAGTTCCACTGTTGGGTTGGTATGTCAACAAGTGAAGCTGGTAAGGATATGGATCTCGAATAGACGGTGGCAATCGACATTTTCTGTTTTGTGTGTGTGTGTGTGTGTGTGTGTGTGTGTGTGTTTTGGAATTCGTAGGCTGTGCGCCTGGGCCGAAGAAGAACTTAAGCCGAACTCAAGCCAGGAAATCTACAGGCCGATGCACATGCAACATCTTCACATTTGAGAAGACACATTTGCTACCGATAAGAACCTTGAAGTTAGTTGTAAAGTAGAGCAACATGACAATTACGAAGTCATTTTGTTGAAAACCTAAGATATAGAAAATAAATTATGTGTATTCTCTATTAATTTGTAAATATGTGTTTGTCGCCATTCTAATTCTGCATCACCATTACATGCGTATTTATATCCGATCGACTTTTGTCTTTGGAAAGATCCTGATCGACTTTTGTCAACTTAGTTGAGCTGGTCAATTCGAGAATGTTCGGTTCAGCTGTGAACAGTGTCATGAACTTGGTTTGATTTTCTGATGCAACGTACGAACCAAGAGCATTTTATATGCTCCTCTTTTGTGCACCACACTCTCTGTTTCAAAATCATGAATTGAGCTTTGGCCGCAACAGATCACAATAAATGAATCCACACAATAATACATATGCCATGTTTTTAGTTAATTAAATAAATAGTACTCTGAACCTAATATACCTATTGACACGGAGGGGCAAGCTAACGGCCATGACTCAGACAATGGACCTAAGTACAAATATATATTAGCCCAAGAAATCTGATTCGAAATCGGAGAGCAGAAATGGAAGCAGAGCTCGGTTCCTCAGTTTCCCGGCCCAGCGAGTGCCTTCAGGTCACCCGAACGGCGTGCCAAACTGGTCGTCCGCGTGAACATCAAGGCCTTGCATCCTTGATGCTCACGCGCAAAAACTTACATCAAGCTAGTGCCAGAAGTTGTTTCCACATCTGCAAAGGTCATGGCGCCCACTGCTGCCTACATACGTGCCCTGAAGGTGGCGTATGCAGGCAGATGTCGCATTGATACCTGCCAATCTTGTATAGATACAAGCAGCACAATCACGCATGGGTAGCCACTAGCCATGCGCATGAATCTTGACTGTGAACGGAACAGAAAACAGCTAATCATGGAGAGGATCTAACGCATACAAAGAGCATGCAGTTTCGGTCGACGTCGAACGACCTGCACAAGACTAGGTCGCGGAACAGAGGAAGAAGGAACGGTGGGGCGACGCTCAGAGCAGAGATCGATTTCCCTGGTCAAACTCGGCAGATTGACCAGACAATACATAAGCAACCGGTACAGACTGTTCTCAACCAGTCAGTGAGCGGCTTGGCGACGAGCCGGAGTGGCACCAGGTTGGCTAGCGCGAGCTCGACGGTGGCAAGCGCGAACTGCATCCCGGGGCAGACCTGGCGTCCGGCGTCGGAACGGGATGAACTGGAAGCGCGCGCCCCTGAAGTCCACCTCGCCGTGTCGCGGTTGACGTCCCAGGCGTTCACGAACACACCCGGGTGCCCCTGGCGACGTGGAAACCCAGCACGGTCGTGTCGCGCATGTCCTCGCCGCGCCAATAGCGTCGGCGCCGGCCGCCACGCCGCCGGTGCCGGCCAAGGGAGCGGCTGCGCGCACGGACTTCGCACTGCCAAACAAAGTCGCTTAAGAATAGGCTTCTCCAGTATGGTAAAGTGAAACCGCTTCGGCGTTTATGTCTGCTCAGAAGTGTTGGCAGTCCCACCTTTGCCGGCGCAGAGTTCTGAATCTCCAGGGTTCAGAATTCGGAGCTGGGTCACCGTGGTTTGGCTTGGCTTGCCTTGTTTTTGGCTCACTGCACACACGGTTGACCGCAGAGGGAGGCCGATCCCAAAGAAATGAAGACGAAGACGAATCAAAACCTCTGATCGCCTGATCGGCCATGGACGGAGCAACCAGAAGGGAGCATGGCAATACAATTTCAAACGCGTGAAAAGATGCAGAGAGGAGAATTTACAGCCGGGCAGAGCAGAAGCGAGAGGACGCGAGGCTCTACAGGTTGCCGGAGGAGCGGAGCGGGACGGCCAAGGAGCGGGAACCTTAAGTTTGATCGAGTCTCCGCTTCTTAATCTCCGCCGCGGATCTAACGGTTCGTGGCTACCCACGTCTGGTCGCTATTTGAAACAGCGACCACCCGGTCGTTGTTTCGAATAGCGACCACCCCTGGTGCACGGGTCAGCCAACGTCCCGCCGCCGGAGAGCCGGGAAGCAGTGACCGAAGCAGTGAATGAAGCATGCGGACCGAAGCGAGGAGCCGGGAAGGTGCCGCCACCACGACGATGGAGCTGCTAGGTCGAGGCGCCGAGCCGCGGAGCAGAGCCGGCGGAAATGCCGCCGCCAGTGCTCGCCGTGGGGAGTGACGATGATGAGGCCCCGGAAGCCGTACGAAAGGATCTCGGCGGTGCGGAATTAAGGGCGCGTGCCGAAGACATGGTCGTGGTCGCGCATGAGCGCCGCGGCGGCAGCTGGGAGCCTGGGAAGGAAGGGATCGACCAGAGCTGGGACCTGTCCGAGCTGGAGCCACATGAGGTCGGGCGCGCCGTGGGTTGCGGCGACCTCGCGAAGGGCACGGTGCGGGAGCGCGCGCACTTGATGCGGATTGCCGATGAACGGCAACCGCCGAGGTGCTGGAGGCAGAGGTCGCGTGTTCCGGCCGTTGACGCGGGCATTTCTGATGTGTAGGAAGCCGACGATTAACAAAGGGAGGAGGAAGAGTAGGGAACAGAGCTCCATGGCTGGTGCTATGGATGTTTCATGTTTGACTTCCTGCGGGAATGTTTAGCTCTGCCTTAGGCTGGCACTGGATAAAAGGTTGTAGTGGTGCACAAGCGAGCTAATAAACTACTCTTTGCAGGAAAGATTTCTCCAAAGACTATCATTTTCTGAATTCCTGCGTAGGCAAGCACGAACTGCTTCTTCGTCCGCATGCTTCATTCAAACCTTGAATCCTTTTTCAAGTTCCATGATTCCTTGGGCTATTATTTCTAATGTTACGTACTTTATATGTACATCTAAACACCTCTCTAACTTTTGTAGCTCAGGAAGAGAAATATCTCGAAACCCCCTCCCCTTAATTGTCTTGTTATCCGATGGATCAAAGCCTATAACTATACTAAGTATCCTTTTTTCACACATTGTGACATTTAGCTCTTACTCATCCTTAACCTATTCTAAAATTCACAGTTGAGCATCCTAATATTAATAAACGGAAGGCTGAGAATACCAATGATATCTCAACAAAACACGTGCAGCTCTGGTGGGCGCAAACGTGGAAATAGGAGCGGCGCAACGGAATATGCGGTCACCAGGACTTGAACTCAAGACCTCTGGCTCGATACCATGTTAAGTTGCATGTATCAACCAACTCACTCAAAAGCCTAAGCTGATGGGGAAAGATGGGCAATTCACTTATGGTTCAACAACATCAACTAACCAATGTGATAACAAATATTTCCTGCATCCACCACATTAGTCACAAAAAAACTAGGCATCCTTAAACAAAACAAAAAACAAAAATGGGCATGGAGCTACCTTGATTTTTTTTAGTCATGGCTGCAACTTCATATGTCAAAAGTAGTTTATGAATCCTTTTTAGACATTATATTTGGAAACATTTAAAGCAGCTCAATAAAACTGTCGACAATCTCATCACATAAACTAAAAAGAGTGGTTTTCATTAATTATGTATTCGTTAATCATCCAAAGATCTGAGGTATTTATGTAGACACTACAATGATTAATCAATTATCACATCTAGGATCTAAGCAATCAGCTCTTGACATCCAACAACCGACATGTAGAGCACACCAGTGGCCTAGAGTTTACTAGTTGCCACCGGAGCTTGTTGTGAGAGCATTGTCTCCACAACCGACATGTACTATGGAAGCCAGGCGGCTCCAAGTCTGCATGCTGCATGCATCCACTAATTTCATATTGTTCCCCTTTGTTAGGGTACAATTTTGCCTTAATTTGTTGAGAAATTGAGGAAAAGCAGACGGAGTGGATGGAATGGCTAGAAATGAATCACAATGAATGTATGTCAATGAAGGAAGTTCAAAGCTTTGAGTAAAAGATCGGTGGAATTCTCTCTACTAAAATCGGTGGCATAAGGAAGAGGTTTTTTTTCTTTTCCGACGACACATGAAATTCTCTCTACTAAAATCGATGGCATCACCCTTTCAAAGAAAAAATATTCGCTGGCATCATTTGTAGTAAAAAAAAAAGAAATACCTTACAATTTGTACCGAGATCGATTTCCCGCGTTCGCAACAGTAAAACAAATACCAAACACTGTAACAACTAGCCAGCACACTATTTGAGTTTGTTAGAGCAATCGACGCCATGAAAATACAGAAATCTTAGACCACATGCAATCCACCATCCTTCGTTGTCACACAATCTAGCTATTACCAGTGCACAACGTTTAACAAATGAAACAAGGGCTACGTCTGTTTCTCCCATCCGAGCGGCTTGGCAACGAGCCGGAGTGGCACCCGCCGCTTCGCGGTCAGCCCCGGCGCGTCCGACATGTCAAGCTCCCCCGGCGCCGCGCCGTCCGGCAGCTCCCAGTCGAACAGGCGCACCAGGTTCGCCAGCGCGAGCTCGACGGTGGCAAGCGCGAACTGCATCCCGGGGCAGACCCGCCGCCCGGCGCCGAACGGGATGAACTGGAAGTGCGCGCCTCTGAAATCCACCTCGCTCTCCAGGAACCTTTCGGGCCGGAACTCGTCAGGCGCTTGCCACGACGCCGGGTTGCGGTTCACGGCCCAGGCGTTGACGAACACGCGTGTCCCCCTCGCGACATGGAACCCCATCACGGTGGCGTCGCGCATGCACTCGCGCGGGATGAGCAGCGGCGCCGGCGGGTGGAGGCGGAGCGTCTCCTTCACCACGGCGCGCAGGTACGGCGTCCTCGCCGCGCCGAGCGCGTCGGCGCTCGCCACGCCGCCGGTGCCGGCGGCGAAGGGAGCGGCCGCGCGGACCTCGCGCTGCAGCCTCTCCATGGCCGCCGGGCTCCTGACCAGCTCCGACATGGCCCACTCCACGGCGATGAAGGACGTGTCGGTCCCCGCCGCGAACATGTCCTCCATGAGCGCCTTGATGGTGTCCCTGGTGAGCTCGAACCTGTCGTCCTGCTTCTCGGCCTGCAGCGCGAGCAGCACGTCCACGAAGTCCGGTTCCTCGGCGCCGCCGTCGCCGTCGTCGCGGCGGAGCGCCTCGTGCTCCTTCACCACTTTCTCGAGCAGATCATCCCAGCGCTTCAGGTTCCTCCGCGCCCTCGCGCCGGCGCCGGACACCGCGTCGTCCACCCACGTCAGCGACGGGAAGTAGTCACCAACGCAGAACCCGCCCAGGAGCACCGAGTTCTCCTCGATCAGCTCACGGAACAGTTCGCTCCTCCTCCCCTCTCCCTCCTCCTCCCGGGAAGACACCCGCCCGGAGACCGCCCGGTAGATCACCTCGTTCGCGAAGCCGTACAGCGGCTTGCTCACGTCCACCACCGCGCCGCCGGGGGAGGAGGAGGCGGACGCGCGGTCCCTGACGGCCCGCACCAGCGCGAGGACCTCTCGCTCCCGCATGGCGTTGTAGCCGTGGGACCTGACGCCGTTCAGGACATGCGTCGAGCAGAGGCGGCGGACGTGGCGCCAGTGCTCGCCGTGGGGCGCGAAGACGAGGTCCTGCGAGCCGTGCGTGAGGATGTCCGCGGTGCGGAAGTAGGGGCGCGTGGCGAAGACGTGGTCGTGCTCCCGCATGAGCGCCGCGGCGGCCGCCGGGGAGGAGGCGACCAGCGCCTGCACCTGGCCGAGGCGCAGCCGCATGAGGTCTGGCGCGCCAGTCGCAGCGGCGAGCGCGCGCAGGGCGCGGTGAGGGAGCGCGCCGACTTGGTGCAGGTTGCCGATGATCGGCAAGCCCCGTGGCGCCGGAGGCAGACGCCGCACGTCCCCGCCATTGCCGCGGACCTTGCTGAGGTAGAGGAAGCCGAAGAGGAGGAAAGGGAGGAGCAGCAGCAGGGAAGAGAGTTCCATGCCTACGGACAAGGATGTCGTTGACTTGGAACGCTTCACTGAGCTCTCTGCATGTACTGGTACTAGCTGAGTGTTGTACAACACTCAGCACACCTACGGACAAAGAAGTCTACTATTCGTGTTTCAACTTCCTTTTTGCCCATGTTCTTTGAGGCTGCAGGCAGCAGTATTATAAGAGAAGCGACAAATATTTTGTGCCAAATGAGGTAGCACGAAGACTAAGGGGGTGTTTGGATACCCTTTAGTCTCATGACTAAAACTAGTCTGTACTAGTCTCTAGTCTCTAGCTACCCCCTCTCCTACTAGAGAGTTTTAGTCAGTTCTAGTCCCACCTGTTTGAAACTTTAGTCCTTAAAAGTGACTAAATCTAGCCTGACTAGTTTTAGTCATGGTGATCCAAACACCCCCTAAGCTGCATGAGTTAGTGGACTATATCCCATAGTTTTAACGTCGCTTTCGTTTCTGATTGATATCTTCTGTACCAATCATGTTTTTTGTGTTAAAAATAGTCAACGTGAACGCCCGTCGCCATATGCGAGCTCTGACGGCAGCCGCGATAGCCTCGCTTTCCATAGATTTGCTTAGACACGCAAATCGCAACCGAACAAAATGTGTTGATCCATTCTACGCATATTTGAGTTGCTTCCATATACTACGCATATTTGACTTACTCCATATATGTACATTCAACTGCATTTCCCCCTCCTTCAGTATGCTTTACACACAAGTCAAATGTAAATGACGTGCTACGCTCGTACTGAATGATTTGTCCTTTGGGAATAATACAGCAGTTCGAGAAACTGACCTATATGGCTCGCCGCCATTTACATATAATCAAGAACTTCATTCTTGACCATCCTGGTTACCTTAGCCAGAAGTATAGTATATAACTGATATATCCTCAAAATTCTGTACCAAACTATCAATGCCTCAGAATTTATAAGGGAAGCCGAGCTGTTACTTTTGTATCCTACAGTCAAAACCTATGGGGGTGCATCCAATGAATGAATGGAGGGGCACTGTTCCTGAAACCTCATGATCTGAGAGCAGTTGCAAGCTTCAGATGGTTATCATGAAGGGCGGAGTGATTCTGTCGCCCTTGGGGACCTGAGTGGAATGCCATCAGCAGCAGACCTGAGAGGAACAACCTCAATGCTATAGCCATCCTCATCCGCATGTTTAGGAAGTCGGATGGGTAGATTTGATGGGAGACCTGTGATGCAAACCAGAATTTATGAACAAGAGCCAATACATGTCAAAAGGAATGTAGAAATAGGCATACCGTCTGTCATATCCTTTGTCTTGTGAAGAAGAAAAGTCCCAGAAAGGATCGTAACAAAGCCACACATCTCAGTGACAATTTGCGTCGGGTCTTGGCGATCCCAATCCTTCATTAAATAAGAGCTGATATTACTAAATGGTTCCAATCATCAAAGCATTGTGAATGGAACACCATAGTGGGTTCACTGATGCACTTCCATTTTAATAATCCAGATTAACTAGTCAGTGTTTCATATATGTTTTTACGAGATTATGTTTTGCATCATCATGATTGACAATGCTTCCTGTATTAAGTTGTTAGCTACTCAATCTGACCTACTGAGCAACCGATCCCCTTTTTAGTCCACGTAACAGAGATTACAAGTATCCAAGACAGGGCAATAATGATCATTTGAGCATCACTCACTACTATGAAAATATTGAGGATATAAATTTAAGTATCATATAGTTGGATAAAAATACATCCCACAACCCTCATTTCAGCAGTAGAGTTTGTATATCAATCAGCAAAACAAACACCAGGATAACAGCAGCACTTAATGCCAAACAACAAAGTGAGCAAATTCAAGTGATAGTTGGATCTTAGAAAAGGCAAAACCAAATTATGAACGCTTGGTGTTACATGAATCACAAAGTCATAGGAATAACAATTTATTTACTTTAAGCATAAGTTACACGCAATTTAATTATCATAATTCAAGATGTGCAACTATACAACCAGTGAGTTATGTAAAAGTATTGTTATTACTCATTTTTCAAAACAATAACTGATATCAGGTTTGCTTCTTCTAAAAAGATTTATTATGCCAAAATGTCTGTTTATGATGTTAGTCAACCAAAGTTGTTGTAAAATAATGCAAAAAAATAATAATTAAGCTTGAAACCTGATACCTTGAACATTATCACGCTAGCCAAAATAGTCAAGGATGTAAACATCGTATAATATATAGGAGAGACAACTGCCGTGTTAAATGTGTCAAGGGCCTGCACAAATAAATTTGCCAAGTTGACAGTAATGTAGAGCGGAAGAAAAATGTGGATGTAGCAAAGATTTCTTATGGAGTCTGTCATTAGGAAACATTCCTCTTGACATAACCATGAACACTAGCATTGATCATACCTTGTTCAGATAGTTCATCTGTGTCACTATGCATGAGATTACAACAAGTAGGAACACCCAAGTTTGTATATAAACTAGCTGATTTATCCCTGAAAATGTCAGCTTCAAGGCTATTCCAAGAGCTTTTACACTCATGACCTGCCAAACCAAGCAGATTACACAATTAAAACTCATATATCCTAGCCATATAAGTGTTACATGAATATACATGAAAATCACTGTTAAGAGAGTGAAATTCATACCGATAAAGATCCCACAAGAGAACAGATACCAATATACACCATGATGTGTGTCTGACCATACTGTGGGACAAAACGGAATATGAGCACGAAAGCTGCTGCGAGCACAATGGCTGCATAAAGTAGGAATGCTGCAAGGTAACAGTTTAAACCTTAGAACACAATGTAATAGTTTGTTCAGATTCATGGACTCACTAACAACACACAGATGTGAAGTCGCTAATACATGACGAAAGAAGAATACCTGGTTCAGTAGCAAGGTCCCACACTTCTGCCACGGACTCGATTTGACGCTCTGGAGGGGCATGAAGGACAATAGTTGTAGAACCCACAACACATAGGACACACCCAAGTATACCAAATATGTGAAGCTTCTCCCGCAGCATGATGTGTGCAAGAACAGCACTGTATTAGACATGCCAAATGTATCAGATTTACTGAAACATAAGCAGTATAAAATCTTACTTTTAACGTACCAGCAGGAGTTTATAGTGAAGTCTAGTTATTAGTTAATACCTAATAATTATGCTAAGTGCACCAAGTGGAGTGACCAAGATAGCAGGAGCAAATGCGTAAGCTGCAAAGTTAGCGATTTCGCCAACAATCACTGCAAGACATCACGGTATATAATTAGTACCACAAGATTAATGTGTGTTCAAACTCTATTATCCAAGGAAGGGAAGGGCCTACTCGTTATCATTCCAGCCCACCAGAGTGGCTCAAGCAAGTATGAGTATCCACCAACACCTGTTGCAAATAAGCGATGTAAGCATAATAAATGACTGTTTAAAAAAATTAGCATAATAAATGAGCAAAAAAAAAAAGAAGGATTGAATCCATCTGGCAACAGAGAACAGAAACTCCCGAAGCAGCATTTATATGAACCGCTAACGGTTGATCAGAGGCCAATTGTACATAGGTACAGGGTGCAAAGGATATTACAAATCTTTCGTAATTGGAACGTTTCAACAAGTGAGCATACATTATGTTGTCACCGAGTACAGCAGGTATGCTTGTAAACTTGTATACATTCTATATGTGCACAATAATTTTCAAATTTGCCAAATTAACATGGAAGCAGGAGCTAGAACTACGGAATTGCAAGGCAGCAGCACTAAGCACAATAACGCCGCCTGGTGATCAATACGCAATTAGCGATCATCCGGATTGACACCAACTAAACTACTCTTTCGAGGAGAAGTTTCGTCACTTTAGCTCACGAAACAAGCTAATTCATGCATGGCACGACCTAACGGATCCCAATGTGCTCACTGCATACCGTCCCCAAGTCCTAACTCCACTTCACTGGTCAATCCCACCGACCGACACCGCAGCCGAGATCCAACCCCGCGCCACGCGCGGATCAGATCTAAGCTGCAAGCCCGGCAAGCCGGCAGCGCAGCAGCGGCACCACAAAGCACTCCCGCAGCCCGCCGGAGCATAGGTCAGTGAACTACGGGGCAAGGGGAGGGGGTGAGTAGCGGAGACGGACGCACCTGCTCGGACGCCGGAGGCGCCGGCCTTCTTGAGCCCCTTCTTCTTGATGATGAAGCTGGCGCCGATGAAGAGGCTGGAGGAGAGCGCGAGCAGCAGGCCCTTGATGTTGTCGGCCGACATCCCCTCCACCCACCGCCCCAGCCGCGCTGCCCCCATGGCTGGCGCCGCCGCCAAGGAACCGAGCCCCCCCTACGCCCTCCCCCTCCCCCGCCGGCGACAGCCGCTGCGCATGTGAGATCTGGGGCGGGAGGCCGTTGGGGTGGGCTAGCGGTCGGTCAGGTCTCTCGGAGGAGTCCTCTTGTGCCTGCCTGCTGGTGCAAGGTGGTTCGGCTTTTGCGTTGTGTTGCGCTGCGGCTGCCCCCTCCCTGTGAATTTGGGAGGGGAGAAGCTTAGGTACCGTATGGTATAGAGAGCACTGGGGGGGGGGGGGGGGGGGGGGGGGGGGGGGGGAAAGGGAGGACGAGGACGAAGACGAAGCCGACGCCGGCGTCGTCGACAAGGAAAGGAAGGCGGGTGGCCGTGTCCAGGCGTGGTGGAGAGGGTGTGTTTTCGGCACGGACCCTGGCCGGCTCGGTCGGGATCGTCTCGTGCCGCGCCGCCGCCGTTCGTGTTGCGTTGCGCCCGTGCGCGTGTGGTGTGGTGCGGGAGCCGGGCGTGTGTGGCTCGTCGCGCGCGCCGGGGCGTGTGTGCCGTGCCGCACCGGGGTTTTGGGAAGTTTTTTGGAGGCCGGGACGACGCGAGGGGAATGGGTTTCGCGACTTTTTTCGGCGCGGACACGCGGGCGCTGGTGGTGCAGAAAACTCGCCGAGGTGCGTGACGCGCCGTGCTTTCCTTTGGTGGCAAAAGGGACTGCTTGCTATGGTAAGGCCGTGAGTCAGCAAGCACGATAGTGGTGGAATCGCACTAGTGCCTGCTGCCTTTGTGCGGTGCCCAGCCGTAACAACGCAAAGATCCAAAGGCAGGCACTTGTCGCTAAATATTGGGACGTGCAAGTATCAGTTCGCGATCCACCCCAGTCGACGACTCCACCACACCACGAAGAAGAGGAAAACAACAAGTAGGGCAACGTGCTGCAACCGTAATACTCAATAAACTGTTTGTTTCGAAAGCCCTTTTTCTCTCTTGTCTCACCTGCATGAAGCGGCCACCACTTCCGCTTTCAAATTCTTTGCGTGGTCCGCGACGCCGGAAGCACGTGAGCATATCTCCCGTTGCTATTCGCGCCACTTTCGACGCTTTACTGGAGTGAGTCCATGCTGATCAAACTGAAAAATATTGGCCATCGACGTAATTCACATGCTGTTTGCAAGCTAATTTCGTTTTAGATGCCCATTCTCTGTATAGACCAGGCGGCACGCGTGGCGAGTTTTCTAATTCTTTCAGATCCGATCTGGTGCATGCCCTGAACCAAGATGCATTGTGTGCATGGCTGATGATCGTCTGGGAATCTGGATTCGATCAACAAGGCTGAACTGCCTGAAACAGGCCGTGATGAATTGGTTTCAACCTCCTCCCAACAGTTAGAAGACGAGTAACTGAGAAACTGACAGGAATATAATCAGGAGCTGCAGCAATATTTTCTCAAGACAGGAGCATCAGATAACATGACACTTACCTCATGACTCGGTAACTTTTGAGACTTCAGCAGCAACAGCAGACAAATAGGAGGTGGCCAGACCATCTGCATGCCGCGCATATTTTTTTCTAATGAACAGCGGGGATAAATACAACTTTTACAATGTACAAATTGAATTCTACTACATAAATAGCGAGCTAACCTGCGAAATGACTAACCTAGCTAATATGTACACGAGCTGAAATTGGCTACAAAATTGCCTTCCCTCCTTCGAGGGGGACTATAGACTGAGTTCTAGGCTCCTAGCAGCTCTCTGTGAGAGTAGATCTTCAAGGATTGCTTAATGTTGCTCTGAACAAGACCATGCAAGAATAGTTGCCATCTTCCTTTCTTGCAGATTGGGGGGAATTCATCATTTCCTGTCGTGCAATGAGATTACGTCTAGCAAAGTGAAGACAGATTCTGCTTGTTACCATAGCTCAAAATGCACTTCTCGGTCAACCGTCAACAACCCATCAAGCTCCACTAGTCTCAGTTGGAATTCTAACATTTTCATAACCTCTTAGGGTCTCTTGAGTAAATGATTCCAATGCTTCAAATATCGGAGCAAGACCTGCTTTCAGATCAGTTGCGCTAGCCTCTCGGATTTGTTTCACAGTTTGCTCATGTTTTGCTCTTTGCTCATCTAATCGCTTATGCAATGTATCCAAAGCAACCACGCGGCTATCAACAGCCCTGCCATTGTCGGCAATGGGCAACACTGCCTTATCAGCTTCGAGATGTCCTTGCAAGCCATGTTCCTTTTGGAGAGATTTGAGCCTCTTTGCAAAGTCTCTAGACAAATACTCAGCTTTTAACTTCTCCTGATGCTCTTCGTCCTGCCGCTCCCACAATATATGCACATTAACAGCAAAGGCCTCCATTGTATCCACGACAGTGCCTTCAGGTATCCTTTTCATGGCTTGACACCAATCATTAGCTGTGATGAACACAGCAGGAGCTCCAAGCCTACCAGGAGAGAATGGTGCGATACCATCTGCAGTTTCCTCCTTTTCCCGAGGAAGCCATTTGATTAGCCAGCCATTCAGGGTTTCAATATAAGCCTTTTGGGATAGGATCCAGTTCCTGAAACAGGAACACCAGTTCAAAAGTTCCATTTCTAGTTCCAATGTAACCTTGGAAGAGCTTCGTTCAGGTCCATTCTTAGGGATAAGAATATGAGATTTAGTCTCAAGTATGGTATGGAATTGCTTCTTATGACACTCAAGAATAAATTTCCACATTCTAACAAGCCTGCAACAGAATCACAATAAATTACTGTCCGTCATTTCAGGCATCAATTTTGTGATAAAGAACTGGGAAAAAACAGGGATTCTTCATAAGAAAAGAAAATATTGTCAAGACAATAGCTAATATCGGACATGAATACAAGCAGCAGCGAAGAAGGGAACATGCGAGGGATTTCTTTTCAGAAGAAATGCCACATGCCTTTTCGGTGCATGTCAAGTGTTTCTCTTTTTTGAGAAAAAAAATTGACCTCCTAAACTCATCACAAGCAAAATTTTCTAGTGTCAGCATTTTTTTTAAAAAAATTCTGAAAATCCCTTTGTAAACACTAATTCTAAAACTAGTTGTTACTAGGAAATGTTGTATCAGCTCAAATGACATTAATTGAGAAAATATACATCAATATGCTGCAGAACTACTGCAACACAAAACATAGTATTAATAAAAATGACATCTACTTTACATGAAGTATTACTGCAGTCTTAGAAAAATAGTGAATATCATATAGGTTATTCTTAGTTGCTAAAAATGCATTCTTTTAGTGGTTATTTGTCAACGAGTTGCATCTTTTATTTTACATGGCTTCTTTTACAATTGATGCATCATTTAACTGACTGGCCGCAAGTTTTTTTAGTAGAATCCTAAAATTATCTAATAGCACTAGTATTAGCAATTTACGAAATATATAAATCTGTTCTGCAATAATAACTGATTTTTCCATCATAAACCAATGGTACTTCACAAAACAAATCAAAACTATACGGTATAATTTAAGAGGGTAACAAAGGCAAAGATGCAAAACGGCTTCAAGGATGAGCCATTAGAGATGCAATATATAACAGTAGAGCAGTAGGGCTACACTTTCCATACCCCTGGATAAGTGTAACAAGGTGTGGACGTAGCTCATCATCTCGAAGTATGTGAATCCTCCTAGAAATATCTTTAGCTGATCGAATGGCAATGTTGATTCTGGTGAGTAGTGTCCTAATTGAGGCCCTTGTGGCATCAATCTTATATGGTTCTGCGCCAGTCGCATCCAACTCTTTCAAGCGCTTCCATTCTCTGTCATACGTAATTCTTAATTTTTCTTCCTCCTGATATAATTTAAAAAATGTTAATAAAATGTTGCTGAAAATGAAACGCACAACGTATATGTGCAGACTTTAAAGTTCCTAAGAACATCAATTTCAACATCAAATGAGGGCTTTCTTTAGCCATATTGAGTCAATTGATGCATTTTCAATTTGATCGCCGTTCCAATGGGGAAGTGGGGAGTCCCCAATTCAGGGGCGAAAAACACATGGATGCTTTCTAAGGATGAAAATCGAGTTAGTGAAAATTATGTCAAGATTGAGTTGTTATTACTTTTTAGGCTTATTTCCAAATATGACATAACACAACATTATGATCGTATTTCTTGTACCGAAAATATCGGAATTCATACTATAACAGGAACTAAGTTGCGCACACCAGAGTGTAAACAACATACCGTAATTTCCTTATGAAGTCTTTTCTCCCACACATACAACCTGTCCATTGTTGCAGAAAGTGTATTAAGTTCAATATCGCTGGCAAAATCAAATCTTTTGCTTGAGTTCTGACTTCTTTTGGATGCATTTATTGCTGACTGTTCAGAGTTCTTCACTGGGGGCTCAGATATGGAAGAAAACAACAAGGCGAATGTCCCAATCATCCTTGAAAACACCACTGCATCAAGAGCAAGGATCAAATTAATTGGCTGAGTTAAAACTATCTAAAGAAATAAGAATTCCTGCCCACAGATGAATGGATACTTTACCAATAAGAAATCACATGTAAACTATCTCTCAAATAGTCAAATATCAATCTTACAAATATATATACTAGTTTATAATGCTAACAAAGTTGCCTTGAGCTTGCATCAGAGTTCAATGCTGTTAAGGTTCAGTGTTCTTGCAGCCTTATGGCCACTGAAAAAACACGCAATACTCATATGAAAACCAAACCATACTTACATCTTAAGACTCTATTCCGTGATCTATAACGCATCCTTCCCACCTCAAGGATCTTTGAGACATCCTCGCCGCAGGAAGCCACTGAGTTGAACTGCTCCTTTATCTCCTCAACAACCTCAGCAACATCTCTTGTCCCGATGTTCTCCGGTAGCTGCACATCCTCACGGACTACCATGGTCGAGTGCTCCTCCGAGCTCACCTTCTTCACATTCCCTTGATCATCACCTGCCGGTGCTGTTTTAGCATCGGCATGGTCACAGTCACAACTACACACACTCTCCTCCCCTGAATCCGTCACCGAAGCACCGCCCACACTCTCAATCTCACAATCCTTGAGCTCCATTGACTCCTTCACCTTGGCACTAACATCCACATTGTCAATCCGGTTCGACGCAGTGCTCTCCACCGCCTTCCTCGCCTTCACCGACTCCCTCATCGACTCCAGCTCCGTCTCCTCCTCCAGCTCAGGGATCCCCTCCCTTGCCCTCACCTCACTCGAGTTGGGGCTGCTCGTGGACGATCCATTGGAATGGTACCCTCTCACATTATACTCCGGCGGAAGCTGCTGCTCGTAGCCATCGAACGGATTAAAGAAGTCCCACGGTGATGTCTCCGGCACCGGCATTGGAGGCGGCGGCGCCGGAGCCGCCGGCTCCCGGCCACGGTCCTCCACCGGGCGATCCCCCTCCGGCGGCATCTGAATGCCGTACATGGGGTTGCTGTACCCGTAGTAGTTGTACCCCATGTGGGACATGTTGGTGCCGTAGCTGCCGTAGCCGTACGGTTCTTGGTACACTGTGTCCGCCGGCGTCGAACTGGCCCTCATGTAGTAGTAGCGGGGAAATGCGCCATCTTGGAATGCGGCGTTCGGGAACGAAGGGTACGGGTTGTAGGAAGCGTACTCCCACGGCATCTCCGGCATGGCCGGCACTGGCTGATGGTGAAACGGTTGGTGCTGTGGCGGCTGATACTGTGGCGGCTGATGTTGGAGCGGCGGTTGGACTTGGCGTTCTTGGGGATGGCCGTGGCCGTGGTCGGGTAGGGGTACACCTGAACGAACGACAGGCGTCGGCTGCGGGATCTCGCCGTGCCCGCCGCCGCAGCCTCCGGGTCCGGCGCACGCGTCGGGGGACTCGGACTCGGTGGGGTCGGAGTCCTCCGACGCGTCGTCGGAGCAGAAGTGGATGTGCGAGTGGCCGGAGTCGGTGTGCGGGGTGGTGGAGGCGGAGCCGCCCCGCTTCTTGGGCTCGCCGGGGTCGGAGGGCGGCAGCGTGAGCACGGGCGACCCCGGCGGCGTGGCGGCGTGGTGGTGGCTCGCGAACCGCGCCAGCGCGTCGGCGACGCGCGGGAGCGCGCGGAAGTAGGCGTCGTGCGCGGCGGCGAGGTGCGCGCGGCGCTCGGCCGCGGCGCGCAGCAGGTCGCGGCGCTCCCGGCAGAGCGCGGCCGCCGGGGACACGTCCGCCGCGTCCAGCCGCGAGCTCCGACACCCCATTCCTTCCCCCCGGCGGCAGCGCGCTACCTACTCCCTCGCCGTCGACGGCGACCGCATTGCCCTCGACGCCGCAGTGCGAGCCTTCGCGCAGAACACGGAGAGGAAAAACAACGGGCGGGAGCAGAGCCGAGGCCTGGAGGAGGAGCAAGGTGGCCGCGTGGGAATTGGTGGGGGAGCGCGGCGAGGCGAGGAACCGTGGAGCGGCGTGTGCGCGCGCGCGCGAGCGTGACACGGGCACGTGGAGGCACTGCGGGAGAGGTACGTTTATTGTTGAACATGCAGTGGCCAGTGGCTATGGTGAAGCAGATGCGACGCGACGTGACGCAATGTACCGGGGGCAGTACTCACTCGTCCATTTCAGTGCAGCAGAAGTGCCCTTTCACCTTTCTTCTCTCGCATTTTTCAGCAGTCATGGAATGGCAACAGCCGAGCTCTCGCTCTCCCTGCCGCTGCCCACTACAAAGAAGCTCGATTCACTGTGAACAAAATCATTGCACTTCACCGGTACTCCTACTACCATTCACAGCGCGCTGACAAGACTTTATCACTCGCCTCAGCAGCAGTATAAAATCGTGTTCCGTGGCAAATCTAGTGTGATCATTGGCTCTGAATGGTGTGGTAGAGTAATAAACACGCTCATTTACCCCGCCCTGAATGCACCATTTCTGCGATCTCGCGGCAGTCACAATTCAGGCTCGGCGGCGGCAGCCACTGCGCCAAAACAGTTTACTGCTAATGTCCCTCTGCGCATCGTTCTCGCTACGTGCTCAATAAAATACTGTACTTCTACTAAGCGCTAGGGAGCGGATCAAAGCACCACCATCTGTGCGATGATCCTGTCCTGGATCGCAGTCGCACGCTCCAGATGTTGATCTGAACCCCTCATCGTGAATCAGAGTCAACAATGCCGCCGCAGTGTGCAGCAGTAAACACGCCGGGTCAAAGACTCTGCTCCTCGAACTCCAGTCCGTCATGGTAAACCGGATCACGTGTCGACAGGGCCTGCGGTAGAAAATCCAACGATCACTGTTCTAGATTCTGACGAGACGCTCGTAGAGTAGCGCGTACGAACACCACGGAATGCTCCCCTCCCGCGCGGCGCAGCGCCCCCTCGATCGCAGGCTTTTCGGCCTTAATAATCTGAAGAAACTGGGAGCACATGCGTGTCACGCTAATCACTCATGGGCCATGGCCGCTCCTCATCGCAAAAGCACCCGAGGCTAGTCCACACATGGCCGGCCGGACGGAGGCTTGTGGCAAGATAACGTTTTCCAAATCGATCGATCGATCGATCGGCAGATTCAGAGTTTCACGCTACACGCCCATCTCGCATCCGATCGCGCCGGAGCGGCAGCAGGCAGCCACATTGCCAGTGGAGCAAGCAAACAGCAGCAGGTGCAGGGACAGCAGTAGCAGCAGCTTTGGATTCAGATCTGAAGAATGGCGACGACAACAAGAAGCAGCCTTGTACGGGCAAGCAGCAGTTGAAAAGCTGTGCTGCTTGGCGCCAGTACTAGTTGAAAAGCTGTGCTGCTTGGCGCCAGTACTGGCTGCCGCTGTTAGGGCCAGTACAAAGGTTCATTACGTGGTTAAGTGTAGATTACGGAGCCCGAGGGCGATCCAGCAGCAGGACGGAGTGTGGCGAGTGAGTGTGCATAGAAAACAGCGAGGCCCCATGTGAGTGAGGCGAGGCGCGATGGCGAGGACCTTTTGTCACCACGACGGTGGCGCCAGCCAAAGAACCCCCGTCATCTCCCACAGCACGTTGTTTAATCCGTCCAAAGACGAGGAGGATAGCCCGTGCTCCGCGCAATTAAACAACTCCGTTGATGATGATGGTGTGGTGTGCTGCTACTGGCTGCAGCAGTGGTGCAGTATAATTACTGTGCGCTCGGCTCATCGAGCACCCGTTCCCGAGGCTGAAAGGAAAGCTGCGGCGATGAAACGACGAGGAGATCCCAAGGACGGGGACAGGTCAAAGCGGAGGGTTTGACGGATTGGACCGGTGACTGGTGGGCCAAAGGCTGCATACTCAATGCATTAACTGTACTATCACTGTCAGTTTTCCTCGCTCCACTCACTGTCCACCACCACGTACGGCAGAGCATCTCTCGCCGTAGGGGTAGCCTACTGCTAGCCCGTCGTAGGCTGCTGCCTCGTCGCTCGCTAGCTAGCTCGCCGTAGGGATGCCGCTGCCTGGCTCGCAGCCCCGTGCGAGGGCTCGTGCGCGCGCATTTTGGCCCATGTCCTCGCTCGCATATCGCGACACCGACGGCGACAAGAAAGCAACAAGGCGAGCGCTCGCCGACGACGACGTGTGCGCCGTGCACGGCGGTTTTGCTTTACCTCGCGCGCCTGTCCGGTTAGTACTGGCGTACTGCGCGCAGGCAAGGTGGGCATGGCCGTGTGCGCTGTCGCCGTGCCGACGCCTCGCCGGGGTGCCCCGCTGCTTGCCGGATGCGGCAGGAGCAAATGGCCTCTTTCCGATGACGGCAAGAGGCGCAGAGGTAGGCAGAGACCAGTGGAGTGCGTAGGCTTGCAGGAGTAGCGAGGTTCACTGAATGATATGGCGATGCGGCAGCAGGAGCAGAGCAGGACGCCTTTTTACCTGGCTTTGCCTTTTTAATAATGCAGGGCGCACGGCGCGCACAGGGGCTGGGGTCCGGCCGGCGGCGTGGGCGCGGCAGGGAGAGCAGGACTGCCGATATGTGGAGCTGTGTGTGATGGACACTCTCGTCGGAGAACGGGAGAAGGCAGTGGCAGCGAGGAGCTGCAGTAACGTAGAGTAACGGCGGTAAATTTGGTCATGGCGCATGGGGTGTCTCAGACCTGTTTCGATCGCACAGTACAGGGAAGAACACACAACAAGTCACATTTGTTGAAGTACGCGCAGAATGCGTCTCACCGTTTCTATTTATTTTGTCCGAAGAAAAAACAACGTTTTGTAGTATTTCGGGTTGGTCGCGTTCATCACGAGCCTGCGATTTGGGCCTGAAAAGCGTAGGTTAACATGAACTAGAAGGTGGGCTCTCTGCAGCCCATTCGTACAACGAGCCTGGCCCGGCAAAACTGAAATGCTTCGGTCCGAAGTTCCGAGCCAAGGAGGCCTAGACATTGCATCACCAAGACGGTGAGAATCAGAAAGCAAGACATCTTCTCAGGAGAAGCGTGAACGTCTGTCCTGCGGCGCAACAGTTTTGTTAGCGCTTTGCGCGTTTGGACTGGAGGGAATGAACAGGTATCTTAATGCAATGGAATCAACAAGTATCTGTGGGCGCCTTTGACCATGTGCTCTATTCTCGCAAGTACTCCTAGTACTACTGAAGGTGGTTTTCAGGACCTTGATACGGTTTCTAGAAGAGGAATCTCTGAGGACCAAAACCAGGTAAACATGTTTGTACTGTACATTCTCCGTGGTGAGTTTTTTTTTCTTCAATCCAAGCTGCATGCAATTGCAGGAAGATCTAGTAGTGTTTCTTTGGAAGGCAAGATCGCAGTGGGGTTCAGATAAACGCGCGCTTTTCCTTGGAGTAGTAGTGCTCAGGGCATCTCATCACATCAGCCGCTCAGATGATACCCAACCACTAACCACAAATTAAGTAAAGCACATCGCACGGACGACTAATCAATCCATCGAGCTACAGAGAAGAGAGACTCTGATCGCGCATTATTTTTTGGCCGTTCTTGGCGCCTCGCTATCGGATAAGATAGGCGTTGCAAATCTGCCTGCGAAATATCTCTGTACTGGTCGTCGAAAAGGAGAGGAGGGGCAAAAATATATATACAGGCGCTACCGTCTGATTATAGGTACTCTGATGCTGATAGGTTATCCTGGTGTGTTTATTTGTTGGTGAACGTAATCGCGCTGATGGTAGTGATGAAGGGGAATGAAAGAGGACGCAAGCTTCTGTCTGACTCGAAGCTTCCCTCGGATAGATACGTACGCGAAGCAGCTGATTATAACGTTGCGTTTTTTAAGCGTGCAAATTGCAATAGATTTGACCACATCGTGCAGACGTACGTACGTACATGAGCACGTCGTGTCGATCCAATTGTCCCCGCGAAGACAGTCAAGTTTGGAATTATCAACTGGACAGGCAGCCTAGACCTCCAGGACGAGGAGGCCAAGGTAAAATATTGATACTACATAAGCTGGAGCAGATACATGGAGCGTCCATTGAGGTCAGACTTTGGAAAGCTTCAGAGTTTCCGAATTCTTATTCATCATTCATGTCACCATCGGTCCAACACTCCGAGCGAGCCGCCAGGCTAATCTCGGCTCGGCGAAGAAAGTTGTAAGGCTCCCGTTTTTAAAATGGACGGACGGTTCGAGTTTTTTAAATACCAGGACGACCGTCCCTGTCTCATTGCATAACAATGGACAAAATCAGTTACAGCTCAGGTTTCTGTTTTAAGCGCCAGAACACGCAAAAGCAGTTCATAAAACTCTCTAGGCACCCTTGCCCAACCCTTCTAGCCTATTACATCAGCTCCATGGCTGAGCAGACTTTCAGCAAGCTAACACCTGTAGAAGCACTCTCGTATTCCTCGGCCAACTTTTGGATTATCGCAGCCTGGGCGGCCTTATCGCCATCTCCTTCAACGAGCAAATGAGCAGCTCTAGCTCTTGTCGATTGCCAACCGGACAGAGCAGCTTCCATTTCGTCAGCAGCTCCGCGATCTTTCTCCAAATGACAGTCAAGTCTTTCCATATCACATTCTGAAAACACATGTCATTCCTTAATTTCTAAATGCCCCAGAGAGTAGCAGAACTAATCATATTCACTATACCAAATTTCTTATTGCTCAGCCAAAGTTTCCCAACAGATTCATAACTTGACCCTATATCTCTGTGGATGATTTCAGACACACCTACCCAAATTGCCCTAGCCACTACACATTCAAAAAAGAGATGTTTAACAGATTCTAACTCAGAACAGAAAAGACAGGACTTATCTTCCAGATGTTTTCTTTTGCTGACATTGTCTCTAGTAAGAATTTTGTTTTTAGACATAAGCCACAGAAAGATATGCACTCTCGGGGGGATTTTGATTTGCCAAATTGCTGGTGTATGAACAGGCATTACACCTCTAAACTTAATCACTTTGTACAAAGACTGAGAGGAGTAAACCCCTGTAGAGGAGAATTGCCAGATTAAAGCATCCTCCTCATCAGTGAACACTATAGTGGAAGCTACCTGGACTATTTCCTCCCATGTTCTCAACATGTTGTTATCAAAAGTCCTTCTAAAAGTACACCTGAGATTAGCTCCATCCCAAGCCTCTTCTATTGTCAGGGATTTTTCATTCACAATTCTATAAATGTCCCAGAATTGAATTGCTAGGCTAGAAGTTCCAATCCACACATCCTCCCAGAATATTTTCTTCCCATTGTCTAATCTCCATTTATACCCCATCTTGGCAGCCTGAGCTGCCCACATAAAACCTTTAAAGAATTGAGAAGCGGACGGTTCGAGTTTACCTCGGCTTTTCAGGAATGGTACTAACGGCGCGGAAAGTTTTATCGGTAGAGATAGTTCGGGGAGAAGGCATTTGGCAGCTCCTTTCCTTGCAGCTGCGGACAAAGACTTCGCTTCTGAATCCTTCTTTCCCCTCCGTTCGTTCTTTTCAATCGGCTGGTGTACGTAGTTCTCTTCTCTCCAATACGTAGTATACAAAATCCCACGAGGGTTCCTGGGCAAGTACTGGAACCGTGCTCCCATTGAACACAACACAAGCAAGGTGCTGATGGTGTAAACATTTCTCGTGTTTCTTTCGAAGGAACTCAAATACAAGCGAACGTTCCCGCAGACAAGCAGAGATCACGGAAAATGTGCGGGTCAAGAGTAGACAAAAGCACCCGTCGCGCGCACGAAACCGGCCGGCAAGCCCTCGAGCCACCACGTCCAAAACCGTTGTCTGCCGTGTTGTTGTTAGAGCATCTCCAAGAGTTCCTAATATTTTTACTTCCAAAAACCATAAAAATTATTGGGTATGAACCACTCCTCCAACAGCTGCCATTTTTTCTTCCCGAAAACTTTAAAATATGACACGTCAGCAAATGCGGGACCCTCCTCTGCCTCGTCCCTTCTTCCTCACCCGCACTTCTTTTCTCCATGCTCTATACCATGGCTGCCTCTGGGAAAGATCGGCCCGCGCTGCCTGCCTCCATGCAAATCAATCCACCGCAAGATTGAAACAGGCCGCAGTTGCCGCAGATACGCCTTAAACAAAAGAGGATAAATGTAACCGAACTAGAATAAAAAAGATTGAAACGGCCGGCGCGTTCTGCTCGAGCTCTGTACTACGGTGGGCGACAGAGGACGCGGCTGATGCCCGTCGATCAGAGGCGCGGAGGAGGGTGGAATTGACTGCGTGAGGGGTGCAAGGTGGGCCCGAGATGGATTGGGAGCGCTCGGTGGCGGCGTATATTTGCCAACAAATGCTCGCTGGATTGGGTACGCGAATAGATTGGGAACTTGATTGGGCATCTGTTGGAGCACTGATTTTCGTCTAGGTTCCTAAAAACTTATTTTGGGAGTGAGTATTGGAAACTCTTGGAGATGCTCTTAGTTGGAGCACTTAAAACGTTCTTTGTCTTCTGATCGCATATTTAAAAAATTGTTATCTCTTGTGTTAACCTTCTTTATCTCCCGTACCGCGCGTGTCCTTGCTGTTTCAACGACGACCGTCCCCGGATGCTCCAAGGAAGCGGCGCCTCCGTAACACGCTTCGACGGATAACATTCGAGCTCGGGGCGCGCGGAACGACGGACGCCCCCGTTGCTCGACGGCGCTGACGCAAAACTACTCGAGACCTTTTCTCAACTTGCTGCAAACGCTTTTTTTTTAAAAAAAAAAAACCTTGCTGCGAACGCCTTGTGGCAGTGTCAGCACGTCCCTTTTCTTTCCTTTTCTTTCCCCCACAAAGAAACGTTGGCATCAGCTAACCGCCTGGCTTTTCCCCGGCGCAGCACGGTACCCATCGGTCTAGCTAGATGATGGGACGGGCCGCGCTCGAGTCGAGCAAGCCTCGTTTTGGCTGGATCAGTAAAAATGGAAGATCCCCTCAAAAAAAAGATGATGAAAAATAATCCACACTCAAACGATGGAGGTACGCACGAGCCAACCAAATTTTGGATCGTTATGTAAAAAAACACTCCTAAAACATTGATTTAGGGAGTATCTAAACATATATTAGGAGTAAAAAATCTGACGTTCTCCAACAGTTATCTATTTCTGGTTTCCTAAATAATTTGAAACGTGGACACGTCATAGGCGTCAGATGATTAATTGGTTTATTCTTTGGTCATATATGGCGGGTGCCTCGTAAAGCGTCGTCGGAGTTCGTCGGGCTGTTCGGCCGCTGCGTGCGTATGTACATGTGCCGCCGGTGCTGATTGAGTCGCAACACCATGAGTATTTTGGCCGTCTTCTCGAGGAGGAAAGATGGAGAGAAGTTGATCATCTTGGACTCTAATTCTTCTTTCGTCAGTGAGCACGCTCGCGGCTGCAAGAACAGAGCGTGGATCGATTGACTTCACAATTTCAGATTTCAGACAACCAAATGGGATCATTGACTTCATAATTTCATATTTGAGACAATTTAAACGGGGCGACGTCGCCCATGCGCCACTGGAGCATGGAGAGCACGAGCAGCTCCCATGCGGCGGATGGACATGCAGCTGAAGTCGTAGTCGGCTTCGAACAGCGCCACTGGAGCATGGAGAGCACGAGCAGCTCCCATGCGGCGGATGGACATGCAGCTGAAGTCGTAGTCGGCTTCGAACAGCGCCACCAACACGCACGGCACTGCTAGCAGCCGTGTCGCCCATGGCCCACGGCATCACCGATCTCTGCACGCATACGCACACGGCAACTCGCGTCAGTCAATGGATGAGGGTGAGGAAGCAGAGGCAGCTGCCATGCCGTCGCTGGACGCGCTACTGACGACTGACGAGTGCCTCTTCGAGATCCTGCACCACGTGCCCGGCAGACGCTAGCGCGGCGCCTCCGCGCGCCTGCATCTCCACCGATGCTGGCTTGCGCCCCGGCTAGTCGCGGAAGCGGCTGGTAGAAGCTTACGCCGCGAAAAATATATTACTACCTCCGGATTAGAATATAAGCATCCCTGGCTTCCCGAGGCAGAAATAACAGTGGAGTGCAAAGACCCTGCTGCCCCTCGTCAATGCTCCACAGCACGATCCACCAAGCCATGTGACGACAACCGAAAAGGCCTCGTTCCAGCCGCCGTCTCCTGGATCTCGACGCCTTCGTCGATGGGGGAGCGAGCAGTTGGCGGCGGACGGGGCGGCGGACTCTCGGCGGGATGGGGAGGAGAGGAGCGACGGACTCGATGCGGCCTCGCTGCGCGATGGGGAGGGATGGCGGCGGGGCGACGCCAGGAAGAGGATGGGTGGATGGGTGTTGCGAATCAAAGCTTGACGGCGCCGCCATGATGGGGATGGGTACTGCTCCGCGCCGCCGAGCCCGGCCACCTCCTGCTCCGGCGCGGGCGAGACCTGCCGCCTCCTGCTCCGCGCCGTCGAGCCCAGACGCCTCCTGCTCCGGCGCGGGGGAGCCTGGCCGCCTCGTGCTCCGCGTCGTCGAGCCCGGACGCCTCCTGCTCCGGCGCGGGTGAGCTCGGCCGCCTCCTACAGCGCCGTCGAGCTCGACCACCTCCTGCTCCGGCGCGGGCGAGCGCGGCTGCCTCCTCCGATCCGCCGCCGTCTTGGTCGACTCCGTCGAACTCGCGGCCGCCAGGACAAGGTTCACCAGGCATCCCGCCGCCGCCATCCGTCGGATCCGCTCCGGAGAGGAGCTCACCTCTCCTTGTTGACCTTAGCCGGAGAGGAAAGAGGAGAGATGTGGTGATGGGAGAGAAAGGGGAAGAAAGGGGATCCCGGAAGAAAGAAAGTGAGGGGCCGGTGGCAGAGGAAAGAGGAGAGGAGAAAAGATCTGGTGCTCCCGTTTCTTGTGGTGCTACCGTGCTCTCACGCATTGTAGCACTTAAACATGCAACTAAAAATTGCAACAAAAATATGAATGGATAGCTCATGCAACGATCTACAATTCATATTTTTGGTTGAGGTGCAACCGAAACTCGTGCAAGAAGATACAAAAAAGAGAAATCAGACTGTGAATAGTGCGGGTTGCAACTGTTTATCAAGAACCCGCAACCCGTTACTATTTAATGTCTGATTTCTCTTTTTTTTATCTTCTTGTACGAGCTTCGGTTGCACCTCAACTAAAAATATGAATTGTAGATCGTTGCATGAGCTATCCATTCATATTTTTGTTGCAATTTTTGGTTGCATGTTTTAGGTGCGACAGTGCGTGGGAGCACGGTAGCACCATAAGAGGCGGGAGCACCAGAGTTGCTCTCGAGAGGAGAGAGTCTGGTGGAAATCGGTTAGTTTATTAACTGTGGGACCCACTTATACCAAGAATGCTTACATTGTGGTAAAATTTTTGAACTTCTGGAATGCTTATATTGTGATCTGGAGGGAGTATGTACCTTGCACTAGCTGTACCTGCCATCCAGACCTTTGATTTTTCCGATCAATGGCTCAGGACAGCTTGTATTTGCTCTGTACTGGATTTATTTTTGCATGTATAAAGCAGGTGGGTCACGTTCTGACTGCTTTGTGGAGGACAGCTGCTGCCACCTACAGTCCCAAGATGTACAAGTATAGAATAAAAGCGCAGCCCGCTCTCAATTTTCAAAATTTGAAACCTGCCCCACTCTCATCCCAATTGACCATATAAATAAATAAAAAACAATCCTTGATTCTGGAAAACAAGTCACTGATCCTGTATCATGCTTAGAATCTGGACTATGAGCCGAGAGCACAGAAGTACATGATCATAAAATCCTAAGCTTTAACATCTAGAACAGCAAAAAAATTGAATTTTGAACAATGCACCGTTCTGATCTCATGCTGTACTCCTTACAGATCAATTCCAATTTCTGAATATTAAATGTTTTAGTTAATTTTAATGCACTTGGGGATCAGCCACATGAGCTGTACCTAAGAAATCCATGATCATTACCGTTTCCAGTCTCATTTCAAAAATTTGAACCCTTGAGCTGTTCAAATAATATTTGATTTTTCAAGTACATCAAGCTCAAAGAGAACACAAAAGGTACTACAAATTTGGAAATTGATCATCTTCTTTACTAAAAAAAGGGAAAAAATATTCTGACAGGAGGTGTGATCATCTCCTGCACTCTAAGATCCAACAAACTGAACATGCACTAAATTCTTAAGAATGAACATGTACATCAGTTCATGAAAAGAGGAACATGAACTCCAAATGAAGCAAAAAACAATTATGAACTAATGTGATTGTGATCTGATCAATTGTACCAATACAACACTGAAACACACACAAATTTGAAATATCAGAACACTTTTCCAAATAACATGTGCAACCTACTGTTTATTCTTTTTTCATAGTTCCAGAAATGTATGCAATAACATGAAATTCAAATATTACATCTCATGTAATATTTGAACAACCACATGTAACAAAGAATAACCATCCAAATTTAAAGAAAAAATAGATAACCATAGCCTAGACAAAGATTGGTCTATTGTTGCACGACACATATGTCCAGAGTGAACCTTAAACATCAAAGATCTACTAAAAGAGCTTACAAAAATCCTACTGCTCCTCAATCACTCAAGCAGTGGAATGCACATCACATCAGTAATAGCAGGAGGCACATGCTGAACACTCACCGCGATCTCAAGCTAGAGAGAGAGAGAGGGGGGAATAGTAGCAACAAGCACTGATGAGCAAAGCAGGAGCAGAGCAGGATTGGATGTTCCGTTTGCCGCACGCTCACGCCATGACCGCGCTCCGCTGTAGTGGATGCGCAAGGATGATAAAAACCAGGCGGAGCAGCGCCAGATCTTGCCGTCCTCGATCGATCGGGTGCGGCAATAGGCAGATCCGGTTGCCCGCGCCGGCGTCCTCCTTCGCTTGCAGGCGTCCTCCTCCACACCTAACCGTGCCGTCGCAGTACCACCCAAGAAAGTACCGGGAAAACGAAGAGGAAGCAGGTGTACCGGATCTTGCGTAGCCGTCGCCGTCTTCTGGCAGATCGGCCGCCGAGGAGGACTGCGCAGATCCGGCGCCGCCGGGTCACTTCGAGGCCGCCGCCGTGGAAGACACCTCGAGGCCGCCACCGTGGACGACGGCCTAGATCCGTCGCCGCCGTGTCACCTCGAGGCCACCGCCATGGAAGACGGCCCAGATCCGCCTTGAGCACCGCTCCATCTCGCCGTCTTCGTCGCCTTGAGCACCACTTGCCCGCCTTGAGGTCGCCGATGCATCGAAGGGGCCGGGGCCGCCGCTGCCGCTGCCTCCGTCGTCGTCGCACTGTGCGCCCCCGCTACTCCCGCCTCTAGCTCGCGGCCGTCGCGCCGCTCGCCATCACGGGACCCGCGCGCAGATGGCCCGTCCCCGTCGCCGGAGCTGGCTGGACGGCCCATCCCGGTCGCCTGAGCGGCGAGATCTGCATTACGGGAGGAGAGAGAGAGAACCGCGAGGAGAGAGAGGTGACGGAAGGGAATGGGAGATGAGGAACGGGCCGGCTCATTTATTCGGCGACGGGCCTGTATGTATACGTGGGTCCCACCGTACATGTTCAGAGCCCGTGTGTTTGTCTCCCGGGTCCAGATTCCTAGATGACACATGGCGGTTCCAGATGGAAGGTACAGCTGCAGCCAAGAACATATATTTCACATTAGTTCTCCCACGGGGTACGCCGGGCAGCACGCCGTCGCCGTGATCATCACTTCCTCCTCTCAGACTGTCGCCGCGGCGGGGTGTGGGCCCGTATCAGCTTGGATCTGCGGCTCCGATGAGAAACCACGCGCGCCAGCCGCGGCTGCTGGCGCATCCGGCATCCCTATCTCGCACTAGGTGGCTATGTCGTCGGGAGGGCGGACGTCAGGTAGCAGAAGGAGAAGGATCGTTGCTCACAACGTTTTTTCCGCGGGAATCACGGGAGTGGGCGGGTCGGGATCCCCGAAGCTATCATCAAATGTAGCGATGTTATATGGAAAAATCGGGGAAAGTTAAATATAGGGTGCACCTTTAGAGCACTGTTGGAGAACGTTTTTTGTGATTACTTTCTAAATTAAGGATTGGGAGCTGCATTTAGACAATTTGTTGGAGATGCTCTTACAGAAAAGTATTAGAGGCCCGTGTGGACGTCCCTCAAATTAGGCTAGCGCCATAGTATATCCCAAGTGAGGCTGGGATCGATTGCTCGCATAACCAGACAGTAACCACGCGGCAGTGGTAACAATCGTTGTCCTAAAATCTTGTGGTTAGACTGACTCTAAGGGAGGATCTATATGAACACCCATACTCAAAATAGGTTGTAAAGTGATGAAAACAGTTCTCCAACCGAGCACCTAAACGCTATACCCATTTTGCGAGTCGTCCACGACGCGCCCCACAAATGCGGCACCAGCGACGGCGACCCATCGTGTCCGTGCTCTCAATCTTCTCCTCTCTCCTCTTCCTCCCGCGGCGCCCGCCTCCGCCGGCTCGATCCTCTTCCTCGCGGCTCGCCGGCCCCTCCTCCTCGTCGCCCTGGCGCGGCCGCCAACACCCCCTCCTTCGCATCGCCCCGGCCCGGTTGGCCCTCCCCCTCCTCCGTCCGCCTCACCCGTGCGCCTCGGCCGGCCCCTCCTCCTCCTCCGTCCGCCTCTCCTGTGCGCCCCGGCCGGCCCCTCCCACTCCTCCACGTCGCCCCGGCGGGGCCGAGTCCTCCTCCTCCTGCAGGACCGGTGCTCAAGAGGCACCGACTGGCGCCACTCGTGCTACCGGCGACCGGCGGAGCAGCTGAGGCGGCCGCCGCCGCTGTGGTCGAGCTGGAGTTGAATCCGAGGAACGAGGTGGAGGAGGAAGGGGAGCGAGCTCCTCGTCGTCGACGTCGCCTTCGCTCTATTCGCACGAGCTCGCCGGCGGCGCCGAGGCAGGAGACGGAGAGCGGGTAGAGGACGCACGCCTCGGCTGGGTCGCGCGCGGCGAGGAGAATCTCATCGAAGCGGCCGAGGCGGCTGGCCGGGAGAGGAGGAAGAAGGAGGCGGCGACGACCCGACGACGCAGTTATGGACTCCGGTTGGAGACACATGTTTTTGCATCTCGTAACTTGAAGGCCAGGAAGACCCATTTGACTTTTTAGGTCTTGAAAATGGGTCATTTCCGTTGGAGTCAGTCTTATGCACGTCGCGCTGGCACGCAGATCGATGTGGAGAAGCAGAGACCACAGGGCACAGCTACTACCACGTTTTTTTCTTTTGTTGAAGTAAAGCCTACGACGCTTCATCACGAGGGGCGTTTCTCGATCATCAGCCGCAAGTCGCCACGAAAAGGGACAACGCGAGCGATCGATTGTTCTTATCGCGGTGACGGAAGACTGAGCGGGACGCCGCCATCAGAGCGAGGGTGAGCGTTTCCGTCGCTTTCCTCGGTTCCTCCTATTCGCGATGACGCTGCGCACAGCATTGGCAAAGAGGAGGACTAGCCCCCACCAGCGTTCGAGGCCGTGCCGAATCGAAATCGGCAACGAGCTCGCAACACGTCCCTCGGAATCGGCGGGAGAGAGAGATCCCGGCCGTTCTGGCCGCTTCCCGAATTGATTGGACGGCGGGAAAACTAATCCCGGCAGGCGGCGCGGCCGGCGCGCGCAGCGGATAACGCTAATCTATAATCCTCGACGGCTCGATCCCCTCGGTGGGCCACATGACGTGCCGAGGGCCACGCGGCGAGCCCAGGCGAAGCTTCCCGAACCGTGATCGCGTATCCGGCCGTCCACTGTAAGCGTGCACGCCTAGCGAGCCTCCGGCAGATGGGCACGCTCCCCGTGAGCAGCGCCCCATCGGGCCCCACACCCCCCGCACCAGCGTGGCAGCGTCCCCGTCTCGCTCTCGTCGCCCTCCTCATCGACCGACCGATCGATCGCCCGGCTCGGCACGCACCGCACCGCACCGCACCGCACCGGACCGGAGGGCTCGGCTCGCGTCAGCTCTGCCCTCCCTCTGTGGACGGGGGGCGGCGGCCACAAGCGTCGCTGTTTAAATAACCTGGCCGCGGCACCGGGCTCCTCAGTTCAGCCTCGGTTGAACTTGTACTACACAGGACACCCGTGCCGTGCTCGGAGGGAGGAGGAGGAGGAAAGCTCAAGGAGAATCCGTCAGCCGCCCCGGCGCCCGCCTGGATTCGGTGAGTTGAGATCGCCTCTTCGCCTCGCTGATTTCCATCCTAGGTGTTGCCGCAGTTTTAGGGCGATGTGATTAGAGCGCGATTCGTCTGCTCCGTTCCTATGCGCGAAGGTAGCTTGTGCTAAGTTTTTACGGCGCGTGTTTTGCCCGATTGCTCCTCCGGCACCATGGAGTTCCCTCGCCATTGCGCCCCCGACCTTCAGCTTCTCCGGTGCTGTTTCGTTGATTGGTTCGCCCGCCCTTGATTCCTGCGTAATTTCTGCCGTAGATTCGGCTTTGGAATTGGGGACGACGACGTGCTTTGCTGATTTCGCGTCAAAAGGAAGTGAGTACTAAAATGGTAAAAATGGAGACTTGGTCCCCTCTAGAAAGTTCCCCGCGTTTTGCTCGCCTTATCCTGTCGGCTTCCTTCCTGGGAGTACCATTTCCCCTTGGACCTGCCAACTTTTACCGTCTTTCTAATTCTGAGAGATCAAAGGTGAAAAGGCCCGGACTCAACTTTGTCTCAAAGTTCGGCGGCTGATTGCCGACAGGGAAAAAAAAAAAACTTGTTGAGAAACCTGCTCAGGTTCATCCTCTGGGATTCCCGCAGTATGTCTTTCCTGCGATGAAACTGATCTTGATCTAGTAGTGTTCTGTAATTAGAACAGGGGCGCGGTGCGTATCCAGTATACTCTTTTGGCATAGGTTAGTAGTGGCGACCGTGTAAATTTCTGCCTTGCGAGACTCGTTTTGATCATGCAATATGTTCTTGCCTTTCAGGAGTCGAGTATACTATTAATAGATATAGTTTCATTGCTAGATTCTAGGTTCCTTGCTAAAAAAAACTTGCCAGTTTTCGTGCAGGCGCCTAGTAGCAGCGTGTAAAGAGTGCTTCAATAGGTGGCGTGCTTGATCTGCAATACCTTTTATTTATGACACGACTCTTAATTGCAGGAATAGCTTGTTGCTTTAAGGAACCTTGAAAATGGTCAGCGGGAGGCCTGGAAATGGTGATCTGGATTCATGGTTTGAGACCCTCATGGTCTCGTCAACCAGCGAGAGAGGGCAGGCTGAAAATGGGGGCGTTATGCCTACATTATCAGGTTGGAAGGACCTGCCGATGGAGCTGCTCATGCGGATCATGTCGATAGTTGGAGATGAGCGTATGGTGATTGTGGCATCCGGTGTTTGCACTGGATGGCGTGATGCACTTGGATGGGGGGTCACGAATCTCTCCCTCTCGTGGTGAGCATTTTTCTATCCTTAGGTTCATCTCTTCAAATTGAGCGGAGTTGTGTTGGTTTGCCATGTGAAGTTCTGAATTTCGACCAGCATTGGTTCACACCCATTAAGGATTAGCTTTGTTGATCGAGAAGAGGGCATAGTAGTTATTGGAATAGACAATGATGGATATATTTTGGAACATACCTCGTAAAATGCATTATTGTATAATCCCTCTAATGTGTTAGCCTCAATTCCCTGGTAGATCGATTTGTATTGCTATTGTTTGGTCATATGTCCTGTAAGTGAAAGAAATAATACCATGTGAAAGCCTTTTCTATCTTGGTTTTCCTGCATTTGTAACCTGTTGGCCAGCTAGTCATGTGATTTGGGTGAAAGGGCAATCACATTTCATTTGTTCTGTTATCCTTGTGATGTTTTTTGTTCATTTCTAGTGAGAAGAATGATTTGCCTTATCCATTTCTAAATGTTTTTAGTTCGGAAAGCAACCTGTACATCATATCAGTTCTGTTGTAAAGTTAACAGTGGGCCCCTGTGATGTTGATTTAGGTTTTTGACTTTGTAACCCACCTCGTCTAGTATTGATAACCATATGCGTATCTGCTAAGAACTTTGAAATACTAGTGAAACTCTTCGTCGACTTCCCTTCTGGCCTATGAGTTGTCTATCTGGATAAGTTTACTTGTATTCAAACAAAATAGCTGACCAGGTATGAACCTGGAGGCTCAGCAAAGTGGTAGTGGCATCCAGTGTACATTTGTCTTTGTAACTTAACATTGTCCATAAATGCACCAGATATGTTACTTTTCTAGGTGCTTTGATGTTTCCCTGAATACATTACTTGCATGTTGAATCATCCTCTCGCACTCCTGATCGCACTGAAGCTCCTTGTCAACCTTCTCTGGAGATGATGCCCGCTTGCTGATGTATTGTCGGGTGACATATGCTTTCTTTCGGATAATATGCTTGTTGGCCTGAAACTTGTATCGTTTGCAGGTGCAAGCAGAACATGAATAATTTAATGATATCTCTTGCCCCCAAGTTTACAAAGTTGCAAGTTCTCACTCTTCGGCAAAACAAACCTCAACTTGAAGACAGTGCAGTAGAGGCTGTCGCCAACTTCTGCCATGATCTACGAGAGTTAGACCTCAGCAGAAGCTTCGGGCTTAGTGACCGCTCCTTGTATGCATTGGCTCATGGTTGCCCACGGCTTACAAAGCTGAACATTAGTGGATGTTCTAATTTCAGTGACACAGCATTGATTTATCTTACTTGCCGCTGCAAAAATCTGAAGTACTTGAATTTGTGTGGGTGTGTGAAGGCTGCTACTGACAGAGCTTTGCAGGTACTTTGGTTAACCCAATAGTTGCTATGTATGTAGTATGGTATGAATGCCCACTTACCTTCTGTAATCTTGATCCAGGCCATTGCTCAGAACTGTGGCCAGCTGCAATCTTTAAACTTAGGCTGGTGTGAAGATATCACAGATAAGGGCGTGACCAGCTTAGCATCAGGATGTCCTGATCTCAGAGCTCTGGACTTATGTGGTTGTGTTTTTATAACAGGTATTAGATCCGATTCTTTCGTGTATTGGTGTGTTAATTCACAAGTATAACAGGTATTAGAAGTCTTGTTCATTAGCTACCCTGTTCTTGGTGTGTCAGAACACTGAAGGCTTTTTTCGAACTTGGAAGTTCTTTACAACTTCGCCTTGTTGGTGGTAGCATAGTTTAAGTTGTAACTGGAGTCAGGCTTGAAAGGGCTGGTACTCAGTGCATCCTAATTTAGTTTTTCCCCTGTTTGTTAGTATTTAGTAGTAGGTTGGTGATTCATGATATAATCATTACCGTGTGGTAAATTAATGCTTCAGTGATTTGGTAACAAGTGCGCATTTTTATTAGAAACACCACGCGCAATTAAACTCCTTCACCATCAATTTGTCATATCCCCAAGCACACATTTACTCTGAAACAGCAGTCCTGAGATATTTTTCGAATTTCTCCGATGAAACTTGATGGGCTCTGTGCACTGTTTACAAGATTACCCTTGTTTGTTCTTTACTGGATCCTTACCTCTTCTGCTGTTGTTTCAGTCTTCTGAAGTTCCGTAGACCTTTTTCTTATAGCTTCTAGCGTGCCTTGAACATTTTGACTCTAATATGTTCCCATTGCTTTGTTGCAGATGAGAGCGTGGTTGCTCTTGCCAATGGATGCCCTCACTTGCGATCCTTGGGCCTGTACTTCTGCCAGAACATCACGGACCGAGCTATGTACTCCCTCGCAAACAGCCGCGTGAAGAGCAAGCGTGGGAGGTGGGACAAGGTGAAGGCGAAGGAAGAAGACGGACTCGCAAACCTCAACATAAGCCAATGCACAGCCCTGACGCCTCCGGCCGTGCAGGCAGTCTGCGATTCCTTTCCGGCGCTCCACACTTGCCCCGAGAGGCACTCCCTCATCATCAGCGGCTGCCTCAGCCTGACGTCCGTTCACTGTGCGTGCGCTCTCCATCCCCACCGCGCCGGGAGAGCCCTGATGCCCAGCCATGCGTACTGAGCTTGTTTGCATCACAATTGGGCCTATTGGCTTCAATGAACGCCGTTTGTGTGTGGTTGTGGTGGTGTTGTGCCTGTGTTTCCGACTTAGGGGAAGCTCTGTGTACATAAAACCCAGAACATGATGGTGTAAAAGACACCGCGAGCGGTAGACTTGGGATAATAGTAGAGTGGCGAATGGCTGGAGGGTTTGCATACCCCCCTGCCACCAAGGACATTAACTAGAAGTGTTCTGTAGTGGTCTTCTATGAATGAACTTTGTGTTTATACTATTTGACTTGGTAGTCTGTAGGTCGAAGTTCCAGGGGATTGCTAACATCTTTACTTTCGACGCGAGTGTAAGTACGGCAGGGAATTGTTTCTGCTCTTTCTCTGCGTCCCGGCTGTCGGTTTTGCAGGCGTCATTTGTCAACCTGTACAGTTTAACGGTGTTATTAATCGATATCTGGCGATCACTTTGTGTGAGCCATTGTTATGGTTATCGTCGGAAGCTGAGCAGAAAACATGCTTCCGTGGGATTCAAGCACCAAATTTTGGATACGTTGATGCTCTTGCCTCTTTGTCCAAATTCCGAGGAGCAATCTTTGGATACATTGATTCTGAATTCCAAAGATCAATCTCGGCCCACTTGGCAAACGGCTAAGCTCTTGCCGTCTCATGCATGATCTTGAGACATAAGACAACCTCTACAATGAATCTTCTTATTTTTCTAAATTTGTGGATGAAACAAGGAATATCTAAATGTTGTGCAAGTCATATTGTCCTCCTAAATTTGCTTTGCAAACAGTTAGCTCTTTCTGTCACCACCCTCTCTTTCACATCATCAAAAGAGTGATGTGCCGTTACAGTTAGCACTTTCTCTCCCCACCCTCTCTTTCTCGTATCCTCGTTTCTAATAATCGCTATAGATGCATAATTACTCACTTGTTATGGCTATCGTACAAAGTCCATCTCTTACAAGCACGTATAGTCAAGCTACCTAATCCAAATACTACTTCTGTACATACACCCATGACATGTCCTACAATGGAGCTAAATTTAGTTCGGTTGGTTACAAGTGAATAAACGAGGAGGATCTTTGTTGATGTCAACAACGGCATCGGTAGCACCAGCGTCTTTCCATGTCCTCATCCTGTTGCTGGCGTGCACGCTGTGCTGCTGCAACACCAGCACGGATCCGCCGCCCACCACGTCGTCGGAGGCCAGCAGCTCCCCGATGGGTCCGAGCTCCGGGCACTCCTTGTCCCAGTCTCCCATGCCGCACGTCATCGCCTCGGTGCCCGCGCCGCCGCTGCCTTTACCGACGACGAAGAGCGAGAACTCGGGCGCCATGGAGTTGAGCGTGTTCACCATCTCCGCACCGCTGCTCACCACCTTCTCCGTGTACGACACTTGCCCTGGGGACACAAACCTCGCGTGCAGGTCCGCCATGAACTCCTCGTCCGCCGTTGCTTCCTCGCCGGCTGCTGCCGTCGCCGTGGATGGCGACGCCGGAAGGAACCTGCAGACCGTGACGCTGACCCACGGGTGCACCGCGAGGCGCGCCGCGTACGCCGCCGCCTCGCGGTCGTCCGCCCCTCCGAGGAACACGGCCGCCACCTGCTGCACCACCTGCCGCCCGTCGGTGGCCGCCTCGAAGAAGCGGCGCTCCACGAGGATCCCCACCGTGCACGGCGTCCGCTGCAGCACCCGCTGGTTGAGCTGGCGCCGGCCCTCGCGCCGGCAGATCATGCGGCCGTCGTACCGGAGCTCCTTGTGGAAGGGGACGACGACGAGCGAGGCGCGCGCGTCGTCCACGCAGTTGCGCACGTCCTCGTCCATGGACGCGATGGCGGAGACGGCCGTCATCTGGCGCACGGGGATCACGTTGTCGTTGGTGAAGGAGGTGACGGCCGCGGCCACGCGCTCGATGTCGCGCGCGTACCCCCACTCGTCGTCGTCGCCGTCGCGGTCGCCGGCGTGGTACAGCTGGCGCGTGATGGCGTACTTGCGCGAGGTGACGAGCTCGACGAGGTGGAGCACGTTCGCGGTCATGGGCGCGGCGGCCTTGGAGAGGTAGGCGAGCGTGAGCATGGGGTGGACGTCGACGGCGCCGTGGACGCAGACCACCATGCGGAGCTCGTGGTCGGGCCTGAGGTCCTGAAGGCACCGCGAGCGGTGGCGCGACGCGTGGTGCTGCCACCGCACGATGGTGGCGGACGCCGGGCCCACCATGAAGGTGTTGACGATGGAGGAGAGGAGGAGCACCACCTGCGCCGTCTCGCCCCACACCCCGAACTTGTCGCTGAAGTTGATGGCGAGCACGTCGGCGTAGCCCTTCACGTTGAGCAGCGCGCCCAGAACGACGGCCTCCCGCGCCGCGATGCCCAGCGCCTTCCCGGCCAGCACGGTGCCGGCCACCTTTCCCGCCGCGCTCAGCAGCGTGGTGAAGGCGACGGCCACGGCGAGCTGCACGGCGCTGAAGCGGCCGACCGCCCGGGTGATGTCGAGGCGGGCGCCGATGGCGCCAAAGCAGATGGGCGTGATCACCTCGTGCACCGGGTAGGACAGGCGGTCCACGATGGTGCGCGCCGTGGGGCCCTCCCGCGGCATGGCGAGCCCGATGAGGAAAGCGGTCATGGACGCGCTGTACCCGACCAGCTGCTCCAGCATGGCGAGGAACACGATGAGGAGCAGCATGCCGCACAGCTCGTACTTGCTGATGTGCTGCCGCCCGCGCTTCACGCGGTTCAGCAGCCGCGCCACCCACGTCGCCAGGCTCATGGCCATCCACACCGTCACCACCATCCGCGCCAGCATCATCGCCTTCACCGACGGGGACGACGGCGCGGCCGGCTGCTTCTTCGCCCCGAGGCCCCCGCCGTACACGGTGTGGCTCACGGAGATCACGCTCAGCGCGGCCAGGCTGGCCATGTCGTTGGCGAAGGCGGCGCCGATGGCGAGCTGGCCCGTCTCGGACCCCGCGAGCTTCAGCTCGGTGATGACGCGGATGAGCACGGGCGAGGCCGTGCTGGTGAGCACGATCGCGAACAGCGCCGTGGACGCGTAGATCTTGTCCGGGTGGAACGTGCCTTCCGGGTGGAGGAGGCCGTAGAAGAAGGGCCCGCCCAGCGCGGCGAGGAAGAGGCAGAGCGCGGAGCCGCCGCACGCGACGACCAGCGAGCGGCGCAGGTTCTGGCGCAGGTACACCAGGTCCAGCTCCAGGCCGATGAAGAACATGAACACCATGCGGACGAAGTAGATGGTGCCGCTCAGCGCGGTCCCGGCGTCCCGCATGCCGAGCTGCGGAAGGTCCATGTAGCGGCCAAGCGCCGTGGGGCCGACCATGATGCCGGCCTGCATGTAAATTCCATCCATTGACTGATTATGATATCACAGGCTAATTTTTTGAATGAAACGAATCAACAAGTATTACAAATGTACATACGTACAAGAATGTGGGAGATGATGCTGGGCTGGCCGAGGCGTCGAAGAACGGAATGGAAGAGGCCGGAGAGCACCAGGACGGTGGCCATGATGCCGCTGACGGCCATGAGGCTGCCCATGAAGTAGGCGCCCTCCTTAACCTCGGGGTTGCAATTGACATCGTTTTCGCCTGCCATTACATGCGATCGATCGATGGATGACGGAGCCAAGTCGATCCGGAGGTTGGAGCCAGCCAGGCCCTCTTAGCCGAGCATGCCACATACCACACGTGCCTAAATATGGGCCTGGATGCATTGACGGAGCTGAACCATTACACGCGCATGCATTCCTCCATGGGAAAGTAAATTCTCCTTCTAGATGGATGTCCGCATGTTAAATTTGCTCTGAGATTCATGAAAAGCAGAAAACAATTTGAAAAGTTCATGCAAAAAAGGTCGAGAAATTTTTTAACGGAACTTTTACATGAACAAATCCTAAAACAAATTTAAGAGCCGACCTCAGATTCCTACCTGCGTTCGTCTGTGGCATGCTCACCAACATCAGGGCTCTTTGGCGCTTCAACACCTCGCTCTTCAGATGTCCTTGAACACCTCGCTCTTCAGATGTTTGTGTTTATGTGCGTGAGAGAGAGAGAGAGAGAGAGAGAGAGAGAGAGAGAGAGAGAGAGAGAGAGAGAGAGAGATGAGGCGGATAAAAAATGAGCTTTATTTAGTACTGAGAGGGTAACAAGTGAGAAAGAATTGAGGAACGGTTGGAGGAGAGAAAGCCGGTTCAACAACCAGCGCGCTCTCTCTCTCTCATTGCTCTGAAATCCATGTAAAGTAGGACAAAGACTAATTTTATGTTTTTTTTACGGTTACAACTCAAACACTCATACGCACGCACGTACGCTAAATCCATCTGTATGCGTGCTCAGAATCAAGTATTCACGCACACAGAACAATTTATATGATAAAAACAATATTTTTATTAAATCAATAACTTTATTACAGAATGACTAAATGGTCTAAAATAAAAGATTACATTGCAACGGAATTTAATTTAAACGTTGGCGTCCTTCAATTCCACAGGCAGTCGATCGGAAGATTCGCAGGCCTAGATCTCCACTTCTCATCCTCGAGGCATTTCTCGGCAGCTTCATTCACTGAACAGTAAACGGAAAAGGTATTTGTTTCACGTGAATACATAAAGTACTCAGCAAGTGAGGGAAAGTATAACATGTTGGCTAATAACAAGAAAGGCTTATATAGGTTTATTTGCATAAATGCGGTTAGGTAAAATATTTTATAAAAGCATCTCCTATTTACTAGGTGATATATATCTCTAGACGGCTAAGGTTACTCTACCTTGCCAAGATCAAGGGTTCCAAGCATCCTGCACGTTTCTACAGGTTACTCCACTTGTACATCTACGGGTTACACCACCCGATCACAGTTACCCTACTGCAATTGCCCTTCCAACCATCATTCCCATCTAATCGTGTGAGGGTCCATGCTGCTCTTGACCGTGAGCACGGCTGTCATGACAGTTTTACACTCTGCAAAGGTTGTACACATTTCACTACAAGTTTGTGATTTCATCCTCTATTGTTAGTTGGACTAAAGTCTCCTTTATGCCGTGCCGGTCAAGCACATGCACACTTCCTTAAGTGTGCTGTCAGGAAATCACAACAAGGCTTTTCCATAGCTTCTTCCAGCTTGTACGTGTCCACTGATATTCCACCGATAGGGTTACTCCCTAGAGGTCCCCTCTTGTGCCATATGGTTCCAAGGAGTAACTCTCCTGTCCCCACACATCTCTCTCTCGATGATTTCCAGCGTACCCCGCCTTCCTCGCACCACTGTTGACACGCACAAAACTGGTCTCTACTATTTAATAGGTCAGGCCGCGCCCATACTTGAACTCGTAGCTGGACGGTTTTCATGGGTGGTCGCTCCACGAATCGGTCCTTAGATTTAGGTGACCGACAAACTAAGGGACTGCCGGTAACCCCAAACAATCCCTGAGCTGCCGGTAACCCCAGCACAGCTCTCATACCAGTCACCCAAATCCCTAAACTCCATTCATGTTGCTAAAGAAGTTACCTTTTAACCCTCATGTGACAGAAGTTCATTTAATCAGGTTACATCCTTCTCAACTCGACACAGAGCAAGGCTAAGCAATTCTACCTATAAACAAGTAAAGGTAGACTAGGGCGACAAGGAATGATATGACAATAATCTAGTAATAAACCCTACATATAGGTTCGCATTCATTTGAGTCAAGCATGCATGTTTGCAAACAAAACATTTATAAATTAGGATAAAAAAATGCGTCAAGGATACTTGCCTTTTAGGATGTTACTGCTCAGTGATCTCGTTTCTTGGTCTTCACGATATTCGTGCGATTCCCGAGCATATTACCCAATTTACGCAAACATGAAAAATAAGCATACAGTAAATACACAATGCAGGGAATAAAAATAAGGAAAGGTTCAACACGAGCTACTTATCTATGGATAGAGCTCTGGACGAATGCATGAATTATAAGAAAAGCATTGATTGGGTGGATGATTCATAGGAGATCGATTGCTTGGAACATAGCACAATCCTACGGCGGTGACTCAAATTCAGATCGCGTTCCTGGACAATGGACGCAGATCTCAAGGATATTTCCTACAGAGGGAAAGAATATTTGATTGGACACAACTCCGTATGGTTGGTGCATCAAGAAAGCTTATGAATTGAGAGGAATAGGAAGCGAATTACCAATGTACGATGGATACGCCCAGAACAGGAAGCAGTGGCAATTGCAAACACGATCGCGGTTGCATCGGGACTTCTTTGGCTGCGATATTTGGATACGATGTAGATGACATCAAGGCGCATCTGCTAGTAAAATTTGAGGACATTTCGATGGACGGAACGCCGGGAACGTTGATGCCAACAGAGGTCGCGCTGGGCGCGAACAGACAGGGATCAGAGGGGATGGCGAATCAGATTCCTGATGCATCAGAGCTCCTATGGTCGTGATCTTAGGATATGATGTAGAGAACAAAGAAAGGCACCACCTGGTTAAATTTTGTGGCATTTGGTTGAACGGGTCGACGGGAACGCCAATGCCAATGGAGAGCTCCGCGGCTGGGCGAGACTGGCAACAGCGCAGACAGCGATGCACGGCCCTCTTGAGGACGAGTTGGAGAGTGAGGAGGCAAGGGGGATCAACAGGCATGGAAGGGTAGTCGCAGCATGCCTTGTATAGGCGCAGAGAGGGAGGGGAGAGGGTGTGCGGCAGGTAAAACTGCAGCCATCATGGTGATCTGAATTGTGGCCATAATGGTGAAGGTTTCATCTCTTGTTTGCGGGGATTGATGGAGGCATGAATTAGGGAACGATTTTAAGGCTTGGTGGGGTATGGTTGCTAGTGTACTGCGTATTAGTAGGAGCTTGGTTGGCTGTTCATGGCGTATTGTGGGAGAGGAACGATCGGTGTTAGGAGGAGGAAGAAACAGGGGCGTGTATCCTGTTGGACATGGTGCGGCTGGGCTTTTTGTTTTGGACTGGTTGTTTCTCACGTGAGAGAGAGAGAGAGAGAGGTGGGATGGATTAAGACAAAGATTAGGTTGATTAGGGGCCCATTGAGGAAGGGTATTGGTTTATTTATTTTTCTGAATTATAAAATAATAATAAACTCAAAACCATTTTAAAGAAAACACTAGAAATTGAAGGCAAGTATTTTCAAAGAGACAAACTAAATTTGGTTATTTAAATATTTTCATAATCAAATCATTTTTGTAATAGATCTTTAAAATAAAACAAATCATTTGCTGCAAACATTAGATAAGACAAAATAAATTAAATTCAAATAAAAATTAAGAAAAACCTTTGAAAGTACTAAAAATTAGCATTTAAAGTTGAAAAACGGTCCACATCCCAAAACTGAAATTTTGGGGTGTGACACTATCTTTGAAAACTGAGTCGGCAAATCTTCGAGATTGACGAAGTTGCCACTGGCATCTCGCTGTCGATGGCCACATCGTTGCCGTTGAAAGCACAACGCCGTTAAATCGTAGAAATTTTGCTTCCATAGAAAGTCGAACTCAAAACCTAAGGTGCTACTAAGCCTTTTATAACTATTAGAGTACATGCCTTTTGCAACTTAATCAGAAGACAAAAATATGTTAAACCTTCAAACTGTGGAGATTAACATTAAAAACAACTACACAGGTACAGGTTACTTCGAACAAAGGCTACTCCGCACAACCATGTTACAGGACAACTGGTTAACATGGTGGAGGATTGAGTGGGCGATTGAGTGGACGACGGTGTTACAACAATCAACCGATGAATATAGATCAAGGCACAGATACGAATTCGAAGGACGTAGCAAGTCGGCCGGGGACCGGAAAAGGTTCATTCAGACTAAAAGGGCCCTTGCCCCCACCCTCTCATTGTCAAAATTTGTAAAGATGCGCTAATAAATTAAATATTTGTGCTAATAAAACTTTAAGAAATCAGTTACACGTGCATTATCAAACAATTGTTGTCTAACTTGCCGTCTCTAATTTGGAGCTCAAGCTCCATCACTGGGACGGGAGACAACTCGAAAAGAGAAAGCATCACATAAGAAGAAGTGAGAATGCTATAGAATAAATGAAGAAGCTATAGTGTGCTCGGGTATTTTAAGGATTACAACATTCGAATATTTCTTTGTCTCCTGTCCTCGACTTCTTCTCTTACTCTAGCGACGTCGGATGGCTTCCCGCGAGATTTTTGGGTATTAGGGTCGGGGCTCACCGGACTCTACATGACATAGAGGCAGGGGTATGGGTGGAAGATCGTCTCGCTGATTCAGTGATAAAACAAACCATAACAAAATATACGGTTTTTATTTTTTTGAAAAAATATGTTTTTTTTAAAAAATGAATCAGAAAAATGCCAAATGTAACTCAAAAAAATCAATGACGATAATAAATTAAAAACAGAGAAAGTAAGCTAGACCGTCCTTTCAAGACGTGCCCACCCTGTAATTCGCTAAATGGGAGTCATGTTTGATACTTGATAGGGTGCCCAGTCAATACATAATGGAAACGTATCTGGTGGAAACTAACATCCTCGTGTAAACTATGAAAACTTCGATCTGAGCGACACAATGTTGATCCAAGGGTGCGCTCAGAGGTGGGAGAGGGTTTGCAAAGGCGCTTTTACAAATCACCCCTTCCACCTCTTCTAAGCTTGCAAATCACCCATCCCACTTCCTCTAAGCGTAAAGCGTCCCCCTTAGATCAACATCGTGTGGCTCAGATTAAAGTTTTCATAGTTTGCACGGAGAGGTTGATTTCCACCTGTACGTTTCAACATATCGTGTTTGCTCCTGCGCGCTTTTGCGGCGTTTCAACCTGCCAAACGATGAGAGCTGGATCATTCCCAGCGCGTGCGTCACCACGGTCCTTACGGCACATGCTCTCTCGCCCGCGCTACGCTACCAGATATCACCAATCATCACCGTCGTCAGAGCCTCTTCGGTTTGCTGAGACCGGAGACCAGGGCTAGGCAAGGCCTTTCGCCGCGGCGTGTCGCCTGCAGGCACTTGGAGCTAATCGGCGTCGGGTCCCCGTTGGTGGCTCACCTACTGCCGCGAAAAAGCGACGCATTTCGCTATCAAAACACTATATACTACTACTACTAATCCAAAGCAGTGTGGTAGAGAGCGAGCAGCCTCCGACGGAACGGATCGGATCGACCGGGCGTTTCCGGATAAGACCAGCGCGCGCAAGTCAACAACCCGCACTCAGCAGCACCGGTTCTTCCCGGAATCATTATCCCCATTTCTCTTTGACCGTAATACTAACTCGCATAATAATGCCCACTATTCTAGTGCTATTCTAGTGCTCCGGCGTAACTAAACTATGTAAACAGGACCATTCATTCGATCCGCTCTGCTACCTAGAGTCAACACGTTTACCCGGTCCGGTTCTGCTTCGCACGCAGAGGAGTACGTACTGCTGTTTTGAACAGTGGAAATCGTGGATCTCGATTGAACTTTTCCCCGCCCCCTCAGTTGCCAAACGCACCCAAATTTGTGAGTTTGGCTGGCTAGGCTAGGGGATGGGCCGCGTCCGAGTGCCGTGAGCCGCGTCGCGCTCGGCGGGCGGGGGTGTTGTTATACCGGCTCCCAACTAACCCACGCGCCCATCGTTTCGTTGCTGCCTCCTCTCCGGCCTCGCCTTCCCCGCTTGTCCTCTTCTGCTCTGCTCCGCGCCTCTCCACGCCGCACCGCCGCAGCGTACTCGTATCTGCCTCCTCGCCTCGTCCGTCTCCACCGCCGCCGCCGCCGCCGATCGGAGCCTCGCCCCGGCTGACGCTTTCCTGCCGCCGATCCTCTCTGGTACGTTTCTCCGCACCAAATCCCCCTTTTCCGGCGTGTTTGACTAGACGGACCCCATGGCCATGGGGAGCCAAAGCTTCCATGATTTTATCGGACTCTGCTAGGATTTCACAGCGTGATGATTTTGCCGTCATGGCGCAATTATTAGCAGCTGCTAGTTCCAGGTAGAGAGGAGGGAACGGGTAAATTGGAATTGGAGGGGGTTGTTGAAATGAAACGAGAAGACAAGCTACCGAGTATTGGATTCAGGACACGCATGGGTTTTTTCTTTTTCTTTTTGAAGGAAGACACGCATCGGTTCGATTGGAGATAACTCGAATTGTACAGCTTCAGAAAATCATCTAGTCCTGTAGTCTTGCCTAAACGAATATTCTACCCTCTAATGTTTTGGTCCGTGCTTGGGTGCCAATTTCGTCAGAGTTTGTGGTAGATTTTTCTTCCTCGTCCCCGGACTTGTTTGGTATACTTGCACCGGTTGTATGATATTTTTGGATTGCACAAGCGTGTAGATGGGGCTGGTCTGGGTTTCTCAATTGATACTTTTATTTACTAGCTTTAGTTCTCCATATGAACCTTGTATTCTCCTATCTCAATGCAACCATACCAGTTATCCTGCCTTAGCTGTCTACTGTCCAAAAAGTTCATTATCCCCGACTTGAATTTTGTCCTGTCTCTATGATTGCCGTGGGTATGTAGTCTAGGTACGGACACATGCATCTCGTGTAAGCAGGTGCGCTTCCTACTCAACTGGAATTTCGTTGCAAGAGCACGAAGCTAGTCAAAGTTGCAGGTACGGGGACAAGGTTACCAAGTCTTGGAAGCAACTCTTTGTCTTGGAAGCAACTCTTTCCGGTTACCCTTTTATTATATTTTAGAGGAAATGTCGTAGGAAGCATGGTCTTTAGTGGACTAGTAGTAAGGATTTGATTAATCGACTTTTCTTTGTGGTGAAGGTCTAGGACTGTGAACACGGCCTTTGTCGTATAAAGTCAAATAAAGAAGACTTTGAGATGGCAACCCGATATATGTCTTTTGGTGTGCTTTTACGTGTCACATAAAAGCATTGAAATTATGTCTTACATTACACACATAGTTAAGCTTTTGACGGTACCAAAAGAATGCTGTGACCAATCATAAGCGGCTTTGTGTACTTCTAAAGAGATACAACATTTCTTTTCATTTTTCTGATTTTTTGTTTGCTGATTGCAGGTATTAGAAGTTGTCCAGGCTGAACTCAATAGTGAAAGGTGTCCGTTGAGCGTTTTACCTAAGATCTGAAAATTATAGATTGACCTGGGAGGCTGAGAATTGTGAGAAGCATGTCTTTTGTTAGGCAAGGAGACCCCTCCACTTCCTGTGCGGAGAGTCCTTACATTCATACATTTGGACCACCAAGCTCAGGTTTCTCTTCACAAAGATTTACCCCAGGTGCAGAAGTGCTTCGTCATGGACCTCAACCATATAATGCTGAAGCCTGCATACAGTCTACTTTCAGTGGGACACCACCTCTCAAATATCAGAACTCGGTTTACAGTCCGGATGGCCATTTCGAATCACACTTTGATGCAGTAACATATTCTCCAGTAACTTCCAATCTATCTCAACAGAACTCTCAATCGGTATCAGAGAATCAAACCTCCGATCTTGAAGTAGAGTTTGATCAGGATGAGATGAGATTAAAGCTTCAGGAGCTTGAGCATGCTTTATTCAATGATGGTGATGAGGTATTTTCTGATTTGTCAAGCATCAACGATGAGTGGAATGATCAAATGAAAACAAACAATGACTGGACTAACACTATGAAGAACATCTTGCGTCCAGACTCTCCAAAAGAGTCATCACCTGAATCAAGCCTCAGCGGTCCTGACATCAGTAATGGAGAAGCACGAGGTCCAAAACAGTTGCTCTTTGATTGCGCTGAAGCAATATCTGAATATAGCATAGATGAAGCACAATCGATCATAGCAGAACTACGACAGAAAGTAGCAATTCAAGGTGACCCTTCTCAAAGAATTGCAGCCTATCTTGTGGAGGGCCTTGCTGCCACAATACAATCCTCAGGAAAAGGAATCTATAGGGCCCTGAGGTGTAAGGAGGCCCCTACTCTGTACCAACTTTCAGCTATGCAGGTCCTCTTTGAAATCTGCCCATGCTACAGGCTAGGCTTCATGGCTGCTAACTACGCCATTCTTGAAGCCTGCAAAGGCGAAGAGGCTGTGCACATTATTGACTTTGACATCAACCAGGGTAGCCAGTACATAACACTGATACAGTTTCTACGTAGTAACAGTAACAAGCCACGCCGTTTGAGGATAACTGGCGTCGATGACTCAGAATCAGTGCACAGGGCTGTGGGAGGACTGAAGGTTGTTGGGCAGCGACTAGAGGAGCTTGCAGAGGAGTGTGGGGTATCATTGGAGTTCAGGGCTGTGGCCGCTAACATTGGGGATGTGACTCCAGGAATGCTGGATTGTCGTCCTGGAGAGGCCCTTATTGTTAACTTTGCATTCCTGCTTCACCACCTGCCCGATGAAAGTGTTTCCATTGTGAACGAAAGAGACCAGCTCCTTCGTATGGTGAAGGGTCTCCAACCAAAACTTGTGACGTTGGTCGAGCAGGAGGCGAACACTAATACTTCTTCTTTTCTTACGAGGTGAGTCTCATGAGCATTTTATCTATCAGATGACAGAGTTGCCTAAATTACATAGCTGGGTATTAGTTTACAGACCACACTTTCTATGTTCCTTGTTTCTCGTTTAGTTTTCACAGAAATTTTGACACACAGGTTTCGCGAGGTCTATGACTATTACTCAGCACTTTTCGATTCTCTGGATGCAACGCTTCCTAGGGAAAGCCCTGATAGGATGAACGTGGAGAGGCAGTGCCTCGCACGAGAAATTGTAAACATCTTGGCTTGTGAAGGTCCTGACCGTGTGGAGAGGTAATTTTCAACAGCCACTGTGTTGCTCCTGGTCTCCTCCACCCTGCAAACGCTGAAATACTGGTAAAATAACAATGATTTAATTCTGCAGGTATGAAGTGGCTGGTAAGTGGAGAGCAAGGATGGGAATGGCTGGCTTTGTGCCCTCCCCATTTAACGGCAACGTGATCGATGGTATACGATCTCAACTGAAATCGTACTGCGACATGTACAAGTTTGACAAGGTTCATGATGGACTCCATTTTGGCTGGGGCGACAAGACACTCATCGTCTCATCAGCATGGCAATAGAGGCTCGAATTAGCACTGCTGCATTTTAGGAGCTCGTGGTGCAAGGGCGCTGTAAAAGGATGGTTATCACCATTAACCTATCTTATATTATATACTACACTCTTACCTAACCTTAGCGTGCTCCTTGTAGGCTTATGGTGTATTGTAAGCATGTAGAATCACTTCACTTTGGTGTGTCTTTTTCCCTTCATTTGGTGCCTTAGGAACAGAGACGTCGACATTGTTTTATGTATATAGTTTTGTATGGTTTCTACTGTATAGCAAGCCGATGGGATATGCAAGTAGCATGCATGAGACGGTGATAACTACAATTTGGAGACCGTAAAATGAGGGTCTGAACTCTTTCATGGGTCGCCCTTTGCAGTATGAGATTGTGCTGGTGACTGTAACGGTTGTTGCTTAGACAGTTGTTTCTTTTGTGTGCATAGGAACTAGGAAGCGCTATTTTGTGCGCTCGTCATGAACTGGCAAAATAAACAGTACTAGTAGTATACTTGTTAATACTCCTTTGGAGTATAATTCGACGCCTATTTTCTCTTTCATTTTTCAGTGTGGCACTACCTTTAATGCATCTCAGACCTCGAGGGCGCGCACGTACCTGAGAAGCGGCCACAAAGCAGAGCAGGAAGGATCAGCTCAAAGGAAGAGCAGAGCAAACTAGAAGAAACCTGGGCAAACACAAATCATGCGAACGAGCTTGCCGCTTCATTGCCCCTCTTGGGCATCTGTATCGGAAACTGATGCAAAGAAAACTGCCGTGCCTTGATTTGTTTTCATGTTATATGAAAAAAATCCTCGCAAAAAAAATTTTATATGAAAAAACAGCGGAAATACAGGAGGGGCGGCTTCATGCGTGACAGGCACATACACACTTGCTAATTTTTATCTAAATAAAAAAGTAGGCATATCCGTATACAGTTTTCCATGGATCGATACATCCGGCCAAGCTAGACATCGGCGCCGTCGGAAACCTTGGTGCTGCTCTTGGCCTCGGGCATCTCCACGTCGGCGTCGCCGTCGCCCTGCGGCTTGGGCTTGCCGTCCCGCCCGGCGGCCTTGCCGCTGTTCCGGTAGATGGCGTACAGGACGAGCTGCACGGCGCCCAGGAAGCTCCCGCATCCGTTCGGAATCTGCATGCAAATAAACACCGGACACGCACGCCACCGTCAAGATCAAAAGCTAGCGAGACACACAAATGACGTGCACAATTTAAGGCGGCATCTACCGCGTGGCGCTTGCCTGCTCTCATCTCACGCGTGGGCGCTTGCCTGCTCTCATCGGCAAGGTCCATTGCCGCAGCACGTTCGCTCGCTCAGCGTGCACATGTGGCTGCAGACTGTGCGCATGCCTCGGTTCGAACTAGCATGTGTGTGCCGGCAAGGCAAGGGCGTGCAGCGTATTTATGTGTGTGTGTGTGTGTGGTCGAGAATACGAAACGGGCACCGACGCAGAGCAGAACCGCCTAGAAGCTCAGTAAAAACTCGCATGCGTCCTTGTCGAAATGAAGGAAACGACAGTGACGGCTCCTTTTCCGGCACAGCGTACGTCTTGGGTTAGCTAATCTTCAGTAGTCGGAACAGTTAAACAGGGAATGCTTACCGCGACGAAGGGGTCGCGCCGGAGCAGGCCGTAGACGAACCAGGACGTGCCGCACAGGAACACGGCCAGCGACAGCAGGAACGGCATGAACTCCACGCTCTTCGTCTTCACCACCAGCCTCTGATGAACGAGCACGTACATCAGTTGAATGAATGTCAAGCCGCAACCACACGATCGCATACCATGCATCTATACTATAATATAAACAAACTGAGATCAACCAATTAACTTACCATGATGGAGAGCGGCGAGGCGTACATGCAGATGGAGCAGATGGTGGCGGCGAGGCCGCAGAAGAGCTTGCGGCCCTGGCCGTGCAGCGCCAGCAGCGATACCAGCACCACCGCCGCGAACACCGCCGCCACGCCCGACGCCAGGCCCAGCATCCGCAGCCGCGTCGTCCGGCTCGACGCGAACGCCAGGAAGATCACCACGTACACGATCTCGATCGCCGACCCGGCGCCGTTGATCGTCGACACCAGGATGTTGTTCGGGGACACGAACGGCAGCCCGTACCTTTTTTTTTTTCATTTTCAGAGAGAGGACAATATCATCAGCTGGGGATGCAAAACTTCGCAACACATATATAGCTAGAACAACTGCGTGCACGCCATGCGAACATCAACTTGCTTACACTAGTTTGTTTTTCACTTCTTTGCTAGACTAGTTACAGATTTATCAAGTCGTGTTCAAATTTCTGAATGATGTGCTTCTTATTCGGGTGTGACCGGCTCTTGCCTTGACCTGTTGACCAGAGCCACATGGCAGGACAGGCTTCAATTAAAGATGATCTCAGGTGCACCTGCAACCTTTGGCCGCAGGATGCGCGACACGAGTCACGCGGATGGCGATGTTCCAGTTCTCATTGTGTCACCATCTCGACCGCCGCACCGTCCGTTCCACACAGGCAACGAACGGCAGCCATTACCAAATCCCTACTCCTATAGCTAGCAGGGTCTCCTGAACTAATGGCTAACCAGTTTGATGCGTCTAACCACCAATCTATAATTCGTATTTTTGCCGCTAATTTCAGAAGTTCATGGAAATAAAATCCCATGGTCTAGAACTGAATCATGAAGCTATGTTTTTCCCCTGGACTTGCAAGCTACTGGAGTAGTATATTCTGGAAAGTTTGAGCTGCAGATTTGTACCAGGCTGAGAGGAGGCAGTTGAGGAGTGTCATGTTGTACGGCACCCCGGAGAAGTCCTCTGTTGATTTCCTCTTGATGATCCTCCAGAAGGTAGGCCTGTCCGAAAAAATAAAAATAAAAATCAGAAAAAAAAAAATGAGACAAGGTAGCGACCACAACTGGATTGTGGAAGTCCCAACAGAAAGAGCAGAATTCACAAGATGAATAGAACAGCAGAACTGGGCAAACCAAAAAAACATACCAATAACTGAAGGTCGAAAAAAAAAACTACAGGTGTGTTGCGTGATAGAAGTTCCCGTTTAAAATAAGAAGTTAAGATACACACATACTCCACAATTGTAGTCGTTTGTTTCTATGCATGAGTCATATTATTTTGTCTGTATAGATGCAAGTTGTGCAAGCTTTCGATATGTGACTATGTATATGAATTGACTAACAAGGCGTTTTCACTCTCGAGTCAAAACTGAATGGTGCTTCTACAGCAATACTTACACCGGGGATAGGAAGAGAAACAGAGCAATGACATTTCCTGAAACAAACAAAACAAAAAATCATGTAAATTAACGCAACCCACAAGAACGTCACCAAACCAACACATGAGGAAGCAGCAAAATTCTCACCTGCAATTCCAAACAAGAACTTTATCACGTCCTGCATCTTTTCAACTTTTGTTAACACTTCCTGCGCTTTGAACCCTTCTCTTGAGCTAGAACAACACCAAACCAAACGAGCTGAAAGCTCTTCTCGTCAGAGTAGGAGATGTGCCGTGCAACAGGTGCTCAACCTGCACAACAAGCAGAGCTAAAATGACAATGTTTTGTGTGGGGATGGAAATGATTCACAGACGGCTGCATGTATATATAGGAAGAGTTGGAGGGAAGAGGGCATCTCTGGGGTCAGGGAAGGGAGAAGCCTGAACCCATTTCATTGATTGCGTTCTTATCCTGACCTCCCCTCGAAAACGAGCGCTGCATATATAGACGTGGAACATGCTGATCAAAGTGTTCCTTTTTGTTTCACACAGTTAACCTTTCAGTTTACCTGGCAAATATTACCGATGCAAATGATGCGTTTGGAAGGATCTACGCAGGCCCTTTTTGTTTCAGAAAAGCAGGGAAGAAGGATGAAGAATCTACGTAGCTTGCTTGTTGCTCTGTTTTCTAGTTGGATCCGTAAAAAGGTTTCTCAAACTTCTGAAGATACCGACCGCCACTAACTACCAACGGAGCACGAGAGTATTCTAGGTGCAAATCAGCAGAGGCACAAGAGTATTCTGAAGATACCGACCGCCACTAACTACGTACACACGCATGCCCGTGTGCATGTACCAGCCCGTACGGCGAAATGGAACGGAGTTGAGATTTTTTCCCCTGCAGATATATAAACCCTGAAAGTTTGTGCAGAACTGCACAATACTACCGCTGCATCCACGCCCATACGTTGTGTATATCAGATGTCGCCATGTTGCAAACATCGAAGCCGGGGTCAAGTCTACACAAACAACACCCAGATCGCCAGCAGGAGTAGCCAGTTTTGGCGCCTTGCGCTGTGAAATGCGTGAGCTGATCGAAGAGGATATACACGCAGGTATATGCAGCAGCTCCGGCAGAGAGCTTAGCTGTATGCGCGTACATCAGCTATGGATAATACGCGGCGCGGTCCCGAGACATCAACGGCTACTGATCTGTAGGCCAGGCCCTGGTCCATGTGGCGACGCTATCCGAATCACAAATGCTGACTCGAACGGAGTCCAGGATTTCTGCCAGTTTTGTCACTTGCTCAGCGTGTTCTTCGTTCACATCGAAGCAGAATCCATGAACATCCCTGTTTCTGTCGAAGGTGCAGCGCACCTGTAATGCGACCCGCTCGGGATTGAGCCATGCATGGAGGAGGCGGCAGCGCTAGCAAATCCGCGAGGTGTGGCCTGATCGCCCGAGTAAAGCACACCGGCGTACGTGCACACGCCAGTGACGGCTGCCTCAGCTCTGAGACCAGCCTGCCCTATCCTAATGTGGTGGAGACGAATGACGACAGGTAGAAGACCATCCGCACTCGATCGGACAATCCTATCAGGATAATTGGCACAGGTCGCCCTTACGCGAGGACACACTTTCCTCTCGCATCAGATAGGTTATCTTTTCTCGTAAGTGGTTGGTGCACAGGGGTGAGAATCAGATGCATTGATCCGTCAGTGAGAATGATCCATGATGCGATTATGCGAATGATGATCATGTACATCTGGTACGTACACGTTCTCGAAAAAAAAAATGCTACAAAGCGTCTTCTCAATTGCTCCCATCATACCACTGCTTCTCGATCGGGACACGGATGCAGAAAGACGACGCAGAGAGATTCCGAGCGCAGGTTCAGCCGTGAAGCAAGGCACGAAAATAAAAGCGGCTGGAAACGGTGCCCACACGAAACGATATTGGGGTGCGGCATTCGCGGGGTACACGTACACGTGACAGGCGATCATTGCACACAGAAAAGCTTTTCGAGATGACAACAAATTTGCATTGGCTCCTACCTCGAGCTGAGTCATTTTCGATCGCTGCTCTTTCCTGCAGGAACTCTCTGGAGCGATGTGCAATCTCTCTCGCGTGCACGTACGAGTAAGACGTGTTTGGTTGGGCAATTTGTAACGCATTCGGGTCAACGGCGCAATGACAATCCGTTATATGTATTTGGTGAGGCGCAGCCCGTAATCGGATACCAACGTATACAAACCCGACTCCCTCCTCCCCCCACCTGTATCGAATCGATACAACCCCTCGCGTCCGCCCGCCACCACCACCGCCACCGCCGATACGGCCGATCTGCTCCCCGGCGACGAGCGCACCACCGTTCACCCTTTCGCTGATAGCTTTCCTCTCCATATCAGAGAGAGAGAGGGTGGCCCAAGATAGAATATTATGTGATTTCAGATTTAGGTTATTATTACTGAAAAGATTACCTGCATATCAATTTTGAACTAAACTCTTGACATAATCCAATCTGTGCTTCGATAAATGCTAATTACTTATGATAGAACTCCTCTTGATTCTATCATTTTAGTCAAATAGACTGTTGTATTGTTGTTTTTCCTAAGGCAGGAGGAGGAAACATAATATTATTAGGGAGTATTGGTAACTCTGAACTAGACAGATTGTTAAATTTTTATTCAAGTTGTTAGTTGTTGGGAATTCTTCATTGTCGCAACAAAGAATCCCGACACGGACGATCAAATGACACTCAGGGAACAACGGAGCAGCATCTCATTACAGGGGTGTACCCTCTCTTGTTCCGTCCCGTCCCACGAAGCCCGGAGGCGGGTATTTATAGGGGAGGCCAAGGGTTATTTCGGCATGACCAAATTACCCTTGGCCACCCACTATATTCGTGGAATATTCTGTACAACATTGTCATAAGGGTACAAATGACATTTCCGTTAGATGACGGAAACCCTAACTAGGTGACGTCATTCGCCGGCCTGACTCCCGGACGCCATCATGCCGGGATTCACCTCCTTCAAGGGTTGCCGTCATTCTTGGTCGCCGCCATTTCGTCGCCAGCTCCAACAATGTCGGCAACCCGACGTTGCAGATTCTCTGTCTGCCGCCGATTCTAGGCCGGAGCTCGCAATGTCGGCAGCGAGGTCACCTGCAGCCAAAAAACCAAAGGCAAAAGAGGGGGTGTCGTTATTGTCGTAAATACCGATCCCCAACAGTAGCCCCTCGCGGTCGAGGGCCAACTTTGATGGGCAGAAACCGCGACACAGGATGAGGAATTTGCGAACGTCACCCAACGTCACCCCCCTCGAAGTTTCCCGAGGAAAGTTTTTTTTTTGCGAGAATCGAGGCGACCTCGAAAACGCGGCGCCGAGGCCTATATACGGAGGTAGAGGGGGCCGGAAAGCCTCGTGCGTTCGTTGTTCGAGTGGGATTGCTGCCGCGTTTCCTGCTGAAAACTTTGCGTCGCAATTGTTGCCTTCCGGATTTTTGTTGACTGCAGCGAGTTTTTTGTTGTCGCTGATTCGGCTCGTCGCACTTTCTCTGCTGAAAGGTGAGTTCGTCTATGCGCCTTCAGCCATGAATTTGTGTTCGTGATTGATTGTGACATCATAGTTTGCATTCTAGATGGCTCGCGTTAAGGAGACCGCTCATCTTGTTGAATCTGACGAGGAGTTCCTTGCCGACTCGCCTGCCGCTAATGTTGAGGGAGACGCCGACCTTGGCGGGGCGAGCAAACCGGTTGAGGTTGACTCTGACGCTGCCGCGACTCCCAAGGGCTCCCAGGAAGAGGCCAACCCCGCCGCAGATCTGGAGGTTTTGGCGGCAGCTGCCTCCAAAGCAGCTGGAGCTTCGGGCGCCAGCGGAGGTACTGAATCTGCCGCTTTTTTAGGTAAGGGTTTGGGGGAGTCGTGTTATTTTCTTGCATATCGTGAATATACTCTTGCTGGGTGTGCAGCCAAAAGAGTGAGAGGCGCAGTAGATACTGGCTCTAGCGAAAAGGAAACCTTTGCTAACGCCGACGACGAAGGCGAAGATCTTTCTGGAGTGCCGGCCTCTCCTAGTGAGCTGGTAGGGGAAGACTCTTGGGAGAAAAGCGGCATTGAGCCAACTTTTCGGTTTGGGCCGTCTAAAGTCACTCCCGCAGATATCGAGAGGTTTGTTGCCTTGGGGTATTTTGAATCCGGAAAGGCTCATGCTCCTGGCGGAGAGCAGATTCCTCGGCCCGAGAACAATGAGGCTATAGTTTATCGTGATTTCTATGAAGCTGGCCTTAGGCTGCCGTGTTTTGGCTTTCTAGTCCGTGTACTGGAAAGATATGGACTGGATCTGCACCACTTGACTCCCAACGCCGTCGCGACGGTGTCGAAGTTTATATGGGCTGTCCGCAGTTATGGCTCGGCTCTACACTCTGATGCCTTCTGCCGCTATTACGATCTAAGGCATGATGTGAAACCCGTGAGTTTCGATGGGGTGCAGTATTATCCCCAGTATGGCTGTTGCAGCTTTCAGCCCCGCACTTTCGTGAAGAAATCCAAGTATGGGAATGTTGAGCTTGTTGGTGGTCGCCGGAATAAATGGCCTGGAGATTGGCGGAACCATTGGTTTTATGCCGAGGTTCCCGAGGGGAAAAAAGACGACGGTAGCTCGTATTTTCCTCTTTTTAGTCGCTCTTGTGCCCTACGGCCGGTGCTATCGCCGGAATTCGTGGAATCGGAAGGTTTTAAGAAGTGCTGCGACGCATTTGAGACCGCGGTCAAGATGAGCAGCGCTAGAGATTTGGTGGAGGAGTTCGTAGCCTGCCGCATTTGGCCTATTCGGAAAGGTTGGAGTCCGCTGTGGATGAAGAATAAGCGGATTTCCAAACTAAACCTTAACTACCAGGTGCCGTCTTTTGGAGTGAAGAAACCTGAGGAGTTGTCAGATAAGGACTTTGTTCGCTACGTTGAGCTGACTGCCGCAGTTATTTGCGGACCTTATACCGTGCTGGAAAAGCAAGAGTGCGAGACCATGCTGATTTTCCCCCAGCGAGTGAATCGTATTTTTGACGAGATGCAAGTGAAATACGGTCGTCGAGCTGTGATGTCCGTCAAGAAAGGGCGGCGAAAGAAAGGCGAGCTTGTTTTTGGTGCGACATTCGTTGAGAAACGCGGCTGGGAAGCAGCTTCTGCCCATTATTATATACCTGACGCGCCAGCCCCGACAGCTGCGGTCGTCCCTTCAGCCGCGGCTACTGCCAAGAGATCTGCGGCGTCCGGCAAGGCTGCCGGGACAATGAAGACACCAGCTGGGACTTCGAAGGCTGCAGAGAAAGCTAAACGCCAGAGCTTGCGGAAGATGCCTGCTTCTCGAGCTGCTGTTGCGCAGCAAGCCGGTGCCGCTGTAAAACGGCGGCGAGAAGACATAGAACAAGGCCGAGCTGCTGAGCAGATGGAAACTGGTTCCAGCGCGGCGGGTGCCGCTGATTTTGCTGAAGAGGTATCAGTGCGGGAAGAGTGCAAACGGCGCCGGAAATTACTAGCTTCAGCCGTTGGCGATTCTGATGATGAATTTCTCGAAGACGAACCTGAAGAGCGTGACTCAGGGAACACACAAGAGCGGCATTCGCTATTTCTAGAAGCTGAAGTTGATAGCACTGCGGCTCCCTCTGGCGGATTTGATTTGCCACAGGACGCTACTGCGACTGCTACGCCAATGAAGCGGAAACCACTCCTGCCGGCTTTATCGGATGATGAAGAACTTGAGTTGTTGGACGACCCCGTGGATTCGCGTGCCGACCTTGGTCATGAGCTAGATGCCGCATTTGCGGGAATGAGTGGCTCTGAAGAAGGTGCTGACCTTTTCCTGTACAAGAAAGGAACTGCGGCAACTTTTTCTCCTTTGACTGGGATTAATGATAATATTTCTAGTTCATCAGTTGACGGGAGTACGTCTAGCGGTTCTTCTGAGTCTAGCTCCTCTGACGCAGGTGGCAAATCTCTTGGTGCGGGGTTGCCAGAAAGCGAGGCCGGCGAACCGTCATTGGCCGCTTTTGTCGAGATGACGAGGGCGGTGGATCCTCAAGGTTTTTGACTTCGTCGCTATTTTTCGTTTGTTGAATTCTTGACAATCGATCTGACTTCCGTTTAATTTGCAGAGCTTTATGACTTTTTGTCCAGGGCCGATAATGCTTCGGTCGCTGAAGTTCTGGACAAAAATGCGACGATGGTAAATTTCGCTTTTGTGTTTGTGTCGCGTTTTGTTTTAATTTTGAAAGGGATTGACGCTAACGCGTGATTTTTCTGCTGTTGTGCAGACTCTTGCGGCGGCTCGCGCTCTGAGCCGGCGCTTTTACGGGTCCGAAGCCGCCTCTTCGTCCAGTGACGTATTGGAACTGCGGCGCTCGCTGAAGGAGGAGCGCGCGTCTTTCGACGCTGTTAAGGCTGATCTTAATGATCAGATAAAAAAGAAAGACGAAGCGCTGGGAGTGCTCCAGGAAGTTATTCAGAGCAACGATGATGAGATAGCCCGCTTGAAGCGGGAACTGAAAAATGCGGGAGAAAAGCTTACGGCGGCGGAAGCGAGTGCCAAGAGTGCCAAGGAAACCGCCCGCAAGTTTGCCCGCAACTTTTCCAGCGGCGCTGGTAGTGCACACGCTTCTTTCGGGGCAGCCCTAGCTACAATTGGCGGTGAGCCTAATCCCCTTCCGGCCACCGAAGGTTCTCTTACACCGGAAGTGTTCTTCAATTTCCTGAAAGGGGAGTTTGGCGACCTTCCTGAGGCCTTTGAGAGGTTTGGTCAATTTACGGCTCGCACGGCGTGCTCTGCGCTTCTGGACCTGCTTGAGAAGCTGGAGTGCAAACACTTCAGTGCTTTGGCGCGCACTACCTACCCTGATTCTAATTTTGATGAAGCCAACGCGGCGAGCGAAAGCAAAAGCGTTCGTTTGGTTGTGAAGCGCTTCGCGAAAAGGTACTGGGGGGCACACGGAATGGAGGCTTGCCGCCGATATGCGAAGAGCAAGCTCGAGGAGGTAAAGCATACTTTTGTTTCATCGGGGACTTTTGTGAAATAATTTACTAAACTTTTGTTTGCTTTAGATGAAGGCGGCGACTGGCGCCGAAACTGCGGCGGAGAGCTCAAAGAAGCGAGCGGCAACTCCTGCCAGTGAGACGCCGCCGGCGAAGGTTGCCCGCGTCGAAGATGTTGCGGGAACTAAGAAGACTGCCGCTAAAGCTGATGTGCCTGCCGCGGTTGAAACTCCTGCACCCACCGCGGCTACCGGGACTGCTTCGTCTTCTGCAGCGGCCGAACCGGAAAATACGACGCCGCTCCTGGTGCTGCGTCTGCCGCTGCTGCTGCGCCGCCAATTGAAGAGGTTTAGACTCTTAGGCGTGAGGAAGAGCGTTTCAAACTTGGTTTGTAATAATATACGTTCTGGTACGCTTTGTGCGCAGGATTGTTTTCGCGGCGCCGCGTTGAACATTGCGCCTTTGAAGTATGAACGTGACGGCTTACGCGTTTCTGGCGAAGCGCACTTGTGTTATGTTTCGCGATATCCGCGTGATGATTTCGGGCGTTTCTGGAGGGAAATGATGGCTCAGTACTTTCAAGGGCGGGAGTGTTTAATTCGATGCTTTCACCGCCGACCTTCTTCTTCCGTAACGGCTGTGAAGGCCGAAAGCGTTGAAGATCTTAGTTTTGATCCTTATTTGGATCGTTTTAGGTGTGTGTACAATAGAGCGGGCCCTGAATACGGTCCCGGATTTGTAGTAGAAGTTGACTTTGATTTGTAGCTGGGGTGTCGACTTTATGACGAAGTACGCCCGGATAAGACGGCGTGCTTTTTGCTTCGCGAAAGATGTTTCGGCGATAACTCTTGTCAATTTTTACAAGTTAAATCCTCCTTCACTTTTTCGTTTGATGGAAAGCGCTTGCCGTTACTCGGTCGTCGGAATTAAACGAACGTCACCCCCCCCTGGCGATCGAGGGACGGAGGGCGCGCCGAAGCTGCGACGCACGGTTTATACGACGTGTATTTGTGTAAATTGCGGAAGGCCACAGATCGTCTCACGTTCTTTTATGAAAAGTTGCGGAGCGTGCGCCAGGTGCCGCTATTGTTGGTTGGCTCTTGTGCCTGTCAGATGTTTCGTGGTTGCCGCTAATTTGGCTTAAAAGACGTCGTTTGACGATGTGTCCTTGTTGCCGTTAAAAGCATTTTTCGCTTTTTGTTTATTTTACGGCGCTCGTCGTGACTCGATTGTTTGAGCGAAACGAACGTCACCCCCCTCCCCCTAGCAATCGAGGGATGAGGAGCGCGTTGAAATTGCGAGGCGCGGCTCGCGCGCCATTATTTTTGGAGAGAATTGCGAATGGATATTGAAATTTGTCGGATATTGAACATTTGTCGCTATTCTTGCAGAAAGAGCGGCACTTGAGAATATGTTGCCTTTTGGCCTCTCGCTTTTGCTTTTGCAATATTATGCTACCTCCATGGTCTTGAGTCCCGTCCTTGGATGGGTGTTTGTATTGAGTCCCTTAAGACTTCGATCTTAATGATCTTTTTTTGATGTGTCGGATTTTGTCCGAAGCCCCTTGGAGGTTGAAGTCTATTTCCTTTAAGAAATGGATGACTGAGCCCTTGGGCCGTTAGCGTTCCGCACTTTCTCAATTTTATGAGAAAGATTGAAGAGATGGCCCCTTGAGGCGCTTTTTTCTCAAACGCCGCCGTTTCTCAATTTAATGAGAAGGATTCGAGAGATGGCCCCTTGGGGCGCTTTTTTCTCAAAGTGCTTAAAGGAGAATGAAGCCTGGGAGAGAGGAGCAGAATTTTTTCTTCCTTTCGAGTGGCTTTGGCTCAGGAGTCAATTCCTCCTGCGTCGATGTGGCGATATTTTTGCGAATATAGCATCGACTACTTAAGAGATGAAGAGTTTAGTTTTTCTGGGGAATATAGCATTATATTGAACTGCAAGGGTTACAAAGGTCCCACCTCATTAAAAACTTCACCCCCGATGTGGGGTTCCCCTGTGAGGAAAAGAGTATGGGCCTCGAAGGCTAAGAAAGAAAAATTACAACTTAGGTACCGACTAAAGGCTCCGTTTATAACTGCGCGTCGCCATTAGCCCTTACATTTTAGGTGAAGTACCTCTTGAGGTTGTCCACATTCCAGGCATGTGGGAGCTCGTTGCCTTCATTGTCTGTCAAGTGATAAGATCCCGAACGATTGCTCCTGACGACAATAAAAGGGCCCTGCCACTTGGAATTAAGTTTTCCAGTGTTTTCTGTTTTTGGGGTTCGCAGGAGGACAAGGTCGCCGGCTTTAAATGCTCTTGGCACTACTCTGGCGTCTCGCCATTTCCTTGTTTCTTCCTGGTACTTCTCCAAGTTAAAGATGGCTTGGTCTTTGTCTAATTCCGACATGTCCTTTGAAACGGCGTCGAACTCGTGGCAATTTCGCCCGAGAGTTGCCCTCATGCTGCGGTATTTTATCTCTTCGGGAGACATTGCTTCTTCGCCGTACAAGAGCCTGAAAGGCGTGAACTTGGTGGTTCTTGAAACTGTGGTGTTATGCGACCAGATCACTTTATGCAACTCATCCATCCATTTTCCTTTCTTCTGGCCTTCTAGGCATTTCTTGATGCCTTCGAAGATTTGCTTGTTCGCATTCTCGACGGCGCCATTTGACTCTGGATGATAAACAGATGCAAAATTCACTTTGGTGCCTAAGGAGTGACAGAATTCGCGGAACTCTTGGTTGTCAAACTGTTTTCCATTGTCCACCGTAATTTCGGCAGGTACTCCGAATCTGCATACTATGTTCTGCCAGAAAAATTTCTTGATTGCTGGGCCAGTGATATTGATCAATGGCTTAACCTCTATCCATTTGGTGAAATAGTCGAGAGCGACAACGGCATGTGTATAATTTCCGGCTGCCGTAGGTAGGGGTCCGACTATGTCAATTCCCCACCGCTGAAGTGGCCACACTGGCTGGATGAGCTGTGTGAGCTGAGCTGGGTTGTTGATTTTCCTTGAGAATTTCTGACATGCTTCACATGTTTTGACAAGGTGTTGGGCGTCCTGAAGTGCGGAGGGCCAATAAAAACCTTGCCGAAAGGCTTTGCCGACTAAAGCTCTGCTGGATATATGAGAGCCGCAGAATCCCTCGTGAATGTCGCTGAGGAGCTTTTTCCCTTCTTCTTGATCAATGCATCTCAAGAATGGAGTGGATGTGCCGAATTTGTAAAGGAACTCATCGACAAACGCGTAGTTTCTTGCTCTTTGTTTCATGCGCTTGGCTTCTAATTCCGACTCTGGCTCATAAAAATCTCGGAGATACGCCATGATGGGGGCGCGCCAATCTTCGCTTGAGATGGCATGTATCATCTTGGGTTCTTTCTCTGCCGCTTTTATGGAGGGCGAACTCAGTATTTCAAAAAAGACGTCAGGTGGCAGAGGATCTTTTCTGGCTGCCGCTTTTGCTAGCTGATCTGCTTCACTATTCAGGTTTCTGTCAATATATTGACAAGTGAAACCCTTGAAGTATTTTTCCACTCCCCGTACATGTTCCAGATATCTGGCCAATAGTTCATCTCTGGCTTTATAGGTTTTATCAACATGCCCGGCAATGACCTGAGAGTCTGTCTTGATGACGAAGTTTTTCACGCCTAATGCTCTTAGCTTTCTTATGGCTAGCAAAAGGCCCTCATACTCTGCAACATTGTTTGTGCACTTGTCAGTGTCATGATTGAACTGCAATCTGATTGCGTACCGTAATTTGATACCAGATGGTGAGGTTAAAATTGCGGCAGCTCCAGCACCGAGATGGCACCACGCGCCATCGCAATGGATCTCCCATGGGACTTCGAAGACTGGACCCTCGGTGTACGATGAAGGCTCAGTCTAATCTGCGATAAAATCCGCCAGCACCTGAGAATTTGCGGCACTTCTTGACTCGAAGTCAACAACGTGTTCTGATAATTCCGAAGCCCATTTGGTGATTCTTCCATATGCTTCTCTATTTCTGAACATGTCATTCAGTGGTTGATTTGTCAGCACTCGGATGGTGTGAGCTTCAAAGTAATGCCTTAATTTTCTTGATGCCATTAAGACTGCATAAGCTATCTTTTCTAGCTCGGAATAGAATCTTTTTGATCCTGAGAGAGCTTCAGATACATAATATACTGGCACTTGAACCTTCATCACTTTGCCCTTCTTCTCAATTTGCTGTTCTTGCACAAGTGCGGCACAAACTGCTGAGTGCGATGCTGATACATACATTAGCAGAGTTTCATTTTGTTTGGGACTCGCAAATGCGGTCATTTCCTTGAGATAGTCTTTCAATTCTGCGAATGCTTTTTTCTACTCTTGGCCCCATTGAAAGTTATTTGCATTTCTGAGGACTTTGAAGAAAGGAAGGCTTCTTTCGGCTGATCTGGAAATAAACCTATTGAGTGCCGCAATTCTACCGGTGAGTTTCTGCACATCTTTGAGGCATTGGGGCTCTCGCATATTGATAAGTGCACTTATCTTGTCAGGATTGGCTTCGATGCCTTTGATTGACACAAGGCATCCCAAAACCTTTCCCTTGCGAATTCCAAAGACACATTTTTCAGGGTTGAGCTTAAGGTTTGCCTTCCTGAGGTTTGCAAATGTTTCGGCCAAGTCAGAAGTATGATCTTCTTTCTTGCCGCTTTTTACCACTATGTCGTCGACATAGGCTGACAGATTCTTGCCTAACTGATTCTCAAAGGCGATAGATGTCATTCTGCAGAAAGTCGGTCCCGCATTTTTTAGACCTTCCGGCATTCTGACAAAACAATAAGTTCCGAGAAACTTGTTTTCTCTTCATCATCTTTGTACATGAAGATTTGGTGATACACGGAGAAACAATCCAGCAGTGATAGGAGTTCTGAGCACGCCGCTGCGTCGACAATTTTGTCAATTCTGGGCAATGGGAAATCATCTTTGGGGCAGGCCTTGTTGAGATCAGTGAAATCAATGCACATCCGCCACTTTCCGTTCTTTTTCTTTACTGGTACAGTGTTAGCCAACCAGGTTGGATATTTCACCTCCCTGATAACATTTGCGTCAAGCAACCTCTGTACCTCAGCCTTGACTGCTTCGATCCGGTCGTCGGACATTTTTCGGAGTTTCTGCTTCTTTGGTCTGATGTTTTTATCGATTCGCAACTTGTGCTCTATGATGTCTCGGCTGACGCCTTTTAGGTCACTTGCAGACCAGGCAAAAACATCCTTGTTTTTACGAAGGAACTGGACGAAAGCTTTTTCCATGTCCTTCGGCATACCTGCCGCAATTATCACTTCCTGTCCTAAGACATGCTTGTCCAATGGAACTCTCTTTGTTTCCTCGTTAGCCGCAATTGCTGGTTCTTCCTTGTCCATTTCTTTTTCCAACTGGAGGACTTCTTTCCCTGGCTTTTTTCCTGCCGGGTACAAGACGTGCACATTCGGGTGAGCATACAAAAAGTGAACATTCTTCTGGCCGGGGGCTGCCGCCCTTTCAATATTTCTGGCTTCTTGCTGATCGCCAAAAACCGAGATGACCTCCTTATGTGCCGGTATTTTCATATAGAGGTAAGAGCTGTGCAAAACTGCTTCAAATGCATTGAGGACTCCTCGTCCAAAGATTGCGTTGTAGGGGTAAGGCATGTCGACCACATCAAATGTGATGTGCTCAGTCCTTGTATTGTCAAGAGTACCAAAGGATACTGGTAGGCTTATTTTGCCGAGGGCACGGACTTCTCTGCCGCCAAAACCATATAGGGGATACTCAGAAGGCTGAAATAGAGATGAATCAAGGTTGAGCTGGTCAAATGTTCTCTTGAAGAGGATGTCTGCCGAGCTTCCATTGTCAACAAGTATTTTGGTGATTGACCAACCATAGGTGTTTGCCTGGATGACCATGGCATTTGTATGAGGGTAGCAGCGGAGGTTTAGATCGGCTTCAGTGAACATGATTGGGATATGCGACCACCGTGATTTCACCACGGGTCCGTTACACACCGCATTGACGGCTCGGAAGTAATTTTTCTTTTGCTTCTTACTTTCAAACTCGGATGAAGATCCCCCAGTGATTGGTAGGATGACTCCATAAGTGGGAAGGCTCTGAGAGGAATTATTTTGGTTTGACTGTTTTGGAAATGGCGGCGGAGGAGGTAAAGGCGGCTCCTCCGAGGCAGTAATTCTAGGAATTTGCGGCTGGGGCACGTGTGAACTTGTTTGGGAGGTCGCCAAATGCTGAATCTGCGGCGAGGGTGGTGGATGTGGTTGGTATGGGCTTTGGAAGTGGTGATGGGGGTTGTAAGAATTCTGGAAGTATTGGAATGGGTAGGAAGCACCGAAAGGTGAATTGTTCCAAGAATTGGCGGCAGACGTATGATTGACACTTCTCTGTGTTTCGCTTCTTTGCTCCTTGGCTTTCATTCTTTCCATGGCATCTTTTGTTTCTGGGCATTCCTTGGAGGTGTGACCCTTGTCAAGTCCGTGAAACAGACAGTATGGCTTTTTTAGCTCTTGGTTTCGCGAGTTGTGCGAATTACCGCGACCCCTTCCTCGAGAGCGATTGTTTCTTCCTCCTCTGTGCTGAAAATTGCCGGCAGAGCTGCTTGTGTCGGCTTTTTCTTCTTGGTTGTCGATATGATTGACAAGGTTGGAGTTCTGGCTCTGATTGTTGTTGCCACCTCTCCTAGACGAATTCCAATCCTGCTGCCTCTGGCTCGATTGGTTTTTCTTCGCCTGGCGCAGCGCGCTCTGCTGCTCTAATCTTCTTCTATGGTCATTGTCGGCTCTACAGAACTGATCGACCGTTGAGAAGAGCTCTTCGAGTGTTGAAGGGCGGTGCATGGAAAAATGAGTTGCACAAGGGCCAGCTCGCAACCCTCCAATTGCGGCATCAATGACAATTTGGTCTGAAATATCATCTGTTCGGGCTTTGAGCTTGACAAATCTCTGAAAATAGTCTTGCAGGGGTTCTTTTTCTTGCTGAACACATGCTCTCAGTTCATCTGCAGATATAGATGTTCTGTGAAAACCTTGGAAGTTTGTCGTCAATTTGTCCCTTAGGTTCTCCCATGAATATATTGATCCGGGCTTCAGCCTAGAGTACCACTCGAGGGCTTGATGCTCAATTGCGGTGACAAAGGTCTTGGCCAATACAGTATCGTCTCCTCCAGCAGACGCTACTGCGGCTTCAAATGACATCAAGAATTGCCTTGGGTCGGTTGAGCCATTGTACTTTGATAAGGAGATAGGCTTGTATTTTGCTGGCCATGGGGTCAACTGAAGGCCTTCTGACAGGGGGGAGTTCTTGTCGAATTTACTCACGAAAGGTACATACTGGCGGTATACGTTCCGAGGCCTATGATGGCCTTCGCCATTGATGTTTGTTTCAAAGTCGGGAGTCACTTGGTGATGCTTCCTTTTTGCATCGCTATTTTGCCCTGTGGCGCTTGTCATCTCATCGAGCTCTTTTTGCAGTTCGGCGACTGCCGCCTTTGCTTGTTCGATCTGCAACCGGAGCCTTTCTTTCTCTCTAGCCCTTTCTTCAGAGATTATCTTCTCCTTTGTTAGCTTGAGTCTTTTTCCAAGTTGTTGCAAGTTGGATAGCTGACGTATTTGCTTGTCAACTTCATCTTCCTCTGGATCACTTTCTTCAGGGTTGATTGTCGACGGTGGTTCCGCCCATTGCTTGCCGGCTTTTACCTGCTTCGACTTCTCTGCTTCTTCACTGAGAGTGAAATCGATAGAGCTTTTGGCGGCGATGGCCTCATCAGTTGGCCGAATTCCGGCGGCCAAGCTTGCTTGCGCCGCGCCGGAAATTCGGTTGGTCTCGTCGGCCATTTGCCTTGCTTGAATGAATGCCCAACGAATTTCTTCTTCCGAGAATGCCGGGTTGGGAGGGAGAATTTCTTCCTCTAAATCCGGCGGGTGAGAGCTGATGGTGGTTTTTGGACTAGGTGCTTTTTCTTTCTTTGTGGCATCACGGGTGGTATTTTCGAGCAACACAAACGGTGGGCGCCAATGTTGGGAATTCTTCATTGTCGCAACAAAGAATCCCGACACGGACGATCAAATGACACTCAGGGAACAACGGAGCAGCATCTCATTACAGGGGTGTACCCTCTCTTGTTCCGTCCCGTCCCACGAAGCCCGGGGGCGGGTATTTATAGGGGAGGCCAAGGGTTATTTCGGCATGACCAAATTACCCTTGGCCACCCACTATATTCGTGGAATATTCTGTACAACATTGTCATAAGGGTACAAATGACATTTCCGTTAGATGACGGAAACCCTAACTAGGTGACGTCATTCGCCAGCCTGACTCCCGGACGCCATCATGCCGGGATTCACCTCCTTCAAGGGTTGCCGTCATTCTTGGTCGCCGCCATTTCGTCGCCAGCTCCAACAATGTCGGTAACCCGACGTTGCAGCTTCTCTGTCTGCCGCCGATTCTAGGCCGGAGCTCGCAATGTCGGCAGCGAGGTCACCTGCAGCCAAAAAACCAAAGGCAAAAGAGGGGGTGTCGTTATTGTCGTAAATACCGATCCCCAACATTAGTCTTTGGATCAATCTCTAGCTCATGAGCCCTAGTACTTGTAATTTTTATGTTAGCTTGTTTTAGGCTGCAGGAGAATCACAAAGCTGAGTGGACATGGATGCTCTAGACAGGCCAGTAAGCTGCGGTTGAGGCTCTCTATTACCAGTGTATTTTTCTGGGAAAGTACATTGCAAGAAAGAGAGTTGTGCTGCCAGTGTATTTTTTAATTGAATTGAGCGCTGGAATGTTACCCAGATTAAGTGTTACCCAAATTTGGAGCTTATCTGCATATTGTGTTTGATTTGTGAACGTGCAAATTTTCTGGATGTGCACTTGTTATTTTACCAATTAAATATTGGATATTGATATTTAATTGAGCTCAGAAAAATATTATATGGCGGTTCATTCTTGAGTGTCTTGAAAAAAATGTTGTATTGTGTATCATTCTTGAATTTATCTGAAAAAAGTATTGTATTGTGGATTAGTAGATAATAAACTGCCTTGACTGTATTGGAGACACGAGTTGCTGTTAGTGCTTATTAACTCCATTACGTTACTTTTCTTCTCAACCAAGCACTGTATTAGAATCAAAAACTGTTACAAAGTGCAACCAGGCAAAGTCCGTATTGGCATATGATGATTACACTCCCCCAGCATGTGATTACGATTGCGGTTACCGGTGCTAAAACAAACACCACATTTTCTATTTTCTTTTTCTTTCTGTCGCCAAGATCGCACGGCGCTGTCGGTCTAGCTATATTGATGTGACTGCACATCATATCATCGTTATTTCTTTGACTTAAATTCAGCAAATGTTATGTCAGTAGTACTTTACATGAGTGGTTTTCAGTTTATTTGGGGTTAATTCTCCTCCTGGTCTACAAGTGGTGGATTGAGGGTGAAGTTAAACGAGCTGCATATGTGTGTTACTATCTTAAGCTGAAATTTGGTAGAAGCTAAAGTAAAAGTGTCTCTTGGTCTTTTCTCCTTTACAGATGATAGATACACAAATCATCTTTTTTCAGAAGATTGCCAGATGAATTGTAGTGCTAAATCCCTAAAACCATTAGGTGGTTCACGAGACTAGATGGTTGAATTGGCTATACTATCCACCGAAAAGAGAGAGAGAGAGAGAGAGAGAGAGAGAGAAGAACAGAGAATTGGCTATACTAGCAATATTCACTACTACAAGGGGACATAGATCTTAGTGCTTTACATCCTACTAGGATAAAATATTACAGTTGTTCTCACCTGGAGCAACCGAGATAATTTCACTGGTGGCGCAAGTCGATCGCAATGCGAATGCCATGGCTTCAAAGTTTCGACATGCAGCCGTGCAGGAGAAGTGTGGTAGGAGTAGTTGGCAACTACATCTGAATTCCACTTGGAAGAAAAATGCACCAAGTACCCTTCAAACTATAGTAGTTTGGTGGAACATTAATTTTTTTTCCCGAACATTCATGAACCAGTGAAAAATGAGGCACGTATAGGCCATTGACCAAGGAAATTTTCTAGAGCAATGCTGGTTCCTTCCCTCTCCTTCATGGCGACGAACATGCTTTAGCTACTAACGACACGCACATAAATGCATCCTGGTTCGAAGGGCGGGCTAGCAAACCCACGAATTCATCTGCGTGCACACAAGGGCCGGTATCGATTGGAGTTTGCATACTGCCATGCGAGAAAGGGTTCTAACTCCGGCCATGTACATTGCACTGCCAATTATCTTTTGTTCTCTCGTAACCTGTTAGCCGCGTCACTCGTGAGAAACTTGGGAGCAACGGATGTGGAAAGTCAGATGCTACCGAATGGCTAATTAGTTGCTCGTGGCAAGCTCTCCGGCAGCAAGCAAATCGTCGCATCGTTTCGGCAGATCCCACGAAAGCGATGCCTCGTCTCGTGCCATCGCTTGTTCTCTGGACGCTCACTATGATAGCGATTGGCGGATTGCAGAAGTCTAATTTGCGAAGGAGGACCATCGATCGCCAACTAATAACTCAGTGCATGTCTCTTTCGCAAGGCTCCCTATTTAGTAGCAGTTGTTACAGGGATGAGGAAACAGGCAATCACGCGTGGCGAAAAGTCATGGATTGTGCGCAAGCTACATGGAGGTGTTGGGCGAAGGAGTAGCGTGGAGCTGCGAGCGCTGTTCACCATTCGGTGACTGTGTCCTGTCAGATGTGTACTACATAGCTGCTCACTGGCTAATGCGGAAGGTTAGGTGATTCAACCACTGCTACGACCAGATCAAATGGAAGATTGACATATTGACGCTCAGTATCTCGGGGAAATATTCTGTGCAACAGAGCACTTTCGTGCAACTGTGCCAACATCAAACTACAACCATCCGATCACCATCTAACCGCCCATACTTACCCCACATTCCCACTCGTGCATATTGCGGAAACACCCGCGTTTCGCTAGTTTTCTCTCAGATTTCACATGCCTCGAGGGACTCCTGACTCGCCGGACAGATTCATGGAGGGCTCGTCGGTGTCGCTCATAGACATTAGACAGGCATTGAAGACGAGAGGCATCATGAAGTCCGCGTCCGCTCCGTTGGTTGTTCTCTGCGTTCTGCACCGAGCACTTCGCAATACGAGCCGACGGCCATGCTTCTACTCAATCTGAAACTTCTTGTTGCTTTCTTGTTGATGCATGGTGCCAAGGTCGTGCCGACGTCAACACCATATATAGGTAGCCATGTAAATCTCGAACCTCTCGTTGATTGTACTCTAGGATAGACGCACTAGTCAATCTTGATATGAACGTATCTTGGCAAGCTAGAGCTAAATTGGTGGAGGTGCAATACTCCATAATACGTAGGAAAAATACCTCATTTTGTTGTCAGTGGGTGTATAATATTAAAAATACATGATGCATATATGGTTAAAAAAAGTCAATTATATGTGAAATCGAGAAAGTAGTGGGGGCATTTGCACCCAGCAGTGTGTATGTAGCTTCGCCTACACCATTAGGCCTAGTACCTCCTGATATTCTAGAATGGATTTATATGAAACCACATCCACAGTCAAGCATTCAGAGAGTTGAAAAAATATATCTCCATTTGTGCATGAGCATCGTGTTCTTAAGAGGGTTGTTGGAATTAATTGTTGACCTCGTTAATATCTTTTTGGACCATTAAAGACCCAATCTGAATTCTAATTAAACCCCTATTAGTTGCCTTGATCGAGAGGCAAACACAGCCCACCTAAGGACCCGGCCCCAAGCCTACAGCACTATATAACTAAAGGATAACCTCTGGTTTTCCCGAATCGTGTGTTATTCACGAATTTAGTCTAAGGGTTTTATCGTAACCTTAATTATACCGATCCCTGAGGTGCTGGAAGGTTGGAAGCCTGGTATCCCTGTTCTTCTACGTCTACAGCATCTTCTACTTCATCAGGCATCATCCATGGGTATGAATGTGTCTGGTAAGTCCTAAGTTTCACCCAATTCCTCATTAGATTAATGATCTAGGTGTGATCTACTTTAGACTAGGTGATCCTGTTCAGTTCGGAGATACCGCTCACTCCTTTCCTGGTGCACGCCAAGGAAAAGAGCCAGCGAGATGGAAGCAGCTCAACACCACAGCACAGCTCTCCAAAAGGAAGAATGGTGTAAGAATAGAAGTGGATTTCGTGGGTTAGGAAACCTGGACGTTTCCAGTGCCTTATATAGGCACGGTTGCCCTCAAGGAGGGTGACGCCCACTAATTGACAGTCAATACCTGGCTGGCCAATTAATTCTGATTAAAGCATTAAACCGTGTATTAATCCTCTCTTGATTAATACAAAACGGTCAGATTGTGGAGGACTTAAAGTGACAAAAATACACAATGACTTGCAGTCACGCCACGCCACGGTCGCAAGTCACAAGTCACGCGGAAGAAAATGCGGATACGCGCGCACGTGCGTGTGTACACTTAGCATAGTTCACTATCTCTCCTATAGCTTTCTTTATTCAACCATGATCACGTGAGATGCTATTTCAGTTGGTGTCTCTCACTATGCACCAGCAGTATGGTACAAACCAAACTGCAGCCACATGCTTTGGAATTGCTCCTGAATGGGCCTCTCAAAGTAGCCCAAATTCCAACAAAGTCTAGATCATTTGATCTAACAAGGGTTGCCCTCGTGCGTGAGGGGGGGGGGGGCAACGAGCCCTACTTGCGGCGCTCCAATGTCCAGAGTGCAAACTTTGCAGGAGAATCGGGAGAGAAGGGAAAGAATGAGGTAGGACCGTAGGAGAGGGCAGAACAAGATCAAACGAATGTTTTTTTTTAGTTTTTTTGCGTGCGAGGGGGTGTCCGCAAATATACGAGAGTGGGAACATGACGATCGGATGGTTGCAATTTGATGTTTGCACGGTTGCACAAAATTGCTCTTTTGCATAGACCCCCAGTATCTCGTGAGTTTGCTCCTTTTTTTTGATCAAACATACCTGTATTTAAAAGTTAAGGATTACAAGCATACATACACGTACAGGTACGTTGTATAAGGATGCAGAGGACAGCTGTCCAACCAAATAAGCAAAAAGGCCCCTGACAAAAACCAAAAACACACTGAAGCCCCTAGACCTTTTGCCTTCGAGAGACGCCGAGATCCACCACCGCCGTCCATCGGCGACAGCAGTACCGGCGCCCGCCGCAGACCCGCAGCCGGAAAGCACTCCACCGGAGAAGACTCCGTCGCCAAATGGCTTTGAAATGAGCCGAAGAAGACACCCGGGAACCGGGATTCGCCATAGCTGACCGCCCAAACGGCCGGGGCCACACCCCGAGCACCTTCCGGCCAGGAACACCACTCGCCGTCGACGGCACCACCGCCACGGGAAACTCGAGGGCAATTCCTCCTCCCCACCACCTTCACGCCCCAGCTTCCTCTGCAGCCTTGACTCGAAACGTCGGCTCCCACGTCGCCCCACCGAAGACGAAGACGAAGGAGCGCCGACCGAAGACTCCTGTACAAGGCTCCCACACAGGGAGACCCACCTCCACAGGCTCGCCGTCGGCGCCGGAGTGGAGCACCAATGGGACAAGGAAGAGTCTGAGAGGACCTTATTCCATGCAGTCGACGACGCCATCGCCTCACCGCCGCCAGCCGGAAACACCACACTCCACACAGCATCACCGGCTAGGTCGCCGTCGTCGCCGACGCCTCCGCCGCCAGATCCGCTGAGGGAGACAAAAGATCCGCCCACCCCCGACATGGGAGACGGCGGAAACCCTAACCCTAGCTATCCTAACCTAGACTACAGCTAAGAACTAACCCACCCGCGACGAGATCCTGCTTCCCCGCCCTCTCCGGCGCCGACGAGGCTGCCGGGGAGGAGGGGGAAGCGAGAGATACGCGCCAGGGCGGGGGTCGCCTGAAAACGCCGGCTCTCTACTGTGGCAGGGGAAGGGATAAGGGAGAGGGACACAAGTGCCTCCGTTCGTGATTTGCTCCTTGTTGTGCCTTGGGGGGACTGGAGTCGACAAGGTACATGAGGTGCCATCAGACACTGTCTTAACTTCTTAGGCCCATGCAAGTAGGCTGAATTCAGCCCATATACAAAGCCCGCGAAGGGAATTTGTTTCGAAGGAGAGAGGAGAGGAAGAATAAAAGAAGTCAACCATGCGTCCGCGGCGTCGTGTCAAAGGTCGATGCCGCGCTCAACACCGTCCAGCCCTTCCTCCTTCCTCGGAGGCCCTTCCCGCCACCCGCTTCCAACCGCCATTTGCCCGTCGATCACCAAGAATCATCCAAGCGCAAGAACCGCGAAGGATCAAAGTAATCTTCACTTCCTGACGACGCACGCACGTCCCGCCGGCCAGCCGGACGAACGAACATTAACAATGGCGCCGAGCAAACTCCGGGAGGTGGTGGGCGCGGTGAAGGACCAGACGAGCATCGGGCTTGCCAAGGTGGCCAGCGGCGGCTCCGCGGCGTCGGAGCTCGACGTGGCCATCGTCAAGGCCACGCGGCACAGCGAGAGCGTCCCTGCCGAGGAGCGGCACATCCGCGAGGTCCTGGCGCTCGCGCGCTGCCACGCCGGCGCCTGCGTCTCCGCGCTGTCGCGACGCCTGGGCCGCACCCGGAGCTGGGCGGTGGCGCTCAAGACGCTGGCCATCGTGCACCGACTCCTCGCCGGCGGCGACGCCGCGGCCTTCGAGCGGGAGCTGTTCCACGCGACGCGCCGCGGCACGCGCGTGCTCAACATGTCCGACTTCTGCGACTGCTCCCGCCGCGCCGCGTGGGACTTCTCCGCCTTCGTCCGCACCTACGCCGCCTACCTCGACGACCGCCTCGAGTACCGGATGCAGGCCAGGCACGGCAGCGCCGGCGCCGGAGGCGCGCGCGGGCCGAGGCCGCTCCGGGAGGAGATGTATATGTCCCCCGGTAACCGATCCCCCGCCTACGATGGCGTGTTCAGCGTCAGCCACGACGACGACGACGATGACGCGACGGCGGACGCCGATGCAAACAACACGGCGGTGGCGCTCGTGACGAGGGACACGCCGACCGGCGAGATGACGCTGGAGCAGCTCCTCGCCAAGGCCAACCAGCTGCAGCATCTCCTCGGCCGCTTCATCGCTTGCCGTCCCGTTGGTACGCATCATTTTGTCTTTCTGATTCGTTCTTGATTGATTGAATCATGCGGTTCCAACCACAATTAATGCGGCAGGCGCGGCGAAGGCGAACCGGGTGGTGGCCGTCTCGCTGTTCCCGCTGGTGAAGGAGAGCGTGCAGCTGTACTGCGAGCTCACGGAGGTGATGGCCGCGCTCATCGAGCAGTTCCCGGAGATGGAGGCCGCGGACTGCGAGCGCGTACACCAGCTCTTCGTCGGCCTCGCCAAGGACATGGACGAGCTCGAGGCATTCTACACGTGGTGCAAGGTCGCCTGCGTCTGCCGCCAGTCCGACGTCCCGGATGTGGAGGTCGTCACGCAGAAGAAGCTGGAGCTCATGGACGAGTTCATCCGCGACAAGCGCGCCGCAGAGTCGCAGCCGCGGCTGCCGTCGCCGGAGCCGGCGGCGGCAAGCCCAGAAGCGATGCCCCTCGTCGAAGAGCACGATATGAATGCCACCAAGGCCCTCCCGGCGCCCGAGGAGCCGCCGGCACCAGCGCCGCAAGAGGAAGACAACGCCGGCGAACCAGCGCAACCAGAACCGGAGCCTCTGCTCATCGCCGCCGAACCGGCCCACGGAGAGGCCGACTTCTTGAACCTGAAGGCGGACGCCATGTCCGGCGAAGAGCACGGGCAGCAGCTGGCGCTTGCTCTGTTCGACGGCAACCCAGCGCCGACAGGCGACGCGTTCGACCCCTCGTCGGCGGACTGGGAGACGGCGCTGGTGCAGTCGGCGAGCGCGCTCGCGACCCAGCGCGCCGAGCTCGGGGGCGGCCTCAATATGATGGTGCTTGACGGGATGTACAGCCACGCAACGGCCAACGCGACGGTGGCGAGCGCGCAGGCCTTCTCCGGCAGCGCGAGCAGCGTGGCGATGCGGCCACCTGGGGCGCCGATGCTCTCGTTGCCGGGGCCTCCGGGAGCCAGCGGCACAGCGATGGGCGCAGACCCTTTCGCGGCGTCGTCCTTGGTGCCGCCGCCGACGTACGTGCAGATGTCCGACCTGCAGACGAAGCAGCAGCTTCTGACAGAGGAGCAGATGGTCTGGCGACAATATGGCAACAATGGCATGCAAGGGCCGGGGGCCTTGGCTGTGCTTGAGCAGCGACCACACCAGCAGCTGCTACTGCCTAACGCGGGCTACAATAACGCAGCATATCATCGGATTTCTTAATGTACATCAGTTTCATTTCCTTCTTAAGGTGTAACTGCCTCTTAGTCTATATGGTGTCGACTCTATTAATCGTTAGAGAAGGTTCATTGCAACAGTAGAGGAATCAGGCAGCATAGCACTTATCTATTGATCGTTAGAGAAAAAGGTTCGTTGTAACAGAAAAGACGGATCAGGCAGCATAGCATTTTGTTACTTCCGCAACATTACTCAGCAATGAAATTTGGATGTTGCAGCGCCATATAGTTGTACGATGGCAAACCAATCAAACGCGAATAATCTTTTTGACAAGGAAATAAATATTCATAATAGTATGGTTCACACATGATACACACTAGTTGACAGAAATAGCTTAAAAGCAACTAAAGTACTTGATACACGCAAATAACATAAGCGAAGATTTACATGCCAAGTTTTTATTCATCCTCGGCAAGCTTGGCAAGCAGCTCAACCTCAGTAGACTGGGGGAGCATGAAGTGATCCAGCACTTTGCAAGCAAGATACCAGCCAAGTTTGGCCTGGTTCAGAAGAGCAGCAGCATATCACATTAAGACGAAATTCAGCTTTTTGTGCAACCAATGTCGCTCCAAGATGGATGAAGATTACCAGCATCAGAGAACTGGATATTGCAACGCCATTTCCATTTCAGACACAGTTTCATGGGAATAAGATGAAAGTACCAGTAACTTTACCTATGACAGTTCGAAGACAATCAAGGGAATGGAAACTGCATTCTTGAATCCGACAAGTTGATTGCCTGGTCAGTGGCAAACCCGTTGTTATTGGCAGGGGGAAATACCTCGAAGATGCTAGGCATTGTTTGAAGCGAACCACTAGGTCCAAAAGCTGACAGAGCAGCCATATCATTGCCATGCACATCATATGTGGCTTGAGCGAGGGGATACTGTGAAAATTGATTGTTTTGCGCATGATATTCACCGGGAAAGCTTGTGTCAGGAGCAAGGAGATCATTCAGTTCTATAAAATCATCAGTTGAAAGTTCCCGGTCAGCAGGCAAGATATTCTGTTCCAAGGTGCCAGCCACTGGGCCGAAGTTGTTAGGCACGCCTTCTAACCCAGAAAACCCAGACAATTCGTTGTAGAGGTCTAACGTGTTCACTTCAAAAGCTTGATACTCGGCTTCAGACATTGGAGGAAGACCAGAGTTCTGCAAAGGAATTGAAAGCTAATTAGTCAAGAAAATCAAGGGCGGGCAGAAGCATAATAATCAAGTACACCAGAGATAAAAAAAAATATATATAACCTACCTCTCCAACAGTGTTGTCACGAGGAGGAGAATCAGTGAGAAACTTAGACAGTTCTTCCAATAAAAATCCATCAAATTCAGGAGGACTGCACAAATTGTTGACCTCATTGGAAACGTTGTTCTCAGAAACCAACCCATCTTGAATAGCAGGAGCAGCAACTACGCCAAATGTCAAGTCATCAACACAAGTACCAGCAGTAGCATCAAATGATGATTCCTCCCTATCAGCACATGTAGCAGAAGAATACTGTAGCGTTGGAGCAGGCACATCATGCTGAACATATTCGTCTGCCACAGGGTTTACTACTTCTGAAGCGGGCATCAAATGAAACATTGAAGTTTCAGCCTCTGCATTTTCCCATTCATCTTCATTAAATGGAGCCCCATATTGCTCACCAATCCTAGGACCAAGGCCACTTTTCTTGAAAATTTTGCAGAGTACATAAGCATCCTGAATTTTTAAGAAAATAAGATCCAATGTAAGCAATCTATATTGCGACACAGCACGCAAAAGGTCGGTTTTAATTACTCAAAAAACCTTCGCTCAACTTCTTCCATGATAACATAACAAAGCATTGGTCTGCTAGACATCTAAAATAACTGATGAAGTGCAGGAGCAATTTCATACACATCACAAAAATATTATGAAATAAAAATGTTCATAATAAAATAACTTATGAACACAAGGATAGAAAACTAATCAGTGTAAGAGGTAAAGAGGATTACCTTTGAGAAACCAGCAGAAACCAAAGAATCATCTTCCATCTTGTATTCATACATCACCCAGTCTGTCCTGTCACCTTTAGGTGCCTTGCCTTCATGAAAAATCAATGTTTTCTTCAACCCAACAATGCGAGAATTGAGCACGATTGTTCTGTCTTTTCCACTAGTTTTCCAGTAGCCATTTGGTGTGGCACGGTTTGTCCTAGACCCATTGGGATATTTCTTATCACGAGGACAAAAGAAGAACCATTCTAAGTCTCTGCTTCGAAGGCATGACTTATCTGCACATAAGAAAGTAAAAAATTCAGGGCACAGCAACAGGAGCAAATTTATATCAAATGGAAGATTAAAAAAAATGCTGGCAAAACTTGTTCAATATAGAAAGTTAAAAACATGAAAGCAAAGGTAATTACCAGGGAGATCCCAGGGAGCAAATTTGTACAACTCAACCTCTGATATTGCATCAACAATAAGTTTCTTTCCCATGATCTTCCTCTTCAAGTAGTAGGAAACGAGCTCAACATCAGTTGGGTGGAAACGAAAGCCAGGGGGCAGGCTAGTTTGCGCCATCACTTTGCCTTCAGCACTGACAGGGCTATGCAAGATCAAGACAACAGCAGAATGTTTCAAGGAGATCACAAGTTTGAGCAGCAAGAAAAGATGCTTCTGCTCACAGACAGGAGAATCTAAGAGCACAGATCAAGAGGAGCGGGAGGCGCTACTCTTTTAAGTCTTGAGCGCAGAAGCAGGGGGAGACCTCAGAAGACCGGAGTGTAAGCAGAGAGCTCAGCGTCAAGAGAAGTCTTCTGAAGAGAGATCAGGAGCTTGACAGGACCAACAGAAAACGCCAGTCAAGTCGCAGAAAGAGACCAGAGCACAAGCGATGAGAAATTGTGTGTGGCAAGACTCAAGCAGGAAGCAGGAGACCAAACACTCAGACCAACAGACGTTTCTGAACTCAGAAGAGAGAGGGAACTTGAGTCTTGCCGAATTCACCAGCTACAACTGATTCACATGGTAGGAAGAATTAGCACAAAATTCTAGGGGATCCACTTGTATCAAGTGAAATCTCGGAATTTTATGCAATATATGAACCAGAAGTAGCACGAGAGGAGATATTGGTGTCCTCCGGTGAGTTCAGCAGACATGGGTGACTAGAATCAAAATCCTGCATGAAAACATCATGAAAGGTGAATATACAGGAGAATCATATAAGGAATATGATAAAGTTGCTGACTCGGTCACTAAAAGAAACATGTTTCGTCACGATCAGGTGCAGTGATTGCATTCCTCTAGATCTAGTCAGTACAAGACCATCTAGTTGCACGCATAAAAATCTCCAATAGATGTTTCAACTGCTTACGCGTAATTTACCACAGGCAATTCACCACATCGGCATAATTCTACAATCAATACATGATCAAGACCAATATCAACGGAATTCCGGTAAGTCAACGGTCAGACCGAACACTAATTCATCCCCAATTCCGCATCAAGCGCAATACAAGTCATCAGTACCAAGTCAACGCACCACAGACCAACAGCCTGATCAATCAGATCCCACAGTAAGCACCTAAAAGATGCAATCCGATCAACAACACATGCCCCAAACCGGCGACCAAACCGATCTACCTCAACCCTAATCCGCAATCAGAACCTCAAGCTTGGATCGATCAAAGACGAACCAATCCGATCTGTGAATCCGCTAACCCCAATCTCGAATTCAACGAACTACACGACCAAACCTCCCCAATCCCACCCAACAGACTAGGGCCCCGATCAATCCAACCAATCAACACGAATTCAACCCTAAACGCGACTAGATCGGCCCAGATCGCCCTCACCCGCACAGATCGGGACGATCAACGATAAAATTGAGGGGGATCGGAGGTCCTTACGCGGAGAGCCGAGGGGAGCCAGCAGGACGACGGGGAGGACCGGGGAGGATGTGAGCGCCGCCGTCTGGTCAATGGAGGTGAGGTGCGGTTTGTTTGTGTGGGGGTGGGGGAGGATCGCGTGCGTGGTGAAGGGCGCTTTTATAAGCCCCGCGGATGTGGAGTTCGGCCGGGCCACTGGCATGTGGGCCCACCTGGCTCAGTTTTTCAACTAGAGTTTATTTTCCTTCCAACCCCCGCGCGACGTGCGCCTTCCAGGAAACTTCTCCTGCAAGCGAAAGGCCTTGACCCAAATTTCCACAGCCGCCGTGTCCTGGGTTTTTACGTTTGCGCCTTGCCGCGTGCTGCATTGATTGGATATTTGGATGGCCCGGTGTCGTCAGACAAATTTGGAAATTGCAGATTGTCTGCCAGGATTCAGTTGTAGCAATACAATAGAATGTCACTATATAAAAAATACAATAGGAATGCTATTTTCAGGAAAAAAAAAAGAATGTCTTATGCCAGCCCCCAGTGTCAATGTGTTTGGTTCTGAAGGTTTCAACGGAAAGCAGAGAGTAAAATAAAACATGACATTGGACTTCTAAAATACTTGAGGTTAGAGCTCATGTTTGATTTACAGTGGAATTTGGGGCATTGGAAAGGAACCATGTCAATATTAACAATCACATTCATTTGTTCGCAAGGACTAAAATTCCATAAGAAATGAACTCTCTAAAATCCTACAATCCAAATGAGCTCTTTTATATGTGTGTTTAGATTAGATTTCCAATTCTGTATAGTTGCACAGTAAAGATTAGCATATTGACATAGTGTGAGGATTGGATCACAAAATTATGGTTGAATGAGAACCTCAAGCTTGCCTCACGTTTGTCTTCCCTGAAGCGAGGCGGTGGTCCTTGAGCATGTTCTTTTATTTCTGTTATTTGTTTTTACTAGGACTATTTATTCAAATAATGCATATAACACAAGAGTGACCAAAGAAAGATGAGATGAACATAGTAGACCACAATGGACTCATGATGGTAACTCAACCCAATAATAGCTAAAGAAAGATGAGACAGCCATTTAAGGGAAAAGCCTTCTCTCCGCTAGCTAATATAAATGCACATATTCGAGATCTAGAATATCTTTCCGATGAGGTTGTGTCGAAACAGGGTGCCAGTTGGGATGGTTCAATGAACATGCATCATTGGATAAAAAGCATTATATTCCAATTGGCTCATTGGCTTTGTCAACCACCCAACTATGGATTGCTAAAATACAAGAAAATAACTTATGTTTATCTATTAATCCATAGTCAGATCAAACACAGGTTAAGATCAACCTAGCCTAGCCTAGAACAACTCGCTTCTCATAAAAATAAATCCCTCTATGCCAGGCAATATTGGGTTGACGTAAAACGAAGTGCATGGGATATATCTATGATTTTTTCTCGTTACGAAGAGTTAGTGCCAAGATCTGTGCTGTGAACGACGTGGAAAGGGTTAGGGTAGAGGATCAGAGGGCGGGATGTATCGACCAGTAGAAGATTTTTTCTTTCTTTATGCATATCTGGGAGGGACCTTAGTGCAAATCAAAGGGGTACATGCCCCCTCCCAAGTGCATACTGTAACGTTTAGAGTAAAAACCAATTACATTTTTGTTGCTCAATTCGCAATGCTACCCTTCTACTAGTTATCTACTCAACCTCTATCAATGTATCCAATCAAAAAAAAATGCATACTATCAAGGTAAAAGAGATATTGGTTTACACCGCAGGTGTTCCACATTAATTCTGAATGATCATTGCATACACACTCTAGAATAGGTGCACATTATTCTAAAAAAAAAAATAGGTGCACATTTCCTTTTTATCTCTTAGACAAGTGTTGCATTTTCTAAGTGACTTATAGAATCTAAACAATATCTTTTTTCGTCTTACTCGTTCCTGCCTATATTGTAGTAAGAAACCATGGAACAATCAAAGTAAAAATAATGATGATCACCTAATGAACTATGTTGTCATCATGGTGTACAAAGAGGGTCAGTTGAACCAAACTGAGCTTTCTCTCCTCTCCTCTGTTTGCTCTTCACTGTAGTTGTTCTTCTCCACGGTGATTCCCATCGTCTCCTTCGATCCATCTTGACTGGCCCCCCTCCTCCTCCCTTCCTGGTGTGCTGCCGGAGGTGAGTTGGAGGGGGACCCACCCTGTAGTAGTAGTTTTCTTAGGTAGTCGCCATCTGCATCTTGTAGCTGTAGGTTTGTAGCTCTCTCCATTCGCTAGTTATCACTGCCGGCTTGGTGTGTGATTTGTCCCCAGTTGCGATTGGATCTTTGCTCCATAGTGTTCCCTTGTGGTGTTGCCGTGATGGCTTTTGGCCCTGTCAGTCTCCTCCCTGGCAGGTGTATTCTCCCCCTTCTCTTCCTTCTCTGTTGCTCTTTTGCAGGTGCCATGGAGGAGCCATCGTTGCCGAAGTTCTTCTGCAGAAAATCTTCTCCTCGATTGATGCTGCCCTCCCTAGATTCGGGTCGATCGCACATGGCTGATCCCCTTATTCATCTGGGGTTGGGTCCTTTAGCTCGGCCCGGTGAAGCTCCTCCAAGATCTACGGCCGTGCTATCTTCTACCTCGATTGTTGGTGCTGGCTTTGAGATGAACATCGGGAGGACCGCCGGTGAGTCAATCAAGCTACATCAAGAGGCCCTTTCCCGTCCAAGGCTCGGTTTTTTTTTTTTTTTTTTTTTTTTGCGAAAGAGGGTGGGAATTGTATTAAACTTTGGAACAGTACAACCCACAACCTTTTACAGTCAGACCCCTGGACACTTTTACAGAAAGGCCCTCAAAGAAAAGGAAAATACAAACGAAGTCCTCTTCCTCTTGAACCCTCCTGATCCAGCATCTCCTCGCCGTCGGCGACCACGAACAGTAGCATCCGGCCTCCTCAACCGACCAAGTCGGCGACCACAACTCATTGTTGATAAAGCCGATTAGATTTGTACGAGGAAGGCACCATCCCGGCCATCGCGACGACCCAAGCCGAAGGAAGAAGATCCGACGCACCACCATCAGGGGAACCGCAGCGAGGAACAAAAGACCGAAGAAATCGCCGCCACAGCATGACGCCGACCACCCGGAACTGACATCCACCATCGCCGACGCCGCCGGCGAGGGGAACAAAAAGCCCATCCCCACTTTCGCAAAAGAAAGGAAGGCACAAAAGCTCCACACGGCCTCACCTTTGATCTCGTCGCCACCACCGACGACTCCATCGCCAGATCCACCGAGGGAGAGAAGAGATCCACCCGCCATCGCTGAGAACGAAGACGGCCGGACCAAACCCTAACGGGCAAACCCTAGACTACTGCTATAACTAGTAGCTAGACAGGACCGGACGGCCGCTCACCGCCGATCTCTCAGTCCTCCGGAGCCCTGCGGGCCGCCGGAGGAAGGAGAGATCGGACGGGAGCCGCCGCCGGAGAGCGCTCGCCTCTTTCGCCTCCTCTCGCCTGTAGCAAGGGGATAAGGGAAGAGTCGAGAGAACTTTTTGAGGACAGAGTTCCAAGGCTCGGTTGCTGGCCGTCTAGCTGTGCCCACCGCTTGGTCCAGTCTGTGGACGGAGGCATTATCGTGGAGAAATCTGATGTTGAAGTCTTCGGTGCTGGTCTCCTCCGTGTCTGGGATTTTGCCGCGGCGGTGCTCAGTACGTGTCCGTTGCTGGTGTTGGCATCTTCACAGAAAGATCTGGATGTAATTTCTGTTTTCTTTTATGTCCTGCTAGGCTTACAAAATGACCGCCTGCTAGTAGATTGTATCTTTTGTAAGGGTCATTTTGTATATTTGTTGTACCTGCAAGAGTAATGGGAAAGTTCTAGCCCTTTGTGGGCGTGTTTCCTTCAAAAAAAAAAAAGAGGGTCAACATATACGTAATATGTAAATTTACGTATTTTTATAACTAGAAAATTTTAATTTTGCTAAAGATTCAAGAAGTGTATCATGAAACTTCAATTGTGATAATTGACATGCTTATGATACAATTTTAAAATCGTAATGTTGCCTCTGTAAATGAATTAAAATGTAATTTACGAATTTTTGCTACAATCAAGAAAAGGGCATTCAAACACGTCCTCAATCTGCACCCTTCTGCCACTGCAAAGCGCAAACCTAGGCGCGCCGCGCGAACTGGCTTCGCTTCCCTCTCCAGCCGCGCCGCCGCTTTCCGTGGGCCAGCCGCGCCGCCGCTTTCCGTGGGCCAGCCGCGCCGCCGCCGGCGCCGCACCGAACCCCGGCGCGCCGTCCTCTCGAGGCCTCGCTGAAGCGTCCCCTATCGCGCCATCCACTTCTCTTTGTCGACTTTCCTCCCCGTGATGTCCAAGAAGCTCGGCAAGCCGCCGGCGGCGGCGAAGGAGGAGGGGAAAGAGGGGCTGTTCGCGTCGTGCTCTTTCGCAGACCTCGGACTCCACCCCACCCTCTGCGCCCACCTCCAAGGTCGTGCTCTCTCTCCCTCCTTTCGTTCCTGCTTGCCTTCCCCGCCCTTCTATGTTGTGATTTGGCAGCTCCGTTGGGTCTGCTCCAAAAAGGAAAAGAGAGTCCGGCGAATAAGTAGGAGCATTGCTCACTTCTAGCAACATAAATTCAATTTTTTTAGTCAAATATGACTTCGTTAGATATCTGGTGAAAATTTGCACATAAACCACATCTCTCGGGTTGGCTAGTTTTTATAATTCAATTTCGGGGGTAAGAATCATAGGTTCATGGTTGTCCATGGAGTTCCGTGGCTATCCAGTAGCACCGCACGAGCAGATTGTGAAAAAGTTTGCAAAGGAATTGTTTTCTAGATAAAGGAAGTTTGAAAGAAACTGTATTTTCTGCTTCCTATAAACCAGTATTTGTTTCATTTCTTTGGTGTAGATAAGATGGGTTTCCAAGCACCGACGCGGATTCAAGCTCAGGCAATTCCAGTCGCGATGTCAGGACAGCACATGTATGGTCCTCTCGATTCAAACATGTAAAATATCTTGGTTGCAGTAATGCATTTTTGTTTCAAGCATTTTTGTTTGACATTGCCAATCGCAGGCTAGTGAAGGCGGCAACTGGAACCGGGAAAACCCTTGCATACCTTGCACCCATTGTTCACCTCCTCCAGATGAGAGAGCCTCGTGCTGAGAGAACCGATGGAACTTTTGGTGATTACCTTGTTGCTCATTTTCTTCTGTGTGTGTTTCATTTACACAAAAAAGTGTGTGTTTCACGTGCTACATATCATGAATAAATTCGATTTGGCCCCTACACTTGGCATTCTTATTTTTTATCTCTACATGTTTACTACGATTGTTCCCTCCTTGATACTGGAATGATGCTACTAATTATATGATTGTAGCGTTGGTACTTGTGCCAACGCGAGAGCTATGCTTGCAGGTGTACGGGATTGCACAACAACTGGTTCATCGTTTTCACTGGATTGTCCCTGGGTATGTCATGGGTGGTGAGAATAGAGCAAAAGAGAAAGCAAGACTGCGGAAAGGTGTACCTTGTTCTGTAAAGAAGTTGCTGCATTGTTCATCTTTTACCTCTATGTAGTATCATGATTTGACTCTTAACATTTGTATCTAGGAATATCGATTCTCATTGCTACTCCTGGACGCCTTCTGGACCATTTGCAGCATACCGCATCATTTGTTTATTCAAATTTGCGCTGGATAGTTTTTGATGAAGCTGACAGGTATGATTTCCATACATTCATCAATCGGTTTCCAAACATGATTTCTTATCTAGTGGACACAACTTTTACCACATTGGTGGTTGTATTCATGCAGCATTCTTGAACTTGGTTTTGGAAAAGCACTTGAGGATATACTAGAGCACTTGGGTTCAAGGAGTGGCGCTCCTGATCAAAATAAAAACAAGACGGGGCATATGCAAAGGCAAAACCTTCTCCTATCTGCAACTCTTAACGAAAAGGTGAATAGGTTAGCAAAAATTAGTTTGAAGAACCCAATGATGATTGGCCTTGATGATCAAAAGAAGCAATCCAGTGTGCTGGGGAAAAACCATACTTCCTTATTATCTGATGATGAAGTGGACGAAATACTGGAAAAGCGAAATGATATAATGGAACCTGAGCATGATGATTACAAGCTTCCTGCTCAATTGGTCCAAAGATATGTTAAAGGTAGCAGTGGGTTGCTTTCTTTGAACTCTTTTAAGTTTATGTTTGTCATCTTTTGCATAGATGGTAACGAAGCTTTGCTTTTATTTAGTTTCATGTGGTTCGAGGCTTACGGTTCTTCTTACAATTCTCAAATCTCTATTTGAAAGACAAGTCTCGCAGAAGGTGAGTGCCTATGTTTTTGAAGCTGTTTAAGTGTCAGTGTTTCGTACTATAATTATTTTTGGCTTCAAATTTTGCTTGCCACCAAGAAGTCCCTGGTGTCAAAGACTTGAAACAATTCTGAATTACCTTAAATCATTTTGTAGGTCGTTGTTTTCATGTCAACCTGTGACTCTGTAGATTTCCACCATACAATACTCAGCCAGCTTGAATGGAGCCCTGCCCCACAACTTGATATGGATAAGAAGCAAAAGTTTCTTAGCTGCAAAGTGTTCCGTTTGCATGGTAACATGGACCAGGAGGAACGCAAAAAGTCATTTCTGGGTTTTGGTTCTGAAAAGTCTGCTATTCTTGTCTCTACCGATATTGCTGCTAGGGGCTTGGATTTTCCAAAAGTCAAGTACATCATACAGTATGATTCCCCTGGGGAAGCTTCTGAATATGTTCACAGGTACCTGAAGCATCTCCTTGTCTGATTGACTTGCTGGTTTTTTGTCTATTATCTCCATTGTAACTGTTGTGTTTTGGATCGGAACAAATATGTGCTTGCATCTGTTTGCCTATTACATAGTCCGGCAATATGTTTTTGGTAGTCTTGTCCGATGCATTGCTGTTGTAGAACATCCTTTTATCTAACATGTTGCTTATACTAAGTACTCAACCACTGCTTAATTGTTCTTTTGAGTACCATTCTGTTCGATATTATCTTATGAAGATGCCAGTCATCTGATATAAACACAACAATTACAATTTGTACTCCACGTCACCATTGCCATTATACCATTTATGTTTCAAGAACACTCCATTTCATTATAGGGTTGGAAGAACTGCAAGGATTGGTGAAAAGGGGGAGGCCCTTCTCTTTCTACAACCTGTTGAACTTGACTACTTGAAAGATCTTGAGCTGCATGGGGTATCATTGACAGAATATCCCTTTCAGAAGGTTTTGGATAGTTTCCCTGTAACAGGGCAGAAGCCTTACAAACGGAAGCAAATATCTTTGGATACGCATCCTTGGATAATGTCTCTGCAGCGGTCGCTAGAAGGTTTTGTTGCTGCAGAGGTAATGCATTTGTACCTTTTTCTCTCTACGGACTGTTTGATGGGGTATCATATTTCACCATTCAGTAATGAGAAAGCTAGTAAACATAAAATACCTATTCTGATTATTTGCTTTGGACATCATAACCTGAGCATTTTTGTATGTTTTTTTTTGGGTTCAGGCTGAAACAAAGAAGCTTGCCAGGGATGCCTTCTGTTCCTGGGTTCGTGCCTACACTGCTCATCGAGGTGAGCTGAAGAAGATTTTTATGGTGAAGAAACTCCACCTGGGACATGTCGCAAGGAGCTTTGGATTGAAGGAGCAGCCCTCGTTGGTTGGAAGGTCACACCAAGTGCAACTTAAGAAGAGGAAGAAAGAGCAGAAGCGTGAGAGGCCGACCAAAAAGCGGAAGCATTCCTCTAAGAATTAAATTTTCATATAAGAAGCCATCATGACCCGACTTGATGATGGTGTTTCATGATCTGCTACAGTTTTGTGGAACTAACAAGAGCTGTATCCTCAAAGTGGATGCCCAATAGGGACCTCCTGAGACTTGCACGCTAGGGCCAGGGGCACATTGCTAATTTACCAAAACATTACATGTCCTAATAGTACTTGTTTGCTTTGTACTAGTAGCAACTAGCAACTAGCAACAATTGTACAATATTTTATTGAGATGAACTAGATGTCATTCTAGTTGCAACCATCCTCAAAAGAAAACAGAATTTGCTGTCTTCCTTTCTCCCTTTCCAAATTGTTTGCTTCTTTTGCTATGGTATATTGAATCGATGCAGCTTGGCAGGCATCTTGCTGTTCTTCTCACTTTTTCTTGGTCTGCATCAAGAGCCCACTGGCTGATTGTGCGGTCAGAAACTTATAATTAGAATGCATCTTCGCAAAAATTAATTGACAGCCAGCTACACGTTACCATTGATTAATGAAACCAAAGAACACATGTCCCCTCACGGAGGATCCCGGCACACTGCAATGTCACTGCCAAATTAAACTATTAGATCCGAATTACAGACGATGCTTGACTTTCGCTTCCTTGCCTGCCTATTCGCTGTTTTATATGCACTCAGTTCTTATCTCCAGGTGACTGTCCGTACTGGCACTCGATCACCGGCTAAAACCAAGAAAAGTTCTCCGTAATGCTGTGCAACCGGGTAGGTGGACAGGCTATTCTTCCGATAGCGCAAGTAGGGCTGGAAAAAGCTCGAGGCTCGCGAGCCAGCTCGGCTCGATCTTAATTTTGGCTCGGCTCGGCTCGGCTCGGTCGTCTTAATGAACCAAGCCGAGCCGCCAAAATAGCTCGTTTGTTAACGAGCCAGCTCGTGAGCTGCTCGCGAACAGTTCGATTAGCTCGATAGGCTCGATTATATATAAATGTCAACTTTAATTCTCTAATAAGATGGTAGTTTTATGTTGGGTGAAGCTCAATTTATCATCTAAAAAATAAACCAAGTTCAGTATAGATAAAAATCATGTTAAATGTTGGATCATCTTTTATTTTCATTTATTTTTCATCTTTGTTGGCTTAGATTGATATTTTTTCTGCAATATTGTGCTATATTATGATTTTTGTGTTGTTGGCACATGCTAATATTTAAAAACCGCTTAAAATCACTAAAATTTTTGTCATAAAAGTTTTAACATACTTGGCTCGTGAGCCTAACGAGCCAGTTCGATCTTTCTAAATGAACCTAGCCGAGCTTCTATTTTAGCTCGTTATCATAATGAGCCGAGCCGAGCCAGCTCGTTAACAGAACGAGCTTTAACGAGCTGAGCCTTAATGAGCCGAGCCGGCTCGTTATCCAGCCCTAAGCGCAAGCACGAATGGATCAAGCACCAATCAGGCAATTTGCACTTTCCAGAAGCCAGCTCCCCGCGGCGTCTGCCTGCCGCCAACGTGCTCCGCACCCACATGTCAGCGAGTTGAATCCCACACTGCGCGAAGTGAATCACACGACGCGAGACGGCGAGAGACCCCCTTGCCGCAACCGCCGCCTCCGCTCCCCGGCGAACTCGCCTGCCCCGGTTCGCACCGTCACGCGAGTTCGCACCTCACGGCACGGGTCAGCTCTGAAGCACCGCGGCGACCTCGGAGCTCGTGCCGGGGTTCTAGTGCCTGACGCTCTCGGCGGGGCCAATCGGGGGAGGCGGCGAACGCCGCAAACAAGCTTATTTGGTGGGCCTGGAGTCGCAGGATGGGAGATCTGGCGGCGGCGCTGTCGAGATGGTGAGCGGGGGCGTCGGCTCCAGCCGGAGCCTCCCGGCGCGCGCCGCGGCGAGGGGCGGGGCGGCGCCCGGGAGCCCGCGCGTCTCCGCCGCCGCGGCCGCGGCTCTGGCGGCGCTGCAGCGCAGGTGGCGGTGGCCGCCGTCGGGCGCGTCGCTTGAGCGCGCGGCGCGCGCGTTCGTCCTGGCCTCGGCGGCGCTGGTCCTCTCCTGCGCGCTCTACCTCTACGTGTTCCGGTACGTGGGCCGGGGCCCCGCGGTGGCCGGCTTCGTCGGCGACGCCGGGCCCGCGCTCGGCGCCGGGCAGTGCGACGTGTTCGACGGCGCCTGGGTGCCCGACGCGACCCGCCCGCTGTACAGCAGCTCCGAGTGCCCGTTCGCGGAGCGCGGGTTCGACTGCCTCGCCAACGGCCGGCCCGACGTAGGGTACCTCAAGTGGCGGTGGAAGCCGCGGCTGTGCGACGTGCCGCGGTTCGCCGCGCGCGCCGCGCTGGAGCGGCTGCGCGGGAAGCGGGTCGTCTTCGTGGGGGACTCCATGAGCCGCACGCAGTGGGAGTCCTTCATCTGCATGCTCATGCCCGGGGTGGAGGACGCCCGGACGGTGTACGAGGTGAACGGGAACGAGATCACCAAGACGATACGGCACCTGGCGGTCAGGTTTGCCTCGCACGGCCTCACCGTGGAGTTCTTCCGGTCCGTGTTCCTCGTGCAGGAGCACCCGGCGCCAAGGCATGCGCCGAAGAGGGTCAAGTCGACATTGAGGCTGGATAAGATGGATAATTTGAGTAGGAAATGGGCAAATTCGGATGTGCTGATTTTCAATACAGGTCATTGGTGGACTCCCAAGAAGCTATTTGATTTGTAAGTTTTTTGGATTTGGTTTCGTATTCCTTTTTTTTTCTCAAACATGAGATTATGTGTTAGTTAAGTACTTAAGTATCACCATTTGTTCTCGTCAAAAAATAAGTTTCGCCATTTTCTTTGCCACACACATTTCCTTGGAATTGCTTAAAGCTCATTGATTCATAGTTGATGGATAGGTGGTGCTGGATATACGGTTTCTCAAAAAGAGTGTGAAAATAGGCAATATCATGTTCACTTGGATGCTTTGACTGCGGCTTAATATTTCTGATAGTGAGCTTTGCAGTTCATTGAAGGGGAAAATAGATGACTTCTTGTACCTAGTCACATCCTTCGTGAATCAAATGTGTAGGAATCACTAAGAACCATGACCCAAGAAAACAATAAGGTTGCCTTTATGCTAGTTCAACTTCTTTTCTTAGGGCATGTACAATGGAGCCGCTTAGGCAAAAACTGGTTTATTTTTAGCAGAAGATGCTTATATAAAAGAAAGAATGCTTAAGTTAGCACCTGGTATACAAGAACCCTAGTATTGCCTCATACTTGCTTGTTGATGTAAGCTTTGTACATTTTGAGCAGAGTATCATGATCTCATCCTTCGATTGGCACAGCAAACAATCTACTTGACAAATGCTTCTATTGGTTTGCTGGGTGATACGTGATCACTCAACGCCATTTCCTTTTTTTTGGTGATGTGCATATTATTTCGTACTATGTTTGAGCAAGGTGAAACACCAGTCTAAAAGTATAGCAGTTTTCCTGACTTGGTCTTCCCAACAGGGGATGCTATTTTCAGGTTGGGCGTGCTCTTAAACTTGGTAAATCCATTGAAGGTGCTTTCAAGATGGCGTTGGAGACATGGTCTTCATGGGTGGAGAAAAGAGTTGATTTAAACCGAACTCATGTCTTCTTCCGAACATACGAGCCATCCCACTGGAGGTATGCTTTATAAAAAATTCAATAATTTAAGACTCTGAAGATACCGTTTCTAGGTGTAAAACCTATTGTTTTTTGCTTCTTGACGAGTATAATTTGAGGTGAATAATTAGTCATTAAGAGTAACAAAGAATAACCTGATAAACATCAAAAGACCAATATACTTTATTATATAAATATATTGAAAACATTATATGTATCAGTGTGCCTCAATATAAATATCATGTGAACTTAAGTGAAAATCCCTGCATATGCACAGTGAAACAGGCGAAAAGACATGTGAGGCAACAGAACAGCCTTCATCTGAGGTCAAAGGAAATGATAAGAGTGAATTTGGGGCTATACTTGCTGATGTTGTGTCGAAAATGAGGAATCCTGTTACTGTACTAAATGTAACTTTAATGGGGTCATTCAGAAGTGATGCTCATGTTGGAAATTGGAGTTATCCCCCCACTGTACTTGATTGCAGCCACTGGTGTCTTCCTGGAGTCCCCGATGCTTGGAATGAACTTGTATTTTCATACCTTCTGACAAATGGTGAGTTCCTAGTTATGCTGATGTGTATCTTCATTTCTTTGAATATTATGAGTAATGTATGCCAATCAAACAACTTTATCATGTAACAAAATGCTTAAATTGCAACAATGCATATGCACTATATCTACGCAACCATGATGCCCATAGAATGGTATGCATAACATGAATAGTGAGATAGTTACATTATTAAGTTACTTAAATGGCATTTGACAAAGCACCGAGGGAGATGGTTAAGGATATGGAACTGACATATCCCAGCCACGCAGCTGCCAAGATTTAAGTAGCTTCTTGCTAATGCTTCCTTGAACGGCCTTTTAGTTTTTCCGAGATTGATACTCCATTGTATACAACTGTAATCAACTGTTCAAATGTGAGCTAGGAACCTGATTAAATATCACATCTCTGTTGGTATGTTAGGTTGCTTGAGTTGCTTCAAGTGTTACAGACAAATGTTGACACGATTTTTTTAATATATTTTTGTGGGGGTTTCGACATGGTTTTGATTCACGCCCAAATTGCGCAGGTTGGCGAAACTTGGTGGGGTGAATGTTGTGGCTACGTAGTCAATCTCCCCCCGTTTGTGTATTGTGATTTTTTTTAATCACCTGTAGAGGATTAACATACGTCCTGGGAGCTGCCACATCTGCTAGGGCCTAGGTGGTTCATTCTTCCCTGGATTTCGACATTCTTTTGTTCTTTGATTCATACAAGGTGAAGCATGCATCCTAAGGAGTGGATGATGTATCTGTTCTTTTTCTTGTAGAGGATGAGAAGGCATTGACATACTGTTAACCTGTACGTACTGACAGTTTTTTTTTTATCAAATCAAACTGGTGTTTACACTTGTATTGTATGTACCAACATTCACTTGATAAGTTGTTAAGGTGTACACCCTGTCAATTTATAAGGGAAAATATGCATGTCCAGTAATACCTGCAACTGCAAATGAGACGTGTTGCTATATGTTAGTCAGCACACTGACGTGTTGTTATGTTAAACTGTGACATGGACATGTATAGGGCTTGTTCTGATGAAAACTTCGATCTCTACCATCCATTATCTTTCTCTGTGACATGGACATGTACAGGGCCTGTTCTGATCAAAGCTTCGATCTGTACCATCACTTATCTTTCTCACACACCCACAGAATTTCAGCAATGAAAAATTTATGTACCAGTAACTTATTAGCTCACCCAACCCAAAAGAATTGTTAGCCATCGAGGCAGGCAGGCATGATAGAGCTGCAGCCATGAGGCAACAAGGGATGCATTTGTATTGGAAAGACCTAAAGCATAGCTACCTATACAAGCTATTGCTATGCATGTATGGTGCCATATAGAGAAACTTTTCTGTATATCTACAGATCATGAACTTGCCAAGCCCGCCGTCGCTGTCGCCTGGGCGTGCTTTGTCCCGTTGTTCTCGCCCCAGTGCCACAGCATGCTCTCCCAGAAGCAGAACTTCTCAAAGCAATGCTTGAGCCTTGTGTCGGTGATGTTCTGGCGCCAATGGCCGTCGCTGAAGTTAGCCTTCTCGGCCTGCCTACGATCCCACTCCAGCCTAGCCTTCTGCCGTGACCTCAGAAGGCAGTAGGACTGGAGTTTCTGGGGCATCTTGTCGTGCACCTTCCACCACCGGGCGTGCGCAACGTCGCTTGCGAATCCACGCATCGAGGGGTTGTTCCAGTTGCAGTCATAGTCCCTGAAGCACAGCCATGGCTTCAGACCCAAGTAGTGGAGAACATAGAGGATCGGTGGATCTGCACCGAATAGCTGAGTCTTCTTGGCCTTCATCTCCTCGTCGTCGCCCTCCCAGAAGTGCTTCAGGAAGTTCATGTGCTTGGGGATGCGGTGCCACCATGTGAATATCTCATTCAGGTACCCTTGGTCGCCACCGTTGTACGATGTTATCTCATTGATGTGATCCATCAGCAGCTGAAATGTGCAGTTGGAAGGCTCTATAACCATGACACCAGAGTTGAAGAGTGTAGCGTTGTTGCCAGTTGCAGTGATCTCTGGCATCGCAAACAGAAAGTCGACGTTCTTCAGGATGAGGAGGTCAGCATCTATGAAGATGATCTTGTCGTAGTCGGTCAGCTGCCACAACCTGAACTTGCTGTAGTTCCACTCGTTGTAAGCGTCACGCTCAGCTTTCGGGTTCCTGATTCTCTGGATTATTCTGACGTTCCACCCAGCAGCCTCCAAGCCCTTCCGGTGGTCATCGCTTATGGTATCATCAACAAGGATAACCAGGTCCCTGGTTGATCCTGCTTGGCGAATGCTTTGAGCCGCGGTGATAGCACCGCAGACATATTCACTTGCTGAATGCAGTATTGTCGCATATGCTTCTCTTGGTCGGTCTACTGAGAAAAGTCTTGCTGCAGCAATAAAAACAGGTGTTATCTACTCGAAAGTTCTAGTTATGCACAGAAAAGCGACTAAAAACTGGCAGTGCATAATCTATAAATGTTACCATGGAATATACTTTAAACCGAAAACAATAGTTGCTCATTGTGTGGAGAATTGAGGTATTGAGACTGCCATTTTAGGGCAGCATTTACATGTTTCAAGATATGCAGATAGCTCCCAGTTGACTGAGAAAAATGTAGTGATGCTCAAGACAAGCAACTTACATTTCGCGTTGAGTGGAACAGCGAGCTCGCAGGAACCAACAGGAAGCCTGAGCTTTTCCTTTAATGCTTTCAGGTCAGGACTGTATAACCAAGCATTGCCTTCATGTCTCACAAGGTTCTTGCAAGGGAAGAGATTCGGAATCGGGAAGCAATCAGTAACAAAAAGCACATGAACCTTGTGGTTATGCTTCGAAGAGGTTACAGCCAATTTTGCAGCTGAGAGCTGCAAATGGAGCCGTGCAACATCTCTTGACCAGCCTCCAACCCGGGTACAAGGAAGCTTCACAGCAATAACATCAAAGTGTACACCTCTTCTGACATTAGGCTCTGGAAGTGATGGACAAGAGGGTATCTCACTTTCTTCCTCCTCGTCGATCCATTCAGGGTACAGTGTCTGCCAGGTGATGCTGTCCTTGGCAGGCTCAAGTCTTACAATGGAAACATGGCTGTCTGAGAATAACCGTGTCCATGAGCCATACTCAGTGCTGTTGAAATTCAGGAGTCCAATCCTGAGCTTTTGATTTTCACCGTTTAGATTTCCTAGTGCTCTATATACATCCTCCCACTGAACATTAACAGAAGACACATATCGCGGATCAGAACTTATTTTGTCCCACATCCAGCCGACATCCACATACCTGCAAAAGAAAATAAAGTCGCTTGAGATTATGGTCATGGATGTAAAGGCAGTATCTTGTTTTTACCGCATTGAAAATATTTCAGTGAGACTAGTTGTACTCACCGGGAAGCCGACTGTAATTGATGCTCGTATAAGGTTGGAGTTAAGAGGGTGACAACTGTTGCAGAAATGATAGCTATGATCAATATCCGCAGAGACTTGAACTTGCAAGCACAGTTCTTTTCAAGGACAAGAACCTCAAAATTTTCAACGTCTTTGAAACTTTTGCTTTTGGAGGTCCTCCTCTTAGTTGTCTCATCACTGCAAAATTAATGTAGAAACAAACCTTTATCAGACAAGATCAGCCATAAAAGATCTATGCTTGACAAGTGGAACTCAAAAGAGAGTCTGTCTTAGCTAGATGTACCAATGAAAATAAATTATTAGATGCTCATTACACAAGAAGATAGGTTCTAAAGTTCCTTGTTGAATACATCAGAACATATCCTTTTCACTTTGATTTTGCGTCACAATCATGGGCAGGTAACAGCATGATCAATTGAAAGCGAAAACCAATATCTACATCAACGGTAAAATGGCTAGATACCATCTTTGAACGGGGCAATTCGAGAGACCGCTTGTACGGAAGCACATACGCTTTTCCTAAAAAAGTCGGCAGCACAAATGGAAGTTTTAGGAATCAAGACCCTGCATAAAGTTCTCTCTACAAAAAACCGCAAGAATACCGAACAGAACAGGTAGACTAAGTAGAAAAGCAGCACAGTCAGGTCCTACTTTTCCCGCATTATTAGTTCGGAAGATAGACTAGATAATATTTTCATACAGGCAGTGCTATGATATCATCTTTTGAGTTTGTATTGCACAGAAATAAGTGGAACGATGATAGTCGCAACCACTTTATGGGCAGAAAATACACAACAACGACATATTGAAGCACCCAAAGCGCCCCCTTTTTCGAGAAAGGAAATGCATAGTATATCCGATAGTTGGATGTGAAAGCGAGTCACACTAACAGATGTTTGCCAATCGAAAGATAAAAGCTTAAAGCGCAAAAAAAAAAACACTAAGGAAAATTCAGAGAAGAAGATTGCGCGGACTTGTATTTCGCCACCTCTCTGCTCCATCCATGAGCCACATCTTCCAAGTGCGCAAAGCATCGTCTCATATAGTATTACACAACGTCTGACGAGAAAAATTCGTGAGTTTGTGCCTAACTCGCATGCCTTCGACTGATTCCTCAAATCCGAAGCATGATCGACACCGCTGCAACAGCACCCACGAGCCTTTTTCTCTAACGCCTGAGGAGGAAAATTCGGTAACTGCTACCACTACTACTGTAGTACGGAGATAACTGGATGATCCAAGGATGCTGAAATCAGCCGTTCGGCAGCACACGCCAAGAGCAACGTCCTTTACACGTCGCAACGTGCCCGCTGCCAAAAATCCAAGCAGAGTGACACAAGTCAGCCGTGCGCGGCCGAAAGAGGACAGCATCAGCCGCCGACCAGGTCAAGCTAGCAACGAACGAACCCGAGAACGCGATCCACACGAGCGAAGGCGATGCGTCCGGGAGCTCGAAGATTTTGTGACGAAGGCGAGCAGTCCATGGGGTGAACAGAGACAACGGTGCAGGCAGGGGAGGATTGGAGACGACCACCTAAGCAAGGCCGGGATGCTTTTTTAACATTATCTAAAAAAACAAGGCTGCTAATGATCGAGTGGTGATCATAAGCTTAAGAGATTGCCATCGATGTGACACTGAGTCAGTGAGAACTGTACTGCTTGTCTAAACTGATGGTGGAAAAAAAATCACCGACGAAGGACTAACGAGGACTGAAGCGCGAGTGAAATGAAATGAAAATTTCATGGCCTTAATGCGAGATTGCAACCAGGCGCGCAACCACCAACCACTACGGCGCCAGCAATTAAGAGGAAGGGGGAGGAGGAAGAACGACGAGTCGTCACAGTCGTCGTCTCTTTCCGTTTGGTTGGACGGATCCGACTAATGCGGCGGCGTCGGCGGCATGCAGCGCGGGGCGGCGGGCGCGGGCGCAAGAAGCGCAGGCACGCCGTTGAGGAAGATGAAGAAGAAGAAGCAGCAGCAGCAAGAAAAAGGAAACAACTTTGATTGCAAGAGTTGGGATTGTGGGAGAAGAGATGGGAAGAAGATCTTACGCGGCGCCGGCGGGACGGTAGCGCGGCTCCAGTGGGCCCATCGGTGCTTGCTTCCCGTGCCTTCTCGCGCTTCTTCTTCTGCTTCTTCTCTCTCCCCGCCTATCTTCTCTCTCCTGAGAAGGTAGTCACGCTATCGCTGCCCCCGCCGCCGTTGCGCCGCTTCCCACCTGAAATCGCAACACGAAGCGCAGGGCGATGTCATGTAAAGCATGCAGGCCACCGGCACAAGGAGCCAACGGCTCCAGTGACGAGAAGAAGTTATTGATCAAAGAAATGAAACGAACGGAAGCGAGACGCGGGCATTGATTCCTCGGAGAAAAAAAAAGAAAAAGGGAACAACGCGACGCACCATGAACTGGAGGAGGCTGGAGCAGAGGAGGAGAAACAGAGGAACTGTGCCAATGTTAACAGGTGGAGCAAAAAGAAAAGAAAAGGAAAAGTTGGAGACCCGATGCAAACATGGCTCTGACACAAGCACAGCGTAGCAAAACCAATTAAACGAATAAAGAATAGAATCTACTGTGAATCAGCAAGAGAGGAAAATAACATATTTGGGTTGGAAAGGGAAAAAAAGAGAGTCGCAACGAAAAATGAAGCGAATGCGGGTGCCGCCAATGGAGCTGACGGCCTCTAGAGAGCCAAGAATTCATCAAAGCAGAGCATCCACAGCTACAAACCAAATCAAAAGCCAAGAACGACACGAGAACAGGGAGGGCAGCGGTGTACCTCGAAAGGTGATGCAGCTTCAATCGGAGAAGTGAAGGAGGAAGGGATCAGTGGTGCTCTCTCTCCGTGGAAGGAAAGCTCAGGAGGAGGGGAAGAAAGCTTTATATATGGAGAAAGATGATTTGCGTCCTTGTAGAGGAGCCCCACAGAGAAGCCCACGCGGGGGAGAGGGAGCAGCAGTGCGAATGGCGATGGATTTTATCGGTCTTCTCACGATTATTAGGCGATCGTACGGGCGTACTGTGGGTGAAGGCCAAAATCTCTAGGGGGGGTCATATGTACTCTTGTGCGTAGATACGACATGGGAGAAGTAATAATTGACAGAAACTGCCGCCGAAATTTTGACTTCTACATGAAGTAAACGCTTTATAAGGAAGTATACAAGTTGATAGTACTTTTGGAGAAATAAATCTGCACCTTAGATATATGTTCTCAGATAAGGAAGTACTCCAAACGTATCTGGAGTAGATATTTAATTCTACTCGAAGAATTCAGTACGTATAAGTTTTGGAGTATTAAGGGAAATAAGGGATGGCTGGTTCCTAAAAAAAAAAAGATGGCTGGAGATGGAATGACGCCTTCATGCTGACTAGGTAAGGTTTCTTAATGAAACTGTGGACGGACTGCATGAGCATATCCAGTACCTTCACAACATTTAATATGGATTTGTTCTTGTGGGATTTAAGGCAAGGAAATGCCATGTTAAGAAAATTCTTCCAAAAATTCCAATAAAACCAGCACAAGTCTTCCCTATGTTGACTTTTTTTTAGTGAGCTCATTGGCTTCTTTTAGAAAACAATGAGGAACATTGCCTTGTTCATAAATATAGGTATTTCTGGCTACTTCATATGCGAGAGATGCTTATATGTAGAAACACAGACTGGTAGAGAAGAGTTAGGCCTTCTTCGCTCATTGTTCCTTCACATCTTCTCCTTTCATCTCTCTTCTCATAGAAAATTGTATTCAGTTGTGTATGTGGTGTGGTGGGAGTGGGAGGCTCCCATTGTGGTGCAGCTGGTAGAGGGGGCTTGAGTCCCCAAACCTTCCCTGTAGATCCACCACATTACGAAAGAGGTAGTATTTCATTACTTCAAAATATCTACAAGCTAGAACATGATATGTGTAGGTAATAACATCGCAAACCATGTTGAGATCAAAATCACCAAGGACAAACAACGCCACAATAGACAAGCATGTGTATCGTATGGAAGTTTCACGCTACGTTTAATACAAACTACATATACATATAAATAGTCCTCGCCACCTTATACAGAACGCTCGTACCACACTTAATACAAACAACATATACATAAAAAATAGCACCTTCACTTATGCACATGTAACACTTTGGTAATCTTTGCCTCACAAAACTCTATAGTGCTGGCGTCACCAAACCAGAGGTTTTTGTGGTTGTCTTGTTTAAGGAAGTCCCACCCTTTTTTTTTCTGAAATAATTATGAATATGGCACGCAAAACCTACTTCCATGCTTGGGTGGTGTGTATTTCAATAGATTCAATCAATGGGCAATATACCGATTCACAACCATGTAGGAGTAATCTTCTAACATTAATGTAGGCACCGCTTGTTAGATATATAGACCTGTATATGGGTGAGGTTTTATGAAACCATACGACCATAAAATCCTGGGTTAACCGATACAGCTAAAATACCCGTGGTTTTGCACAAAGTTTTATGACATTTACTTTAGATGAATATTCCTTATTTCCACCAAGGATTTGGATGATTCTTTTCTATGTTTTAGGTGGGCTGAAAATATCTGATTTATCAATTTCCCTACACACAAGAACCTTTTTATGTTTTGGGGTTCATACATACACACAAGAAACTTGCAGTGGACCCTCTTCCACAAAAAGACTGACAAATCTACCGTGGATGAAAGCTCTCGCGGCAAACCAGCAACCCATGCCTTTCCTTTCGAGATTCCTGCTGGAGCCACGCGTCCCAAGTTGCCAAACGACCCGACCGACGCTGTGCGTCCCATAACTGCGAAATCTCGAAACTGTGAAGTCGGAGACCCATTGATCAGATCACAGATCCATTGATCCTGCGCTCCCGCCCTTCCGAAACTGTGAAGTCGGAGAGCGGTGGGGGTGGAAAGAGCAGAGAAGGCGATGCCATCAGGTGCGGAGCAGTTATTGGGCGTGCGGCTTGTTAATTTCCCTCTCGCGTGAGTATTCGATTTTTTTCTTTTTTTGGCGTGTATTCGATTCGATGCGAGTCGTGTAAACGGTGCCATCTCTGAGCTCTTCCTGATACAGGATGCAGAGGTGAACTTTTGGCTTTGCCTCGGCTGGCACTTCTTATTTCTGAATGCTGGTTGTTTGATGGAAAACTAGCAGGCGTAACCATCAGTTGCCATCTCACGTGACGAAACCGTTCCGTCTTCCGTGCTTGCATGGTTTCGGCAATCATCAGGGCAATCGCGGCAATCATCAGGGCAATCGAGGTTACCGGCCCCCGACTGATCGATCCGTGGGGCAGCCGGCCGCTGCTCACATGTTGTGCTCGAAACCGTTGCGTCGCGCGCATGAGGGCGACGCCGCATGCTCACTTTTCTGCTCGGTTGTTCCGGTTCAGATGGATGCATGACTAGAAACTTTTGCACGTTAAACATAGCTTCATCCACTTGATTCACTACGAGCGTCCGGCTACAGCTGCAACTCAGAATGGAACGGCGGTGGCGCTTTTGGACGGCGGAGCCATTCAGCTCCACTGGCGTGCGGAGATATGAATCCCTCGATTTGATGTGGTAAAAAGGCCTTGGTTTCTTGGGCGAGAACAGGCAACCCAGTGTACAATAGGCTATGGTGATGGTAAATAAACTAGCCAGATGCATCCCACGGCAGGACAGCTAGCGCACAAGGTGCATTGTACCTTGTTGCACAGCCGAATGATGGTAAATGGTGAATAGAGATTTGGTAATTGTCCAGTCATGTGAGGCGTGAGAATATACTCCACCAGGAGCTGTATCTCGTGTACTTGGCAGGACACTGCATGCCAGATTGTGCATAGACATAGCAGAGTAGTATAAGGGATGGCGTCTACCGTCTAGCCATTCAGAGAGAAATGCCAAATGTTAATTAGAGCCACAAAATTTCGCAGATGATATTTTTGTATAACATCAGATGAGGATATGTGTCAGCTCTGAATAAATTGAGTCAACAATTGGGAAAGGGGGAATGACATGATAGCAACACAAGAGCGACTTAACTGTGCAGCTACAAGTATAATAGTGGGACGTACGATCGTGTGGTGTTTCGAATAGGGAAGGATATCTCTCTTCTCCATACATTCTTTCAAGATTTGGTGCATCACCATGGAAGGTGGATTGTTCCATTCGCGCCATGAATGTATGCTAACTACTCGAGCCAGTATCCTGTTCAGAAATGGAAGCTAAATACTTTTCCACCCCTCTTGAAAAAACCTTGTGTTCCTTCTATTTTTCCTTGATTGCAGTTTGAATTTCGATTGAAGAACTAATTAACTCGAAAATCTCATTATTCAGATGCACCGCTACACTAAAACTATATGTGCTAAGAGAAAATATTAAAATGTTATTCGTCACATGCTCGATATTCTGCCAAAGAAATGAAATGTGTTGTCACACCGACCGCCTACACGATCATTCATTGTCTCATAATAAGTCCTAACATCACTTGTATGCTGGTATGATACGAATAATATCCCTACGATTGAATTCCTATTTGTGCCGAAGCAATTGCGGCACCAACTGAAGCACAGTGTACTGTGCCTACTGGCTAGAGTTGCACTACTACAAGTAGTGATGTTTTCTGAATGGCCGGTAGTACATACTATCACTAACCAAAAGAGATCAGCATCCTACAGATCATTCTGCACCACAGCTGCATATTGTTATTGGTGGTGGTTGGAGGATGAGGAAAAGGGACTGTGGAAAGGACAATGGAAGCATGAATGTACTAATGGGAAGCAGTTCTTTTATGCTTCATATTCTTTTTTTTTAAAAAAAAACAAAGAAAAACAGAACAAACACACAAGTCCAACGCAGCATCAAAAGATTATTACACGTCGAGTTACTAACTCAAAGCCGAACACAAAAGTTTCAGTTGAAGATAACATACTACAATATATAAACAGAAAGCTTTCTTCAATGATAAAAAAAAAAAAGTTTCTTCTGCAGTTTGATGGGGCGTATCCGCATGGACGCGTGCATGGCGCTCTCATCTTTGTCTATCTGGCCAGGGGTCTTTAGCAACCACAACCTGTTGTTTGGCCATAGACTTCTTCTAGATTTATATGTGCCCGCCCCGTGCCCACACCAACTGTGCACCAACTGCATCGCGATTAGTGATTCGTACTTAGGGCCTGCTTGGTTGCCAGCCAGAGATTACCACGCCGCCGCCACAGTTGTGGCGCCGAATATCGGCGCCACACTCGCCACCAGCGCCACACGCATACGACAAGCCATTTCATGAGTAAATTGCTGTGGCAGCCAAAAGCTTCGCGTCAACCAAGCATGATTTTCCACGCCGTACCTTTGGCGTGGCAAAGTAAGGCGGGGAACCAAGCACGCCCTTAGTTTTGTCCTACAGTTGCTCACTGCCCCCACACAAACCAGAAGCATATAACCTTGCCTTGGATGTTTGTTGTCGGCTAAATCGTTCTTGCCAGGGCTCTTTGACCTCAGTACACTCACATTTATGCTGATTTTGAGTGTATATATAGCTTGCTGGTGATATGGACTACGTGTGTCCGCTCTGTGATACTAAGTAGTAGTATAAATGGCAAGAATTTTTATGTGAGCCGTAGAGAAGCGTTTTTATTCCTCGAAGTGATTTTAACAGGTTGGCAAAACAGTTATTCCCAAAACATGAGCGAATCCCGTTCGTGTACAATACTAGTACTCCAGTAAAAAGGAATGGCTTGTCACTAGCAGTGAGATAAGTTGCAGTTGTGCTGGGTGACGCTGTCCTTACTCGCACTACACACTAGCAACGATTCGCTGCTAGCAGCCAAAGATTTGTGGCGATGCCAATTGTGGTTGCGGCAATAGTGGAGTGACCATGTGGGTAGCCTAACTTATAGTAGGAGGGTAGCTAGAGACAAAGCTTGAGGGTTGTGCGACAGTGCATTAGTGCTACACTTTGGCAGGGCTGGCTATCGGCTGGTGCAGAGAATAGGCAAACATAGCATTGGTGAGTCAGTATCCACATTGAAGTGGTGATGATCTTGTTTTAGAAAGAAAAAACAAAAACAGCAGTGATGGTATTTTGTCAATCTATGGCTTATTATACCCTGCACTTCAATACATATATAGATCAATCATCATATTTCTAACACAATAAATTAAATGCAGTTTTATATCTGTGTACAACGACATGATCAAAATAATATCTTATGAAAGGTACTTTCATAGTAATACACTTCACAGCATTTTCTTATGGGACAAATGAAATTTAGTCGCCAAAGTAGCATAATTAATTGTGACCAAGAAAATTTATGATGCCTCTAAAAAGTCGACTAAATTCCTTCTGAAAATGATCGACTATGTACGATATGTTCTAAAAGTTCTACATTGGATTTGTCGGTGCGAAGGAAAAGCTATGCCATGTTACTGTTATTAGTGGTCGAGGCCTTGTATCTCTCTCAACAAAATTTAGAACAATACTGCGCATTTTAGAACGATAGTAAGCAGTTAATTAAATGACCCATTTGAGGACCACCGAGGCGTACCGGCCGGACTTGATAATTTCCTGGTATAACAACGATCAATAACTAGCACAACAGACTCGACCCCAGATAGCTAGATCCGCAGTTCCTTGTCGAATGAAGTAATGGAACGATCGATAAATGGGGAAAAAAAAGGAAAAGGCTGGCGGATGGAGCCACCTCTCTGCGCATGCATGGGGCGTATTACGGATCGATGTCTTGCAACCTCTTCCTCCTTTCCACCATGACGCGCGTGGCTCTTCTCCGATCGAAAACCCTTCGTTCTTTACGTGCAATTTGCAAAGTAGTGGAGCGGTTCACTTAGCTACTAGCTTTTGGAGCAACCCGGCCGGCCAACGTGTCATGCACCAGCTGCTTTCGGATGGGCCGGCGGCAAACCGAGAGCGTTGCTGACTTTTGCTGTGACATGCAAAAATTGCACTTGGGACCTCGCACCGACAGTATTGTATAGTATAATGCGTGTCGATCATCAAGGACGAGAGCGTATCAGCCCCATGCTGTATCGGTTAGGCTTTTGCTCTCGTTCGCCCGGCCCGTCGTTGAACTTTAATTCCACAATTGATTGTTGGGGTATGGTTTGGTGCTGCGTACGTGTATAGTTTAATTTATACGCTCGATCAATGGGGCGCAGTGTCATTAATTAAGGACTGATAGTTAGACAGATAGTACTAATTAAAATGTACAGGATGGACTACATATACAGTACTGCGCACTCCTTTAGTCCTTTTGGGCTGCCTGAGCATGCATGGACCAAAAAGAGGACTTTCACGCATGCGCTAATTTCGTTATTGCGGTGCTAGTATCTGGTTAGCTGACGAACATAGGACTGGGCGTTCGGGTTAACCCGAAAGCTGAAGTGCTAATGGGCTGCTGCTAGTTCGGGTTGTTCGGTTTATTCGGGTACCGAGGATTGAAACCCGACTTGCCCCATTTAATTTCGGGTTTTCAGATTCGCTATTCGAGATTGCACCCGATTTTTCGGGTTTCGGGTTTTTCAGGTTCAAGGTCGGGTTTTTCGCGTTCGGGCTACGGGTTTCGGGTTTTGTGCCCAGCCCTCGAACATCAAGTAATGTACTATATATGATGGACCTTTTATATAGTCGTTGAAAGTTCGCATTATACTATTTGAAGGCTATCGTCAGAGTGTCAGACGAAGGTGACGACCCTGGTTGGAAGATGACAATGCAAGTTCTTTATAGTCGTTGTATTGGAAGCCAAGAAACAAGAAGTTTAATTGCCGGCCCAAATGGCGCCTTGACACGCCAGGACGCCACGCCACGCACACGCCCGCCGATTTCAAGCATTTCCTCGTGGCTGTAGGTACTTTAGAATTAATGACATATAACATGAAACGAAACGAGTAGCTTTGTTGCGCACACGGCAGCATGAGGCCATGAGCTAGCTAGCACGGGAGTTTGGCGGGCGGCCGGGCAACGGCGGAAGCTTCGGTTCCCCGACACGCGCGGTCGTGCCGCTTCTAGCTTGGTCGGGCCGCATCGTGGTTGTGCACTACCCTGCCCTGTGTGGCTAGGCCGCGCGGCGTCCGGCCAGCCGAGCCGGCTTCTGCCGTACGTGCTGCTCTAACGTGATTGTCTGTCTGTGCTGGGAAACGCCCTGCTGCTGCTCGCGAGCGCGGCGCCGGCCAGCCGTAATGCCACTGTCTAGTCAGTCCATAAAGCAACGTGCCTTCTGTTCGTAAGTAGGTGCCGTGCCATCGCCTTCGATCGTGAAGCGACTTGATGTGCGTTGATCAATGTCCGTGCCGCGTGCAGTTTGTTACGAGCACAAACGCAGGGGTCTTATTCGTGCACGAACTTTTTGGGCCTGTTTTAAGCCCCGTTGTCAAATCTTTTTTTTTTTGGTGCGTGTGTGGTTTATTTGTTCGTCGTTCCCCTGCGCCTGTTCTCTGCACGACTGAAACATTGATCAACTACAACTAGACCAAGAAGTCCTACTGCTACTACAAAACGTTATACTCACAACAACACAAACGCACTACAGCGGCGGTTATGCTGGTCCGTCGCTACGCAAGTGCCGCTACAAATTATGTTTGTAGAGGCGGCCCAGAAGAACCACCGCTAGCTAGAGATCCTTCTTTAGAGGCGGCCTGAAACGGAGACCGCCGCTCAAATATAATCTATAGCGGAAGACTCTCTTACAGTCTGCCGATCTTTAGCGGCGGCTAGGAAAAACTCCGCCGCTACTAACAAATCTTTAGCGGCGGAGTGAAAGCGAGTCCGCCGCTAAAGATGGTTTCTAGCTGCGCATAATGACGTCATGCGCCACCATGCATACATCATTTGTAGCGGCGGCTAATAAAACGGCCCGCCGCAACAAAAGATTTTAACAAAAAAATAAAAAAATCTGAAAGTCGAATAACATGTACAGAATTCACATAAATGACAGATGACATTAAACATTGCACAATCTGATAAAATAATAATCTCAATAAGTTCAACATTTATGTGATACACAACAAGTTCAACATCCAACACATACACAACAACATCCACTAATTACATTGTCAAAGATACATTGTTTCAAATGAAATAGCCTAACAATTGTTCCACCGAGGGTAGATCTTCATCTAATTCACAAAGAGGGACTTTATCGTTCTCATCGGGTGGGTCGTATGGTTGCTTTGAGCCACACCAATAACAAAGTTATAGGTGATTTTTGGCTAGCTCATCTGCACTATTGAAAAACTTACCTTCAGGTCAAATAACCTCTCTTAAAATGAACCGACTGATGTTAGCGACGATTGCATTGAGAGCATAGTCACTAAGAGGACCAAGTGTTGCTTGCTGCCTCTTCTGCTGCCTCTTCTGCCGCCTCTTTTGCTTCTGCAACACAAATGGAGTTGTGTAAGACAAGGGTAAGACAAGTGTATAATTCCAATTTAAAAACAAAGACATAGTGTGTTGTATTTTTTGCACATAATCATATATAAAGTATAAATTGTGAAGCAACATGAAATACTTATAATATCTTCCTTCTCCTTCTCAGATAGTTTGACGACACGGTCCAAGTACTTTGAGGTACTTCTTGCAAACCAGCAAGTGTAGTATCCGCAAAGGACACTACCAGCTGGTTGCTTGTTGCACTGCAAATAGGCAAATACACGTCAGATGGATAAATATAAATATATATATATATATATCTATCCTATATGGAGCGCTGCGCGCTCAATATTATTCGGCGCGCCGGTCGTCTGGTGCCGCCAGACCCGGTGGTCCTCCGCGGCCCCGCCCCGCGCCGCACCCCCTGCGCTCCCGTCGCGTCACGTGGGCACCCGCCCGGCGCCCGCACCCCCTGCGCTCCCGTCGCGTCACGTGGGCACCCCCTGCGCTCCCGTCGCGTCACGTGGGCAGCGGCCCGTCGTGTGGGAACCTTCCTGAATCGTACATGTTGGATGTCATTGCAGTATAAGGCGCGACTGTAGTATATTTGCAACTCAATAGTTGTATATGCTGAAACTCAACGTTGCACACGGTTCGTGGGTATTATATAGCGAGACTTCGGGTAGTATGCACTCCGTCGCACCACACAAACCTCCCCCCCGACCCTTGCACACGGTTCGGGAGTAATATATAGCGAGAGGTTAGGTAGTATACGGATCTATACTCCGTCCCCACCACATAAACCTCCCGCCCTGACCCTTGCACACGGTTCGTCGGTATTATATAGCGACAGGTTAGGTAGTATACGGATCTATACTCCGTCCCCACCACACAAACCCCCCCCCCCCTGACCCTTGCACACGGTTCGTGGGTATTATATAGCGAGAGTGTAGGTAGTATACGAATCTTTTCTCCGTCCCCACCACCCAAACCTCCCCCCTGACCCTTGCACACGGTTCGTGGGTATTATATAGCGAGAGTTTAGGTAGTATACGAATCTTTTCTCCGTCCCCACCACCCAAACCTCCTCCCCCTGACCCTTGCACACGGTTCGAGGGTATTATATAGCGAGAGTTAAGGTAGTATACGGATCTATACTCCGTCCCCACCACACAAACCTCCCCCCCTGACCCTTGCACACGGTTCGTGGGTATTATATACCGAGAGGTTAGGTAGTATACGGATCTATACTCCGTCCCCACCACACAAACCCCCCTCCTGACCCTTGCACACGGTTCGTGGGTATTATATACCGAGAGGTTAGGTAGTATACGGATCTATACTCCGTCCCCACCACACAAACCTCCCCCCCCCTGACCCTTGCACACGGTTCGCGGGTATTATATACCGAGAGGTTAGGTAGTATACGGATCTATACTCCGTCCCCACCACCCAAACCTCCCCCCCGACCCTTGCACACGGTTCGTGGGTATTATATAGCGAGAGTTTAGGTAGTATACGAATCTTTTCTCCGTCCCCACCACCCAAACCTCTCACCCCTGACCCTTGCACACGGTTCGAGGGTATTATATAGCGAGAGTTATGGTAGTATACGGATCTATACTCCGTCCCCACCACACAAACCTCCACCCCCCCTGACCCTTGCACACGGTTCGCGGGTATTATATACCGAGAGTTAAGGTAGTATACGGATCTATACTCCGTCCCCACCACACAAACCTCCCCCCCCTGACCTTTGCACACGGTTCGTGGGTATTATATAGCGAGAGTTTAGGTAGTATACGAATCTTTTCTCCGTCCCCACCACCCAAACCTCCCCCCTGACCCTTGCACACGGTTCGAGGGTATTATATAGCGAGAGTTATGGTAGTATACGGATCTATACTCCGTCCCCACCACACAAACCTCCCCCCCGGACCCTTGCACACGGTTCGTGGGTATTATATAGCGAGAGTTTAGGTAGTATACGAATCTTTTCTCCGTCCCCACCACCCAAACCTCCCCCCTGACCTTTGCACACGGTTCGAGGGTATTATATAGCGAGAGTTAAGGTAGTATACGGATCTATACTCCGTCCCCACCACACAAACCTCCCCCCCTTGACCTTTGCACACGGTTCGTGGGTATTATATAGCGAGAGTTTAGGTAGTATACGAATCTTTTCTCCTTCCCCACCACCCAAACCTCCCCCCTGACCCTTGCACACGGTTCGAGGGTATTATATAGCGAGAGTTAAGGTAGTATACGGATCTATACTCCGTCCCCACCACACAAACCTCCCCCCCCCTGACCCTTGCACACGGTTCGTGGGTATTATATAGCGAGAGTTTAGGTAGTATACGAATCTTTTCTCCGTCCCCACCACCGAAACCTCCCCCCCCTGACCCTTGCACACGGTTCGAGGGTATTATATAGCGAGAGTTAAGGTAGTATACGGATCTATACTCCGTCCCCACCACACAAACCTCCCCCCCTGACCCTTGCACACGGTTCGTGGGTATTATATAGCGATAGTTTAGGTAGTATACGTATCTTTTCTCCGTCCCCACCACCCAAACCTCCCCCCCCTGACCCTTGCACACGGTTCGAGGGTATTATATAGCGAGAGTTAAGGTAGTATACGGATCTATACTCCGTCCCCACCACACAAACCTCCCCCCCCCCTGACCCTTTGCACAAGGTTCGGTCGTATTATATAGCGAGAGTTTAGGTAGTATACGTATCTTTTCTCCGTCCCCACCACCCAAACCTCCCCCCCTGACCCTTGCACACGGTTCGAGGGTATTATATAGCCATAGTTAAGGTAGTATACGGATCTATACTCCGTCCCCACCACACAAACCTCCCCCCCTGACCCTTTGCACAAGGTTCGGTCGTATTATATAGAGGGAGGTTAGGTAGTATGTTAGGCCAACCGACCAGTGTGCCACGAGGTGGGGCGCGCAGCGCCCCGCGCGGGCCCGCCTGGTGCTCCGCGCGGAACACGACTGCCCATTCGCTTCGGTTTCTCATTCGGGTCGACTTTTTTAATGAAGCACGTGTTCCGCCAAAATATAGTCGATTTTACATAAACGACCGATTGGTCGTATTAGGTGCGACGGTATTATTTTGATAGTACTGAGGTACAATCGGGTCAGAGTAGTATATTGCTCTAGAAACAGAATTATAGGACGCTAGGATTTTTTAATTCTTCACGTACTTTTTGAGACGCGGCGGTCTGGACGGAACGGTCGTTGGTCCCAAAGCAGTTGCGGGCCCATCCTTTTTCCGGGCACGGCCATCCTTTTCTTTAGCCCATTCACTGAGTTGTGCACCCGGGGCCCGTATGTCAGTGTGTAGGACCGCGGGTGCCGGAAGGCTGGGGAACCGCCGTTTCCTTTTTCGGGGGATTAAGAACGCACGACCGGCCTTGCCGCATTTTTGTCGCTACCTTTTCGTCTTCTCCCACTCCACTCGCTCTCTCCGCTCCTCCTCCGCCGACACCGACTCGCCGAATCCCGCCGGGGTACGGCCTCTCGACTTCGGCTCCCGCCTCGTCTGCTTCGCTTCCTCCCTCTTCGGATGGGTTTCTGAGCGACTGTGCCACGCACCATGGCTGATTCATCCGGCCCCTCGAAGGTCTGTGCTATTTCTTTGGCTTTTTTTCCTTTTTTTCTCATCAATCCCTCCTGTTTAATCCCTTGTCTGTTCTCTTTGTGTTGATCCGTCTCCGGATCTTGTATTGATGATTGAATCTTTCTTCGGTTTCCAGTTTTTGCTGTTGTTCCCAAGTTCGATGTAATCTTTTCAAGATTTCTGCTTGCAAGCGGGGCCAGATCTATTCACTACACATAATTTTTTCTTCTTTTACGACTTCCGTTCCGACTTTCAGTGTTTTCTCCCCTGAATCTTGAGTCGGCCTAGGGTTTCCTCTATTTATTTCGACTTTCCGTTGTTAGGGTTTAGGTTCTCCCTTTTCATTTTACTTGTTCTGTCGATTTTGCCTTTAAAGATTGGATCTTTTCTATCTTTCTTTAGCTGGTTCTAATTTTTTCGAGTTTGATTTTCTTTTTCCTGTCGCTTTTGAGTTTTCTTTCTTCTTGTTTAGACTTTTCGTTACTAGGCTTTAGATCCTGCCTTTTATATTTTAATTTTTTCCTCTGTTTTCCATCAAAGTTCCTATTTTCCCGCGCTTGTGTGACCAGATCGACCCCTTTTTCATGTTGGTTTCCCTCATTTAATCATAAAGATCTCATGTAAATGGTACATGATCTCTATAGTTGTAGTATATGCGGTTGTTTATATTCTTGTTGTTGACGTAGTATATTAAAATGGCGGCTCTTTATTGTAGATGCACCGCATCTTGTTTGTATATGGGGTCCTCTTAACTTTGTCGATTTTGGTCGATTTCCCATCAAAGTTTCTTTTTTCGTACTTTTGTATGACCAGATCTACTCCTTGTCATGTTGGTTTCCCTTGTCCTCTCGGTTATGATTAAAGATTTAATCTTAACTAAAGGTTGCTGATTTATTTGTTATTTTTGAGAGAAATTTGTAGCATTGACTGATTGTTCCTTTTTCTCTTGCAGAAATTGCAGCGGGTCGACTATGTCCCTGACGGGACGTCGAAACTGATATTCGCCAACAAACATGAAGCTATGGTTCTTCATGTTGGGCGTGGAGACCCGGAGGAGGAGGCAATAACTGATTCTCAGCTGGCGGGGGTTGTTCAATCGCAGCCTCTTTCGCAAGAGGATTGTGCCGATGCAGACGTGAGCCATGGCTCTTCAGATGGTCAGCGTGAGGCTTCGCAGGCCGATGCAGGCGCCGGGCAAAGGATGTCGCGGAAGCAACTGGCCACGAGGAGGAAGCGGGCTGGTTCGGAGTCTTCCGGCAATGCGACTGCGCCGCGGTCGCAAGTTGGCACCGAGGCTCCTCCGAACCAACTAGGCGCCAGGGCTCCTCCGAAACAACTGGCGACAAAGGACAATGCCCGGCGGAAGGTACCGGGCAGAAAGGAAAGGGCGCCCCCGAAGCAGCTGGCAACAAAGGAAAGGGGGCATCCGAGGCAGCTGGCAACAAAGGAAAGGGGACATCCGAGGCAATTGGGCACCAAACGAAAGGCCGTTTCTTTCGCCGACGACCCCCCTGCGAAGCGGGTGACCAGAACTTCTGCCCAGAGGAGTACATCACCTCCCGATGACGTAAGTAGCTGCTCGTCCTGCGTCTTACATGATATGTAGAATAGTAGTATATCTCAATGTTTATATGCTGATTGTTCATGTAGTATATTAAATTGCCGGCGCATTTTTATTCTGCACTTAATGTTTGTTGATGCACCGCATCTTGATTTTGATGGATTTCTGTACTTGATGTTTTGGTTTTTTACTCAAAGACACTATTGTTGTACACTATAGGCATTCGCATTGTATACTGGACCTGTTTCTGTACTTCATTTGATTGTTTATACCCTGTGATCGAGTTGTATACTGTTGATTTTAATGAATAATCCTTACTTTGTTGCTCTATATGGTTGTATCTGTATCTGTGCTTTGTAAAATCTATGTATATGACACGATATTGTGGAGTGTACTATTTAAAAAGTATGTCTTGATGAATTGATTGAAGGAACAGTTAATCATGTATTTTTGGCTCTATGCAGGATTCCACAGAGTCTGATGAAGATGTTGCTGAAGATCTGGAGGAGGTGGCTGTTGAACGTACTAGGAAGCCTAATGTTCGGTGCCACCCGGGCAATATTGTTGACACAATCAGAATGCTTTCGCCGGAGCAGGAAGAAAAAATTGCATCGCTTGGCTGGAGAGATTTGATGAAGATTCGTATTGATGCGCTTGAGAGCCGCGAGTGTCTTTACTGGCTGATGGATCGTATTGATCCGAAGGATATGTCCATCCCTCTTGATCGTGAACGCAAGATGTACATGAGGCCTAGGGACCTACACCATGCTTTTGGGATTCCTTGCGGTGGATCTGATCTGAAGGTCTATGATGTGAAGAGACAGGATCAGGAGCTGGCCAAGATGAAGCGATTTTTTGGTGTTGGCCCAAAAAGTCAGATTGAGGTCAAGATGCTTCAGCAGCATATTAGGAAGGGTGGTCTTGATGACATCACTATAAGGTGTTTCTTTATGATTCTGTCAGCTAGGCTCCTATTTTGTCAGCCAAAGTTTCATGTTGGGAAGGAAGATATCTGTTTCTCCCTGGATTGGGAGTCTCTTGGGAGTAGAAACGTTTGCAAAGCTGTTTACAAGGAACTGCAGGATAGTATAGTTGCCTGGCAGAATTCTAGCGCTGGCAATCCATCTGTTGGAGGATGCGCTATTTTCTTGCTTGTAAGTGTTTTTGTTGCTCTACTTCCGTAGCCGATTGATTTCTTGCGAGCTTGTAGTATATTAACTATTAGTTGAGGCTATTGCACTGTGTTCTGCATTTTCGTATATGCACTTTGTCATCACCGTTTGCCTTGTATCAGTGGTGTATCGCTATGTTTTTGGTATCAGTAGTATATGCTATGTCATGGCACGGTATACATTATTTTTTGCAAATCATTATCACAGTTTTTGGCATCATAGTATCCTGTTCATTGCTTAGAAATAGTTCAACTTTCATTCCACGTGAATTTGCAGTATTTGATCCAGCTTGTTAGAGTGTTGGGCATGAATTTGCTTTATTTGGTTGCACTGATTTTGATTATAGTATTTGGCACATTGATTAGTTGTATATGGTGCTACTTTGTTGCGTCCACTCATTTATGCATTAGTTAGGAAACCAATTATTTTACTGATGCCATTATTTTTCGTTGGACAGCTGTTCTTTCTGGACAATCTCAACCATCCAATCACTTGTGTCGATCCGTATCAATTCCCTCGGTCTGCATATTTTAAAAAAGATATGGTTAAGGAGATTGTCAAGGATGCGAGGTCTGTTGACAGGAATGGCCGGGTTTCTTTCTTGAAACTCGAGGTGAAGGATCGTTCTTCCACCATCTACTATTTAGTAGGAGATGAAGGTGATGCCGAGGACTTGGCCGACGCTCCTGATGATGGCCACAGTTCTTTCCGTCTCCCTCGTCTGCGTGAGATTCTTTCATCCAAGTTGGTTGATCTCAGTACATCTGCACGAGAGGCGGCAGAAGAGGCGCTTCAACAGTTTGACGCTGAAGTGCTGGACCAGACCGTTAAGATTGCTGCTGCTCAGAGAAGGATCCTGAAGAAGCACATGGAAATTGCAGTGAAGCTTGGCAATATTGTTCAGAATCAGCAGCGTCAGGCTCATGCTTCTCCGGTTCCTTCTCAGGAGCATTCTCCTCCCTCTGCTGCGCCGTTTTCGACTGATGATGTTGATGAAGTGATGCATCGACTCTCACTGGACGTGAATGACCAAGGTATGCATATGGTATTCCTCTCCTAGTCTAGATTTGTGTGTTGTATATGAAGCGTGAATGAGTAATGTTTCTGTTATCTCCTTCAGAGTCTAATGACAACCCGGACAACTTGGCGGAGGAGGCTGATAGCGGCGATGGGACTTACACTTCTGCGTCAATTCCAGGATCTGTTGCTGGTGCCCTTGCTCCTGAAGTATCTGATCCGATGGCCCCAGCTCGTGAGCAGGACATCGCTGAAGATCACGATGCGTCAATTCCAGGATCTGTTGCTGGTGCCCTTGCTCCTGAAGTATCTGATCCAATGGCCCCAGCTTGTGAGCAGGATATCGCTGAAGATCACGTTAGCGGTGAGGCGGTGACATCTGAAGCTGCACATGTATCTTCTGCCCCAATCGACACCGCCCCTCAGCAGCTTGTCGCTGATGAACATGATGCTGGTAACTTGGAGAGTTCTTTTGCTGGACAAGTCACTGAGTTTGAGGAAGGTGCTGTGGTGCAGGAGGATGCAAAAATCGATGATAGTGGTAAGTTATGGTTTTAGATTTTGTGGTTCGTATATGTACCTGTGGTGGATTTTATATCATTCAGTACCCTGAATCTTGCTTCATTTGCATTTTCAGCGCCACAACCTGTGCCCTGCCCCTCCCACCTTCCTGAGGAAACAATTGCTATGGTTAGTGACGTGGCTGTGGTGTCCAATCCGGCAATCAAGGGACCCGTCATTGATAGTGGTAAGTTTCGATCTTTCCACTTTCTGTTGTTTATGTGTGACTGCCATGTTGTATATGCAACCGTAAACTGAACTTTGGCTCGCTACCATTTTTCAGCGGCACACGATGATGTTCCTGTACCCCCTGTGGACTCGACCTCCCAGCTTGCCGAGCCAATCATTGACAAGGGGAGTGATGTGGCCGTGGCTTCTATAGAGGATGCTGCTTGTGAAATGGTCGAGGATGCAACTGCTGGTGTAAAGTGTGGCGAGACAGGTATTCTTCGTAGATTTTCCTTGCCTTATTTCTGATGCTTCTTAAAGCTTACTTGTGGAAATTACATTCATCTTCTATGTCTTCTAAACGAGTCGTATTCTATATTTTTGCCAGTACCACAAGCTGGTGGAGACGTCACGCCACACAAAGTAAATCCTCCAGGTGTAGCCGAAGTAGTTGAGAAACTTGACTCTGTAGCTGAGGCGAGTCGTGGCCTTCCCACTGATGAAACTGTCGATTTTGCCGTTGATTCTCCTCTTGTTATCCCTCGGAACGCTAGGAAGAAGCGTTCCGATGTTATTGAAGTTCGCTATGGCTCCGAGTCTGAACGCACTGGTTAGTCGGTTACCTTTATTACGCAGTTGTATATTGTAGGCCGGGAGAACTTATAGTAGTAGTAGTACGCTTCATCACACTGGAGAGTATATGACGTGGATATGTACTTTTATTTGTTTGTTCTGTACTTCTGTCGCCTTCTGAGTATGCGCTGGATATTGTTGCTTGGCTGTACGTCTGTTTGCTTTTGTTCATTATGTTTCTATTGCCCATACACTAATTGTGTCATGGGTTTCTGTAGATATACTACCGGATCGTGATGACAATTGTATCAAAGACGTGCTCGATGTAGGGCATGATGTGTTTTCTGGGCATCATGTGGGTTCTGATGTTTCTGATGGAGGAGCTGCTCAGGACAATAATAGTGGGCAGGTTAGTAGCGAATATCCATGGATAAAAAAGCTTCTAAATAATGAATTTGACCAACCTGAAATTGAGACGGGCACAATTAAGGTCATGAAATATTTTGACGAGTTTCATCAAGCACTACGAGATGGCCAGATTGTCATCGACCAGGGTAAACCCAACGAGTCAGGTGCGGACATGCACTTACCATACTTTGAACGGAAACAAGGCTATTTGCATACGGCATATTAATCCTGTTTCTTTTAGGTCAAAACTTGTTTGATGTCCCTGAGCACGTCAGCGCTCTCAACGTATCAATTGACGAACTAGTGGCCCAGCTTACAACCGGAGGGTCTGATGGAGAAGAACCGCCACCTACCAGTCAACCCGTATGGCCCTACCCTCTCACAGTTTATTTCGTGCTCTTGCGTGCATTATATGTTGCCTTTCGCCGTTGTATATGTCGAGGAAATTGGTTATCTTATTTGCATGTTTCTTCAATTACCTTTTTTACTTGTTCCCCTTGGTAGTACTTTGAATATGTCTATACCTGCAAATGTTTGTATGTCTTATTCTATACATTGGTTTCCCATTTCTAAATAACACTGAATCACGTGGGTAGTACATAACTACTGATTGTGTAGTACATGGCTCCTGTCACTTGCTTGTACAATGGTTGTATACTATAACGGCTGTGATTGTTTATCCTTTACTTTCAATTATTTGTTGCTGATGAAGCAGACTTGTTGATCCGAAAATCACACACAGACGGCCTGGGAGATCTGCTTAACTCCAGTGCAGGACCGAATCTCGTACGCCGTGAGAATCCCGAAGCGTGCCAGTCAGTTTTTCCTGAAAACTAACAAAAGGATAAAAAGGTCAAATTCACCTGGTCACCGGCCCGAGAAACAGGCCGATGTATAGCCGACAACCGAATGTCGTGGAAACAGTCGATGATGCAAATAAAGACAAATAGAACAATCGACCGTTGCTATCGGCTACGCCCTATCGGCTTCCTATCATCGGCTATTGAACAGTAAAGGAACAGATCTAACAAACCACAGTAAACTATCGGCTAGATTTGGATAATTAAATAAATACTTCGTAACCAGCCAAACAGTGCAATAAAGAATATAAGGGTTTCAGAAAGGAAAGATCTGTGTGATAACTAATCGGCTAAACACTCCGAACAAACTCCAGATCGGCCTATCGGCTAACCACGTCACGGAATTACTCCAGCAAAACCCGTAGGATCGGACCTAACCGAGACAGCAATAAGGTTTTGCTAAAGCAATTAGGTGGAAGATCGACCAATAAACAAATCCAAAGTGATTATGGTAACTAATCGGCTAAACGTCCCGATCGAACCCTAGATCAATCTATCAGCCAGACGCGTCACAGAACTATTCCAATAAAACCGGTAGGATCGGACTTAACCGAGACAGCAATAAGGTTCTATCGGAGATAATTAGGTGGAAGACCAACTAATAAATCAATCTAAGATGACTCGAATATATTTAATCTATCTGTACTATGTTCATCAGACAAACGTCGCGTAGGATCGGACCTAACCGAGACAGCAATAACGACGCCGATCTTGCTAACAGTTCTAGATAGATCTCATATACCGGATAACTGATAATTAAACCAACACCACTAGCAGATTCGATCAACTCAATGCAGTGAGATAATTCGATCAAAGCATGAGACGAGAAGGTTACTAGATAGTCGAGATAATTACCGTGGGGTGACGAATTCCCTGCCCTAGCGGAGATCGTGCCGATGCAGCCCGCTCGAACAAGAAACCCGTCGAGAAAAACAGGTTGGCGATGCGCCGAGAGTTGTATTGAATTGTGTATTATTCTGATTACAAGCACCTGGGTTTACATTTATACACCCGAGGCAACCGACTTCGAAACAAACACGACTCCTCCTAACTTTCGTTACAAGAAAATATTTTATTCCTATCTTAACTAATCCTCTGATCGTAACAATCAAAATCTTCCTTTTGTTCCGGTCAACGCGGCGTCTTCTCCAGATACTATCTCCCCTTGCCTTATCTCTTCGCCGCGTGTCAGAGGACTTCCAAAATCCGGTGTCAACACATGCCCCCCAAGTTCGGAGTACAAAATCTTTGTGCGCCGAATTTGTCTCCTAGTGCCTTGTGCACATTTATAGCAAGCACCACTCACGACCCTCATAAATACGGAACCGACCCCTCATCTTCTTCCTCCTCCACTTTCTTCTCAAGGAAGCCGCTCTTCATCGGTTCTCTCTCTTCCGCGCCGTCGCTGTCGCCGACCAAGAAATGGCGCGTCAGTCTTCTTCCGATTCCGACGCCGAGGCTCGGACGAAGCGCCCGCCGGTACTCACCGCATCTATCCCTGAGGTAATCCATCGCCTTCAAATCTGATTTCCCTTTTACTTTTCTCAACCCTAGGCTTAACTGTTTCCGCCATTAGTTTCTCACCATTTTTATTCTCCTTTTCTTTTTCGCATTATTTCCAGAACCTTAGGGCGCAGCTCGTGATTCCCTCCTCTGCTTCGAGATTCTATTTCTTAGGGCCGATGGGCGATGAGGACCCTACTCACTTTATTAGATCTGAAACTTTTAGGATCCCCTTCAAAAACACCTTGCTCAACCCTTCTCATTGGAGCGCTAGTTTCAGATCTTGGCCGAGCACCCTTCCTGGCTGGAAAAATTGGTATTGCCGAGTTCGTCAGGCCAAACTCGCTCACTGGACTGCTTTAGGCATAGATCATTGCATCAATTTGTCTATTGCCGAAACAACCAGAAATGACCCTTTGCTGATTTCTTCTTCGTCTTATTTCTGGTCTGATGCCCTCAACGCATATACATTCGGTCATGGCCCTATGTCCCCTTCACTTATGGATGTGACCATGCTCACAGATCTTGATGTCGCAACTTCCTTTGCTCCTGACAATTTGCAAGTCACACTAACTCATGGTTTCCAAACCAAAGGCATTGGGGGCTGGAAGGGCTTTATTACCAAATATGGCCACCCCTCAGGACCAGTGACTGATAAGGAACATGCAGCCTTTTTGATGATGTGGCTAGATAGATACCTTTTCTGCGGATCAGCCTGTGGCCCTACACAAAATATGCAAAACCTTGCAGAGCTTCTTGCAGGAGGTACAAAACTCCCATTAGGGCAATATTTACTCGGCGCCACTTATCAGCTTCTTCATCAAGTAGCCAGAAAATTATCCACCAACCAACCTGTAGAGAATTTTGGTGGCCCTTGGTGGTTTATTCAGCTCTGGCTTGTCCTATATTCCTCAAAGGCTGCTACTCTCCCTCCCCTTGAAAACAGAACATTTCCTAATGTTCAGCCAGAGTCAGAGGAACAAACTCGACGCCGATGCCTTTCTTTCGGCGAAGCAGTAGCCGTTGTTCCTGGAGAAAGATCATCGCCTGAATCACTACGCCTTTGGTTTAGGCTTTTCTATTATGGCTTCCGCTCCAAAGTGACCATCTGGTTCCCATACCAAAACATGATGGAATTTGATACACCATCCTCTTTCCGTCCTGACAACCCCTTGCAAGACGAAGAATCACAAGCTCAATTCCTTGCATACATCAAACCTTGCATCCTTCCAACTCAGATTCATTCAGGCCGCCATAAAAGACCCTCCTATGAGCTGTATCACCCTTCTGTCTGCGCCAGACAGCTCGGCCTAGGTCAACTTCCCATCGGCCTATTTTTCATCGGCAAACTGAAGATCAGAGCCCCCATCGCCGATAGGACAGATTACTTGAGGCTGTCTCGCCTAGCCGACGTCATCCCCATCGGCAACTATGCCGACATCATTCTGAAGCCCTTTAGTTCAAGCTCTTTCAACTCCTGGTGGGCAGAATGGCGACAACATCTCTTCCACCTCAAGTGCTCTACATACTTGACTCCTCTGGATCTCCCTGCCGACGAAGAGGTAATAATCTCAAGTATTTCATATGCATTCATTATATATGAGCCTGCAATAATCATGCTAATCATTTCTTCTTCTTGATTCAGTCTGCAGATGAAGCAACCCCCGTCGGCCGTGACGGCAACCCTGTGCCCTATCTCCGGGAATCGGCTACTCCAAACATCATTTTGCCAGCGCCGAGGAAAAGAAAAAACAGCAGCAGCTCCAAACAAGCCACCAGTTCCAAAGCGCACAGCTCCTCAAGCACCAAGGCAGCCTGCATCTGCCCCACGACGACAGCCTGCACGCCAAGCTACTCGCAAGGTTCGCCAAAGCTCAATGTCGGCCTTCACATCTTCGCCCGCCGATGAGACTCCTCAGGTCTCTTTCTTAATGATGCACTTTGAATAATTCATATTTTTCATTAAATAACACTTACTCTTCTTTGCAGGACCTTAATGTCAATGTTCCTCCGAACACAGATACCCAAGCGTCGCCAGTTCGGGACCATGCCGCCATCGGCTCTGAAGTACCACATGCATCGGCCGAAGATACTTCTACCCCTCAAGGAGAAAGCGGACAAGATTTCAACCTTCCAACCGGTCTAGTAGGCACGCAGATCCCAACATCTCCTGACGCCGATACAGAGAAGACGGTAAAATCAAGATAGCCCTTCTTATCATTTCATCTTGAATGCATCATCACTCTATTCTCATTTCAGCTATCGGACCCTCAACCATCGGCCATCAATTTGGACTCATCGGCTTCCTCAAAACCCTATCTTCCTGACGATGTGAAGGCAACCCTGAGGGAAATTTCAGAAAGACTGTCGGAGCCAACTCTTGACGTGCTGACATCCAACATCGGCCCAGTTTCAAGCCGATTCAATGAGATCCGTCGTCTGCTCCCATATGATCTCTTAGAAGCTCTGCATCCCGCTGCACACATCGACTATCATGAGCTGGAGATCATCAAGATCCAAAGACGTATGACCGAAAGGGCTGCTAGATCAGATCGTCTGATAGCCTTGGTCAATGCCGATTCCCAGGTCCAGACTGAGCAAGCCAAACTTGACGAGCTAAGGACCAAACCCGCAGAAATTCGAACTGAACTAGATCGGCTGAAGAAAGAGCTTGAGGATCTCCAAGCCGCAGTAAGAGCCAAAGAACAAGAGATTAAGGCTGAAGAAGACAAGCTAGCCCTTCTCCCCGATGAAATATCAACTCAAGAAAGCATACTATCATCGGCCAAGGATCTAGCACGTCAGCAGCTCTTAGTGCTTCATCCGGACATCGGCTCAATGGAACAAGACCTCAAGTTCATAAACAGCATCGAGCAGATCCGCAAAAACGCCATCGACAAGATCCAGGAGTACCTGTAGGCTTAGTCTTGTAGCAAAAACTTCTTTTGAACTCTAAAGTATTTGTATAAACACTTTAAATTCAAGGGCAACGTAAAGACATCGGCCTTTTGCCTCTTGCACGAATCTTCTGCCGCATATTCTTGCCATACTTCTTTATTTTAATGTAAGCTTCTAGATGGCGTTTCACGTGAGAACAGTATACCTGACATAATGAGCTGTACCCTTGTCTTCATATGGCGTGCACCAGACAATCCGTACCAATTACTTTAATTGCAGCAGGTCTTTCACTATTCCACGATCTTATCTCCTTTCGCATCTTGGCCTATAAAAGGAATGCCTCCCTTCATCAAAATCACAACACCATGGCCGGCAAGAAGAATCCCTTTCATAAGACCTCAGCAATATATCCCAAACAGCGAGATAATAACCATGAGCTTCTTTTCCCTTTACACACCCATGCTTTGGCCTCTTGCCTTCCGTTTGCTTCTCTCCAATCTTCAACCTCAACATCAGGAACATCCAACACAATGCATCTATGATCAGGCCGATACCCTGACGCATTTTGTGCCAACCTATTAGCTTCCATATTCTGCTCTCTGGGAACATGCTTGAATTTCACATCCCCGAATTTCTGCAGCTGCAATACGCATTCTTCATAATAAAACCGCAGATTTTCGTCCCTGCATTCAAATTCTCCAGAGAGTTGTCCAAGCACCAACAATGAATCTCCAATTACTTCAATATGAGTGGCTCCAGCATCACCAAGCAATTGTAAACCCCTTAACACAGCTTGATACTCAACTTGATTGTTAGTACCAACATCAACAGAATAAGAAAACTCGAATGATGCCCCCCGAGGCGAAATGAGAACCAAGCCTATACCACATCCCATTTTGCAAACGGACCCATCAAAGAATAATATCCATGGCAAAGGCTCAACATGATTATGCTCAACTATTAAATCTGCCAAAATCTGACCTTTAACAGCTTTAAGAGGCTCATACCTCAAATCGAATTCAGCTAGAGCAAGCATCCACTTTCCGAGTCTTCCCTTCAAAATAGGAGCCGATAGGACATGTTTGACTACATCGGCTCCGCACACCACAGTACACTCGCTCGAAAGAAGATAATGCCTCAATTTGGTGCAAGAGAAATAAAGGCAAAGACACAATCTTTCCAAATCAGAATACCTGGTTTCAGCGTCAAGCAATTTTCTGCTTAAATAAAATACCACCCTTTCTTTTCCTTCTTGTTCTTGCACCAACGTAGAGCCGATGGACTTCTTGTCGGCTGACAAATACAACTTGAAAGGAACGCCCGCCTTAGGAGGAACCAATACTGGAGGGGATTTTAAATATTCTTTGATCTCATCTAACACTTTCTGGTGATCAGGGCCCCACTTGAACTCTTGACCAGCCTTCAACTGTAGCAATGGTGTAAACGGCTCAATTCTTCCTGATAGATTAGCAATAAACCTCCTCACGAAATTTATCTTCCCAACAAGAGATTGCAACTCTGTCTTGTTTGTTGGAGGCTTCAACTTGTTGATGGCTTCAAAACTCCTTGGGCCAATCTCTATACCTCGTTCATGCACAATGAACCCTAAAAATTGCCCAGCCGATACCCCAAAGGCGCATTTATTGGGATTCATCCTGACACCATACTTTCTGGTCCTCTCCAGTACTTCCTTCAAATCAGCTATGTGATCATCGATGGCCTTTGACTTAACAATGACATCATCAATGTATATCTCCACCAATCGGCCAATCAAATCATGATATATGTAATTCATAGCCCTTTGATAAGTAGCACCAGCATTTTTCAAGCCGAAAGTCATCACAACCCATTCATATAAACCAATCGCACCTGGGCATCTGAAGGCAGTCTTTGGAATATCTTCTTCGGCCATGAAAATCTGATTATAACCGGCATTGCCATCCATGAAGCTGACAATCTTGTGTCCTGCCGCAGCATCAATCAACGTATCGGCCACCGGCATCGGATAGCTGTCTTTGGGCGTTGCTCTGTTCAGATCCCTAAAGTCAATGCACACCCGTAACTTGCCATTCTTCTTCTCCACCGGGACGATATTTGATATCCAATCAGCATACCGGCATGGACGTATGAATTTTGCCTCATACAATCTAGCAATCTCCTGTTTAATCGCTTCATCAACCTTAGCCTCAAATTTCCTTGGAGCTTGCTTGTGTGCCCGAAATCCAGGTTTGATAGGTAGCCGATGTTCAACAATTGATCGGCTAAGACCCGGCATCTCATGATATTCCCATGCAAAACAATCTCGGTAATCCTTTAACAACTCTATTAATTTATCTTTAAATTCCTTACATAATCCTTTACTGACGAAAGTCGGCCTAGGCTTGCTACCATCACCTATATCTACCTCCTCTAGCTCATCGGCCGAAGTAAATCCTTGCCCCAACTTGCCCTCCTCCTTGGCGTCCTCTGTGGCGCCTGTCAGAGTAACTTTTTAGGATTCAAGTCATCCACCAATTCAACGCTGTCATCGGTGAACTCCAAGAACTCTCCATCCCAGACCTTGCCAGAGAAACAATCCATGCACTCCAAACGCATGGGACCCAAATCGGCCGAAGCGACGTACACCGCGGTATCGGCCGGAACCACCTCGATCACATCATCCACCCATTGAATAAGGAACTGATGTAAAGTGGACGGGATGCAACAGTTGGCATGAATCCAATCTCTCCCAAGCAACATGGTATAAGATCCCTTACCATCAATAACAAAGAACGTAGTGGGCAACGTCTTGCTTCCGATGGTCAACTCCACATTGAGCACCCCTTTCGCTTCTGACGTCTTGCCCCCATAGTCCCTGAGTATCATGTTGGTTTTGATCAAATCGTCATCGGTCCTGCCCAACTTCCTGAAGGTAGTCATCGGCATGATGTTGACTGCAGCACCTCCATCGACCAGCATCTTGCTCATCGGCTTACCATTCACATACCCTTTGACATATAAAGCCTTCATGTGCCGGCGCTTAGATTCTTCTGGTTTGTCAAACACAGCCTGTTGCGGATCAAGGACCAACTGTGCCATAGCTTCTGCAGCATCATCGTCAGATTCTTCATCATCAACAGCTCTGAATTCATACGGCATGATGCAAACATTGACTGCTGCTTCCAACTTCTGGACCTCAGACGCCACCTTGGGTCTCCATTCCTTCCTGGTACGCGGACGCCGATCATCATCATCATCACGTTTATGGAGCTCGGCTTCCATCTCCCTGCAACGCTGTCTCTGTACCCTTCTCTTTTGGCTCTTGGAGAAGATACCAGTGGGACACCACTGTGGCTGGCGTTTAGGCCTATATTCTTGCTGCTCTTCATCGATCAGCTCCTGGAACTCAGCCTCATCGTCCTGCTTTGGCCCTAGCCGATCATGAACAGAAGGCTTGAATTCTCTGTTTGGTCGACGCGGCACCTCTCTCATCGGCCGATATGATGCCCCACTCTCCTGCAGCCGATCAAAAGCCGGAACTCTCCCCTGTCTAGCATAGACATGAGATGGCACTTCTCTGTACAGCCTCCTTGACTGATTGCTGCAGCCTGGGCACCCTTCAATCGGTGGCAACTTCATGCCTTCTTCCCAACAGTACCTGAAGAAAGGACAATCCCAATGCGAGTCATCCCGAGATCTGTGCTCTTCATAATCATCCCTTTCCCTCTTCCTCTGATACTTGTTGATCATGGATGAACTACCAAATTCCACCATATTCACAGGAAAAGGATTCCCATCAATCTTCATGGGCTTCTTTTGTTCATCAAACTTGATGCGACCCTGTTCAATCGCAGCCTGAACACTCTGCCTGAAGACTCTGCACTCATTCGTAGTATGTGATGGAGCATTATGCCACTTGCACCACCTCCTCTTCTTCAATTCTTCAGGTGAAGGCAAAACATGATTCGGTGGCAACTGGATCTGCTTCTCCTGTAACAACCAATCAAAGATCTTGTCCAGCTTGTTCACATCAAAATCATATCTTTCTTGGGCCGCAGCTTGCTTGATGAACGGACACGCCACTGGTTTCTTGCCTCTGGTCCATTCAGCCAGTCCCACTTCTTCTCCATCTTCATCAGAATCAGATTCAAATGCATAATCAGCATATGCAGCATGCCTGCCCTTCACAGCACTCTGGAATCGGCTCTCGTGAGCTGAGATCTTCTGAGCCAGCTGGGAGATACTCTCAAACTCCTGAGACGCAAACCTCTCCCGAATGGGGCCGATGAGCCCTTGAAAGGCTAACTCGGCTAACTGCTGGTCTGTCAGAGCCAAACTGTAGCATCTGCTACGAACATCTCGGAACCTCTGAATGTAATCCAGCACCGACTCTCCGGACCTCTGACGAACAGCAGTCAGATCTGTGAGCTTCATCTCAGTAGTGCCGCCATAAAAGTACTTGTGGAACTTCTGCTCCAGATCACGCCACTCTTTAATGGAATCGGCTGGCAATGATGCGAACCATGTAAAAGCTGGGCCTGACAGCGACAAAGGGAACAATCTGATCTTCCATATGTCATCAGCCGAAGCCTCACCACACTGCGCGAGGAAACGGCCGATGTGTTCCATGGTTGATGTGTTATCCTGTCCAGAAAACTTGGAGAAATCTGGCACCTTGTACCGTGGAGGGAAAGGAGTCCTGTCATACCACTCTGGATATGGGCGGCGGTACACAGAAGCCTGATCCTTCGCCTTCAAGCCAAATTGGTCTCTCATTATGTCAGCAATCTTGACAGCCCAATCATCTGCCCCCGAGTTCCTCGCTGCTGACGATGGTCCTTGCTGATCCGGCCATGCTTGATTACCTCCAGACCCAGTTGGCACATACTGTTCTGAAATCTGAAAAGTACGACCTCCCACATCTCTTGTAGGGGTACCAAGAGGCAGCCGATAACTCCTCTGAGGAGTAGAGTACACCGGCCCACCTCCTACCTCATTGTATATCGTACCATCAGCTGTCTTGATGATGAGGTCCTTCAATGTATTGACCAATACTGGAGACTGATTGATCAATGCTTGATGCATGGCAGTATAAATCATATCACTCAGATTTCCAGATGGGACCTGAGACGACCCAGCAGCCGACGTCGGTGGTGGTTGCTCTGGTACTTCTTCTGTCGGCCTGACTTCTTTAGCAGCTTTGAGCGCATCTTCAAACATAGTCTTGATAGAGTTCACCAAGGGGGTAGACTTTTCTGCTAATGCCTTCTCAACAGCAATATTGACCACCTTCTGAATCTCTTCAGCTGCTGCCTTCTCATCTGATGACCCCGCCGGTTTCTTGGAAGTGTCCACGACAACCGGCATGGGAAAAGGATTGGACTGAACCACGCCTGCTCTTGTTTTCTTGAATGATTGCAGGCACAGCTCTTTGTAGTCCTCCATGTTCTTCATGAGCAGCTGTTTCTGTTCATCACTCAGCTGATCTTCTGTCACCTGAATGACATTATGCGACCCAATCTTGGTCCTGTCGACTGGTGTCCCGTCTTGCGACATGACTTCAATGAACGTGTCCCACTGGGCGTGCCAAAAAGTGTGTTGATCCGAAAATCACACACAGACGGCCTGGGAGATCTGCTTAACTCCAGTGCAGGACCGAATCTCGTACGCCGTGAGAATCCCGAAGCGTGCCAGTCAGTTTTTCCTGAAAACTAACAAAAGGATAAAAAGGTCAAATTCACCTGGTCACCGGCCCGAGAAACAGGCCGATGTATAGCCGACAACCGAATGTCGTGGAAACAGTCGATGATGCAAATAAAGACAAATAGAACAATCGACCGTTGCTATCGGCTACGCCCTATCGGCTTCCTATCATCGGCTATTGAACAGTAAAGGAACAGATCTAACAAACCACAGTAAACTATCGGCTAGATTTGGATAATTAAATAAATACTTCGTAACCAGCCAAACAGTGCAATAAAGAATATAAGGGTTTCAGGAAAGAAAGATCTGTGTGATAACTAATCGGCTAAACACTCCGATCAAACTCCAGATCGGCCTATCGGCTAACCACGTCACGGAATTACTCCAGCAAAAACCCGTAGGATCGGACCTAACCGAGACAGCAATAAGGTTTTGCTAAAGCAATTAGGTGGAAGATCGACCAATAAACAAATCCAAAGTGATTATGGTAACTAATCGGCTAAACGTCCCGATCGAACCCTAGATCAATCTATCAGCCAGACGCGTCACAGAACTATTCCAATAAAACCGGTAGGATCGGACTTAACCGAGACAGCAATAAGGTTCTATCGGAGATAATTAGGTGGAAGACCAACTAATAAATCAATCTAAGATGACTCGAATATATTTAATCTATCTGTACTATGTTCATCAGACAAACGTCGCGTAGGATCGGACCTAACCGAGACAGCAATAACGACGCCGATCTTGCTAACAGTTCTAGATAGATCTCATATACCGGATAACTGATAATTAAACCAACACCACTAGCAGATTCGATCAACTCAATGCAGTGAGATAATTCGATCAAAGCATGAGACGAGAAGGTTACTAGATAGTCGAGATAATTACCGTGGGGTGACGAATTCCCTGCCCTAGCGGAGATCGTGCCGATGCAGCCCGCTCGAACAAGAAACCCGTCGAGAAAAACAGGTTGGCGATGCGCCGAGAGTTGTATTGAATTGTGTATTATTCTGATTACAAGCACCTGGGTTTACATTTATACACCCGAGGCAACCGACTTCGAAACAAACACGACTCCTCCTAACTTTCGTTACAAGAAAATATTTTATTCCTATCTTAACTAATCCTCTGATCGTAACAATCAAAATCTTCCTTTTGTTCCGGTCAACGCGGCGTCTTCTCCAGATACTATCTCCCCTTGCCTTATCTCTTCGCCGCGTGTCAGAGGACTTCCAAAATCCGGTGTCAACAAGACTGTCACTTGCTTTCCCTCTTTCATTGTCAGACTGATGAAGCAGATGAACAGGATTGCTCTCCCCACCTTGCTGAAGCGAACAAGATGGTACACGCTGGCCAGAAACGACGATACGATGCTGCTGATGCTGTAGAATTGGTCGCTTCTGGGATGAAGCGCAGGACTCGTTTGCCATGCAAGCTTTTGGATGAGGACCTTGAACCCAAAATTGGTTTCATGAGAACATCACCTGGTGCTGAGGTAGCCCTGCGTCTCTGGAGGATGTTGACCGATCCAGACTCACCCTATGGAGAGTAAGTACAATTCATATGTAGCGTTTCTCTTAATGCTTGTGAGAATTCAGACCTGGTGCTAGTTTGTTCTTTGATCTGTTGTGCATTGCTAATAGTGTTGTGCTTGGTTGTATCATAGTATATCTGTTACTCTATCTGCAGTACATGGGTAGTGGTATATCTGAAATCTGAGCCGTAGTATATATAGAGTAGTACTCCTTTTTATATGTGGTAGTACACGAGACATTAGTGCTTTCACCATCATTAGAACTAGTAGTCTTGATCATACTCCATTATACATCGTTTTTACATGCTCTTATGAATATTCCAGGATGGTTTTGATGGAGTACCCTTTTGTCAATATTACCGGAAATCGCATCAGAGCTTCTTTCTCCGATGGTTCAGAGACAGATATGAATATTCTGGAAGCTTTTGTTCAGTGTGTGTGGTATGATGACAGACTCTACCGGCCTGATCTCGCTAAGGAAAGGATGATATTGCATCCCCAGATAGTGGTTAGTACGTTCTGTCTTATGCTAAAAAAGTTATTAGGTGCAAAGACTCACTGTATATTCCCCACTTGCTAATGGTATTTGTTCATGTACCAGGTTGCTGCGAACCCCGAGGATGGTAAATTCGCCGGCCAGGACAAAACCGAGAGATTCACGCAGAAGGCATTAGAGGCAGCCTGGGATATGTACATGAACAACGACATCAACTGGAAGGCGCTCAAGATGGTAAGCAAACATGACCACACATAACCCTATGATCTTTGTAGTATTCGCGCCATATGTACTGTCTTGCACAGTCATACTGATGGAACTTCCCTTCTGTTCAACAGATTGTGATCCCTGTGTATCATAATAGTCATTACACGCTCTATGTTGTCAAGCTCTGGGAGAATCGTGTTGATGTGCTGGACAGCATTGACTATGTCGCTAGGTGTACCAAATGGGAGGACCATCACGGCCAGGTTGGCAAAAGGGTGATGCTGCGCCTTAGTAACTTTCTCAACAAGAAGTCAAAAAATGTCATCCGCAAATTTGCCAACTGGAGGCCAGAACCTTGTGACTGTCCGAAGATGGTTTCTCCCAACGACTGTGCGTTCTTGTCTTGCAAGTTCATGGAGCACTTCACTGGTGACCCAGCTTCCCTTATCGACGTTGTGAACCCGGTGCGTTGCTTTCATACGGTTGTTTATTTGCTCTGTAACTGTTGTATGCTGGGTATTAATGCTGTTCCTTCGGATTTTGCAGGAAAAGTCGATTGAGCTGAGGGCGGACTACCTGTACTACCTGATATTTCACTCCCTGAACGATGCGCACCTGCCTGCGGAGATCAGCCAGCACCGACTACCTGGTGTGCCACATCCCCAGATCCTGGATCCTGAAGACTAGTTAACTCACAGGCTCTTTTTTTTTTGGTTGATGTGTCCGCTGCTTCAGACTGTGTAATGGAACACGTGTGCTTGATGCTGCTGGTGGTAAACTTGGAAGTGGAGTGGATGGCCTCTCTTGTTAGATGTAGAGTAGACGGCCACGGACTCTTTAGTTATGCCTTTTTGGATATAGTATATGGTAGGCTGACAAGCTGTATATGGTAGATGGTTCGTGGAAGTAGAGTAGACGGCCATGGACACAGTTACGCCTTTTGGAACAGATTATATGGTAGTACCACGGAATGGATTCGGTCTACCCATAAATGTGGTCGTCGTAAAAACCGTGGGTTGTATTCGTTAATGTGCTTGTATACTCCAAACCGTGGAACAGATCATATCGAATGTTTTAGAATATGAATGCTTGCATTTAATTAAAGATAATTCGTAGCAACGCACGGGTATTCAGCTAGTCAGTTGGTAGTATCCAAGGTTGTGGCCTAGGTCAAAATGGAGCAAAGTCCAACCTGTCCTTTTTGGAAGTTTCCGAAGTCTGCCGACCACCGTTGGTCCACACTGAACCTTGCGCCATCTTTTCTTTCGGCAGATCGATCGGACTTCCGCTGCGTGGACTGGATTCCGCACAACGGCCCGCCGTCTCCTTCTAGAAGCTTCTACTGTAGTATCGTTGGAGCGGTATACGCTCCTCGTCGTGGTTGTATACATGTGAAGACGTCGTAGACGCAATATTAGTAGGTAGTATCCATCCATGGTTGTGGCCCACTTCAAAATGAAGCCTACATCTCAAGATGTCGTGGCCCCGCTCAAAATGAAGCGTACATCTCAAGACGTCGTAGACGCAATATCAGTAGGTAGTATCCATGGTCGTGGCCCCGCTTATAATGGAGCAGAGTCCAACTAGAGAGGCCATCTACTGTACTTCCAAGTTGTATGCTTTGGGAGAATCGTTTTTGTGTGCTTTTTGGAAGTTTCTGAAATCTGCCCGACCACTGTGGGTCCGCACTGAACCGTGCGCCAGGCTTTGTTTCGGCTGCCGGACTTCCCCTGCGTGGACTCCATTCCGCACACCGCCCCGCAGTCTCCTAGAAGCTTCTCGTACCGTTCCAGCGGTATACGCTTGGCGCCGTGCTTGTATACATCTCATGACGTCGTAGACGCAATATCTGTAGGTAGTATCCATTCATGTTGCCGAGACGTCCAACCTTTGCTTCTTGGAAGTTTCTGAAATTTGGACGATCACGGTTGGTCCCGATGTAACGGTGCGCAGCTTTTTCAGCACCCACTGTGAGCTGTCACATCGACCATTCCACTCGCGCGCGCCTCTCCCTGTTTCCTTCCTTGGATTTTTCTGAATCCTGGCCGATCATGGTGGGTCCCGGCGCAACCGTGCGACCGCTTTTTCCCTTTTGTCGCACTGTCACCGGTCACATCGTCGCACGTTGTTTCCCCCCAGTGCGTTGCATGGGCGCAGTCTCGATTCCCAGACCGCCCCTCCCCATGTTTCGTCCAGGGTCTTCTGATTTCGGTTCAGCGGTCAGCAGAGGTGCCCAGATCTGCCGGTGCTTCTAGCCCTTCTCGGATGAACCGATCTACCAAATCTCCATTGGGTAGAGGCTCCTGCTCGAGTTGAATCATCGCCAGGACGTCATCCCCCGCCCCCACCTCCTCTCCCCGTCCACTCGTTTTGCTCAACCAGGACATTTTTGTCGCTAACGCTGTCTGTCCCCCACCGGATCCACTTGCCGACCTTCTATATATATATTTTGCCGTCGCATCATATACGCACATGACATTTCAGATATAATACTAACGTTATACTACCTCGTCAAGGTTCTCGTACGACATCAACACCAAGACTCGATACGATCGCGGGCTGTACCGTTTTCGACCTTGCGATGAAGTATGCGGTATACGAAGTGCGTGTGAATGTGGTATACGAAGTGTTTCCCCTTCCAGGCGCCGTTTGAACTACGGCGAACTTGAAGAGGCGCCGTTTCAACTACCGCGAACTTGAACAGATGCCTTCAACCCAAACATGTTTTCTTCCCCATATACTCCATTGTTTAGGAAACGGGTTCTCTTACCGCGTCCCTGATTGTTGCCCTTCTAATCTCCCTTCTCGCCGTCGTGTACAATGGAATCGAAGCGAGCGAAGATCTCCACTAGCCAATTCTCGGACCTTCCGTCCGAGATGGTCGCCCACATCATCGAACGCCTTGATGCCGAAGGGATCCTCCGTTTTGCCTCGACTTCAAAGGATACGCTCAAGAATTGCCGCGAAACAAATAGCCTACCCGCTTTTTCACCGATCCTGCTGACGTCTCGGCCCCCAGAAGACGATAATGATATTGAGTTCGATGTACAGCAGAGCGAGGGATCATTTGGCCTACATGACATGTCGACGGGTATGTCGTATAGGTGCCAGAGTGTCGGCGACTGGCTCGGCGGGAAGGACGATTGGCTGGTCGAGATGGAGACGAAGGATGCACAGTTGCACATGGCACTGGTCAAGCCGTGTACTGCCGAAAGACGGCCTCTGCCATCCATTCATACCCTCTCAGGTAAATTGGGGGTAGTTTATGTTACAATATCGGCATTACCTGGCAAGTAGTATAACTGTCATAGGATTGGTAGTATATTGATTTGAATAGTTGTCCCTTTTTTAGTGATCATTTTCCGCTCTCATATTATTGAGTTGATCTAAGGTATTCACGGTGATGATTATCCCTGGTGGCGATGGAACATGACTGTTTATGTCGGAATACACGGGTACACCCTACAACGTGTCATGCTTTGCCACACGCCAGACGAAGAAGGAGGGTTCATGGCTGTGGCCATTTTCGGGGGCGGACCATTGGCTTTCACCTCTGAAGGAAGCAATTCCTGGACAGAGCTGAAATCCCAGCCGCTTGTTGGACCAAAACAAGACTTTATGGATGTTACGGTCTTCAACCATGAGCGTGTGGTTGCTGTTGACGGATACGGGGACCTCTTCCACTGGAACATCAACACACCGGAACTACTTGCAACGAAGAAGGCGGGGCCAATTGATGTAACCGATAATAAAGAACCTAGAGCCGGGTTCTATCTTGCTCAGCATACCGGCCGCTTGGTTCTCGTATGTGTTCATGGGTCGACTACTGACTACCCCTTCGGCCCTAGAGTAATTCACAACAAACAATGTGATTTCTTTTGGCCTTTCCGCGTCCAAATAAAGGTTTATGACTTGAAAAAACGGTGAATGGGTATCAGATCAATTGGGATTTGAGGATGGCGAGTCCTTATTTATTGGCCTGAACTACCCCTTCTTCTACAAGGTAACTATTGTATCTCCCATACTTTAAAACAATATAGTTCATTTGCTCCTAACTGGACTGTTTCATCTAGGTGCCTCCAACACACAACAATATAAAGGGAGGGCATGTTTACTTGGCGGACTTCGACAACATCTCGACATTGGGAATTGATATGAATGAAGAAAATTATCATACCATAGAATTTCCGGTTGTTGAAAATAATGTTCGCCAGCCGATTTGGGTTCGCCTAAAGGAGGAGTGTAATGCCCTCGAATTTGCTAAACTGAGGCACATTAGTGTCCCCCCTCAGTGATACGAGTTGAAGCAAGTACATTCATATATTATTGTAAGTCCAATATACTACTTTGATGTCTACTACATACTACCCGTCATGTATCATGTATCATATATAGCGAGCCTTTAGGTTGTATACCCGTCATATAGTGTAACAAGGGGGGTATTATATAGCGACAGTTTAGGTGGTATACGGGGTTACCCCCGTCCGCACCACACAAACTTCCACCTGACCCTTGCACACGGTTGGGCAGTATTATATAGCGAGAGTTTAGGTTATATACGGGGTTACCCCCCGTCGGTACCACACAAACAGAGTAGTATATATTGCTAGCACGCGTCGATTTATGTCGTTTCTAGTATTATATTGCTAGCACGCGTCGATTATTTTGTTTTGCGTAGTACTTTTTGAGATGCGGCGGTTGGAACGGAACGGTTGATGGTCCCGAAAGCAGTTTCTTGGTACAATATACTAGTTTAAACAGTACTATATAATACATTTGTTGCGTTGTCACCCCAATACCACTAAGGCTTCATAGATGTACAATCGACACCTTTTGGTCGATATACAGCTCGAAGGAAAACGATATACAATAGAGGAATGTGCCAATGAGAAAGCGAGCACCACATGGCTGAGAGCGGCGCGGGCCCGCCTGGGCGCGGAGCGTTCCACGCGGGGACCGCGGGGTGCGGCGCGGGCCAATGAGAGAATGGTGGCTGCGAGATGCGCGGGCCCCCGCCCGGGGCGCTGCGCGCCCCGCCGCGTGGCAGACTGGTCGGCGCGCCGAATAAGGCGTGAGCGCGCAGCGCGCCAATTAGCGCGGTCGTGTATATATATATATATATATATATATATATATATATATATATATATATATATATGTAATGTATTACCTATACCTGGCTATATATATATGTATATATATATGATACAAAGAGATGCATGCAATTTAAACAATAAAAGATTTGTTACCCATGGCCAATTGTTACGAAAGAACATCTTCGTCTTCCGATTGGTGAAGCACGTTACTCCATCCTTCACATAGTGCTTGTAAGCGCTGTTGCCAAACAAATACTAGTGGTCAGCGCGCGGTGGGACAACGGCCTTGCTCCCAAAATGTCCACCAAATCGCGCGGGAGTTAAATAAGACCTAACTAACTAAGCAAATCCTAGTGGTCGGTGTTGACGGTGTTTAAGTCAATAAATTACCGTCAACATATCGGTAAATAAAAAGGTAAATCACCAAAATTCGGCAATATTTTATTTATTAATAAAGTTCCACGAGTTTTGGATGATTTATGAGTGCAGGAGCAAATACAGAAGAAATGGGCGCCTGTGGAGAGAAACACAGGCCGGCCGGCCCAATCATAGGCCGGCCGGCCGTACTTGGCCTCTACTGCTATCGATCTTCGACCAGTGGGCTCCCAAGACGTTCGAGAATCATTAAAGTCCAAGAGAGGAAATAGCAAACATTCTAGAAGATAGGTTACAATGGGTCTAAACTTGGCCCTTACTCCAATTCTGCCGATCTCAGGAGAAAACCGACCTCAGGACCGACTCCACCAAGCAATCAGGAACGTCCAGAGAGAAGTCGGTCGCGAACCGACGCAGTGGACGGCCGGCCGGCCCCCCTATCCGGCCGGCCGGCCGACCTTAGCGGCGCCGCCTCTCCATCTTCGGCCAAGGGTCTCCCACCGCCATCAGAAGCTATAAATAGGACCCTCCGGCCTCAGAAGAACTCGCACCTCATTGAAGAATCCATTTACTCTTCTTGTTTGGTGTTAGCATTAGTTGGGAGTTAGAGTTAGAGTGTGAGCTTTGCTCAGGGTTCCGGAGTCATCTTCGGAAGTGTGGTAAAGCTCTTTGTAATTTTACTTTCTTTTGAATAAATATTATTATGGATATCTTTTCTTATTTATTTAATTCAGTAATTCGTTTAATCTATATTATTGCTCTGAGTAATTACTTCGGAAGTATCTCTGTGTTGGATCTACGTCTGTGTGAGGTGGACTTACGTGAGTTGTCAGCTGGTCTATGCGTAAACAATTCACTTAAGTTTATTGAGCATGGGTGGTCTGCCCTGTTAGCTAAGGGTAGATTATTTAGAGTGATTGCTTGTATGGTTCAAGGAATTATTCTAGACGCGAGTTTGCATCCAACCCCACGGAGGATGGTAGCCGCGAGTGTGTGTGACAGCTGCACCGGTCTCTGTAATCCACCACGTCCGGGTTGGACCTAGCAGGGTCTTAATTATAGCGGGTGGTTCCTCATAGTGGTGACCTTGGTTATCACTATGACACATCCGTGGCCCGATGCACATTGATATGACTGTTGTATGATCTTGAGTGTATAATTGTAGATTATTAGATTGCTGAATATAAAATACTTAGGATGGATATATTTTAGGAAACTCTTTTCTCTACTCGTTGCTCTCCCAATCTTTTGCTGATTATTCTTTTTTTGGGTTACTTCATGAGTGCCACCTTTATCAAACTTCCAATGTTTGACGTGATTTACTTACGATCGATTTAGACAGTACCCTTGAGGAATTTTCTGCTAGCTTCCCTGTGGAAATTATCAATACGATACCCTGGAATACTCCATGGTGAAGTGCTACAATGGTGATCCGTGCGCTTGCGGAATAGAAATATTTAGTAGAGCATAAGAACCACCAACAGTCGGCCCGCGGAGGCACAACCGTCTTGCTCCAAAATGGCCACCATGTCGCGCGCGGTCGTCGGCGGCTTCTTCCTCCATGTTGCGCGGTCGTCGCCGCGCGCACATAATCCCAACCCTGGTTGCGAGCAAAGTGGTGGTGGAGGTTGGCCCCAACCTCGTGCACGTCCTCGCCGCTGCGCATCTGCAGAACGTGCACCATCATCGCCGCCAAGGTGTCGGTCTCGACGCCGGAGCAAATGGGGCAAATGTACGTCACCTTGCCGCCGGGGTGACCGCAGACACGCACGCGAAGGGCGGCCAGGTCAGTGGGCGGACGGTCGAAGACGAAGGCTCCGCCGGCGCCGCCGCTGCGGGAGCGCGGGCGCGTCCCTCGTTGCAGAATCCGCCGGCGGCGCCGTTGGAGGAGCGCGGCGCGCGTCTGTCGTTGGCTGATCCGCCGGCGGTCCGACAAGGAGACACCGGAAGGCGGTTGCGCTCCCCCACGGGGCGGGTGCCCATGGCGTCGACCTTGGCGCATCCGCGGCGGCACTCCATGGCCGGATCTAGCGGCGGCGGCGGCGAGCTGGTGGAGTGCGCGCGTGGGATCTAGGCGACGGCGGCGCGCGGCGAGCTGGTGGAGAGGAGAGTGGATAAGCTCTCCACGCCCGCGGCGCCTGTCTTATAGCGCGAGGCGAGTCCTGAAGCTTCCGGCGCTGTTGTCTCGTGACGAATAAGACAAAACGCGGCGCTGTTCCTCGTCAACGCTGGGCTTGTAGCGACGGACGGATGCGCCCGCGCCGCTACAAATGTATTTGTAGCGGCGCATCGAAAGAGAGACCGCCGCTAAAAAATTCTTTGGAGCGGCGGTTTGAAAGACCACCCGCCGCTACAAACCGGCTTGTTTTTAGCGGCGGTCTGAACTAAAACCGCCGCTACATATTGTTTGTAGCGGCGGTCTTTTTTGCAATCCGCTACAAACTGTTTCCAGCGGCGGTTCTTCGAAACAGTAACCCGCGCGCCACAACAGCAACGGCCACGAACTAAAACCGCCGCTACGTGTTTTCCTGGTCCGCCGCTATAATGCGTTTGTGTTGTTGTGACTCGTAGTAGGATAATGGAGCTAGGTATGACTTCTCTCATTACTGTTGGGTTACAATCCCAACAAAATTAAACCCTGTCTCATCAGCACCCATACCGTTCATGCCACCGCTGTAGCTTCCGTAGAATTCTAGTATTCGTGTGTGGTACCAGAGCAACGCACGCCATTCTTAGCACCAGAGCAGGCCTCTCTGGAACAGAGCCCTGCTTGTCGTCCCTAGCAGCACGTAAACATAACCCCTTGATCCATCAATCGAGCTGCTAGTTCTAGGTATAATTCCTTTTTAGCGACACGTCGATCTGCAGGCTTGTCCTAGACCGTTTGGTGCACCGTGCACATCCGCTCGATCATCCGTGTGCAATTTTGCTAGCTACCCGCATTTCAAAAACAAGTGTCTGTCGTCGATGGCATCCGAATCAGCGGCTAACCATATAGGCAATTGAATTCCTTTCCCGGAGACGGTTGAATTGATTAGTTGTAAACGTGACAAGGTTGGTTGGGTTGGGTGTACGTATGGTCCCTTACGACGGCGACAACGGCCGGCCATGATCAGCTCAGCATCACAGCACGAAGACTATATACAGTAATGTACTTTATCACAATTTGGTCTACATCGTCCAGTGAAGCCACTCCATATTATTATTCGTACTATCAGATCGAAATGTTTCTTGGCCGCCTCGAGTTTCAGAGAGATGGAGGGTGTAATACTGAAGCAAGCGAGCGAGGCCCGGTATTGTCGGTCGCTACTAATTGCCTGTCAGCGTAGAACACCTGTGTCCCTTTGGTCTTGTACAGCGACAACCTAGCTAACATGCACGCCACGCCTGACTACTCGCGCTCGCTTGGATTCGATCCTATCTCGGGTCCTTGTACGATCTGTTTCTTTATTCAGTAAGTACATGTTTTTGACAGGATTAATTAATTTATTCCTCTAAACTTGTTGGAACGTCGTCGTTCCGCTCACATTGATTTCGCGTGGACCTCTCGACGTTTCAGGTGATTGCGACTGTGCAGTTCGAGTATGCGTGTCCGATTAAATCTGTCATCGCGACGTCCACAGTTCAGACGATAGTGATGTGCAGCATATCAGAGATTCTGATATACTACACATTTTTCAGTCCGTTATTATGGAGTGCTAAGTACCTTCGCCAAAAAAAAAGGTACTACTCTACTAGTACCCTTCAACCTGCAAGTATACTACAAGAAAATTGGTGGTGTATCGATCCGTACAGCAGATAAGTTTTATTCAAACGTATCACGAAGAAAAATGCAGGATGGCACATGCAGTGGTAGCACGTGGATATGAAAAGCATCACGGAACTCGGGTGCTGTTTGGTTCACCCTACGGTAACGCAATGGGTAACGTAATCAAGTTGCGGTGGATTTGGGGTGGAATGGGTGATTGCAGGTTTTGCTTGGTTCGATGAGGTAACGGTATTTCTTACCGTTACAGTGCTTGTTTCGCTTCTCAGGAATGGCTGCTCATGTATCGAAGTATTAATTCTCTAAATTACGTACATATGACTGCATGCACGTTTAAAATTCTTGTTGACAGTGCAAGCAAACATGCTTAGCTGTAGAGAATATAGAAGCATACTAATAGTCTCATAATTTTATAGGTAGTGTCACAATTCTCAAAATAATATTACGAAAAAAAATTAGCAAGTAGCTTGCTCTCTGGAATGTCTTAGACAGAAAAACTGAGTTACCAAAATAGTGTTTGCTTAAGGCCTGATACTTGTTACTCTGCAATTAAAAACAGTTTAATGAACTGGGAAGATTAAGACAATTAGGATTCACGCTGCCATGTTAACCCTTACAACATTATATAAGAATGATTAAGATTCATCAACCCACAGTTATTGGAACTAGCACTGCATGCCATATCTCGCATCACACAAGTGTTCCAACAGGAGCTTTAAGGTAGCACATAGTAAATTTCCACCTACGCTATACTGACTCTAACTCTGATGAGATGTTAAGACAGATGATTCAACTAACGCAAGACACTTCAATTGATTGTTGCAATGCCCATTCTCTAATGTTTCAGTCTCTGATTACCATGTTCTCTTTCTTCCTCAGCTGAAACAGATCAAAGAATGAAGAAGTATCTATTCAGCATGTTGTCAGTTTTCACAATTCAGCTATAGAGATCTATATTCAGCAAGTTATACAAGATGAAAACACTGTTAGGCACAACATAAATCAAAGCTGAAGCTTGTTAGTATTACTAACCTAAGATCACATGATGTCCTATCTCGCGCCACCATGTATCTCTCTTTCTTTTGTGCTTACGCTGCCACAAACAGAACAGGGAGTGAAAAGAAGTTCGAAAGTAGCTAGCTCACATACCAAATACATAATACGGAGAAAGAATGCTTAAATATCAATTACCATGGAACATTTTAACAATGTATTCCCTTCTTAGCGGTTCTGGGAGAGCAAACAACATGCCCATCTGATCTGGCATCTTCACAAACACAGTAGCAGCCTGGATAACTTCAATACCAGTAAATTCAAGTCTTCAGACCTCGTTCACAGCCCTCTCTTTTAGGTTCTGCTGGTGATCCTCATTCATTGCCTTTTCTTGAACGGCAGCCTCACGCTCCATAGCTTGTGCCATCTTCCCTACTGACTTAGTCACAACCTTCAGGTCACCACTCACTTCATTGAACATGTCAAGAAGTGGGTCGCTTGATATACCATCCTTTCCTTTCCACTCTTTCTTTCGCTTCTTGGAGCTTGATGATGTTAAGTCAACAGGCCGTCTAGGTGTTTCTCTAGATGTCCTATCATCTTCTTCCTCTTGATCATTGCCATTTTATCTCACTGGTATGTTAAGAAGAATACACCTTTTTATTAATTTGTCTTGTAAATCTAAATTAGAAAAGCTATAGTGTTGATAACTTGAAAGAATAGATCAGGCAACAAGAACAATGATCCCAAAAACAATGGCACACAGGCACACAAAGAATCTCAAATAACAATGGCACACAGACACAACAATCGAACAATAAATCTTGCAGGGTAAGATAGGCATGGATAATTCGTGAGGACAACAGATCGGAATGTAATCACATTATCACGAGCACAGCAGATCAGGCAACAACAAGAAACAACGATCTTGTCTTGGTGGTCGTGAGCACACATACAAGAAATCAACTCAAAATTAACAGATTGAATCAACACACCAGACCTGCGAGAAGTGGAGTCGAAGCCGAATGTGCTGGTGGTCGTGGGCCTCCTCCTTGTACGCCCTCCTGCTTTTCTTGAACCGCCTCCCCTCCTCGTCTTCCCTGTAGATCCCCAAGGAACGGCGGGTCTAGGGTTAGAAGAGACATGAGAGATGGAGCGACAAAACCAACACAAATGAGAGATGGAGATCGAGGAAAGCTACAAGCGAATGTGTGAGCGGTGGTGCGCTCGTCGCCGAGGGAGCAGATCGACCAGAGAGGCAAGGGCGGCGGCGGCCTTCGACGCGACGAAAGCGAGAGGAGAGCGAAGGCGGCTGTATCGATTCGATACCGGTGGGGGAGGGAGGGAGTCGCGTTTCTATACTCCGGTATCCGATTACCCGGTAACTTATTACAGGCCGAGCGCCACCAAACAAATGTAATGGATTGGCAATGCGCCCGCGACCCGAATGCGTTACAAATCGCCCAACCAAACACGTTGTCGGATGATAAGCGCCGGGTGCAGATCGCCAGATAATCAGCTGCTGAGCTGACTGCGATCTCATAATATAGTGCCGCCCGCCCGTCTCTGCCTGTCTGGATGGATGTCTCAGGATCAGTGGACGACGACCGTGTTCACCAGGCGGCAAAAACAACAAAATCTCGCCGATCCGGCGGCGGATCCCATCTGGCTCATGTGCGCCGCGATGGCCGATGGGGAGCCGTGCGGTCCCGTTGCGCGGAACAAGACTTCAAGATGGAACGAAAAGGCGAGCGGTTTGGGCTCCAGATCGAAACAAGTATGGGCTGAGTTTCTTACTAATAATGGCCCAAACAGCTTAGGTCCACTGTTTTGTGGTCTTTGCACGGATGTCTCAAAAAGGCTCGCGTGCGCCAATCCGATAAAGCCCATGTATGTAAAGTTTTTTTCCCAACACAAGTTCGCCGAACAAAAAAGAAACCGAAAATTGTGAGACGAACAAAAATCGTCGACAGCAGGATTCGAACCTGCGCAGGCAAAGCCCAACAGATTTCGAGTCTGTCTCCTTAACCACTCGGACATATCGACGCATTTGCTTTGTGTAGTGTTCGTTGCAATTTAATTGTAACATCCCTCTCCGGCTCTCCCATCACTCTTGTTACTCTTTTGTTCCATCTCTCTTTTCTCCAAGGGGTGTGACCGTGTGAGTGTGTGGCTAGGTGGGGCGAGGAAGGCGCGATCGGAACCGGACCCGCCATGCATGTGCGGCATTCCGCTCCGGCTCCAATTTCGAGTAAAAGCGAACGCAGCAAGGACCCCTCCTCCATCCTTTCAGCGTCCCTAGAGAAGCAGTCCTGCACTGCCAACCTTTAGATTTAATCATCATCTTCAGATTGATATGACACTGACAAGGTTTTCTCTTGAATGATTCAGTCATTCAAGAATTTCAGACTCCGGCCGATCGATTCAGTGGTGCCCAGCGACCGGCCGATCCAGTGTACTCGTGTGTACCGAAAGCATTCTCTTGTACGGAGTCTTGTGCCAGGCATTCTCATGCATAAAAAGATGAATTCCTCTTGCTTTCTTCTACTCCCATATATCTTCAGGTTTCTTTATTCATGTTATTTTATGGAGGACTGAGTGTTTACCTTGTGCCAGGGCATGTAGGGGGCACGGAGTACTGGTCTTCATGACTCTGCCTCTTGGTACTCACAATACAGATGCACAAATGTGTAATGTGCGCCAGTAGTAGTAGTCGCGAAATGACAGGCGCGATGGATGGCCCTAATTGATGCCTGTAGACAAGGCACAGAGTGCTCTGAGCTAAAGCATAGCATGCCGAGATTTTGAGTAGTGGAAGCTACACTTTAATCTTTGGAGGAAAGACTTGGAAAATACTCGCTCCCTTATTCTATTTCTAGACAGAGCCGTAGGTAGATGATCTCTGTTCAGGCAGAGGAGACCGGACAAAGCAAAGTCCGTAAACACAATTGCAATAAATAAGCTAACAAATTTAGTGGACGCCAATCATCAGTTACCACCACCAAAGAGATTACAAAGGTACGATCCTCTACAATGTGCTGATTGTTACCATGGTAGGCGCTTTTGTTACACTAATACTACTGCTGACGGTGAAAGAAGATATGCTACCTGGTCCACTGACGGTTGACACCCAGCTTTTTTGGTGGTTCTGCCGTTTCCTAAGAGGATCCTAAGTGAGATTTTTCACGTGCATGGGATTCCTGCAGCATGGACTCCGGGCATCTTACTGTTCATTTCTGTTCAGTTCACCTGTGGAATTGAAGAAGCTCTTGGCACTGTTGGCAGGTGTACCGGAACAAATCATCTAATACTACCCTAGTCTGAAACTGAATGTCTCAGTTTATGCATCTACCAAAATTCCGGTTGAATGTTGGTTAGGAGTTGGGGGACCTGGGGTACACATGCGCTCTGTTATTGACAAGTTGGAACATATGCCCCCTTAGCATGCTTAAATCGACTGAACACAGCATGAAGACCAAAAACTGGAATGCATCAGAGACATGAGCCCTATGTTATTGCGTCCCAGAAACAGCGCAACATATGCTCAAAGATGCGTCCATCTTTTCAAAGACAAGCAGCCTATGTGAAATGGTGCAGGCTATACCAAAATGTGTTACGCAAAAGAACGAGAAAAAAATGGCCACTGGAGTGTTGTTATATTTCTGGTGGGGAATTTTGAAGGAGCGTAATTGGAGGGTGTTCCAAAACACCCAACAGTCCCATATCAAAACAGTCGACAATATACTTAAGAAATCAACCTGTTTGTCAGAGCTCATTCCTCTACCCTTTAGCTTTCTTTTGTAATTTCCTGTTATCCTCTTTTGTAATTTGGAACGTTGTAATTCCCTTTCCTCCTTAATACAAGGCAGTCATCCTGCCTACTTTCTCAAAAAAAAAAAAACATATGCCCCCCTGACCCCTGTGGCATCAAGGCTTCGTGTCATTCTGTGCACCAGAACAGCCTCAGAGCATCTCCAGCAGAGCACCCAAACTGAACACCAGTACCTAAAAACTGTCAAAATGGTCAAAAAAACTGCTCCAGCAGAACACCTATATGGACACCAATACCTAAATTTTTTTAGTTTCTACCTAAATTTCTCTCTCCTCAACCAATATTTGCGTTTTCACTCCTGGAAACCTAAAACGAGCGACCACGCGCGGGAAGGACACAACCACTCGCGCGGGACATTTCCCGCACCCCGCCGCCGCCGCGACTTTCGCCACCACTACTGCGCCCACCGCCCGCCGCATCAGATCCGGCCACCCGCCGCCGCACCCTTCGCCCGCCGCATCAAATCCCATCGCCATCCACCTCCCTGCGACCTTGCGAGGCGTCCCGGCCCGCCTCGCCTGCCGTCGTCGCCCTTCCGCCTTGCCTGCTCAGCGTGCCGCGCCGCCATGGACAGCGACGGCCGCCGGCCTGCAGCAACTCCGCCCCTTCCCCCTCCTCCTGGCCAGCCGCAAGGCGGCGGCAAAGGACATGGGTGCACGGCCGCCCGTCGCCTAGGGTTGGCGCCGCCGCCCTCGGCCATGGCCAGCGACACCACGGGAGCGGCGTCCGGGCTCGGCGATGCAAGAGCCGCAGCGAATCCGGGCCGCAAGAGGCCACCTCGCGACCCCTCGATGGCCGGCGCAAAGCGCAAGGCCCGGTCGACGTCCGCAGCTCAGACGGCATCGATGGTTCGTGGGGATCAGGTAAGATTGTTGTGCTTGTGTCTCTGTGATGAACTGGGTGGAGTTTTCTGCCCTTCCGCAGGTAGACAATCTAGTTTAGTTCAGGTGTCTGAATAACGCCACAACTGAATTGTTTACCGCCCTTATTTTCTCTTCAGTGTTCTGTCAAATTAATAATATAGTTACATGGTCTGTTTCAAAATTGAAACCAACATTTTCATTTTAGTTGTTTGCTGCTTGAAGTAGCTGGTCTCCAAATACTTTAATTTCTGAAAAAGACTGTGTCCAATTCATTTAAAAGGCAAGGAGGAATTCAGTTACAAACACAAACATAAACACAAGCGGATTGATATGAAACTGAAATTGTCCCCGGAGCACTTTGTCTCACAGGTTGATGGATTCTGGAACATTGGATTGGATTACCAGAGGCAAATAACATAGGAACCCTTAACCAGAGATTACTTGCTGTTCAGCACAGCAAACTGAAGCTGCTACTATTTGATTTATTTTGCTGTAATGTACACTTGCGAGGTATTCAGCAAACATTAGTGCATCAGATAGGTTTCTAGGCTGCAAATTCCATGTCTACATTATTTTTCCACCCTTGTCAGCCGATGCATAGGATGTAGTTTAGCCTAATCAATTTGTGATTAATTCCATATCTACCTAAAACTGAAGTTTGATTGATAAAGATTGTACATAATATGATGTTTATTTTCAGACAACTCCCTGCAGTCCAGTTGTCTCTAATGTCCCTCTGGCCGCCTGCAACGCTCCTCCAGCCTACCCGGGTTTCTCTTCTTCCTCTCCCACCGCAGACCTGCCTGAAAGGTATTTTTTCTTTGTCTCACTTCTCCCTTGCATGGGATGGATGTATGTTCTATACAATACAATTCTAATCTCTAATGAATACGTTGTACATAAATCTGAACATGTAGTGTTGATGATGATACATTCTTGAACATGATGGATGGTGAAAACTTTGGTGCTGATCTTAATCTTGGCTTTGACCAATACGATGATGTTTCGTCGGAGAATGAACTTGAAGTGACAAAGAAGAGGGGTGGAAGGGGAACCAATTTCACGATTGCTGAGGATGAGACCTTGGTGAAGGCATGGCAGGCTATCACACTTGATCCAATCACAGGGGATGAACAACCTGGTTCAACTTATTGGAAACGCATTCATGAGCATTTTTGCCAACACAACACGAGTGGGACTCATAGATCTCAACATTCAGTTAGTCATCGATGGCAAGCCATTGCTGCTGCTTGCATCAAGTGGGGATCTTGCTTGCTGCAAGTTGAGCGTCTTAATCCAAGTGGAGCAGATGCTGCAGATAAGGTGATGGTGTGGTTAATTAGCTATGTTCATGTGACTAAACTTCTTTTTTTTAATTTCTAATGGATTCTTTCACTTTGATGACAGGTGAGCATTGCTCAACGTTTGTACAAGGGCAAGCCCAAGAAGAAAGGTGGAAAGCCAGGAAAGGCATTTGGCTTGCAGCATTGCTGGGTCTTACTGCAGTATGATGAGAAATGGAGGACAAGAAACGATGATGTGCCAACAAAGAGTAGGAAATCAAGCAACTTAGGCTCTCCGGGTGATGACAACAGTGAGGACGTGGACGACGAGGACGATGGTGATTCTGATGGAGCAAGAAGCCCAACTCCAAGCTCGGCGCGTTCATGCAAGCGGCCACCCGGTAGGAAGGCAGAGAAGGAAAAGTTGAAGAAAGGAGGAGAAAGTGCATACAAGGAGTCTTTGGACAACATGGTGACAACAAGGAAGGAGCTTGCTGCTGATAGGAAGGAGTATAAAAATGCTTGCTGGATGGAGATGAAAGAAGTGGAGGACAGAAAAGCGGCGGCTGAGGAGAGGAGAGCGGCAGCTGAGGACAGAAGAGCGGTGGCTGAGGAGAGGAGGGCTGCGGCTGAGGAGCAAAGGGCTGCTATTGAGGCGAGGAGAGTGGCGGCTGAGGAGCAAAGGGCTGCTATTGTGGAGAGGAGATTGACGGCTGAGGAAGCATCCAAGAGGCTAGAACAAGAGCAAAAGATCATGTTTATGGATGGAGCAAATCTAGATGAGAAGGGAAAGGCCTACCTTGATATCATGAAGAATCAAGTCCTGGCGGCACAATCAATGGGAGGGTTCTACATGGGTGGCTTCATGGGTGGTGGTGGTGGTTTTGCTGCCAATGGTAGCAATGGGAGGTCCTTTGATGTTGGTGGTGGCAATGGTGTCAATGCAAGCTCAGCTGACAATGGTAGCGGTGGTAGTGAATGATCTAGTAGTGGTTTTAGTTTGTGGAATTTCAATTTGAATTTGAACTATTGTCATGTTTGTAGGATTTTTAAATTTGACTTTCAACTATGGTCATGTCTATTCGAACTATGGTCATCTCTAATTGAATTATGTTGCATGGAGATGTAATCTTTGGAGTTTATATGTGCAATTGTTTGAGAGAATGAAGCAAAATGAGTATAGGTATCCAGTTTTAGGTAGTCTGCTGGAGAAGAGCACAAAAATTTTCTGAAAACCTTCTCTCTCCTCTACCTAAAACTGGTTTTAGGTCTTTGGTTTTTGGTATTCTGCTGGAGATGCTCTCATACTGTCACACATATTTAGGCATTATAGCAGAACAGATAAGCCAACGCCATTGTATCATAGAGATGTTTAATTGGGTCATTTCTTTTCATGCTGCTATTTGGATCACGAACAAGCATTCAGCGTGCCAGGTAGCCCATGTCACCATATGTGTGGTTGCAGATGATCGACGGCAGTAGGACCCCGGCTGCCTTGGAGCTCCCATACTTGCACACGCGCTCGTCGCTCGCAATAATAGGAAGCATCTCATTGCTTCTCCATCACAGCAAACATACAGCGCGGTTGGTTTTTCCCTTGGAAGCTAAGGGCTCCTTTGGAACGCAGGAATTTTACAGGAATCGCACAGGAATTTCACATGAAACAGTTCAATTTCACAGGAAAAACACAGGAAAGGAAAATTTTTCCTTCAATCCAAACTAGGCCTAATTCTGCATTTGCAATCGTCTCTGCACTCGTACACGACTGGCATCGCATCATATCAGACGCTGAAGATGACAAGATGTGGCCATGATTTCCTGCACGCAGGAGCGGTACACCGCCAAATTCACAGCAGTATCTGATTGATATCCGACGTGCACATTGCTCCACTGAATCTCAAGATCTGATCGGATCCTGCACAAGGCTAGAGTTCCATTCTTTTGATGCGCTGCTTTCCTCGCTTTCCCTTTGTTTGGCTCTTTGCCCTTTCGCTCGGAGAGCCTTTGGAATCATTTCCCCCTCCTCTCCCTATCAGTCCTACAACTATAGTTTACGATGCTCTTAGCATCATGTGGGTCGCTACAGTGCGTGCATGGGAGTGATGACGAGGTTACTGTTTCGTTTTGCGGTGTTGTTGCAGGCTAGGCTTGCCGTCAACTGTTGAAATCTCTTTAGTGGATATCTGTCATGTTTTCTGTCCAAGGTGGTACCTCACCGCTCGGCACTCTTTTTGTTCTTCTTCCACCTTTTGCCTTCGCTCCTCCTCCCTCCTCTTGACCACTCCACAATATGCTGTCACCACTACCATTGCCCAAGTGAGGGCCTCCCCTTAAATGGAACTGGAGACAGGCAAGTTATTGCTCGTCCTGGTGGCTCATCTTGGTAAATTCCTCTTTGGTTGTCACCGTGGCTGACAGGGGCAGCAGCTAATAGGAGATTAGAGATTCGCTAAAGGTGAGTTTCTTTGCTGGAAACTGAGAAAGTCCAGAATCCAGGAATGAGTACTTGTTCAGATTTCAGGCTCTCTCTGTGTTTATCTTCTTACTACTATTCTCTGCGCTTTCTTTCGGCATGCTTTTTCAGATTTGTACTTAACTAGACTCAGGGAAACAGTAGTAAGAAAATGGAATAGCAAATGAGACAGAGTGCATTCTTAGGTGTGAGTTTTGAGTTTCTTTCTGAAACTTCCCTCACTGGACTGCTGCACAGCGTTGGAAGAGCCATTTGATCCAGCAGAGCCGTACAAGTCACAGAAACCACGCGTGCGTGGTGTGGCGTGGTGTGAGAGATTGCCAATTTCCCATTCTGTTTCAGATTGCCACAGCACAACGCTAATCCCAACAAATCCTATTTGCAAAAAAACAACATGAATGGAATGGAAGCAATAAACCACCCTGTTATTTTCTTTCTTTCTTTCGTACCTGTTCCCAATTTCACATGTAGAACGTGATACGTCTTCACAAGCATCACATGCACTCGGTGAGGCAGGGATCAGGGGATAAGGTGGTGCCTCTCAACCGTCTCTGATGCCGGCATTTCCTCTGCCCCCAGGTGCGCTCTGATCGGGAAGAACCGAAGAACCTCTCCACATTGCAACACGCAGGAAGGAACTGAAGAACACCCAACCGAGAGAACCAACCAGCCATGAGCGGGTTCGCGGGGCCGAGGTCGAGGCCGTGGGTGGGGATGGCGGGCGCCGACACCCCGTCGCAACCCGACGCCCGGGACGACGCCGCGGCCGCGTCGTCCATGAAGGACGCGTCCACGAACGCCAGCGCCATCTCCTTCGGCTTCGCGGCGACGGCCGTCCTCGTCTCGCTGTTCCTCCTCATGGCCATCTTCGAGCACCTCATCAAGCCCGGCCTCGCTGCCTCCGCCTCCTCCTCCTCCTCCGTCACCCACCACGACGAGGATGACAACAACGGCGACGGCCGCGGTCAGCCCCCGGCGCGCCGGCATCACCAAGACGGCTCGCTGGACAAGCTCCGGCACCCGCCCAAGGTACGTCTTTTCTGACCGATTTGCGTCGCATTGCCACTGTTTGCCCTGCACTCTCGTGCGCTCGGTTCACGTGCCTTGTGGCAGGAGAAACGACATGACCTCTGTTTAGGGCCTCGCTCGTGTGTACTGTATGCAGCAACAGTGCACGTAGCTGTGCAGATATGTACACTGTAGTCTGGAGAGTGCGGACTACGAGGCGGTGCAGTATGCGTGTACGCGAACTGAAAGGCTCGTTTGTTTCTTGCGTTGCAGGTCGAGGAGCCCGTGACGGCCGCGGCGGACTTGCCGGTGCTCATGCCGGGGCAGCGGTATCCGACGTTCCTCGCGCAGCCGGCGCCGCTTCGGCCTTGCCCCAGGGAGGGCGTGTGGTGGCCGAACCATGAGCAGCAACGCCATTCATTTGTGCCCCCATGATTGGAGATTTCTTTTCCCCGTTGTGTTGTGTACAGAGCGTAACTGCGTAAGGTGTAAAATGCAGTGGATTAATGATTCGTATGTTGTCGTCGTGCTGGATCGACGAATTGGTTGCTTCTTGTTGATCATCATGCTTCCAATTGGCATTCATGTCGTGTCTCTGCTGCATGATGATATAAACCTCTCTTGCACTGAAGATGATGAAGGATTTCATTTGCCAAAACTTTAAGAACTTCGTCATTGGGCCAGAAAATGCTCGTGCCGCCCAACGATGACCTCGGCCCATGCACGGCACATGTAGTGGCTCGTGCCGGCCCGAGCGTGTCTAACGTCGTGCCGTACGGTGCAAGAAAAATCGTGCCTCGTGCCGCCCATTTAGCCAGACCTGGCCAGCTATAATCCACCGAAACAACTTTACACACTGCGTGCTACATTGCTACGCTAACTAATCACTACGCTACCTCAAAAAAAAAAAAAAAAACTAATCACTACGCACGCGGTGTGAGCTTGAATGACTCGCCGTTTCAGCCCATTACCTCTTCCTCTTGTTCGCTCCTCAACTCGCTCCGCGGCGTCATCGTGTGCCGCGCCGCCCACCACTCTGGCCTACCTCCCCTCCTTCCTTCCCAGGGGGCCGCGGCATGTACGTGTCGCCGCCGTGCCCTCCTTTGTGGCTGCCTCCCCTGCTTACTTATGGCCGCCATGCCTCGCAGCTCTCTTTCCCGGCCGCCATTCCGGCCCGGACACGTCCCGAGCGCCGCTCCTCCCCTGTTTCCTTGTTTTCTAGAATTGTTCCAGCTTTTTGTTCGAATTGTTCCAACAGTGTTTCTAATTGTTCCATATGATTTCTCCAATTGTTCTACCTGTACATTCCAATTGTTCCAACCCATTTTTCTCATTGTTCCGTGCGCCTTTTGTATTGTTCCAGGAGGGGCGGGTCGCGGTGGGGCGCCATGACGCGCGGGCGTGTTGCGGTGCTGCTCGTGCTTGGCACCGTGTGTCGCATCGTGGCCGGACGCGGCTAGGTGCTGATGAACAGCTGCTGGGCTTTATTATACCGCAGAACAGCAACATTGCCTCCCAAAAAAAAAGCAGATTTCCATTAAAAAAAAGCAGAACATGAACAAAATTGACTTGTAGCGCATTCACATCCATTTTGGCTCGCTGCTTCTAAGTCCCCTCCACAAAAACGGAAAAAGTAAGAGTTACCACTTGTCAACCTCCATGAGTTACCACTTGTCAACCTCTAACGCCTGACCCGGCCATTGGATCGGCTGTTTCGTCGCAGGCTCGCCGCGGCAAAGCCTTCGCTGGTCAGCAGCCCCTGGCCCAGTGACCCCGGCCAGCAACCCACCATCTACAGTTTTTTTTATGTTACTTTTCCGTAAGAAATGTACAAAGCCCCTTTACCCACCGGACGCGAGCGATCATGCGCACGCGAGCACCTAGGCCACTTGGCGACATCGTCTCCGCGCGCCGCCATCGGTCTCCCGACAATCAGCATATCCAGTGTATTGTATATCAGCAGCAGCCTCGTGCCGAAGGAGGATGTCTGCGCTGCAGGCGTCGCCAGCTAGCAGCACCAATACTAAAAATCCAGTTGACGAGCTCCGATCGACGCGTGCGGAACATGTCAAATGCGCGCGCCATGTCCCTTTACAAAGAATAGTCCGCGTGCGCGGCGATCGCTAACAGAGTATAAAACCTGCCTTGCCCGTGCACCGTTGCTCTCACATCCTTCTCTGCAATCTCCATCTCCAACAAGAGTAGCGAGAGCATCCTCCACTGATCTGATCACGTAGCAAGCATCTGCGAGTCGACGCACGCATGGCTGCCACCTCCTCCCGTTTGGATTCTCTCGGGTTGCTGCTGCTAGCAGCAGCGCACTGCGCCGTCTTGCTCGCTCTGGCTGGAGCTGCACACGGCCACCCACCTGTCGCCGGCCACGCGCTGAGCTCCGCGTTCTATGACGAGTCGTGCCCCAACGCCTACGACATCGTCCGGCGCGTGATCCAGGACGCGCGCGTCACCGACCCGCGCATCCCGGCCAGCCTCATCCGCCTCCACTTCCACGACTGCTTCGTTCAGGGCTGCGACGGATCGCTTCTGCTGGACGACGACCTACCGGCGATCCAGAGCGAGAAGAACGTGCCCGCCAACGACAACTCGGCGCGCGGCTTCCCCGTCGTCGATGACATCAAGAGCGCCCTTGAGCACGCGTGCCCTGGCATTGTCTCCTGCGCCGACATCCTCGCCCTCGCTGCCGAGATCTCCGTCGAACTTGTAAGCTCCTGGATTTCCTTATATTTTTCAAACTGCGCCACGTAGCTATCTTCTCGCATGAACCGAGGTGGCTGACCACTGGATTATGGTGCAGGCTGGAGGTCCCCGCTGGAGAGTGCAGCTCGGCCGGCGAGACAGCACCACGACCAACATCGAGAGCGCCAACAACCTCCCCAACTTCTTCGACCCCCTGGAAACGCTTCAGGAGAAGTTCAGAAACGTAAACCTTGACGACACTGACCTCGTCGCCCTCCAAGGTAACGTGCAACTACCAACATACTCTTATTTTGCTTACAACTATAACCAAGTAAATACTTAGTTTGTCTCCCACGCTGATCTTGACATTTTCACTTCAGGAGCGCATACATTCGGTAAAGTGCAGTGCCAGTTCACGCGGCAGAACTGCACGGGCGGGCAGGACGATGGTGCACTCGAGAACCTCGACCAGGTTACGCCTAACCGTTTCGACAACAAGTACTATGGCAACCTCTTGCAAGGCCGCGCCCAGCTCGACTCCGATCAGGTCATGTTGTCCGACCCTGCAGCCGCGGCCACCACGGCTCCCATTGTTCATCGGTTCGCTGGGAACCAGAAGGATTTCTTCAAGAACTTTGCAGTGTCCATGATTAAGATGGGCAACATCAACCCGCTGACAGGGAGCGCCGGTGAGATCAGGCAGAACTGCCGGAGGGTCAACAACAAAGGCTACTGAAAATACTCTCGTTCAGTTCGATTTTTTTTTTGACCAATTGTGATACCTTTGCAAATCATTCTTTCAATTCCATTTCTCATTACTTTTTAACTGTAAAGTGTCTTGTAACTGTAAATTGTTCCCTTTCCCGTACTCTTCCCAAAGCAAATGTGAAAATGTTCTTACAACACATTGTAAATTTTTGTTTATGTTTCCTGAATAATGTTTTCGGTACGTTTCAACTTACTAATCTCGCAGTGTGTAGTATACACAACCGTTTTTGTTCAGACAATTAAGAGGCGTTAGTAAGGAGTTAACCTGGTGATGACTTCAAATGTTTGTGTTGTACTCTCTAACTTATTTTTTTTCGCAAGGTGTTGTACTCTCTAACTTCTTCTTAATGAAATGGGTGACTCATGCATGTTCTCGGAAAAAATGTTTGTAAGGAGTTCCTATCGAATACAGCTATCTATGCTTTGCTTGAGCAAAGTATAGCTCTTGCCTGATTTAGGCAAGTATATCCATGTGTATATCATATCATAAGAGTCTCAGTGAACACTTGAGCAACATCATGCTTATGATTTGTACAAACATCATCTTAATGTTAAAGTATAAGAGAATTGCCACCTTTTCCCCATTTGCTTATTTTTTTTTGCTGCAACTGGCCAATGCATAGTTGCTCAATACATCATCAGAGCCGGATGTCTCAAGTATGAATCATGACGACGACAATTTATTAAAATAAATTGCAACACACTTCTATTCCACGTTTGAGACTTGTAGGAGCTTGTATGTGAGAACTGATAGAGTATGAGTGAATTACCATCTTTCTCCATCCACGTATGCTTTTGAGTGAAACTGATTGGTACATATAACTCAATGTTGGGAATTAATAGTTAAAAGAAGTATGAGGATAAATTGCACATAGCTGGTGTTATTATTATTCACAAACAGTCATTATAACCATATGGTGTGGATATTTCACAATCAATTAATTCATAGAATACCATAACTTCATTTCCGAACTAGAGTGTTTGAGCATATATACGTATTTCCATGAGAACTCCTTGTTTGCACCATTACCAGTAAATTATAACCAATTTGTATGTGAGAACTGATAGAGTATGAGTGAATTACCATCTTTCTCCATCCACATATGCTTTTGAGTGAAACTGATTGGTACATATAACTCAATGTTGGGAATTAATAGTTAAAAGAAGTATGAGGATAAATTGCACATAGCTGGTGTTATTATTATTCACAAACAGTCATTATAACCATATGGTGTGGATATTTCACAATCAATTAATTCATAGAATACCATAACTTCATTTCCGAACTAGAGTGTTTGAGCATATATACGTATTTCCATGAGAACTCCTTGTTTGCACCATTACCAGTAAATTATAACCAATAGTGCTTAGCCCCCTCTTGTTAAAAAAAAAATCCTTGTATGAATACCGATAATTAATATTACGATACCTATATTATTACTAGGTAAGAATGACGATTGATATTGAATAAGGTCTATGTAACATCCCAGTGCCTAAAATATTGCTTGAATAGTCTCAGATGATGTGCAAGTCCCATCTCACAAAATAACTCCTATGTATGCTTTCGTCTTCATTTCGTGTAAAGCAGTTAACTTGATCTAGTTCTGTTGCATTTTCTGCTTGAGCTCACGATCAGGGTGCAAATGCCCCCCCCCCCCCCCCCCCCCCCCCGGCTCGCGGCAAATTCAAGCACACCAATAAGTTAATTTTTGTAAATTTAATTTTAGATGCTAAACTACTAAACGCACACGTGTGTCCTATTGTTGAAGTTTTGTCGCTGCTTGATATGATAATATTTGATAGAATTAAGCTAAGGTGAGTAAATTAACGTGGCATGTGACGCATGTCTGTGACCAAAATAAAGAAAATAAAGTTTGGCATTTATATGGATTCAACATTTTGGTAAAACCATTTATTAGAACCATGCTTGCTAATTTTGACCAGTTTTATTTTTAGAAAAACCAAGCCTTAAAGATAGCTATGATTATCATCGAACTATATTTTTTCTATGTCGTATGTGCATATCGATGATCAACTCTATAGATACATACATGATAGTTGTATTTTGTTCATAAAAAAGATAGCAACATCCATTATAGCGTTTTTGGATTAGATAAAGAGCAATATTTTTGAGTAACATATCATGACTATTAGAATAATAAAGGACCCAAAAAACTCAAAGAGTACTATTCTACTAGATAAATTATTTTGCATTAATCATAAAACACGTGACCTATGTAGAGCGCTTGGGCAGTGCACAGGATCGGCAACGTGTCAGATTTGAAAGTAGTTTTGGGACCATGAAGTAATTTAAACCTGGGACAAAACAATATTTGTATTGCATCATAAATTTTTGTTTTTGTGTCTTTTTATTGGTGGAACAAATCTAGTTTACTCTTTCAAACACTCCACTTTGAAATTACTGTGCGTGAGCAAACTATGGCATGTCAAGTAAACCCGCTTTGTAACTTGTGGCGACGGCAGTATGATACTCCCATCTTCTTGTCCCAACAAACGAGCACCGCCGTAATTTTGGAGTAATTGCGACATCCAAGTTTCTTGCTTTGCTTTGGCTCGCTGCTTCCTCAGATTTTCAGAAAGCTCTGACCCAGCTCTTCCTTTCGATCGGTCGACCACTTCCGGGCTAAAATCCTTTTTATATTTGTTATATACACGTTTAACGAAACGACCAAGAGCCAGGCACCTTTCCTTTTCGCGCCACACGCGCAACGTAGACATCAACGCATGCAATCATCACTCACGGCGAGACCCCTTCTTCCCCCGGCCGCCATCCTCTTTTTGCCAAAATATTTTAGCAACAGCCGCGTGCGGAAGTGATGGTGCAGCGCGCGGCGGCCGTCGGCCCGTCGCCATAACCAAGTTGACAAGCTTCCGCATGCAGAACATGTCAAACGCGCGCGCACCCAATCCAATCACGCTCCAAATAAAGAAAAGTCATCGCGCTTATCGATCACCGAAACAGACTATAAAATATGCAGCGCCAAGCCATTTCCCTCACACCAAGGCATCCAGCTCTGCAATCTCTCCACAGCTAGCTGCAACGAAGCAAAGCAAGCAGCCAACGCCGGTAGCTAGATTTCTACACTGCCAAGCAGCCTCTCCAGTGACCCCTGATCACATAGCACTCTAGGTTCAAACGCGTATACAAGTGTATGGCCTCCTCGCTATTCTCCTCTCTTGGGCTGCTGTTAGCAGCGCACTGCGCTGTCTTGCTCGCTCTAGCCGGAGCTGCTCACGGCCACCCACCTGTCGCCGGCTCGGCGCTGAGCTCCGCGTTCTACGACGAGTCGTGCCCCAACGCCTACGACATCGTCCGGCGCGTGATCCAGGACGCGCGCGTCACCGACCCGCGCATCCCGGCCAGCCTCATCCGCCTCCACTTCCACGACTGCTTCGTTCAGGGCTGCGACGGATCGCTTCTTCTGGACGACGACCTCCCGGCGATCCAGAGCGAGAAGAACGTGCCCGCCAACGACAACTCGGCGCGCGGCTTCCCCGTGGTCGACGACATCAAGAGCGCGCTGGAGCACGCGTGCCCCGGCATCGTCTCCTGCGCCGACATCCTCGCACTTGCGGCAGAGATCTCCGTCGAACTCGTAAGCACTCGGATTAGCCTTCTAGCACTGATCAACCAGCCGGCAGCGCTGCCTGGCTTGCACCTCAATATTGTTCGAAAATCAAAACAAGTCTGCCTGAACTGACGTAACCATGGAACTTGGCGCAGGCTGGAGGTCCCCGTTGGAGAGTGCTTCTCGGCCGGCGAGACGGCACAACAACGAACATCGAGAGCGCCAACAACCTACCCAACTTCTTCGACTCCCTCAACACGCTCCAGGAGAAGTTCAGAAACGTCAACCTTGACGACACTGACCTCGTCGCCCTCCAAGGTAACTTGCAACTACCAACACAAGACATTTCGGCAAATTTAACTTTCCTTTACCAACATAGCCTAGAAAATTCTTAATTTGGCCTGCAGACATACTGATCTCAACATACTTTCACTTCAGGTGCACATACATTCGGCAAAGTGCAGTGCCAGTTCACGCGGCAGAACTGCACGGGCGGGCAGGCCGAGGGTGCACTCGAGAACCTAGACCAGGTTACGCCCAACCGTTTCGACAACAAGTACTATGGCAACCTCTTGCAAGGCCGCGCCCAGCTCGACTCCGATCAGGTCATGTTGTCCGACCCAGCGGCAGCGGCGACCACCGCTCCCATTGTTCATCGGTTCGCTGGTAACCAGAAGGATTTCTTCAAGAACTTTGCCGTGTCCATGATAAAAATGGGCAACATCAGCCCGCTAACCGGGAGCGCTGGAGAGATCAGGCACAACTGCCGGAGGGTGAACAGCAAAGGCTATTGAAACAGTTCGGTCGACTCCCATTTTTTCCTCTAACCATTGTGATACTTTTGTAAATCATTCTTTCAATTCCGTTTCTCCTTACTTGTAATTGTAAAGTGTCATGTAACTGTAAATTTTTCCTTTTCCAACACTCTTCTAAAAACAAATGTGAATATGTTCTTACACCACATTAAATGTTGTTTGCATTTCTTGAATACTGTTTTGGATGTATCAAAAAGTATATTTAAAATTGAGATTTGTTATAGTTCTCAGTTGACTGAGATTTCGTTTATCTCTCAGTCACATTTTTGGAGCAATGAAAAGACACTGCTGGAACAATCTATCTGTACTGATGGAACAATAGAACTGTACTGTTAGAACAATTAGTTCTTAGGTGGAACAATTTTGTTTTTTCAAAGAACTTTTTTTTTTGTACAAGTGAATTGAAATCCAATGACTAAAAAAAGTGACCGAGAGATTAGCAAAATTCCAGTCACTTGGTGAAAGGGCCTTTAGTTTAGTGGTTACAAGTGCCTCAGTAGGTTCGACTCTCGGTGGAGCGAATTTTCTGTGATTTAACGGTGTTGTGCTTTCATCGGTAGGTGACGTGACAGTCGACAGCGATGTGCCAGTGGTGATTTTGTCAATTTTGAGGATTTGTTGGCTCAATCTTCGAAGATGCTCATATAGGTATGGTTTGCGTATGTGCATTCATAGGGGTAAGTGTGCGTGCGTTGTGAGTGCCTGACTTGTACTATTTCATCGTAAAGAAAAAAATCTCAGTCACTTAGAAGGAGACATCTCCTTTAAAACTAGGGTTGTGCTAACGCCTGCACGCGCCACCCGCATCCGACCAAAGCTCGAGCTCGCCGGACTGCGCCGCGCGGAGGAAGAAGGCCGCCCGTGACGCAACCGAGGGAGGGCGCCGCCCGCAACGCCACCGAGGAGGACCGGACCTCGAGGTCGCCAGATCTGCACCGCGCGTGAAATCGAGGAGGGGGGCAAGCAAATTTTCTTGCATGTGCTAGTTCATTTTTTCCTTGATCAGAAAAAATTCATCAAGACTACATCGGTGATAAGCAAGCTTAGTCTCATTAGCTAATCTACTATGCTAATACGTTTGTGCGTGCATAGTGTAGACTTTCTTTTTTGTTCGGGGTAAGATGCCCGTTGAAGTTTTTTTCTGCACGTACGTTTTGCAATTTGGACAGCAAATTAGTCTTGGAACGTGTCTACAATATTTCGTTCCGAGAGAGACAACACAAGCAGCTTCAGTACCTCATCTGTAAAGCAACTTTACATGTTTTCGCGAAAAAAGCAACTTTACATGAGACCCACCTAGCTCATGCTACTGCACGGGCGCTCCGTCCGCACTCTCTTGCTGAGTTTTGCATGGGGTGCCAATGCCCCCTCCCTCCTCCTCCAGTTTAGATTTGTCTCGCGAATTAGCTCAGGAGTTCTAGACAATTCCCTTTGATGTGATAAGTCTAAATTTAGGTCTAGACGAAACGAACAACCCTGAGTATAGGTATGACTTTTGTGGTAGACCGAGGTACGACCCAAGCATCTAACGGCAAGTAGAGATGAGCAATCATTTAGCAATGCCATCTACGCTTAATCACCTAAGTCGTACGGGAGTCTGGATTAAATAGCAACAGTTTTGAGTAACTCATCAATTTGTTACTACTAGTAAAAATGCACGTGCGCCACGCACGTGTTCGACCAAATGACATCACTTGGCAGGACTTTATCATAAAAGAAAAATAATATGATGCACTGTGTACTTATCATCCCAAACACACTTCTGACACATCATTGCATTTAAGTACTATAACGACATTAACATCACAACAGGTTCATCCATCTCGTCCCCTTGTTGCACCATGTCAATCGCCATTGCTATGTTATTTAGAAAGGAGACCAGTTAGAGCAAGTAAAATCGCATATACTGAAAAAAATAATTTATAGGGTTCAAGCAAATTGTGGCAGTGGAATGAATTAACTGGAGATGCAAATTCAGGAAGAACTTTGAATATAGCAACAACAAAGATGTTTTAAATTGAAAACCAACAAAGGTTTATTGTAGCTAAGCAAATAGTAGAAATATTAGCAGAGATTCATTAATAAACTTAAAATGGTCATCTTTTCGAGTTGGTCTAGAAACAAAAAAAAAGTTTGTTTGCATATATATTACAAACAATCATTAAGCATCCTTCACATGCATGTTGTTAAGATCCATTATAATTCAGACCCCACTAAAGCAAGCAAATATGACTGTACCCCCAAAACAGCAGCTGCTATTGCTGTAAAATCCTCCAAAAAAATTGTACGCACAAAGGAGCAGAGCACGTTAGAACAAGTGTTATATTCCCTGCCACAATAATCCACCAACATACTCTGCACTAAAAGTTTTAAGGTTAATTTTGAATTTATATTCTGCGGCAAATGTAAATTGATTCCGCTTCCCAAATCATAAGGCAGAAAAAAAAAAGGAGTTACCTTCTAGTGCTTCAAATGATCTTTCTGAGACAAGTAACTTGAGTGCCACTGGTAGATCTGGTACAAAAATTTCAGAGGCTAATCAAAAAATTTGTTGTCAAATGAATGGGCAGCAATGGTTTTTCCCGAGATGTGCCAGGCTACAATGTGAAGACAAGATAAATCAATAGTAAAAAATCTCAGGTATGAACATTCTGCTTGCAAGCGTCAACCTTGTACTTAATCAACAACTTCACGGTCTGCAGGGAACCTGCTTGATCATAATCTGATTGGTACCATCCTGCACATTGGCAGATTAACTCAAGAGCCAACTTAAAAGAAAATCTCAGAATTATATTCGACAAGTTGCATTCTAGTATATGAAGGAGTCATGAAGGATCCTCCAGTTTTTCATTTTCATGTCACCATGGGTGGTTTCTTTAGTGTTTCAATTTATACTTTCTCTCCTATAATGGCACAAAAGTAAATGCGGCATAGAGTTATCATCCTCCAATCGTTACATAATGACAAGTGTTATATTAATTATCCAAAACCTAAAACTCACCAAATCACAGAGTTATTATACAACGAAGCTATATTGGATTAGAATGACATAAGCTACAAAAATGTTAAGTAAATAAAATGCATGTAATTTTTCTGAGCAAGATCTTGAAATTTTTCATGTATCATAGCTCCTCTAAAAACATTCGTGCAGATAAACCAAAAAGTTTCAGCATGACGTCAAATATTGTGGCGGCACATATTAGAAATTCACGGCAAATCAATCACAACAGAAAGATAGTAGCCAGTCCCATTTTAGACGAATCTGAGCACATAAGTAAAACCTACAGGGATCAGGAAAATGGTTATAACAGAAGTCTTTTTTTAAAAAAAAATATTACAAATGGTGTCTCACCAGAATAGGATCTATGGAAAAAACCGAAATAGGCAGGCAGCCTTTGGTATGGGCATACAAATATAAATAACTTTGACGGTGGTTTTTATAAACTTGTGTGGGCCAATTATTCGTGTAATTTTACACTAAATGGTTGGTATGAGTCCCTGATATATAGCATGGATAAAAAAAACTACTGGACCATTTAGTATATCGAAAAATTATTGTGTGGCCTCTAAAATTGACGATAGGATTCAGATGTTCAGATTTCTCTCAACTCATCAAAACATCTGAAATAGGCAAGCAATACTTGGTTTGGGCAGATAAACATAAAAATGTTCAAAGATTGTTATTATTTATTACTTGAACATAGATGGAGTAGAGGGGACAAGAAAAAACAAGCACCTTGTTCATATGGCACTCGACTCAAATCCAAATCGAGTCTAATACCTCAACTCTTGTGTGTCTCCTGTCCATGCGAATCCAATACCAGCAATTCTGAATGGCTCTGCAATCCAATCCAGATCGAGTCCAAATATATTTTTGGAAGTTGAAAATGTCTATAATAATATAAGCAGATGTAGAGAAGGGACTCAAATGTACAATGCAAAAGGAGTTTGCATGTTTCTCATTTCTACCAGTATTCATACAATTGACTGCAGGTCCAAAAATGACCCGTGAATATCTACTGTTATACCTTATTTAGGTTTCTGATGGAAGACAGTGACCTGGTGGATCTTTACCGAGGAGGATTGAGCAAAGTTTATATCCGCTCCACATGAACAAATGCATCTATTAGAAACACAGTGAGATTCCCTAAAAAAACAAGATGAGACTGAAAATCCCCAACAGAGATCAATAGCCTTAATCTTCTATGATATTTCACCAAGCAGACAAATCGATACCCGAAAATCATTGCATTCTAGATTGGGGAAGAAATTATGGAGCACGGACCTCAGATCTATAAATTTGGTGAGCAGAACAAATTGTAATTGGGGAAGAAATTGGGGAGCGCGGACCTCACATCCATTGACTTTACCAAGCAAATCAACAACGATTAGGGGAAGAAATTGAAGACCATGTACAGAACTTGAAGAGCGTGTATAGACTTACCAGGCAAGTCAAACGATTAGGCGCATGTGCGTGGAGGGAAGAGGGAGCGGACGAGGCTGCTCTCGTTGTAGTCGGCGCAGGTTTGAGGAAAGGTCAGCGAGGCAGGGCACCGGCGCGCACCCGGGCCTCGAGGCCGCCGACGAGGACGCGGAGGACCGCCAGCAGCTGCGGTTGCCGCACTCGATCCATCGAGAGGAGACTGGAGATAGGATTCACTGATTCAGGATTGAGGAATAGAGAGGAGACGAAGGAAAGAGGCGTGATTAGCGGACGGGTGCTGCGGGCGAGTAAATTTCATAGCGGGGTGAAAAAAGTCGCGGCTGCGTCATCCGATTTGGCCTGCAGATGACAGTGCGTCACGCTATGTTCGTGGGCCCGCTGGCCTGAAATTTCTACGGCAGGATCGGACGGCATTAGATTTAGCTTCCAATTTAGATCAAGGGTTGAGACACAAGTGGCTATAATTTGACAGGTACAAAATATTTTCCTCCCAACTGGTTCTTTAGAGGTTTAGATGACCATTAGAATTAATAAAGTACTCTGGATATTCTAACAGTACTAGATAAATTACTTTGCATTAATCTTTATGAAACATATGAAGTTGTGAACAATATACTTAGAATGCTCGGGCAGTGCACGATCGGGCAAGGTGTCAGAATAGGAATTAGTTGGAAACATGAAGTAGTTTACACTGAGAAAAAAAAATTGAATCGCAGACTACATACATTATAGGTCTCAAACTACGAGTGTACGGCCACATATATAGCAGCTGGTCCTGGTCAGGGGTCATACGTACACTCGTAGCCGTACCCGCACACGCGCATGGCCGCTTCCTCGTTCTTCTCTTCTCTTGGGTTGCTGCTGTTAGCAGCAGCGCACTGCGCTGTCTTGCTCGCTCTACCCGGAGCTGCTCACGGCCATCCCCCTGCCGCCGGCGACGCGCTGAGCTCAGCGTTCTACGACGAGTCGTGCCCCAGCGCCTACAACATCGTCCGGCGCGTCATCCAGAACGCGCGCGTCACCGACCCGCGCGTCCCGGCTAGCTAACCTCATCCGCCTCCACTTCCACGACTGCTCGTTCAGGGCTGCGACGGTTCGCTTCTGCTGGACGACGACCTCCCGGCGATCCAGAGCGAGAGAACGTGCCCGCCAACGACAACTCGGCGCGCGGCTTCCCCGTGGTCGACGACATCAAGAGCACGTGCCCCGGCATCGTCTCCTGCGCCGACATCCTCGCACTCGCTGCCGAGATCTCTGTCGACCTCGTAAGCACCTGGATTAGCCGTCTTGCACTGATCAACCGTCGCTTCCTATCTCCTTCGATATTGTTCGAAATTAGCTAGTCTTTCTGAAATTATAGAATCATGGAACTTGGCGCAGGCTGGAGGTCCCCGATGGAGAGTGCTGCTCGGCCGGCGAGACGGCACGACGACCAACATCGAGAGCGCCAGCAACCTCCCCAACTTCTTCGACCCCCTCAACACGCTCCAGGAGAAATTCAGAAACGTTAACCTTGACGACACTGACCTCGTCGCCCTCCAAGGTAACGTGCTCAGCAAATCTAATTCCCATTTAATTTTGCCTCAAACTCAAACCTAGGACATTCTTTATATGGCCTGCGCACCGATTTCAACAACAAAATCGTCAAAGTGCAGTGCCAGTTCACGCAGCAGAATTGCACGGCCGTGACCAGGTCACGCCCAATGTTTTCGACAACAATTACTACGGCAGCCTCTTGCAGGGCGAGCCCAGCTCTCATCAGACCAGGTCATGCCGTCCGACCCCGCGGAGCCGTGACCACCGCTCCAATTGTTCACCGGTTCGCGGTCAACCAAAGGGATTTCTTCAGGAACTTCGCGGCGTCCATGATTAAGATGGGAACCGGGAACATTAACCCGCTGACAGGAAAGGATGGATAGATCAGGAAGAATTGCCGGAGTGTCAACAGCAAAGGCTACTGAAGTACTGATGAAGAGACGCCAATTCCTTTTGATCAGGATCTTCGTTATGACTGATTGATTTTTAACCAATTGTGGTATTTGTGTAAATCATTCTATTTCATTTGTCTTGTTTTTGTAACTGTAAGATGTTTCTGTTCTTTTTTTCTTCTCTTTTTGGAAAGAAAAATGTGAAAAAGTTTCTTCTTTGCACCACAACTAGCAGGTGGCCCGCGCAAATTGCGCGGCTAGACACGTTACATAATTTTCATAGGTTCAAACATATGTTTTGTTTTAATTTGTTTTATTATCTAGACTAAACTAAATTATATGTAGTCAGCTTGTTCACCTGATAGTATAGGAAGATTCATACCATGTTTTATCTACCGTGACTGCTGACTTGCACAATTCAAGCCCAGGTGGCCAGGTCTCCTCATCATGCTGATCCACACCTTTGTAGGTGTTACATGTTCATGTCACTTGCAGACACAAACACCCTAACTCCGCCTTTGCCCAGTTTGCTGTGCCCAAGCTCGTCTTCATTGTTTCAGCTCCACGACTACACGATGTCACTTTGTAGCTGCGAAAGGATATATTTTAGCAAATAGATAAGTATTAACACAACAGCCGTGTCAACCCAAGAGCTCAAACTTACTCAACTCTCAGCTATTTTCTTACTCCTTTCACAACCACTTTTTGTTACCGTATTTCTTTCCTGGCACTATCGAAGTGCAGTAAGTGCAGCTCGATTCTGACGGGTATTGGCATTGCATTTCTCCTTTTCTCCAATACACGTGAGGTTTATAAGGGTAACAAAAAAAAATGTCTTTGGTGCAATGCGTGCTTGTGTTCATAAAGGTGAGTACTCATGCGTGTGTTTGTGAGTGTCTGCGTTTGTAAACGTCGCAAAAAACAAAAAAACAAAAAAACTATCATTGGTGCAATGCCACTTAAGCTTGTCGATGATAGTTGCTTATGTGAAGTGTCTCCCAGCAGCAACCATCTTCAGTGTTCTCTATAGACTATTTAACCAAAGCATATGAAACCTTGTTGTCTCTCTGCTTGCCTCCATAGCATTTGATAGATACCCCACGTCCATGGCTGGAAGTGGCTGATAACCATGCAGTGCTCTGTTCCATCCTTGCTTCCCTGCTCTTCCAATGTTGCAAAGTATGTAACTCCGCAACACATCACCAAACCACTGATTTTACTATCTCCAGTCGTGAATCCTGAGCTCATCATGAGAACTCTTCTTGTCGTTCACATGATCCACTCTTTCCTGCATGAAAATCCTTCACCGTTGGCATTTCCAAATGATGTTGGAGCAAGTCCACAACCTCTCACATCAATCCAGCCTAGCACCAATTCTTGACTCGTGAACAACGCCTGGTCTTTGTGTGCTGTACATGATGATCTCTTGCCTTACATAATTAAAGAGTCATCATCCGCCGCTTCTGTAGCTGCCTTGTTCGTAGCTTCCGGCGTCGCTTGCTGCTGCGCGTCAGGTGAACCGGCACCCCTGACGGATGTCGCTTGCTGCTGCTCCGCAGGTCCCTTATCGTCCGGTGACTCGTCGGCGACGTCGACCGTCCCGATGTAATCGTCTAAGTTGAAGATGCTGGGCATGCTAGTGTTGAGATAATCCGCTCAGCACAGGGGCAGGGGTTCGCTATCTTTCCATTGCTCCAGATCATCGTCGAGAGAGTTTGGTCGGGCGCTGCCGCCTTTAACGCCGCCGCCGCCGATGCATCTTCCCCGTTCTTAGCTTCCGGAGTCGCATCCTGCTGCTCCTCGTCCTGTGGCTCTTCGCTGAATCGATGTTGATCGCTGCTGCTGTTGCGACGCGCCGCTGCCGTCAGTCGGTTCTTGTTCCTCCTAGCCTCCTCCGTCTCTACATATGAATCGTTTATATGTCGATGTTTTATTTGCCTGCGTCTCTACCGTGAATAAATGAAGTGCCATTTCTCAGATTGAACTTCAGGTGCGTAACGTATTAGGATAGAATAGAATATTTTATTTATTCCTTTGCTGTGCACAGGACTCTTTCCTTCTGTACATAGATTCGTTTGATCTGTAGGAGTTATTTTCACGGTGGACTCTTCCTTTAATCTTGGCCGTTGATTCTTCATAAAATCCAATGGTCTAAATTTTGTTTTTTTCTGATTAACGTGGTAATTTCGTGGCCTTGAGAGCGAACGTGGTGGCTTCTTTTTCTCTTCATCAAATACTAAGATAATAGATATCACAAGCATGCCCATTTGAAGATAGGTAAATTTCTATTTTTCCTTCCAAGTGGTCCTGTGCGCGCCATTTCAATGTTATTTGCTTTGGGCTTTTAGCCTAGACCCAAATGCTTGGACAACGCCATATGCATTGCATCACGCAGCAGGTTGAAACATTTTTTTCCATTACTTTTGAAACAGAAATTGGGCACCATTCGTCCATAGCTTACCTGATCTTTTTTTCAATGTTTTCAGGAAAACTTACGAAACCCATATACTAGACAAGATGGTTACAGATGGCAGATAGAAAACGATAGGATGGTTAAATGCTGGGAGGATAATTGATTAGGAACCTGTAGTACTTAGCTATCCAATATTGAGTGCTATGTGCTATGTACCTTGAAAATAATAAGAATTCAACAGCAGTAGAATAGTAGTTAAGAGTGGGTACACAACTCGCACATAGGAAATACTAGGAAGGTTGAATTCTTGGAGAACAATTCGTTAGGCTCCTCTAGCTTAGCTATTCAATATTGTGAGCTTATAGCTTAGTTAATGATAATTCAACAATAAAAGAATAATTGTGTTGGATGTGGTAGATCTATTATGCACTTTTAGATTAAGTGTAGACTAGAGAATTATGATACACCAGGATAAATTAGTACATTTGGAAACAATTATATAATACAAATATGAGGAACACTCATTGATTTTGCAGTTAAGTTCAAATTCGATGTTATCAATTTTAGGAGAATTACTCCTGTCTTTATTCCTAATATTCGCAAAATACTTATTTCCCCTAGAATTCTCTTCATTGTACTGTTTCCTTTTCCAAAAGAGGTGATATAGGAAAGAATGAAAACAGACAATTCTATTTCAAGCATGAATCTATGAGCCATCTATTTATTGTGTTTTCGAAAAACGCGAGTGTAATAACACCTCTGAAGTAGTAACTATAGATTTGAACACTGGACATTTATCTATTGCAAAATCTGGTTAGTAAATATTGGTGATTTATGGGGATTGTAAAAAATGGGGTATATTTTGTTTTTTCACAATTGTATTTGGAAGGACCTATTAACCATTTGGGTTGAGCAGATACAATGGAAGGGTTTTTTCCGTCATGATGAAGAAAAAAAACATTATGTGATCGTTAAAGCTTTTGGGGGGAATATGACAATAAATTTGAGAAGCTAATGCAACATTAGATAAAGACCTGAGGGCCTAAAGATGGACTGTTTTACAATAGTTTGTGCCTTTTTGTGGAGAGAATAATCCATAATAGGATCATATGGTGTTTTCATGAATTAGTTTGTAAACATGTAACTGTGTCCTTTGCTTAATTTAATTTAGTCGTAGGATTTGTCTTTCAATCTAGAATTACCAAGACCGCATATTTATATAAACGGGACAAATTTACAAAATTAAAACTAGCAATCTCATGGTCTAGTTGTTCCTCAACCGATCAAGACATGTTGTGCTTTGTCACCGAGAGCAAGCAGAGACACAATATTGATTTAGATCTAAAGATACCCCTACCGCTCCTTTGATATGTCTGAACTCTGAAAGTCGAACAAGCATCCTTAGAACTATTTGCACTTTTATTTGTGAACGTTTTCTAGTGGAATTTGTTGTGTACTATGAGAACCATATCTACTACATGTGTAATCTGAGAACTATTTGCTTGTGTAAGCTAACAACCATTTAGTCTGTCGTGTTAATATCTGAGAACTATTTATTTGAGGACCATATATCTGTTGTATTAATATATTAATTATGTTCATGCTATGCTTTGTAGATGGATTCCAACATGGAAGATACAGCCAAACAAGGTCACAAGGGACTATTGCTTCTAGCCGAACTGTCGCAGCAGGCGGCCATTCTTGGTGAGATGGGAAACCAATACACTGAGCGGTATTTCTATAAGATGTTTCGGATGAGCCCAGAGATTTTTTTGCAACTCCATGACTTGCTAGTTTCGAACTACGGTTTGACATCAAGTAACAATGTATCATCAATTGAGTCATTGTCTATGTTCCTGTGGATCGTTGGAGGACCCCAATCCTTTTCACAAGTTGAAAATCGTTTTACACATCACTCTGGACAGTTCACACCAAGTTTATGAAGTGCTGAAATGTTTGCTCAAGTTAGCAAAGAAAAATATTAAGCCAAGAGATCCGACTTTTTGTACTGAGCATGAAAGGGTGAAAGAGGATTGTTTCTGGCCTTACTTCAAAGGCGCTATTGGAGCTATCAACGGTACACACATCCCAGTTAGTGTGGAACCAGAGGAAGTGGTTAACCACACTTGTCGACATGGCAATACAACTCAGAATGTGCTAGCAATATGTGACTTTGATATGAGATTTATCTATGTAGTTGCTGGTTGGCCGGGTTCTGCACATGACACTCGGATCTTGAACCATGCGTTAGCAAATTTTCCTTCTTTTCCTGTGCCTCCAAAAGGTATACATGTCTCCTTACTTATCAATACTTCTATTGTCATTTGTGGTTACTGATTTGGTTTTATAGGAAAATATTATCTCGCCGACTCTAGTTATCCAAACCGAATTGGATTTCTTGCCCCTTTCAAAGGAAGCACATACCATATACCAGAATTTCGGGCTCGTTCTGGGCGTCCTCCTCAAGGGAAGTATGAGATGTTCAATTTCTTGCATTCAACCCTTCGAAATGTTATTGAGCGGGCTTTCGGAGTCTTGAAGTAGAAGTGGCGTATTTTGAAGGGCATACCAAGTTTCCCTATTGAAACTCAAAAGCATATCATTCTAGCTTGTATGGTGTTGCATAATTTTATTCGTGACAACAACTTGGAAGATAAGGAGTTTGATAGACGTGATGCAGATGAGGGGTACCTACCTCGTGCCACACGCGCCACGACTCAAACACAAGGAGATGAGAATGCATATGGGGAGAACGAGGAGACCATGAATACCATTGGCACTAGGATAGCTGATGCTTTGGTTAGAGCGAGAGGAGGATAATTATGTTGATGGAGGGTTTATTATGAACTAGACATCTTTTGCACAATGCTATTATTGTATTTATGTGGACTAAATATTAATGGTGGATGGGACATTTTTACGAAATTAAGATTCTCATTCTAAAATGATCGTTTACATGTTGATATTCAAAAAAGACACTATTTTACGATCAGTTTGCATATCCACAGCGTCTTATACCGTTAGGGGCATTACAGATATTTCCACAGCTTTTTCACACAGCAGTTTCAACCAAACAGCTTTCAGCTTTTTTCACAGCTCACAGACCACAACAGCTTTTTTCACAGCTTTTTTTCACAGCAGCTTTTTTCACAGCCACAGCATAACCAAACACACCCTTAGCCCACCAAGCTTTTTCTGCACCTCACACTTCAAATGCACAAATAGTATATCATATGTCATATCTTACTTATAGAAAAAAAAAATTATCAGCACAACATGTGGGTACTGACTACACTGCCTGTCCCTGGAGTCAAAGACACTATGAAGAGAGGATTATTTAATAACCGCTAGCATCATGTTCTCGGCAGCTGAAAAACGGCGAGGGATTGAGTGTACTCTCCCACTAAAATAGGTAAAATCTGTTCCAGCGTCCAACAGACATCTCCGCGATCCAGAAATACTAATCTGCGTGCGAACAGAGCACACTGCTCTCGTAGAATCCATCCGCGATTAACTCCCCTCCACCGTCCACTCATAACCGCCGTAACTAATCAACCCGATGAACTGAAAACTAAACAGTTAAACCCGTTTAACCTCACCGCTTGACGTAAACAACGCAACTAATCCATCGCCAGCAGCAGGTATATAAGTACATAATCGTGTGCACTGCGTTGCATCAGAGGACGAGAGCAGAATAATTTTTTTCTGGCCAAATCTTGGATGCTTCCACAGCGCGGTCACCTGCTCAACTGCGATCTTGTCCTGCCGAGCACGCGAGTTTCACCAGCTCCATTTGCAAACCTACAAATCGGAGCGACTCCCAAGCTTTGTCAGCCAGCCAGCCATATTCCAGATCCGACCAAGACGGAGAGAGAGAGAGAGCCGCGAGATGCATGGCTACTGCAACCTCGAGTCGTCGTCTCCTCCGGCGGCGGCCGCGAACGGCGGCGGCGCCGGCAAGGCCGGCAGGCGATCGCTGGAGCTGACCAACACCAAGGAGACGAAGCCGTGGGAGGGGCTCGCCATCGGCGCGGTGACGCTGGCCAGGACCTTCTCCACCGGCTCCCAACGGTTTTGCCGGTCCGGCAGCCAGAGAAGCAGGGGCGGTTTGCCAGGCGCGCTGAGGCGGGCCTTCTCCCTGCGGCGGCCGCCGGGAGGCCCCGGCATCGGCGACGGGTACTGGAGGATCCACGGCACGGATGGTGACAGCGACCGCGGCGATGACACCCTCGAGGAGCACGGTGAGGAGGCCGAGGCCGAGGCGGAGGAGAAGACGAACAAGAAAGAGGATGATCAGCGAGAAGAAGGCGCGACGGTGGAGGAGGAGGCCGACGGAGACAGGACGAAGACGAAGAAGAAGCGGGGTGGCATCTTCAAGGCGTGCAAGAAGTTTCTCCGGTTGTAAATAGTGCGATCGATGTAGTAGTACTCTCGAGCTGCAAAAGCTGCTGCCGTAAGAGAGGAACGAATCGTGCAATGTCGAGTGATTCTTCTCTTGTGTCAATGGTGTCCGGCATAATTCGTTCCTCTCTTGTAACCGGAAGAAAGAACACAAACGTCGTGTGGTTATCACGGTGTTCATGTTATTAATCGTTGGTTTTCTGGTTGGTTTTGTGCTATTTTAATCGGGAGAAAATCCAGATGATCACGGCGTTTGAGTTCTTGCGTAAGTTAGAGCAGTGAGCAGTGATCACTAGAAGCAGCATGCCTCGTAGGCTCGTACTAGATCACTAGGAGCAGCATGCCTCGTACTACTAGATCTTGATGCAATGCTGGTCCTGGATGCCATCACGGGGAGTCAAATGAGCTCCTGGGAATCCGTGCGCAATCTCAGTGTCGGGCGGGCACGACGGGGCCACGGCTGTTGGGGTGTCGCGACCGATTCGCGCGGTGAAAAATTACCCCAAAAATGTCTGCGCCTCAGGGTCTGAGATTTTTTTTTTTTTTTTTTTTGAGCTAAGCCTCAGGGTCTGAGATGGGCTTAGTTCAGTTAAGGCCTAAAATCTTGTCCAATTTGGATCGAGCCGTTGGTAGGCCTGGAAGCCCATGCTATAACCGGGCCAGGTTCTCTTTTGTTAACCTAAGCACAGCGAAGCCCAGCCCATATGAATGTAACAGAATTGAGAGAACCCGGCACGGAGGACCGTTGCACGGGAGCAGCTGCTACAAAACTTGTACACCTACCAGGGGTACTCGTGCAAGAAAGGCAAGCAACGCCTCACATGGTTAAGTCACGCTGCTTTGTCTTGAATCACTTGATCTTCTTGCAGAGGCACGCTAGCATGTATTTGTTTTTCTCTCTCGAAAACACAAGAGGGCGGCACATCGTTGTATCAAAAAAAGAGAAAATTGTTACACACTACGCAAGGTCACGAACGGACTCGCGCCCGCTTGTCCGGCCATTGAGGTTGGATTGTAACCCCGCTAGCTATGCCGCGGCCGGAAGAAAAGCCAAAAAGGCAGAGAGCGGAGCGCACCAACTGATGATGCCAAATTAACAAGGACCGGAGGAGGCCGTAGAAGCGTCGCCGTCACGCGCGCGCGACGACGGAGCAAAAGGTCACGACGACTTGGCCAGCGCCGATTACCCGCCGCCCGCGCTCGGACGCACTTCACCGCAGCCACGCACGAACTGGAACGAAACGAAACGGCTCTGGGACGTCGGCGCCCTCTCCCGCAGGACGTCGAAAAGATCAAACCGCCGCGTCGCGGGCCGTCCGTCGCGGGCCGGCGTCCGCTGGCTGCCGCTGCGGTATAAAACGACGGCATCAGCGTCCATCCATCTACTACTACCACTACGGCAGCAGACAGCAGTGCACACTCCAGGCAGCGCCATACCCATACGTCGTCGCTCGTGCGCGGTGCTGTGCGCTCCGTTTTCCGTCGCCGGAGGAGGCAGCGCGGCGGGCACGCGCCAGTTCCGCGTGAGTCGTCGGGTCAGAGACTAGGGAGGGTGGCGCACGACGCGACGCAACCGCGAATATTCCCAGGCACGGCACCACCACCCGACCGGCCCGGCGCGCCTCTATTATACACGCGGGCGGCGAGCGAGCCCCTCCGCGGCCCACGCCCGCAAACACCCCTCCCCGAGAATAGGCGAGCGGCTCCGCGAATCCAGGACTCCCTCCCTCCCTCCCTCCGGCGCTCCATCCAGCCCGCCCTAAATCCGCTCCCCTCGCCGGGAGGGAAGAGCCGACGGACGGACGACGGTTGGTCAGTCCTCTCTGTCGATCCATCCATCCAGCAAGAATAGCAGCAGCAGCCGAGAGCTTTCTCGGTGGATCGATCGCCTTCCCCCTCCGATCCTTCCTTCCTTCCACCCATTCGACTCGATCCGCTCCATCGAGCGATCGGCCAGTCGCCTCGGTTCGCGACGAATAAAAACCTTCCGGCGGCTTGCTCTCCTCGCCCCGTCGGTTGGCCCGTTCCCGGTGAGTCCTGCTCTGTTGTTTCTCCTCTTCCTTATCCAGATTTGTTTTCCTTTGGCTCTGCTCTGCTCGTGGCTTGCTTTTGCTTCTCGTTCCACGGCACGGCAGTTTCGGTTTTCGAATCTTGTCACTCGTCATCGTCGTCCGGCCGGCCGGCGGTTCCTCGAGTCCCATCGTCTGATGGAGTAACGCCGCCCTCTGTCTGGTAACCAACCGGAGTAGGTAGGTGGCGCCTTCCGATTCCTTGCTCCAAGGAAAAATGGGACTTTTATTGCCGTGTTACGTATTCTTCTCGTGGTCTCGGGAAGGATAATGGGGATAGGATGCGAGACAGACAGGCCCATCACTTGCAAGGCTGGCATCTCATGCCGTGTCGCTAGCTAATGAGCGTGATTGATTGATTTTCCGCCAGCCTGCAGCCCTGCACACACATATCTGGGGAAGTAGTTGTGCTTGCTTTCGGAACAATATTTCTTTTTCTTTCTTCTTGGTCCGTCCTAGAGAAAGATTGCTTCTTAATTTGACCTTTCGAGTGTTCATCGGGCTTTCTCCTTTGCTTAGGCGATTTGTTTGTTTCCAAGGGTATGGGTTCGTTCACATTTGGTCAAATCTGGCATATTCCTGGCCGGTCTTCGTGTGGCTGCGCAATGCAAAGCTGTTTCCTTTAAAATTCGTCTCGAGGTATAAGGTTCGTGCAAGTTGATGAAATGTGCTGTTGTTCTTCCGCAGGTCTCTGTTACTCGGCAGTTGTTCGATAGCTCCGCTTCTGCTTGCTCCCGGTTAACCGCCGCGGATCATGGCTGAGGTAGAAGACGCGACGGCCGCGCCGACGGCGACGACGACGGAGTCCGAGGGCGCGACGACAGACGACGACGTGCACCTCTCGCCGACCTGTGTCTGCCGCGGCGGGGGCGGCGGCGACGGAGGCGCCGGCGGCGGCCGCATCAAGCTCCTCTGCAGCTTCGGCGGCCGCATCGTGCCCCGGCAATCCGACGGCGTGCTCAAGTACATCGGCGGCGAGACCCGCGTGCTCGCGGTTCCCCGCTCCATCCCTTTCCGCGGTGAGTGTTCTTGTTGATTCTCGGTCCATTCAATCACGCTTTGGTGTCTGTCCCCGGCCCGGCGCTCGGATCTTTTTGCTTACTTTCCTTAACGCCGTGCGCAGAGATGAAGAAGAAGGTGGAGGAGATGTTCAAGACGGAGGTGGCGGCCATCAAGTACCAGCTCCTCTCCCTCTCCGAGGACCTCGACGTGCTCGTCTCCGTCACCTGCGACGACGACCTTGTCCACATGCTGGACGAGTACGACCGCCTCGACGCCAAGCGCTCGCCCACCGCGTCGCCACGCTTCCGCGTCTACGTCTTCGCGCCGCAGACCGCGCCGATCCCAGTGCCCACGGCCGCCGCCGCCACCGCCACCGCGCCTTCCTCCTCCCGCTACGCTGGCTTCTCGCGTGGCCACCACCCGCACAACCACCACCACCATCACCACCAGCAGCACCACCACCACTTCCAGCCGGAGCGGTACGTGGCCACGGTGCCCGTCACGCCCAGCGGGAGCCCGCGGTACCCGGCCGCGTCGTCGCACGGCACCGTCTCGGCGGGCAACTCCCCGCGCGCCAACGTCATGGCGCCCGAGCCGCCCGTCTTCGAAAGTCTCGGAATGGGCATGGGGATGCAGCGGATGCAGCGCGTCCGGAGCTCGCCGAACCTCGGCAGCCTGGAGGCGGCGCCGCAGCAGCACTTGCTTCAGCACGCGGCAGACGTCGGCAGCGGCGGCGGCGGATTGATGGGTTCATCGTACATAAGCAGCTCGCCCAGGCACGCCGGCGCCGGGCCCCTCTTCCTGCAGAACGGCGTCCACCACTACCAGCACCAGTACCAGCCGGCGCCGCTGCACGTGCCGCATCCTTCCGCCGGCGGGGCCGGGCGGTATGTCCGCGTGGGCAACTACGTCGCGCCCATGGTGCCGGTGGCTCGGCCGCCGGACCGACCGTTCTCGAGAGGCGGGCCGATGCCGCACGGCGAGATGCAGACGCCGAAGAAGACCGCGCTCGTCTGGGACTGACCGATGGCCGTTCGTACGCCGGAGGGAGCAGCTTTGTCTAGTGATTTTTGCAGCAGCACGAGGGGTCAGTGAGCTTTGAGTGAGATCACATATGTAAATAGATGGAAGGATGCACGCGGCCTATGTTTTGGCTGCTGGGATTGCGTCCACGCTGAGAAGTGAATTGTGCGTTTTTCAGGGATCACGTTCACCGACGGCGAAGCAGTGTGTTGCCGGAAACAACAACGGTTTGCTGGTGACTGGTTGACATTGCCAATTTGCAAGACCATCGTGTATTCGTGTGCTAGGAATGCCGTAACATCACTTTGTCTCCAATCACGGAGCTCATGGATTTCACCAAAGTTCAGTCACTTAACCTACTCAACACACTAGAAGCCACAGCAAAATCTGCTGACGTCTCAGAGCCTGCTCCTCCTTTCCTCCTCCAACGACTAGCGGTTGGCAGCAAAGATTGGCATCAGGAAATAACAGGAGGACAAATTCTTTGCGAAAGGGCCTGTAGCAAGAGCCTCAATAGCAGCACCTGAAGTCCTGGGTTCGACTCCCCGTAGGAGTGAATTTACCAGAATTTAACAGTGTTGTGCGTTCAGCGGGAGACGACGTGACCGTCGACAGCGAGGCGTTAGTGGTGACTTCGTCAATCTCGAGGATTTGCCGGTTCAGTCTTCGAAGATGCTCATAGAGGTAAGGTTTGTGTATGTGCGTTCATACTTTATAGGGATGAGTGTGCGTGCGTTGTGAGTGTCTAAGTTGTATTGTGTAATCGTAAAAAAAAAAGACAACAAATTCTTCTCTCCCATGCCGCCCCGATCTCCTCCGGTAAAGCTGCTGCATTTGTAGTTTGATTTTTTTTATTTTTTTGCAAATGTATAAAACTTTAACCTCTCATCGGTATAGTATTACTCGTCTTCACGAAGATGGCTTTCCCTACATAGGACACAGTACCAGAGTACTCTGTCCAACCGAATCCAACCTAATTTAGCTCACCAAATGAGACGATGAGTTAGCGAACTATTTTGATGGTCAGAATTGGCACTGTCTCCTAATTTAGGTTAAGCATGTCGTCATCTCAAAAAAAAAAAAGTCAAGCATGTCGTAATCTATCTGGAACTTCCTTGGAAGGAACATGCAGCACAGGTTTGGCCTACGGCCTACATATTGGCTGTTCATAAGCGTTACGGACCAAATTATGTGCCACCCGTGGTCGTTGAAGTGGCATGATCGGTGACCGGCCGAATTTGCTCAACCGCATCTTCAGATCATTGCAGGTATATTAAAGCAAAGTTCTACGACGGAACGCCACTTATTTGTATTATTAGTAAAACATTCAGTCTACCTAGATGGAAAACGAATCTTCCAACTCTCCTAAACTGTGTGCAAGCCTGAAGAGCGACTGAACTGAGCTGCCGCCACCACGCCCGTGCAGGTGTGCACGCGTCTCTCTGGTTCGCTGCTTTTCAAAAGTAAGGTTTCCATTTCCAGGAAAACGGCGGACTGGAGAAAGAAAAGACTTCAAGAAAAGCTGGTGCTGATGGTGAGATCGATCAGATGGCGGAGCTCCAGACGGCGCCGTCGCCCTCGCCGCAGGCGCTGTGGATGGCCCTCATCCTGTCGACGGACTTGCAGATGCCGCTGCACGACCAGTCGAAGGACGCCGCGCACACGTTGCCCGCCTGCTTCTTCCACTCGCAGTCTGCACAGCACCAGTCGATCGAAGGATCATCAAAATCCTTAGCTTGTAACATGGCAGCACAAGCCATCAAGCAGAGGCGGAAGAACATGAACAGTTCGGGGTTGTGGCCGGGGACGCGTGGCGAGTGCGTGCGTGGTGGCCACGTGATCAGCCCTACGTACCTGGCGGCGTGGCGCAGCAGAGGCTGCGGTCGTCGACGTGCTCGACCTCCAGGCCGAGGAGCCACGCGCCGAGCGACACGTCCTCGTTCGCATACCGGTGCAGGATCGGCCTGCGTCGTTGTCACACGCACACACACACAAAAGACACACATGCATGGTCAGCGTCAGCAGTCGCCCTCAGCGCGCGCACGTGCGAAAGGAAAGGAGATTCGTCGAGACGGAGACGCGTGCGTGCGACGCGATCGATGCTTACTGGTTTATGGAGATGTAGGATGCGAGGTCCCTGGACACGGCGTAGATCTGGCCCGTGGCGTGGCGGAAGTACTTGTTGCCCTCGTCGCCGAACTTCCAGTACTCCGGCTCCTGGTACTTGACGCCCCTGCACGCACGCACGGCAGCCATTAGTTTCTTTGAGTTTGAGTTCGTGCGAAGAAATGCAGGAATTCTCTGTTGATTCAAGAATGAAGAGTAGCAGTACTTTTGGGACAAAACTGGTCCGGACTTCATGCAGCCCATGTAGACCCTGGGCCTCGATCTGTACCTGGCGAGCCTGCTCGTGAGCATCCCTGCACAACGGAAGAAAACACGTTCAGGGTCCAGCGCTCCGATCGCGTACGTGCAAGCGCAACAACGCGTCAGAAATGTACACGACACGACCTAGGTTGACGTGGACGTCGTCGTCGACCTTGACGTAGAACTCGGCGTCCCAGGTGGCGACGGCGGTGGCGAAGTAGGTGCGCGTCTTGGCCGACAGCTCGTGGTACCCCTCCACGTGTCCGTCGAGCCGGAGGAAGTCGCCCGTCGCCGCCGCCTCGACGTCCACGGCGCGGTCCAGCGCGCCGCCCGGCGTCGCGCTGTGCCCGATCACGAACCGGACCACCACGCCCTTCTCCTTCTCGAGGCGCCGCAGCTTCTCGCCGCGGGGCACCCACGTGTCGCGGAGCGAGTCGCGGCGCCGCTTGCTGCTGAAGGCCGTGTTGATGCCCACCACCACGAACGCCTTGGGGAGGCCGGAGCCTTTCGACGGCGCCGACACGCCCAGCCCGCCGTTGCGCTTCGCGCGCTCCACGGCCAGCTCCATCTCCAGCGACGATACCGACTTGTCCAACGACCTGTTCAAGTTCAACCAAGTATGATACACATGTAATTAGTAACGAAGGGCTGCGTGCGCGTTATATATGTCAGTTCGGAGTTAAATTACTCACTGGATCGCCTGGTGAGTTCGCGACACCTCCTTCATGATATCCTTCGGGTTGCCATCTTCCTGCTTCTGAACAAGAAATCAAAATATTATGTTGTTTTTTCGCTAAAAAAAGCACGTGATGCTATAAAACATTTTTCATCCATGGAGTACTGAACTGAGTGGTGTCCACCGATAGAACTGGAGAGGCATTTGCCACCAGGTGTCTGCATACTTACATGATCGCAGTCGTCAGCAAAAAGAGGGATCCTGGCGCCGTGACCGGAAGGCAAGCCCGACGGCGGCGTCAGCAGCGTTGTCCGGCCGCTGAGCAGCAGCCCCACGAGGAAGCTCGTGGCGCACAGTGCGACGACGACCTTCCCCGACATTGGTTTCGCCCGCGGCACCTTCTTCTCCGTCAGAGGCTGCCTCTCGGTCAGCGCCTGCATTTTTGCACGCAAAAGTTCAATTTGACCTCAGGACAGGAGAAATCTCGCAGAAATGCAGACTTTCAAATTAGCTCCACATAACGGACCATCGTTGCGGGTACGTCTACAGGTGCTCTACAGCTCTAATGGCAAGTGTTTCTGTTCATGAACGGCAAAATCGGAGCACCTGATGCAAACAACTAAGGTCCCTGTTCGGCAGGCTGATAGCACTGTAGCGGCTGCTGAAGAAATAACTGCGAATACTGTAGCGACTGCTGAAGAAATAACTAGAACACTATAGCTGCTGCAAAGAAGCTGGCTGCGAATCAAACAGCCGAACAGGCTGAAGGAAGCAGGACAATGAAATGCTCGGCCCGAGTCATCGTGCCGAAGACGCCGGCTACCTATCGCCCCATCCCTGAACCCAAGGATGAGGCGGTTCAGTTGCAGAGGCCCTTTGCGTGATGATGCTCATGCGGGCAGTGTGAGATTCCTTACGATGACACGGTTAAGGGAGCAGAGCGTACAAGGCCCGGAGTTTGCATTGCTGACGAGCTGTTGGAAGCATCACTGTCATGGAGGTAGCGAACTGAGGCAGGCAGGCAGCAAATGATTCGTGGCGCAGGGCGCTGTGTGCTTCACGGGACTCGTGCGCTAGCCGCTCGCTTAGCTAGTATGTAGCTTCCACATTGCCCAGCACAGATGCAGATGCACCCTGAACGAAAGCAAACTTCTGCAACCCAGCTTGTCACGGTTACGAGCAAAATAGTAACAGATCAACCAGCTAAGATTGATATCGTGAGGAAATACAGGACACGAATCATATATACGTACAATGCACATTAAAAACAACTGTTCCCGTACATTGTGGAGCTTTGCATTTTCAAATATACCTAGCAGCAGGTAAAACAATCTAGAGTCGAATGCGAAGACGTAGTGATTTCACAGGAACCTCTTTCCCTCATACTGTACGCCTCCATCACCGGTGCTGGCAACGGACCCAACGCCATGCTCACTGGCATCTCAGACTTACCTATGACGCAGTGGTACTGATTCTTTATACTGATCCCCACATTGCAGCTGACGGCGGATTCAACAAATCCGGTACTGGTGTCACAATGAAGATCCATATGAACTAGCACGATACAATGCCGAATTCTTCAATCATTACAAACTCTGATATCTGAATTTTGAAAGTCCAAAAGATTGTTTTCTCCAGCTTCCAACTGCATCTTGATGGCATCTTGATGAGCAACGAAACGCAACGGACCCATTTCACTGAAGAATAAAGGGTCACCATCTGACTAGCAACTCATTACATGCCATCACAACAATGCATGATCTAGATGGTTCACCAGTGAAGATAGAAATTCGGCAGCCTGTAACAACAACTCGGAACTGCCAATAGATCACTCTGAACCAGTTCTGGGATGATGAATGCCTGTTGCTGCCACACCACTCAAGCAAACATGTCATATAACAAATATTTTCTTAAAAAAAAAACACATGTTCCACTTCCACAAAATAGGTTCTTGAAAACAAATGATGAAAAGCAAAAAATCCACCAAATATCCTTAAGAACAAAACAAATTCATCATTCAGGATGCATTTCCTGTTCTCTTTTAAGCCAATTCCCTTCTGATGTACAATACAATAAAGGTTCAACAAGGATGAAAAGCATAAGTCCACCAAATAACTTAAACACAAACTCAGCCCTGCTATAGCACCAGATAGCTACTGACACATAATGTTTAACATCAATGGCAAACGAATTAATTGCCACCCATTCAAAACTAGGTAATTCCTAGTACAGCCACATTTCTGGAGGCAGGGCCTTCTCACTAGGGCACAACATGGAACCCAACAAGCAGGGACAAGTTCCACTACAATGAAAAGAACAGACCCACCCCAAAAGGACAACCATATGCCCTACCACCATAACCCATATTCACAGGTACGAAATGGTGAGTACAGAGATGATCTCACAGATGTCTGAGACAACAGATAATGGCTTCACTCTCCTATCCCGTCAGCATAACAAGTTACATTCACTGGAGCTCAACATGCTAGTAGGACGGGTATGGAATTGGTTCCCTGGAAGATCGACGGCTAACGTCATCCATAACAGAACCAAATACACGTCTACTATACTCATATGTACCATTGCTTAGCCCTCTACTCGGTAAACCACTTGATGGTGCTGGACAAAAAAGGAATTATAAGATTCAACACAACATTCAACAATAAATATCCCAAATTCTGAAAGTACAAAGGAAATTCTCTCACCTTGAGAGTGGGTATCATAAGAATGATTTGGTGAGATACCATAGCCTGCAATCCTACCATTGACTGTATGGTGCGATACAGGAGTGTCACTAGACCTCATAAGTTGAGGAGGCTTTGGCTGAGGTACAGGGTTCAATCTAGGAGTTATCGGATTATTGCCATTTGATGAGGGTTTGTCTTGCCCAGAGATCTGTCAAATAAAAGCAATAATTTCAGGGTCTAGTCTTTCGCTATCAATTAAAGAAATACAGTACGAGGAAGAACCTCATTGTACGGTATCATATTTGGTTGGGCCCAGATAGAGTCCATCATCACAAACATATATATCATAAGGAAAGGCACTGATATTCAATTATAGATCTAAACTAAAATAAATCATATAAACAGGGAGCAAAAAGAAACGCACCGCAAATCTAAGTGTTTTATTACGAAGCCGGACAAGGCCAGAAAATAGCTTAACAGCATACTGGGCTATCTCCTCTGTTTCGTACTCAGCAAAAGCATACCCTTTTGATCGACTAGTTTCCTTGTCACGAGGTATGTGTAGGTCTACGACACGACCTACCTGAATAAGGATCTCATACAGAACCCTCTCAGGTACCTTCTCATCCAAGTTACCTATTTAAGATAAATACAGTTAGATCAGTAAGAGATTTAAGTTACTATATCAGAGTCAGAGTAACAGAACAACTAGTACCAGCACTGCACGGCACCAACATAGCATCAACCAAATCAAATATCACCACAAGAAGAGCATAAACTACACATGAAGCTATGCCAGTATCACTAATGTTCGTACAGCTTCAAGTTAAATTCAGCAACCAAAACAGGCTATTAGTCAAACAAAGAACCTAACTGATGAGCCTGCTGTGGCAGACAGTTTTGCCATATTCCTCGCTTCATTCACAAGGACGGAAAGATCAACATCGTTGTTGCAAACTGTCAAAATTACCTCGGATAAACTCAAGAAGTGCAACATGGTGGCATGACGAGCATCGCTTGCAACAGTGGAATTATTTTTAAACCTTTAGATGCCATCCGTGCCCATATCAAGTAGACCTGCCCTGTTAAAGTTCTGGCCCTTTTTGTAATCACTCTATGCCTTCTGTATTACTACTCTTCTCAAGCTACAGATGCCTACTTTCTCTACGCCAAGAAATGTTTACAGTTCAAGCAAGGTATATCTACTTATTAAGTTCATTGGCTTTCTCCAATGGGGAAAAAAAATACAGCAGAGCACGTGCTTCACATCTAATCCGAGGCCAAAGCCCTTGCTTCACACCATCTTCGAACTACCTTACATAAAGTAAGAATCGGGGACGACAGCAGGAAACCCTAAATGCAAGACCACAATTTCACCCAATTCAGCATCGAAATTACAAGGTGGGACCGGTAAAATTACCCTAGCAGATACCATCAGCTCAGGCACGGTACAAAGACCCCAAATGTTCCAGGCACCGAGAACTACAGCTACAAATCGAATCTAACCAGCGCGAAACCTAGCTACTCTGAAACATCCCAAATTTGGGGCGGAGATAACCGCCCCAGCCACCAATATAAGAGGATAAACGTGCAGACAGCGACCTCATGAAGCTTTACGCCTCCAATCACCACGAATCCACCTAGCTAAAGCAAGGAATTGCGACTACCAAAACAACACGGAAGAAATTTTGGCTGGAATCAACCCGAAATTACCTCCATGCGACCAGGGCCTCGAACAGGAGGGGAACGCGGGGAGAGGAGATCTCACCTATGAAGACGGTGCAGCCCGGGTTCCTCGACATGGGTGCCGGCCGGATCTGGAAAACTGAGGCGGCGACGAGCTACAGCCGGCCGGAAGCGTTGACGCGGCGGCGAATGCGAGGAGAGTCCAAACGGTGAAGGCAGGCAGGCGAAGCAGCAGCGGCTGGAGGAGAGAGGCCACACGAGGCAGGCGCGCACGGGAAGTTGGTAGAGCCGTGCCGTAGAACAATCACGGCGTTTGGCCTGGCCTATATTTGTGGGGACCCGTACCGGCTGCCGACGCCGAGACGGCTTGAGGACTCGTGCGGCTGGCGGTGGGGTTGGGTGCAGGTCGGGTCCAGTTGACAGAGAGAATGTGCAGCGTGCCCCAGATTTTGATCATTTTTTTTTTGAAAGGAGATTTTGATCATTTGTCGCGCCGTGGCGCGGATATTTCCGTGGGCTTGGTTGATTGGGCATTGGCAGGCAGGCTAGTGTGGGAGGGAGGGAGGTGTGGAGTGTCGGAGACGTTGAGTACAAGTTGATTTGTCTTTCTACCCTGTCTTTCTACCCTGTATAGAAAAGGAAGTTTTTATCCTATCAAAAAAAGGAAGTTTTGTGGCATTTTTGAAAAATAATTACAGGCCCAAATTTAGAAGAGAAAAGTCTAATTTGCCTCCCTCAACTATTAGGGGTAGCGCAATTTTCACCCTCAACTATAAAACCGGATATCTGATACCCTGAACTCATCACCCGGGTGTAATTTACCTCCCTGAGCGGTATTAAAAGTGGTTTTGTCCTACGTGGCACAGTGAGGCCCACATGTCAGGCGCCACGTCACTATTTCTTTTTTTCCCCTCACTTCTTCTCTTCCTCCCGGACGTCGGGCTTATTGAGGAGCTTGTTGAGGCGGATCCGGCAATAGCAGTGCGTGGTGGCCGGGTGCACGCTGGCGCCCGCGGCCGCGCCGCCGCGCAGGCCTGCAGCCGGCTCCTCCGCGGCGTCGAAGTCCACAGCGGCAAGCGGCCTCATCAGCTCCTCGGCGGCGTCGAAGTCCGCGAGGGAGGGACCCTCCACCTCCTCCGCCGCCGCTTCCGCGCCACCGGCGGCAGCGGCCGGGTCCGAGGAGATCGACAGCAGGCGCCGGCGGAGATCGGAAGGAAAATAGTATATAAATTTTGTAAATCGACCCTTGTATTATCTTGTAATTTTTTACGATTTTTCTGTGTGTTGAATATTTATAAAAGATCCCTACAAGTTTTTGGTATTTAGAATAATTATGTTATAAAGAAAGGTGTTTGTTAAAATGAGATGATAGTTGGAGATGTTGAATAAAATATATAGTAGTTGGAATAGAGGAAGTATATAGAAGAACGATGGGTGCGGGAGAAAGTGGTATAGAAGAAAGAATCTCGATGACCAGGATAAAATATTCTTTTTAGAGGAAGCAAAGAGAGGAACATGAGTGCGGAGAGCCTCAAAGCTGTTGCCACAGGCGATGCAGACCTCTTAGCACAAATCCTAGGCGTATGGTCCACAGCAACAGCTCAGCAAGGCGAGGAGAGCTGCTTGCAAGGCGTCACGGCAGAGGGTAGCTCTGCGCTCCATATCGCAGCCAGCCGTGGGTACCTGAAGCTCGTCAAGATGATCCATGCTCATGACCCCTCACTTATCAGGGCAAGGAACAATCAGCTTGACACGCCTCTCATTTGTGCTGCGAGGGCGGGGCATGCCGATGTGGTTTGTCACCTCATCGAGTGTGCTTCGGCCGAGCAGGAAGATGGAAATCGCATGCTTAGGGCGTGGAATGCGGCTGGGGCGACCGCAATGCATGAGGCCGTCAAGAATGGCCATGGCCCTGTGTCTTGCAGGCACTGATGTTGAGGGATAGCATTCTTGCAAGGATCTGCTGCTTTCTGACGAGTGATGTAAGAGTGAATCTTGGTGTAACCGATGATATGGGATTAACACCTTTTGATGTTGCCGTCCATAAGAGCAATAATGATTATACATTTTCATTGGTAAGTTCCTACATCACGACTTCGCTCTTTCAGCGTTTCCCTTTTGTTTTTATTTCATTTTTAACAAATTTTTTTAAAAAAAATCATTTTTTGAAATACAGTTCAAGAGCAGCCTCATCGCCACTTGCTTACAATTATGTAATGATCGTAGCAGCCCGTTCAACAATGGCAGAAATTTGATAGATGAGCAGCTCATGGAAGAGAAGGAAAACAACTCGAGCAATTACACCAATGTGTCCCAGAGCATTCTAGGTATCTCTTTGCTTGTTGCAGCAGGTTCATTCGCTGCTGCTTTTGATGTGCCTGGGGGCTATATTGCAGAAGGTGAGCATGCTGGCAGGCCAGTACTTGCAGGGACGAACGGTTTATGGGGATTTGTCGTTGCAAATACCGCATCGTTCGTTTTTTCCACTCTGACCACATGTGTGCTTGTGCATGTCAGTCTTACAACCACAAGCTTGCGCCGCCGCCGCGGTTATCTTATTTATTCTATGGCAATGGCTTGTGGAGCAGTTTTCTTTATGTTCCTCACAGTTATGCAAGTAACACGACTAAGTTTGGACCTGCAAACCACCGGCGCGACTATTACTTCTGTTGCTTCACCGCCGTGCTGGAATTTGTAGCCTTGTTCGCGATGATTGTTGGGCCTCTGTCACTGTTAACAGTTCCTACATGTTTTCGGGCTGCAATGCAGTTAAGGACTAGCAAACGCATCGGATGGGTAGAAGCATTTCGTGCAGCTATTCTTGCTGTTGCGGGGGTGTTCATGATTATCGGAGTTCCAATAATTCTCTTTGAAGAAGCCTGTCTGCTAGACAAGAATTCAAGTGGCGCACTTGGTGATGCAATGTTTTCATAGCCTACTTGAGAATATATCTACCGGAGGTTCTGAAATTACCATTTTGCTCATCTCAGCCAGTGTTGTACCATTGTTCTGTGCGTCAGTAAGCTCTCTGTTCAATAAGATTGTGCGTATGTTCCCTTGCTTTTGTCTGAAATTCAGTTTGAAGGTTCTTTGTACCTGTTTTTCCTTTCGTGTTGCGTAAGACTGTGTGCAATGGTACGTATTGTGCCCGTTTGACCCCTACGTTGGCAGTTGGCTGCTGAACTTCTTGTTAAGCCGAGATTATGCATTGCTGCATCATCACTGTAAGAAATTATCAACATCAGCCTAATATGTTTGTGCTCATGTTCTGGTCTGTCACCAAAAAAGGTGGACCAGCAATTGAATTTTTCTCCCAAAGGGGAAATTGGTCACGTAGTCTTAGTTATACAACCCAACATGTGGTCCCAGTTCCCTCTCAGGGATGCGGGCTTCCAAAGTACCGAGCTATCGTTTCAAAGGGTCCCAAACTTTTATCTCACGTTTTCATAAAAAGAAAGGGTCCCGGACGTGAGTTGCCCGAAAATCAAACTCGTCGTTAATTACGCTGTCCTACTCCGTTGGAGCCGAAGTCCGAACATGATTCTAATCTCTGACTAGTCCTACATAACATAACCGTATGCCGAAGAAAGATCTCAAACGTACTACTGGTGCCGTGTACAAGAACAAAATCTTCGCAACCAATCGCAGAATCCGCCGAGTCGTCGACATGGGAAACCTCTGCTGCGGCTCCGTCAAGACAAAGACAGACAAGAAGGCAAAGTCGAAGAAGCAGAAGCCAACGCCAAAGCCGGCACCAGCCGCCGCTGCTCCGACACCCGCCGCGACGGCAACGAACACGACGGTCTCCCCGAAGACGACGGAAGGTGACGGCGCCGGAACGCAGGCGGTGGCGAGCCAAGGAGCGGCGCGGGTGCAGTCAGCCGCTGGTCCTTCTTATTCGACATCCGATAATTTACCTATCTATGCCGCTACATTAGGAGTCACATCGATGATGTCGATGACGTCGATGTCGATGGGGTGGTAGTTCTTGCAGAATTTCTTTCTTCTTTCAGTTTTTTTTTTAATGTAGAGATAAGTTTGCTCTGTAGTCTCATTGGGTCACTCCTCTGCTTTTATTAACTGGTTTTAAGGATCTGATATGTTCTCGAACTACTACTTATTGATTTCAACAGTATATATAGTTTTTTTATTTGGAATTCAACAGTAAATAGTTTCAACGCATCCGATTGCAAGAGTACTTCAGCCAATGTGGTTTAGCACAAAAGTCGTGGTCCGGTTTGATTTTGTCTGGTTAATAAAGGACGAAAAATCATAAAACAACGGGATTCAACGTTTGAATCCGACGGGATTCAGACCTATTTCTAAATCACCTCCCTATGTCATCATTTCATCGCTATCAAAGTAGGAGTAGATCTTTTGTTCTCAAACTATGGAATACCGAGGCCACACATAACACGGCCCTGCTTGATATGACATATTTTGGCGTGACTGTAGAATGCTTTGGAGCTAGGCTTCGAGAGAAATAAATGGAGTGATGTTGCTAGCTCACTTAAAACCAGCGAGTTCAAAAACAAAACTTCTAATCTGTGTACAGGGACATTGATTTTTATGTGCCCTAGTAGAGTCATGTTCTTGTGAGTATTAACATTCTTGTGAGTATTAACAGCGCGGAAGTAACAAAATTTTACACGACGATAACGAAGTCGTCACAGCATGATCGAACACAGCATCTCTGGACGATCAGCAGAAGCTTTGTCAGTCGCAGCCTCTGAGGATCTCGGCGAGCCCCTTCCGCTGCTGGTCGGTGAGGTTCTCGGGGAAGACGACGTCGAGCTTGACCCTGAGGTCCCCGCGCTTGCCGTCCTCGCCGCCGGCGACGGGCATGCCGCAGCCCTTGACGACCTTGACGTACCCTGGGCAGATGACCTCGTCGCGGAAGGAGCAGCGCAGCCTCTCGCCGCCGAGGAGCCGGAACGAGAGCGACCACCCCGTGAGCGCGCTCACCAGCGGCACCTGCGCCCGGAGCACCAGGTCGTCGCCGAGCCGCTTGAACCGCCTGTGCCGCTTCTCCGACACCACGAACACGGCGTCGCCGGCGAGGCACCCCGGCCGCTCGTCGCCCATGCCGGCCAGCGTCACCTTCGTGCCTTTCCTCCACCCCGGCTTCACGCGGATGGTCTTGGTCACCTCCTCCTTGGCGATCAGCCTGTCGACGGAAACGATCGAACGTCAGCAGTAGCATGTGGTGTGATAATGTGAGCATTATGCAGGGTAAGCCGTCTTCAGTTAGTAGGAGGGAAGTGCAGAGTCACTGTCTGTCGCTTGCCCTGCTTGGTCAGCACCCTCACGTGCAGCAGGCATTACGCGCCACCTAATGCTCAAAAGGACCACCTCTGATGTGTGATAAACCTCCAAAAGGATGGCATTCGAACAAACATGAGGTTTTAGGACTGCCGACCGACTCAAGATAAGGTTTGGAACACTGATTCCCTGTTCCCAGCTTTAGAATCTTTGTTGACCTCGTTGAGCAACCGGAATGGTTTGTGTTGCGTTGAACATAAACTTGAATAACAGGGTAGATGCAGCCACAGGGTAAACATGAGTGAAGATTTGGCACGGTGTTTGATGAAGAGCAAGCTGAACATTTTGGCCACAACTATGGCCTGTGACTGGCTGGAGATGTGAAGACCGTAACCTGAAATGCTGGACCAGACCAATGTACTGCGGCAGTGTTTCCCTTAATGTGGAGAGCTTGTTAAGATTTTCTGTTCCCTAAAGGACACTGCATAATTGAGCGTAAAGTGGATTTGGTGCCACAGTAACAGCTCTCCTTGCATTGCCCGATGTGAAGCATTTATCCAGCACATGTAAAATTGTCCTACGAAGGTGCTTCTTGTTAAACCAGAAATAAGTGCTTGTCTTTATATCCGAGTATCTGACCAATACACTAGCATTCACATAACAGTGGATATTCCTTTCTAAATGCAAGAGCTTTGCATGTTGAGACAAACTGTAATAGGTATCATAGTCACAGACAATGATAGAAGCGCCATAAATTAGTATAAAACTCTTTAAGAATTGTCCCCCCCTTTTTTTGTCGGATCATGTTCTCTTGAGAACATCACTAGCGGCAATCATGCTGTCCGAAACACGTTAAAACTGCACACATGAAAGTTACTATTCGCCGTACGTCCGGTTCTACGTCATCGTATAACTACAGTGAGGGGGCGAGACAGCTTACCCGTTCTTGGTGACGACGTCGCGGGTGTACCTGACCTCCTTCTTGCACCCGCCGCAGAGCTCCTCGAGGGTGCACTCCAGCCTGCGCTCCAGCGGCGGCGCCTTGCGCACGACGTAGCTGGAGAACTCGGCGAACGCGCGCCGGCCGACACCGACGCCGCCGCCGCCGATGCTGCTGCTGCCGGCGCTGTACACGTTCTTGGCTCCCTCCCTCGGCGGCGTGCGTGGCGCGGCCGCCGACGCTTTGGCGCCGGTGCTGGCCTTCTGGCTCTGAGCCGATCTCGCCACTACCGTGTCGCCGCCCCCGCGGTCCTTCTCGGCCGGCTTGCTCCTACAGCCTTCGCGCGCGGCGAACACCGCCCTGTTCTCCTGCTGGTCCAGTAGCGCCTGCAAAACGCGCAACAGAGGCCATTGTCACGGCAACATGAACGACGATTTTCCTTCGTGAGTTGTGGTCGAACAATGCAAGGAAGGACCAGATGATGATGAGTGAGTGGTCACCTCGTAGGCCTCGGTGATGGCCTTGAACTTGGCCTCGGCGAGGGGCCTGGTCGCCGGCGGGTGCTTGTCGGGGTGCCACTGCCGCGCCAGGCTCCGGTACGCCGCCCTGACCCCCTGCGGCGAGGCGTCCCTGCCGACGCGCAGGATCTCGTAGTACGACGACAGCTCCGGCGGCCTGTTCCCCATCGGATGAGGAGGCGATCGAGTGAGCGAGTGTGAGAGGATCCCGGCGGGTGCAGTAACCTGTCGCTGCTATAACGGGGCAGCGCTGCGCAGCGCGCGAGCGAACGAGCAGGGAAACGGATCGAGAGATGCGTGGCCGTTTTGTAGGGACGACGTTGGACTGGGGAGGAAGGAGAGGAGAGCGACGGGGTGTGGAGCGCGCGGTTGGTGCGAGGTACGTACGAGTGGTCGTACGACGACATGGGGGGCGTCAAGTTGCCGCGAGGGGCATGGGTGACATGTATTCCTCGCCGAAATGCGGAGGACGCCGCTGCCATTTCTATTCGCCACGCACCGGGTCTACTACAAGCGTCATCAGGTGGCTCGCGTGGTGAGGAGATGGGATTGGGACGGCGAGCGAGGGAGCGTGCCTAGCCTGCAGATGTTCGATCTTGCGATCGAAGGATTGGTTGGTTGGGAAGCATTAGTGTGGCGCAGCGCGGAGGGGTCCTACTGCCATGTGTTTCTGCCACGCATGTTGGAAATGGAACAGTCACCTTTGCTTCTGATCGTGTTCTGAGCGCCCGTGTTCAGATCATCAAAGTAGAGATTCGGATTCGTCACAAGCAGCAGCACTGTCTTTTCGTTGCTAGGAACTTGCGATGCACGTTTCTCAGAGAGATTCACTCACTCCTCTTCCTTCTCGAGGGCTTAGAAGAGAGATTAATTTGCGCTGATGTACCTTTTCAGGTGCCGTCGAGAATGCAGGCGTCCGGCCGGCCGCATGCAGGGCTGCTGCAGTTTGGTCTCAGAGAGTGCTTAGCCGTTAACGATGGAGCCACGGCCGCCAGCTCGGCCATCATGCCCGAGTCAGGGCCCCGTTCCTTCTCGCGATCATGATTCGTCAGCTGCGTGCTTGCGGAAGTGGTAATTGTGCTCGTAGTACATTCGTACGCGAGGCAGCCCGGTTAATTAGAAACTCTTGTTTTCATCTCGTCTCTTGTTTACATGACGTTGCTAGTACTAGGACAGCAGTGAAACTGAATTTACTGGAGGCCGGAGTACTGCTGCTTGCATGGTGAACGTACGATGCGGTAGTGGATCGTGTGAGTAACTCTCGTGTACCCTATCTGTCCAGAAGTATGTCAGTATGGCTTGTGCATGACTTCTGTCAAGATCCAAGCACGCATGTGTGCTTGTCGAAAGCGGGGAGTACAAGGGCAGCGGAAATACACCTCCTGAAATGATAATTCATTGCCATCTGAATCTCTGATGATCCACCACAGAGTAGGACCATGCCTGTTTTCTGTGAATTTACTCGTGCCGGTTGTTTCTTGTCTCTTTCTCTCGCGTTATTCATAGGCTCGAAAAGTTGATGTTCTCTGAAAATATATATACAAGGAAGAACAAAAAAGAGATGTCGGAGTCATAGAGAGCACGAAGACGATGACACAGTTAGTACTCCTACATGGAAAAGGCCAAAGAAGAGTATAAGACTGCTGCCTGTAGGTAGGGGGTCGCTTCAGACCGACAAAAATATGAAATTGGAATACACTAACGATTATTATGCGAAAAAAAAACACTGAAGTTTAGAACTCCTGATCCAGATTCATGAGGTATTTACAAACCGACACGTCACACGCATATCTCCAGGAACCAATGTGGACATTGAACGTGTAGAAAATCAGTTGAAATCACAAAACATGCTAGCCCACAGCTGGCACATCTTCTTAGTGTCGCTTAGCAAGAAATAAATTCAGCTATCCATAGGGTAAATCTTACAGAAACGACTGAATCTTCAATGCGTTGTCCAATGACCTTCACGTATCAAAAGCTCCCAGATGAATTTCCTTCTTTCACTAAATGGATAAGATCCTCACTAATCCTTTAAGTACAGCTCTTTGCGTGGTCCTGGTACAAGATCTTCTTCCAAATCGTTGCATATGTTTGTCATTTAGTATTTTCCTCCACAATTTGCTTCTTCTTTTTCCATGCAAGAAGAGGATATGATCCTTTTTTCAAGTGATGTTTATCGTCCCTGTCCATCATAATGGTCCCATATCCTAATGGAGGGAATAATAGCAACTTGGGTGATTAAAATAGTGTTACTTGATAACTGACAATAACTTTTTCAGGTCAGTGTAGATCCTTATAGATGCCAGGAAGGTGACGACCATTTTGATCTTGTCCTAGGTAGTTGTTTGTTAGAGTAAGCAACCTGTTTGATTTTTCATTTTGTTAACTGATTTGGTTCTCCTCCATGTCTTTGTTTTGTGTTAACATCAGTGGAGTGACCTTCGCTAACCTCAAAGATTCGATTTCTGAAAATGAGACTTGGAGCTATTCCGAAACGTCGATTATGGCCTGTGATTTGTTGCTTTCTGTGGGAGTGTCGGCTGCGATGGCGGCAAATAAAATTTAATCAAAGAGTTTTATGAAGCATCATGAATAATGGATAGAAATTATCGGCTGTTAACAGTGGTAAAACATTGATAATGAATTCTATTTTCGGGTCCTTTTTATTTTATTTTATTTTAATATGTATCTTGTTGCTTGAAATTGGCTCGAGTATAATGCAATCATCATCAGACAGAAATTTGTGTATACTATCTCCCCTAAGAACGGAATTTATATCAGTTTCAAATTTAAAATTCTTACATTCTTTTCAAGTTTCCATACAAAAACTCTTGAACATTATAGTGGTCTTTTGAATTGTTGGGAGAAAACTAGTGATCTTTAGAATGGCGAGCCTGGGCTACTAACGGTCGAATCCAACCCAGGGAGCTTTAAATGGATGGGCTGCTACCATGACATTGCTGGGCCTTCTCAACCGTCTGCCCAAACGGGCCTTGCCAATCACTCCTAATCCTGTGGCCTCTCCACGTCGCGACCAATCTCGTGGGCTCCTCGCCTCCGGTGACGGTCCGCGTAGCTGGTTCGGCGGCCGCCGGTCCGCCCCGCCGGGAACTGCCTCCGCCTTGGCCTCCGGCGCGCCCGCCGGGGTCCTGGCAAGTCGTCGGGGCAGGAAAGTGCGCCATGCCGTGCGCTGCCGCGGGTCAGGTCCGACCGCTCTTGTAAGTCGCGGATCGTTCTCCCTAGCAGTCTAGTTGTTCCTCCCGTTTGTTGATTGATACACTTTGTTTGAATGATGCGATTAGATTTCGGTATCCATTAGGGCGTGAGACTAGAGACGGTAGAAATTGTAGGCGGGGGATCTCATATTTCTCCCTTTGATCAACGAGTGGACGAATCGGCTTTTTGGCGAACTTTGCACTCTGTTCAGGTTAAAGACAGCAATGATTGCATTTCATATTTTCATTCTTGTCACATTTCGCTCACTGATTGCCAAAGAGAGCTGTTGTGGCTTGTTGTGATGTCTGTTTCTACCCTGCTGATTTCGTCATTCAACTAGACTCATCGCCTTGTTGTGTACTTGTACAATTAACTATGTTGTGTCATCTGCAACTCGCTACAACTAGGAGGGATTTTTGGATTGCCGGGCATGGATTGCCTCCAAAATTGGAAGGTGTTATGGGAATGGAGCACCCAGTCTTTCCCATGCAAGCCTGAAACGTTGAGTGAAATAGTTACACACTACTAGCTGACAAGGTAGAAAGTTATGTAATATTTGCATTCATGTAGCTGTGTTTGTTAGTACCTGCTTTACAACAGATTCGGATGATCCAGCATGGCAGCTTCCAAATCCAAAGCTCGCGCAGTCCCCCACAGGATTTCCATAGCTTGCGAACTGAATTGCCGAGATTTGTTTGCCTTCCTGGCACCAGAGATCAACTGCTGGATCCTTTTCGTGTGACTGGATAGATGGAGCAGAGAGCTCATTCAATTTGCCACACACTGTCCTCACGGAAACCGTGTTCACCGTTATCTGTTGTGGGTTGCCTCCCATTTCCTCAAAAAGGACCAGGACGTTGTTTTGAGGTTCTAGAAACTGCCGTGGTATGTGATACCTTAGGAGTTACGAATGCCATGCCCATTAGATGCTGCTTGTGAGGTCATAGGAAGAGAATGATACAGTGGTGTGATAGTGAGCTGGAGCTAACTCGACTTACAGGGATTGAGAAGGATTGCCGCTAGGAGCTTTGAAGGCAACCCAATACCGTCCTATGCTCTCTCCGTTGATCCATACTTCGCCCTTACCCATGCCAGTAAGGTTCAGTGTCACTGCGTCATCTCCATCTGGCGTCGGAAATGTCGTCTGAGTCATAGAACAAATGATGCCAGGTATAGTTTATTTCTGTATATAGAGGGGACAGATAGCAGAAAAATTATGGGCCAATTGTTCTTTACTTCCAATACCTTGTACCAAGTAAGTGGCTGATATGTCAGGTTGTTGATATTTGTCCATTGAACATTGTATGATCCTTCTCGAGTGTAGATGTGATTCCTTTCCCCAATTGAGCCAATCTGCATTTAGGAAAAATAGCTTAAAACAACGCATCTAATATAGATATCTTTACTTTACTCTGATTGACATGGATTTACTTGGTAGCCCCATTGTCTATTGTTTAGCACTTGTACTGGCTTCTGTCTCTCTTGTATGCTCACTTTCCGGATTCCAAAGACTCTTCTTTCCATGTAAACGTTGGAGTCCTTCAATCAGGGTATGAAAGTTCAGTTTAGTTCATTGCTGGTGATTCCAAATCACCCAGTATTCAAATTGATGGTATCCAGGCTCCATTTTATATGTTACGAAAAGCAGGAAATCGGAGAACCTGGTCTCGTTTAGGGTGAACTTCCCTTGAGCCAGTTGTTAACTTTATCGCAAAACAACCTAAAATTCATTGGATACTGGAACCAAATGCTTAATGTCATTATACAACATATTGATTATGCCCCTTGTTAGTTCCATTTGTTATAATTCCTAAGTGATTCTTTATATCGCATAGGATGGGTTGCATGAGTTTTACCGGTGATCCAACCATAACATTTAGCAATGATATGGTGTTTGATCCTTCCTTTAGAGAAATATGTCTGCTCAGAATTATATTGTCACCCTCATCATGACTCCCATGCACAGTCCCTAACCATATTATAGAAGATTGTGTCAAGCATATATAATACAGTGCTAGATAAGAGTTAACTGGGAGTAGAAACAACAGAAACATTAATAGTAAGACTAAATGGAAAATGTATCAGATTGGAAACATTAATAGTAAGATCAGTGTAACCAACGTTTTCTTGGCGGCGACCTTTTTCTTTTTTGGATTTTCATAAAAGTATACTTAAAGAAGCTTTGGATCATTGACAATTATAAACTACCTCTATTATTTTATGACACCTATAAACCATGCCAGTCAACTTTTGCACTTAGAGCAGTAATATCCTAAAAACTATCAAGTTTGACTCTATGGAAATTAAATGGGTATATTTCTCTACAAAAATGCACAAAATTAAATTTTCATTGCGTATATTTGTGTGTGCGTTTAAATAAATAGTTATCAAAGTCGCATCTTGGAGACCATGAGAAATCTAAACATCAAATAGAAAACAGATAGATTGATAGTGTACTGACCAATGTATTCATTGTTGACAAAAGCATGCAATATATGTGCTCGTGACTCAACTTTGAAAAGAACAAGCTGGCCATCACCACTTGGTCTATAGTCATAGCTGCATCTGACCGAATTTCCCTTAGCATACATTTAACGTATCCATTGAATAGAAGTAATCAAACTATCAAAATAAGAAAAGGCTGAACAACAAGGGCCTTGGGAATGTTTATCTTACCTGACAATATACCAGAGATAGTCTGTCTCATCTTGAGTGGTTGATAGATGTTCTAAGAGCTGGTTCGTAGTGTACATGGCCTTTGGCACAACTTGAGGAATTGGTTCTTTGAATGCCTTCCAAGTGTTAATGTCACCGAGAGACTGTACTGGTTCTGTTGTTCTTGAACCATGCTGAGCTGTCACCTAAAAAAACATTAAATAAGATTAACAAAAGGACTGGCATTTACATGTACAAGAAAAATAAATTATGTGCTACAACAGAATGTAAGTTACTCACCTTGGCTGTTTCGAATACTACTCTTCTGCAATCTGAGATAATGCTGATTGATTTAGGAGCTAGTTGAAAAGATATATTACGAAACATTACATTCGGTGTCTGTTTCCGATCAAAGTTAACCAAGAAAGCGACACATTTCGATCCTGTTTCAAACACATGTGCCTGTGGTACATCATAAATTGTGTACTTATCTTCTGTAATTTATTGAAATGAATCATCTAAGTTTTGTGTGATGTAAAGTTACCTCTTGCTCTTGGCCTAATGTGAAATTGTAGTATGTTCCAAGTAGTAATGGTTCTGATGACTGCTTGACTGCTGCATGCAGTTCTCTGAGATGAGCCCAGGTTGGACGCCATATTAGACCTGGATAAATTGTGCAGTTAATTTAATCAAAGTACTACCGAATAATCTAGTCTTGTGAATGTATCTACAGAACTCTTTTTATAGATTTATGGCACCATATTCATCAAGAGGAGCTCCATCATAGTAGCTTGTAGTCACATATGAGGAAGCAAATCTCCCAAAGTTTGTTCCTCCATGGTACTGCATCATGATCATCAGATAAACTGCTTAGAAACTGTCTTTTAGATTTTTTGTTATTTTCATAAGTACATACCATACCATATAGTAGTTCACAAAGCTTCCTTTCTTCCGTGCTATAAAAAGTGCAACCGAAAATGTGATATCTTCTGGAGATCTCAATTGTGTGTCATTACCATATATAAGGTACCTACACGCAGGAACAGTCCGCCATTAAACCCTTTGTGTACGTTCAGGATTATAAGATCGAAGGGGGGAAAACAAAAGAGTAATAGTGCCATTACACCATACCAAGATGTCCAATTTTCTGTCCACACTGCAGGCTTGTTGGGTGAGTTCGGTCCTATAAATGTTTCTGCGCAAGTGAGCCCGTTGCAGGCATTTATCTAATCATGAGCGTGATGTTAGGCTTATTTGAATTTTCAGCTAGCGAAAATCAAGCGAAGCAGTTTAAGAATGAACACTCACAACTGGATCTGGAGCATTGTCCTGCTTGCACATCACCCACGGGACACCTGTGTGGAGACTAACAGCCATTGCAGCTGCCCAGTGAACATAGCGCGTTCCACTTGAGCCAAATGCTGCTTCAACCGTCTGGTATTCATTCTCAATCTGTATGTCAAGTGATGTAGTTAGATGAACATGTCAGAAAGGCAAAGTTGCTACGACTATATGTGCCCAAGTTTTCCTAACCTGAGAAATGATTATGGGTCCTCCTTGCGTGTAATAAAGTCCTTCATGTTTCATCATGTTTACTATTTGTGTGACAAATCTTTGCATATGTTGCTGCGTGAATCCAATACAGGTAATTTTTATGATGCCTTAAAAAAGGTATTAACTATGATGAAGTCACTGATATGAACTTCACTATTATTTATGCAGATCTTGAATCACCAGCCACAGTTTGCAGATAGCTAAGCTCTGTTGTCCTATCGCACAGGCTTACCTTAAAGGGTTCGTTATCACTTCGAAACGTAATGTTTGGGACATTATGCAGCCAAAATGGGAGGCCTCTGCATGAAAAGAAAAAGATATTCAACATTTATTGAGGTCCCATTCTAATTTTATTTAGGTATTATACATAAGTTACTGAGATACTATTCTTTTAGTTGAGTGAATATATATTTTTAACAACTTTAGTGCAAATTCAAAATGGAGCTATCTGCACAGAAGAGTTTTATTTCATTCATACATACCCATATTTCCATTCTGCCTCAATGAAGGGACCGATCCGTAGACTTACATAGAGGCCTTGAGCTTGAATTTCTCTGATGAATTTCACAAGATCATATCTTCCCTAAAAGTTGTACTGATGGAATGATATTATGTACAAGCATTGTTAGTTTCAACTGCTTCTTTATTGAAAAAAGTTATGTATGAATTTTGACAGGCATTCGAATCAAACTGGAATGGTGGCCTACCTGACCCTGGACAGGCTCATGAACATTCCAAAAAACATACGTCTGTTATCTGTATCACATCAAGGCCGCCTTCCTTGGCTTTAGCAATGAATGCTTGCCACATCTGTCAATTTCATTATGCATAGACGGATTATGGGTCCAACTGAAAGATGTGGCACGTATATCAAAATTGGAGGAAGCAGAAAATACATGTAACTTCATTCATCATGGTATCGGGTTGCTCTCGTACGTTTGTTTATCACACATTTTTCTTTGGTCTGTATGAACTCGAAATTATAGCATTTTTAGCGTGTATTCACTGCCAATTATACATAATCTCTGTGGCAATTAAGCTATAATATGCGCCTTTATAAGTCAGAAAGTCAGCTGCTGGTCCCTCTGAACGATTCAGTCAATTTATTGGACAAACACATCTTTAGTACAGTTGTATAGGAACCTTATTATATTTTCATTTTTTTGCGAGGTTTATTATTAAATTTTTCATGGTAGATAAGCATTATGGTTATGTACAGAATAAAATTCTATTTTCATCGAGACCGCCGCACAAGCTTGTCATGGTAACCGTGCAATTTAACTGAACTTCAAACCGGATGCTCACAACACAAGCACCGTCTCCTACCTCATTTTACCTCGTACTGTCCTCCGCATCGAGGACACCTTTCATGGCTTTCACAATTCATAACGGATCAACGGCTCAGAATTCATCCTGGCCTCTCGCGCCCACTCTATCTACTACTTCCACTTTCGATCGATGGCTTTTGCCCACTCAAGATGGTTCTTGCAACATCTCAAAAAAAAAAAGAAAAAAGAAAAAAAATGGTTCTTGCAACCAAATTGCCACCGCCAAGCTTGTTACCATGGTACATCGGTCCTCCACGGCTCCACATCCTACAGGTGGCGACATCCTCGATCTAGTCTTTGACGGAAAGTGACGCTGAAAAACCCAAATTCCAAACACTAACCCCCTCACTTTTGTCGGTGCTCCTTTGGGAATGGAGCTGCTTGTTGTGAAACATGATTAGTACATGACCATCCTGATTATATTTGAATCTCAGTTAGAAAGGGAGGGAGGGAGCTCGGGGAGGGAAACGGTCATCTCTAGCACCTTATACAACTCCCGAACTCACAAGCTAAATGATCCCTCCCCTAAAAAAAAAAGTTAAATGATCCCAGCTAGATAAGGAAGAAGGAAAAAGGTGAATCATGGTTGGGAGGGAGCCGGGTTACACACCCTAATGCATTATTATGACAAAAGCATACTGATTTGAAGGTGAAGTTCCTCACGATCAACTAAAGTCCCTGTTAGTTTCACTCGTCTGAATAGATAATAAGTAGTATACGCACAGTTATAAAAGCATCGGAACATGATACAATTTGTTAATTTCTCACGAGAAGAACTAAAGCTGATAAGTTGATCTAAAGGTGATAAGTTGGACAGCGATCAGTTGGCAAGGAGCACAAGTAAAGAGAGTAGAGTTCGAGCTCTGGTGCCTGGACCGGGACTTTGTGAAAACTTAAGATAGCATATATGCATGTAAAAGGCCGCAATGGGTAGCTTGGATCGATTACCTCCGGGGTGCTTCTAGTGTAGTGCATCTCGCCGGAGAAGAGCATCCTCCTCGCGCCGTCCACCACCAATGCCCTGCCATCGTATGAAACCCCTCCCTGCCGGAGTTCTGCCTCCGCTAACGTCGACGTAGTACCCGCCGCGGCAAGCACGACGAGCACCGCCGCCGCGACGGCCATGTTTCTCGACATCTCGAGAGATCAGCTGGTGATCGCCGGGTTCCTAGCTGTATGAGCACGCTCTCGTCGAGTATATATGTAGTTGCTGGGGTACGGTGGCACGGCAACATGTGCTTCGCGCTTGGGCATCAGCATGCAAAAGGCGTTGACCAGGAAATTAAATACAGACACGCGGATATCATTGGAAATTAATTAAAGGTCAGTGACTCGCCTCAGTGGACAGTGGTCATGCATGCAGCATGGGTGGGTGGATTTCTTGGGCGTCTAGCGCGATCGCCTACTCTACCTCAGTTCGTTTTGAGAAAATCATTCATTCACTAATATCTGTGCAATGCAAATTAAGCAGCTCATTAACCGGAACCTGCTAGTGTAGTAGTGAATAATTGCAGTACATTGACGACACAGGCTGGCCATATGTATACGTATTGCTGCAGCTAGCCTTCAGTAAAACACACACTGCTGCTAAGCTGTCTCTGATCGTCCGCATGCAGCATGTTGACCAGCGAATGTATCGCTAGCATTAATTCCCTTGCATTCCCAAATCACATGGCTGCTGCTGCTTGATTTAGAATTAAGTAGTAGAGATAAAGCACATGCAAAACGCCAATTGGCCTTAATTTGTTTTCTTAAAAAATAATTTTGGCTGCTAATTGCTAAATCTCTAGTAAGTTTTTCAGATGGATGCACAATGGCGCAGCAGATGTGAGGTGTCAAACCGATCTAGCGATAGTTCTCCAGCGCTTGTTAATTACATGTGTATGCTTTTTTTTGGCGAGAATTGTTACATGTGCATTTTATTTCAAGCCCACCGGATCATGCAATTGCATCGGCAATTCCACACAACAGCTAGCTAGATCAAGTATTTCCTCTCTCAAAAAAAAAAAAAACAACTAGATCAAGTATAGTGCTTGAGCAAGTGCTGAGTGTGCCGTGACAGGAGCCGTTTGACCAGGTAGCTCTTTAGTATTGCGGGGATATTTTTTTTCGTTCATGTGCCGCGCGCGCGCCTCGCCGCGCCAGAGAAGAAATCAGCGCGTATGCTGATGGCCGTACTTGAATCGCCAATCAATAATGGAAACGCAGCATGCAACAGCACGCGACCTTAGTTGCATACATATACCGATATTACGCGATTGATCCCTCTTTCGATATATTATGGTTTCACTGACTCATGAACATGTATGCCGGTGCGTCAATCACATGACCAGAAAGAAGAAGAAGAAGAAGAAGAAGAAGAAGAAGAAGAGATATGATGCGGGCATGTAACATGATCCAAGCGAATGAAGTGAGGCCCACAAGGCCGCGCCTTCGATCGTCCGAACCCGGCCTCGCTGCGAAGGCGGTCTCGTACGCTTCGTCCTCCTCCTTGACGGCGAGCCAGCGCCTCCGCCTCTCGGACGCTGTTGGTGGTTTCTAAGTACCTCTTTTATATGCCCAAAACCACCAACATCGTACCATAATCCTCCATATTCTCATCATAAGTATGTGTTATTACCTCTAACCTTGACGATTTCCACATGTAGTGTTGTTTAAATGCTATGTTGCAGAATTAGGTGAAATGACACTATAAAGGCTCAAGTTTGAGAAGTAACGACATGAAGCCCGACTCGCCATGCAAGGAGGGCTTCCCAATAGCCCATGGCACCTACAAGACACCTCTGGACGTCCATAGAACCCAACATGCAAGCCAAGGTCGTGGCCCAATGCCTAAGGATTTCTAGAAGGTTTATCCGGAAGGAAAGATCAATTCGCGCAATCCAGAAACAGCACTGCATTGCCACGCGGTTTACGAGTTCAACACGTGTTCTAATGGGAATCCAATGTAAAGGAAAGTTGTAGATCTCGTCGAGAGCTTTCCGGAACACATATGGATTGTCCCGTTTGGATTCTGGAGCTAGGAGATATGGGCCCCGTAAGGAAACCTGCTGAATCAGGACAGATATTTTGGCATCGCATATTTGGGAACCAAAACGGCCCAATCTGGAGATCCAATGAATACCAAAGTTGTAGATCTTTTCGAGGGCTACGAGATAGAGTCTAAGTTTGCCTCATTTGGGCTCCGGACAAAGAAGTTATGATTTATGGAAGGCGGAGCTGCGAAAAGGAAAAATTAAGTCCGAATTGGAGACGACTCGTGCCGATCGGCACACCTTTGGTGCCGACCGGCACCGACCCAGAATTGCTTCTTTTCGCCTCCAAACGCCTCCCCACTGTATATATAACCCATGGGACGCCTTGAGGAAAAGATCGGCCGCCAGAGGGACAACACAGCTAGTAAGTTTAGAGCCACCGGGGCTTTGCCCCGTTCTCCATGTTCTCTAGTTGTTAGATCAAGAACCGCTGGTGCTAAAGAGGTGATCCATCAAGGTAGGCCTACTAGATGGTGATGTATCTTGCACTATGTATTATCAAAGTATGGTTGAATATGTGGATGAATGGTTTTGATTATTGATTGCCTGGATTTTATAGTCTTTACATGTACTTGTTCCTACGTTTAGTGACGACTAAGTATTAGATGTTATCTTAATTATGGTGGCAATAAGAGGTGAGGGGTTCAATCTCTCACTATCTCCATTGTGGTTAAGGTAGTATCGGGATCTTGTAATGCGCCATAATTGCATGTCGTCTCCGTACTTCAACAGCCGCTAATGCATACGCGATGATCCTTGAGATGATGTGTAGAGTAGGAAGAGGTCACCGATTACGGCGAATTGGTCGTGACAGGGCATTCCGGAAAGGGGCTTCGACCTATCGATCTTCGGTTATCAATAATTGAGTAATTCCGTTTATGATGCTATTCGATTAAGCTTTTTGGTTACGATCTCAACTAGCAGACTTGGCTAACTTACCCCGTGATCTAATCAGGTTCCTTAGGCCATTCAAGCAATCTTCGGACAATTTAGCTCTTGTGCCGATCGGCACACCACTTGTGCCAACCGGCACATCCCCTGACTTTCACCTTTGGTGTGCCGATCGGCACATCCCCCGACTTTCACCTTTTTTATGCTCTCGTATATGCAATAAGTGCTTCATGCTAGGATTGATTTGTTAGACGAAATAGTAAACCCTAAACACGGTTCTCTTGCCGATCCCTGTGGATTCGATATAAACCTTGGAATACTCTAAGGGAAAAAGCTACAATGTACACCGTCCACTTGCGGTATATAAATGGGTGCGTATAAACGACCAACAGACGCGCCCTCCGATGCGCCATCAGGGCGTCGCTGCAGGACGCTAGTGGCGGGCGCAAGATGCGTGCGGAGACATGGCGCAGTTCCCTCCTCTGTTGTTAGCTACTACCTGGTCGCGCTCGCCATGGTCCTCACTCATCCACTGCAGCCGCCTCTTCCACAAAATCCGTCGGCCGGCGCATCTCGCGCAATGGAACCTCAAATCTCACCGCGTCATGGCAGTGCCACTTTCTTGACGGCTTATACTAGCACCGGATCGCCACCGGCTTCGCTTTGGTTCGGATGACCGTCCTCGCCGCTGGCGACCCACGAGGGCTCAATTTGGAAACAGCAAAGGCTTAAAAAATAACTTTATTCAGTTTAGAGGGTTTTGTGTAAATATTTGGATCGTGACTAATAGTCACGATCCAGTTTAGGGGTTTAAGTGCAAATATTTGGATCGCGATTATTAATCGCGATCCAAATGAGGAGGTTATATGTAAATTGTTTTTATGTTGACCGCTGTCAAGCCTCGTGAGGATAGTCGCTGCTGTTGGATACAGAGCCTGCGGTCCAGATTTATTCTTTCTCTGCTCTCCTCGTTTCGCCATCGTTCTCGCTCTCCTCCACCGTGATCGCCATGGCTCATCCCACCCGCCGACGGCAATGGCAGCTTCGTTGGCGCGGATAGACTCGCCGTCGCCCGAATCCCCTACTACGTACCGTCTCTCTGCCAAAGCCTTCACTGCGGCCGCATCATCCCTGCCTCTCTCCCACTTGAATCGCGAAGGTCCCATTCCCCGCGCACATTGCTCCCAGACCCTAACTCCCCCACTTGAATGCGGGATCCTCCGGCCGCGCGAGGAGCTTGGTTGTTCGAGAGAGAGCGAGGAGAGATGGAGCAGCAGCCTGCGGCGTCGGACGGTGCCACTTCATCGACGGGTGCGGGGACCTGCTGGCGACGGTGGGGAGCAATGGTTCGGCCCCCGCCTCCGTGACGCCCTTGTTTTTTTGGCAAGATCGTGACGCCCTCCAACGAATCCCCGGGGCATCACTGCAGTACAATAAGGGTGGTGCCGTAGCTCCGTCCGCTATTGTAAGCTGAATACTTCTCTCTTAGCAAATTCACCGGCATTGTACCCTTGTGGTCTACTAACATTCAGCAATTCAGGTCGCAGTTCCCGAAATCAGTTGCGCAAATGCGCAATGCACAGCAGAGATGGATGGGATCTTATTTTTGGTCCACAAAAAGAATGTACTGTCTGTCAGGTGAATTTTACATAAATCTATTCAGCTCAACTCAATGTATACATGTTACCTGTCAACTACGCATCAATTTGTCAGCTGGTTGCAAAGAATACCTGTTGTTTGTTTTATTGTCTATGCTTCTTTCTGCTGATTTTACCATTCAAATATTTTTTGGCTGATTTTGCCATTCAACTAATTCCTTTCATGTGTCGTGTACTTGTATGATTGTATCATCTGCAACTTGCCACAACAAGAAGTGATTTCTGTATTCCAGAGCACGGATCGCCTCCAAATTTGGCGGGTGTGACTGGAATAGAACACCCATTCTTACCAAGGCAAGCCTGAAAGCAGTTGAAAATATAGTTACGTATTATTTAAAAATGCGGGCCATTATGACATACTAGCGTCAGTGTAGATAGTTTATCAATGATGGTTGTGTTCTCACCTGCTTTACAACAGATTCTGATAATCCAGCATGACAGCTTCCAAAACCAAAACTTGTGCACCCTCCCACAGGATTTCCGTAGCTTGCAAACTCAACTGCTGAGATGTATTTGCCTTCTTGGCACCAGAGATGTACTGATGGTTCCTTTTCCTCGGACTGGAGAGATGGAGCAGAGAGCTCGGCCACATTGCCGCACACTTTTGGGACGGAAACTGTGTTCACAGTTATCTGCTGTGGGTTGCCTCCCATTTCCTCAAAAAGGATCAGGAGGTTATCTTGAGGATTTAGGAATTGGCGTGGTATGTGGTACCTTAGGAATGCCATGCCCATGAGATGTTGCTTGTGAGGTTATAGGGCAGAGAAGGATATAGTGGTGACAGAGTGGGAGTTGGAGCTAACATGACTTACAGAGATTGAGAAGGATTGCCGCTAGGCGCCTTGAAGGAGACCCAGTACCGTCCGATGCTCTCTCCATTGATCCATACTTCGCCCTTACCCATACTAGTAAGGTCCAATGTTACCGCATCAGTGCCCTCTGGTGTGGGGAATGTTGCCTATGTCACAGAAAAAATGATTGTAGGTAGTGTTTACTGCTGTAAACAGTCAACATAAAAATAAAAATTATGTACAAATGATACCTTGTACCAAGTAAGCGGATGGTTTGTCAAATTGTTGATACTTGTCCATTCTACCCTGTTTGATCCTTCCTGTGTGTAGATGCGATTATTTTCCCCAAATAACCCAACCTGCATTTAATCAGATACAAAGCCACAAAGTCACGCATCTAACATTGGAATCCCAATTTTCATTCTTATACTGACTTGACTTACTTGGTATCCCCATAGCTCATTGTTGAGCACATGTTCTGGCTGTTGTCCCTGTTGTATGCTCACTTTCCGGATTCCAAATACTCGACTTTCCATATGAGCACCAGAGTCCTTTAAATTAGTTGAGAAAATTTCAGTTTGTTGAAAGGCTAGGAATTCAAAAGCACCCTATTATTAGAAGTTGCATTACTATCTCGACAGTGTATGTTACGATTAAGAGTGATCTGAAATTGATGTCTTGTTTTCGGAACTATCATTGACTCATTTTTTTTATGTTACTCTAATACAGCCCCAAGTACAATCATATGCCTAGCCCCTTGCACATATGAATTATTTTCTGTAATTGGTAATTCTAATTAGCTCAGTACATAGTCAGAGTTTCTGATTTATACCGGCGATCCAACCATAACACTTAGCAATGAGATGGTATTTGGTCCTTCCTTCAGAGAAATGTGTGTGTTCAGAATTATACTGCCACGCTCTTCATGATTCCCATGCACAACCCCTAAACATATTATGGAGAAATATCAAGCATAATGCATCATTACTTTAGAGTGAAATATGGTAATAGAAGTTAAAAAGATCATTTGTGAACTCAATGACAGGAAATTGTGTAATCTGGAACATACACATGATTTAATAAAAGTACTCTAGAAAAATTTTAGGGAAACTACAGCTATTTGATAACATACTTACCTACATATTCATTGTTGATAAAAGCATGCACTATATGTGCCCGTGACTCAACATTAAGTAGCACAAGCTGGCCATCATCACTTGGTGAATATTCGTAGCTGCATTTGGGGGCATTTTCGTTGTCATACACTTAAGATAGTGCTTGAACTATTAAAAACAAGTAACAAATAAAAATATCATATGATGGAGTAAAGGGCTTTTGGGAAAATTTATCTTACCCAACGGTGTACCAGAGATAGTCTGTCTCATCTTTTGTTGTTGATAGATGTTCAAAGAGCTGGTTTCCAGTGTACATAGCCTTACTCATATCTTGTGGAATTGGTTCTTTGAATGCCTTCCAAGTATTAACATCATTGAAAGACTGCACTTCTTCAACTGTTCTTGAACCATGCTGGGCATTTACCTGTGATTAAAATAATAAATAACAACTCATGATAGGAACTGACCACAGTTACCTGTGTTCTATATTAGGAGAAAAAAGATTTCACAGCAGAATGTAGATTACATACCTTAGCTGTTTCAAAAATTACTCGGTTGCAATCGGCGAGTATACTGATTGATTTAGGGGCAAGTTGCAAAGATATATTACGAAATACTACTTTGGATATCTGATAAGGATCAAAGTTGACTAGGAAAGCCACGCATCGGGATTCTGTTTCAAAAACATGTGCCTGGAGCACATCATAGGTTATGTCGTTATCTTGTTGGAACATATTGAAATAAGGCATCTAGTTTTGCTTTGAGTAATTTTACCTCTTGTACTTGACCTAATGAAAAATTGTAGTATGTCCCAGACAGCAACGGTTCTGATGACATCTTTATCGCAGCATGCAGTTCTCTGAGATGACCCCAAGTTGGTCGCCAGATCATACCTAGATAAACGATATTGAAACTGTTGAAGTGCTGTTGTGTGACAGAATTGTATTAAAACATCTAGCATGCTTTCATTCTTGTAAAAATTTACCATATTCATCTAGAGGAGCTCCATCATAATAGCTTGTTGTCACATATGAAGAAGCAAACCTTCCAAAGTTTGTTCCACCATGGTACTGTATCATAATCAATGAAATGAAAATGAGGGAATACTAGAGGTTGTGCTGTGAATGTTCAATTCTGTTTTGGGGAGGTTCATACCATATAGTAGCTCACATAGCTTCCATTCTTCCTTGCTATAAAAAGTGCAACTGCAAAGGCGATATCTTCTGGAGATCTCAATTTTGTATCATTACCATAGACGAGGTAGCTGGATGCAGGAACAATTCAACATTAGGCATTTTTCATTCCATCATGATTAGAAGACAAATGACCAAAAATAAGAAGTATCAAGAAAATATACCGAGATGTCCAGTTTTCTGTCCACAATGCAGGCTTGTTAGGTGAATTTGGTCCAACAAATGTTTCTCCACATATGAGCCCATTGCAGGTATTAATCTGACCATTAATTTTTTGTCAGAATGGTTTGAACTTTCAGCAAGCCATCACAGAAATCTAGTGAAATAGATGAAAATACCGACAACAGGGTCCGGAGCATCATTTTGCTTGCACATTGTCCATGGAACACCTGTCTGGAGATTTACCGCCATTGCAGCTGCCCAACTGACATAACGTTGTCCACTTGAGCCAAATGCAGGCTCAACCATCTGGTATTCATTCTCAATCTGCGTATCAATTTATGTAGTTAGATGATGATCAAGTCAAGAAACAGGCTAATTAAGTTTTCTGACCTGAGATGTTATGATGGGACCTCCTTGTGGGTAATAAAGCCCTTCCTGTTTCATCATGTTTACGATATCTGTGACAAATCTTTGCATATATTGCTGCATGTATCAAATAAAAGTATTTTAATATAATTCCTGAATAAATTCACTGATGAATTATATCAGTAGTGTTTCATTTGGAACATGGTAAATGAGATATCTATGATGAATTCATCTGCTGCAGTTTGCTGGTGACTGATTTTAATGATCTCAGTGGCTTACTTACCTTAAAAGCTTCATTGTCACTTCGGAAGGTAATGTTTGGGATATCATGTAGCCAAAACGGAAAGCCTCTGCAGGAACAAAAGATATTCAGCATTTGTTGAGGTAATATTCTACTTTAATATTACTTATGCTATACATACATTTCTCTAAAACTATTTCAGTTCAATTAGGTTCGTTTGATTCGTTCTTACCCATATTTCCACTCTGCTTCTATGAAGGGACCAATCCTGAGACTTACATACAGCCCTTGAGCTTGAATTTCCTTGATGAATTTCACGAGATCATATCTTCCCTCGAAGTTGTACTGTAGTGTATTATGTTTCAACCACTCAGACATATAGAGTATTTGCATGCAGTTTTCAGAGGCATTCATATCAAACTGGAAAGAGGTCTACCTGGCCCTGAATAGGCTCATGAACATTCCAAAATACATATGTCTGTATCACATCAAGGCCACCTTCCTTGGCTTTAGCAATGAGTGCTGGCCACATCTGTCAAAATTATTGTTCTTCAATATATCAGGAAAGGAGTTATGGATGAAATGAAACATGCAGTGCGTAAAGAGTTACTTTTAAGAAGCTGTAAATGCTACTAAGTTTGTTTATGATATCTGAATGTTATCCCTGTACATTTGTCTACATTGCATGTTTTTGTGTATGAACTCTGAACCAAAGAATTTTTGTGAGCTTTCACTTTTTGATCCACTTAAGCCAATTCAGCTATTAGATTCTCAGATGTCAGAAACTCAAAATTGCTGATCACTATGATGAAGCATGGATGTATAACGAATCATTCGGCTTATTTCTTGCGAGCTCTTTCCCATTAAAAATACGTTGTTTGGATATAAGGCAATTTCTGAAAATTTTATTTGATTATAACATGCAGGCCTGCAAAAATGGCAGTATGATATATAGGGAGAGTGGGAGCAGCTAATGGGGACCCGACTGATTTTTTCACTACTCCAGAGGTCATCTCAAAACCGCTCAACAGCGTGATGGCATAATGTACAACTAATACACGCCCGATATAGCGCGGTTTCAGCATGAATTGTCACTCTTTTGTGGTGAGCTTGAAACAAGACCATTTCTGAAGTTTTTTCTAGTAATGCGACGCGATTGCATGTGAAAAGCAATTCGGAGGGGAAGAGAAATGTCTGCCGTTTACCAGTCTTATTCTTGCAGGTAATGCCTGAGAATACCAAAGGAAGATTGCTTTTTCGGAGACTGGTCTCGCTGAAGCCAAGCTTTGTGATGTCGTTTTTGTCACAAGAAATTCTACTGTTGACTGCAGGCCGTCTACGCTGGCCCGTTTTTTTAGTGGGAACTTTGTCAAAGAAAAAAGGAGCCAAGCTTTGTGATGTCGTTTTTGTCACAAGAAATTCTACTGTTGACTGCAGGCCGTTTACGATGGCCCGGTTTTTTTGGTGGGATCTTTCTAAAAGAAAAAAGGATCGTTTGCCATCGAAAATCGCACCAGGATCAAAGCATTGAGGCACCTAGCCCATCATAAGAACAGACAGAAACTGATTCCCCAAAAAAAAAAAAAAACTGGAAGTGGGGAACTTGCAGTGTAGCATCAAAAGGTAATAGCAGACGGTTACCTCAGGGGTGCTTCTTGTGTAGTGCATCTCACCGGCGAACAGCACCCTCCTCGTGCCGTCCACCACTAAGGCCCTGGCGTCGAGCGAAACCTCTCGTCGCACTACGTCTGCTCCGTCCCCAGCTGCTGCCGGCGACGCGCACAGCGCCGTCAGCACGGCGAGCACCGCCGCGGCGGCCATGTTACATATTGGCATTTCTCTCATCACTAGGCCAGTTCAGTGTTGTTACTGCTCAAGCGAGAGATCGATACCTGGGGACTGGGGTGGCAAGTGGCAACATGTGTATGCTTTGGTCCTTGGGGAGAGCCTCAGAGCCAGCAATCGAGATGGAAATGTGTGCATATATATATATACATATATACACGCGAAGATGAAGGATGGGAGGTGATGCATGTGTTCGATGTGCATTGGAGTGTAAAACGGTTTACCAGACTGGGAAGTCATGATATTTTGGCCAGGCCATTTATCACCGAAGAGCAAATAAATGACTTCCCCTCAAATTTGGAAGAAATTTACTTGCTCATCAAATGCTTGTCTACTCTACTATAACTGTTGGCAACAGTTGTCACAAATGAAACTGATCCTAGAGACAGCAATACAGATAACCTTTTTCCAAAAAAAAAAGCACCTCTTTTGTTTTCTCTCGGTAACATTACATGATTTTAGGCAGAAAGTTTCCCCCTAAATCTCTTTACGTTTTTTAACCGGATCACCCACCTTGTTTTGATGGATATCTCATATTCTCATCGACTAAGATCTCTGGTTCGCATACCGTATCTACCAACAAGCATGAAGTGCCATACACGTTACCAACAACAAAATACTAGTCTAGTAAAATTTTACATTAAGCAAGTCCACCCTCGGGAATGGCACTTTGTGTTTACGAGTCGTGCATAGTCAAAGTGGTCTGCAACTATGACCAACGACCTACATATAAAAAAAATTAAAAATAGTTAAAAAACATTTTAAAAGTGCATTTTACAATTGTACGGGTTCCGATTGGCTGAGCCAGGGATCCAAATGGGTGAACCGGGGTCGTCAAATTCACTGTCCGTCCACAAATGTATGGAGCATAGTACCATACTAGTGGGATCGGGTCATCATGCAGCGAGCAAGAAGCCTCTTGACGACAACTGACCCTGCTATCTGTTTACTCCCTCAGTCCCGAAAACTTGACGTTTTGGAGCAAAATTTTTGTCTCACAAAAGCTTGTCGCCCTGCGCCTCTGCATGCACACTATGGGTCCGCTTCTTCACGAGTGGAAAGAAAGCAATGAATGAGGGCAGCAGGGTAAAATGACTCCAAAGCACCTTAACTTTTGTTAAAACCTTAACTTTTGTGGGACAGAGGGAGTACGCGTCAATCAAAAAGCATGAAATCTGCGTTTGGTCTAATTCCTATGCTCTAATGAGAAAAATACGGGGTTTTTTGTCCAAGAGGAGAAGAAATATACGGGTTTTTTTGGCAAAAAAAAGAGAGGAAATATACGGTGATTTTCTACAGTCCTTTTTAGCTAGACGGAAAGAGTTAGCGTTGGCTCACGGGAACAGTGCCGTGGGAGACAGCGTGCCATTTGACCTGAGGGATGCGCGCGTACGGCCGGACCGATGCGTGCATGTGCCGCATCAACAAAGAAAGCGCGAGTGCACGCGTAGTTAAATCACGAGGCAGCATGGCATGGCAGCACCTCTCTATGCGCTGACAAGCATCAACATTCGCGCATCCACTTGCTGATGAGCACGGATCCAGGCGCAAGCACGTTTACCGGCCCGATCAATCCTGGTGCCAGAAACATGTACTACGATCGCGAGGCGAGCAGAGCAGAGCAGCAGAGTAGCAGGTCGCCGTACTCAGCTTTCGGTTGGGACAAGCTGACACGGGCACGGTACGGGACGTGTGCCTTTCGGCTTCTAAGTGCACGGCGAGCATTAGTGTTGTACTTCCAACGACGATCGAGCTCGAGCAGTTGTGCCGCGGCGTTCCTGTTGCTTAATTTCCTTTTCGTTATTAGTCATAAAGCAGGGTCGGTCATAGATAATTGATGAGTGGTCGTCCAGCTAGATCGTGAAGTGCTTCTAGTAGTAGCACGGAACGGTTGTTTTGTTAGTCGCTAGTGCACGATGATTTTTGCGAAGCCGCAGAGGACGCCGCGCCCGGCGTGACGGCCGGCAGGCAGCGCTAAAGTGGAAAAACGGCGACGCGTTTGCCGTGACCGCCGGCCGCGTCACGCGGAGTGGGCTGGCGAACGCGTGCCAAACTGATGACCGAAACCGGTTTCGGCATCCCCGCTCCCGGCTCGCGTGCTTTTCTTTTCCACAGCGAGCGATACGCGGCTCTGCATGCATGAGAGTTGCTGCCCCCCGACCGATCGATATCTGCCGATCCATTTGCAAGTTCATTCTGTACAGGGCGAAGCATCGTCATAGATTGTAGTACGACGAAAGGATCGATTGGATGAACCAATTCGTTGTTCGATCTAGAGGGTAAACACATCGATCGAGACCTCAAAATAAATGAAGGCGGCGGCAAAAGCATACGCACGATCGACGAACACACCGGCATGAGATCGAGGGAGCAACAACGGATGAGGGTTGCGTTACATTGCTTACGTACCTCTGGTGTGCTCCGTGGATAGTGTATCTCTCCGGAGAAGAGCATCCTCCTTGTGCCGTCGAGCACCAGAGCCCTGTGGTCGTACGTGACCTCTCCTCGCGCGCCAGCAGGCCCCTCCTCCCTCCACCGCACGCGCCCCGGCGCCGCCGTCGCCGCCGTGCACACCGCCAGGCCCAGAAGCACCGCCGCAACCGCCTCCGCGACGGCCATCCCCTTCGATCTCTCCCTCCCTGTCGATGATCTCTGGTGATATATCTCTACCGATTGATTCAGAGCTGTCGCTTATCGCAGTCCCTGCTCATCCAGTTATACCAGCGGAGACGGCAGATTTGGAAGTGCGAGCGTATCTGCACCGCATCGTGACAGCTTGAGGTCGCAGCCAAGCGTTTCTCTTGCAGCTGGCTGTGGCTGCCATTGCTATATATGCCGGCACTTGCCAGTAAAAGTTTGGCCGGTTATTAATTGCTCGTTTCTTGAATGAACAGATACGAGATTGTTTGCCGCGTTTTGGTGCTACAGAGGCGCGTACGTTGCGTGGAAGAGGATCAGGGCTTGGCGAACTGGGAATTAATGAAGACGATATCACTAGCGTGTCTTTAGAGATTTCCGACACGCAGGTAGGAGTAACACGCACATATTCCTTCTTTGCAGTAGAGTAGAATCAAACCGCGGCGTTTGCATATCCATCTCAGGATACGGGAGAGCTGGTCGCCATGCATGAGTCGCTTTCAGTTCGGCGACGGCGAGCCGTCATTGATCAATGATGGTGATGACTTGTGACGGTGATGGAGAGTTGTTGTGCTACTCTACTTTCCGTTAAAGCAGAAACCAGGGGAGTACTCCAACTAGAGTAGCTTCAATGCAGTGCCGGTACATAATAAACTGATGCCGTCATCGCGTTCAAGTGTGCACGATCGGTGCTCATGCGTGCGCGGTGCGCCTGCGCACGACTTCCAGATGACAAGCGTCGAACGAACTGCGATTTCTGCAGGCGTTTGCTAGTTGAGACGTGCGGAGACATCTCACTGCCACTGCTAATCTGCTAGTGCCTCTCTCTGGGCCAGGCCAGGCGCTGACTATCCATCCCATTTTTGAGGTCACGATCCGATCAGAAGGTCTTTTTTTTTTCAGTTGAATCCGAACAAAAACAAGATCAGGATCAGGATTTGAACAACATTTCTGTGGTTATTATTAATACTAGTATGGCGGCCCGCGCATTTGCACGGCTAGATTTATTTCCATATATTTGCAACAAAGAGTTTAGACATGTTTCTCGGCATGGTCTTGTGCACCATAGTAACAAATCCTTTTGTCTACTTGCCATTACATCTTTTTTGTTGTATCCGTTGCATCGTTTTGGTTGTATGTCAAAGCTCGAGCGCTCTGAAATGGCCAGCAAAACCCCGTCAATTGCATGAGAACCAATACTACTTATTAGATAAATAAAAAATATTCTCCCTTTCTATTTCAAAATCGGCCACCCAGTCCTAAATTCATCTTATCTTCTTTCACTACAATCTTTGATTGCCAACTGAACTCCTTTAAAATTACTCTATGATGCCATCGGCACTATGTAAAATGATGATGATGTTATAACTACTAATTAATGACGTCTATGATAACATATACTAAACAAAATTGAACAATCATTGCATTCTAACTCTACACTTATGTTGTTTCCTTTTTTACGGTATAAGTTTTCATGTGTTAGAAAATACCAATGTTGACTGCATTGTCGTAACACTTATGCACGTGTGATCATCAGTCATGGTGCTGAGATGCGGTCAAGACCACGGACCACACCCTCTGTGTCATGTTGAGGCCTTCTACCGGGTACACTGAGATTTGCTCATCCGGGATTCCTAGAGGCTTGAACCGTGCGAATATTACCAACTAAGTAATAAACAAAACACAAGCGGTTGACTCGCATGTCTTACCAAGCTTTCTCCATTTAGTTTGATCCACTATTCAAGGTGATCTGTGTTCTCATGTCGTTTCTAGTTAATCAAAAAGATCAAATCAAATTGCTAACTCACCAGAGTCCGTACATATCAGTACTTACTCGATCCTTTGTACGTAGTTGTAGGCGCCGCGGTGCCCCGGCCGCATAGTCCGTACGTCATCTTGCGGCCATGCATGGAGCTCGCAGCCTAGGTATTGGACTTTTGGTCCCATTCATCACGTTCAGTACGCATTTCTCGGATTAACATTAGAATTTTTAGAATTTTAGAGCGAACGTGGTGCCCGCGCAATTGCGCGGCTAGACATACTATACTATTTAAAATATTTTAATATTATTATAGAAGTTTAACATAGTTTATTGTTATTACCTATCTTATAATCTATATTTATAAAATGGTAGAGAATTTCTCACCGTCCCTCAATTTGAATGTGAGATGATTCATCATTTATCTAATAATATATTTGATTTTATTTTATAAATGAGGTTGGTACAAACGTGGCATGCTAAACAACTAACATATCTTATGGTAGGAAAAAAAAGAATATGTCGTGCTACAAATATATCTTTCAAAGGAAATGTGAAATGCTAAAAATAAGATAATGTGCCATTCTAGCTAGACATATATCATGGTGTATTTAAAAATCAGGATTAAGTGTTTATTGGATATTTTTATTATTTCAAAATTTAGCTATTTGCTCATGTTGGTATGGTTGGTAAACCAAAAAAAAAAAGAATTAAGGATATTTTTAGCTATTTTTTATAATCTAAATTTAGTTTTTTTACTTGTAAGGGCATGGAGAGTAATTTAGAAATAGGTGTGAAGGATATATTTGTTATTTTTTATTATTCCGAATTCAGCTATTTTTGACTCATAATGGCATGGTGGGTAATTTAGAAATAGGTTGGAGGGGTATTTTTGGATATTTTTATTATTTTGAATTTAGCTATTTTATAAATATTTTTAGGGGGTTTTCTGACTAATTGTTTCATAATGGCAGTGGTGGGTAATTTTCTCTTCTTATTTTCTCGGATTAACGTGAGAATTTCTAGCATTTTAGAATTAACGTGGTAAGTTCTAGGCCTTGAGAGCGAACGTAGAGGCTTCTTTTGTTGGTCAATTATATATATAATACATTGCCAAACATTTTAAACGCGGCGGCAACAGACAGATTCTGCGGGGTCTGTCTCTGGGCAACCGGTTGGGCCAGACTGCAACGGTGCTCGAAATCGGCTTTGTCTTTGCCGGCGCAGCCCGTCAGGCAGAATGACCCAATCCAGTATTGAACTCTCCACTTCCGGCCAATCCCAAATATCCCACTGTGGGCTGGACCGACCGACGCCAACCATGCCAAATCTAACAAAAGAGAAAAATGGGAATAAAAAAAAGCCTTGGACTCCCCGTCCGCTCCCCCGTTCAGTTCGGTGCACACTGCCGCCCCTCCGCGCACGGTGCTGCCACATCTCACAACGTCAGGAAACAATTAAAGTAATGGCTCCGATCAGATAAAGCAGAGAAAAAAAAGTTCATGTCACACAGTCACAGCATCATGAACCTGAGAACGTAACTTCTGCCGCAATCAGATGGGCCAGATTGATGATGAAATGCTCCACAGTGAAGCGGTTGCGAGCTCTCGCTCGCTTTGAACGCCCCCAGGAAATCATGGTCCATGATGAGCCCGCCCGCACCCGTGGATGGCAAAAGCCTGCCTGCCGCTGGCTCCGTCGAGTTACCACCATGACCATCGCCACCAGTCCATCATGAAGGCGGGAACGATTTTACTACTAGCAACTGAACGAGCAGCTCCGATTCCTTCAGTTCAGGAGCCTCTTGCCATTGCCGCGGCCATAATGATGCAGTGAAGAAGACGAGCCATGGTCCCCTGACTCCCTGCCGGATTTGCCGCCGTGTCGACCGGCCATCGAACCGATGATCCCGATCCGACGGGGCTTTCTTTTTGAAAACTACCGACGGGGCTTTCTTTCTCGGATCCCGTGGCTGGGTCTGGGGCAGCTAGCCGTGCTGCTGCTGCTGCATGCTGACAACGTACCATGCCGTATGTTAGGAACATGAACCAACCATGCTGGCGCGTTATAAAACAGTCACTGATGGTTTGGGCCACAGGTAGGTAATTAAGAGCAGTGGTTTACCACACGATCGAGCTCCTCCGTCCCATCGTCCCGGCGGCAGTCTAATGGATGGATGCTGCTGCTACTTCTACGACTAGTGCAATGCCGGTGTGCGGGTGTGGTAAGGTCAGATACATATGGATGTCGCAGTACGTTTTCGGGCTTTCAGAGAGCATGTTAGGAGTACACTCACTCTCCCAGAAATGCTGCGCGGCTCCTCTGTTTGCCCAACCCCAACGTAGTGAAAATACTCATTTGGATACGTGTTGAGAGCTGAAACTCGCAAGAGCAGAGACGGTTGGTCAAAGCCTCAGATCATATATAGTACTGCCAGCTCCACTAATAACACATCGTTACGAGTACTTTACTAGCAAGCAAACAAACACATCGCACAACACTAATAGTAATATACAGTTTATACATGCGAAGTCCGACCTGCACTCAAACAGACATGAGGCACCACGAGAGCGGACAGCTTACACGGAGCGGATCAGCTTTCGGCTTTTTACAGCAGCAAAGTGAGCGAGCGAGACCTACAGCTAAACAACAAGATATAGAATACAACAGCAAATCACCAACGTCACACACACACAGAGACCAGATCAGCGAGCACACAGTCACACACACAACATAAAAAGCTAGGGTTGTGGAGGTTATTGATATTCGCGGAGCAGTAACGGTTACTTATATTGACCTTGTGAAAGCTAGCCGGCCTCGGCGGGTAAGATTTCCCAGGAAGCCTGTCTGTCAGCGTGTCAAGCCAGGAGCCAGAAGTTCTTCTGCCACCGGGTGCTGATGAGGTAGCCGCCGACGCCCTTGCTCTGCCGGCGCACCGCCAGCGTCAGGCAGTCCGCGCGGTTGATGCACTCCTCCACGAACTCCTCGCTGCTGCTCCGCATGAAGCTGCATTTGCAAACACAAAAAACACAAGCGCTCGCTTAGGACTAGGAGTATGCTCCAGCTCTTCTCGACGTAAAAATTGCAGTAATTCGGTAGTAACTTTTCTGACTGATGTAAGCTTTTTTTTCCGTGTGGTTATAAACTTTCAGTACAGGATGATGCTACGACTTTCACATGAGTGAGTACAGCAACAACAGGTTGGTCAGCGATGGCAGGGGCGCACAGTGCCGCTACGGTTCTTGCTGGGCTGGCTGGTTGCTTCATTTGGACATCGAATTCAAGGGAAGGACAAGCAAAGGCATCTGCGGTTTATGGAAGGCACATGGCTTTCGCTGTCCGCTTGTTTTTGACCCAAGACAACAGAGCCCCCATTTCCTGCTCTGCTGACTCTCTGGTAAAGTCTCTGCTCTTCCTATAATTGCAGAGCTCTACAGTCCTGGCTCAAAAGGATGCTCGTGCAGCTAAGCATATTCACGCTTTGGAACTTGGCCATGGCTCAAAAGTTTTTGTTTGTGAAATCTGAAGAGCAATGGCCAATGGGCAGGAGCACGAGCGAAAAGAGTGTGCGTGATAGGCTGTGTGCCAGCGGTGTTAGATTCTGTTCTTTCACTTTCGCACAGAGCAGCAGAGCTGATCCGTGACGAGGGGCGGCATGGACGTGAACGTGGTGCACGCACATGACATGCTCGTTTGTGTAAGAGGTGAGAGCTGAGCTTACCAGCAGAAAGGCGATGGCTTGCGTTGGCTGAGCACGAGCACGGACGCCTCCAGCTTCTTCACCTGGCTCAGGACGGTGGACAGCTTGGGCCCCTCGATCACAAGCGCCTCCACCTCCACCTAACATTCACCCAAAGCCAGTTTCAGTTTTGCGTGACAACGCACACGAGGTGCTGTGATGCATGAGCACGCCCTTTTCGCGGGCTAAAGGACGGAGGGATGCCGCATGAATCCACTGCGAACACAGTGACTGAAGTACACTGAAATGCTAGAGTATTTTTCTCGGCCAAACCCAAATGACAGGTAAAAGAAATGGGTTTGAATGTACTCTAGTACGTGATAGTACTCCAAGAGGGACTTCTAAACAGTTGGAGAGATTAGGCTGTTATGCTGAGCATCTGGAGGAACCACAATTTGTTTTTTTAACCTCGCTTTTATGAAGTTTGAGCTTTGAGGCCTTTTTAGCTTTTAGGCCTGCCATGATCCATCAATAAAAGGTTGGCTATGATGCCCCTGCCTCTTTTCATGAATGTTCTGTTCTGATCTGATCTATCCCACCTACTAGCATAACTCTTCCAGCCAGGCTCCCTGTTTCCCAAGACCCAAAAGCACTTGATTTAGGAAAAGCAACGGAACAAAAATGTTCTCTGTAGAAAGTTTCACTGCAAGCACTGCTTAAAGCAGCAATCTTTTGACTTACTAAATCAGTAAAACAATCACTCTTCTCGTTCAGTCACTGACTGAATCTTGTGATCTTCAAAGTTTATGTTGGTCCAAATTAAGGTCATATTGGACATTCTGAAAGCCTAAAACACCTCAGGATATGCTTAAAGGTCCTAAAACGAACTCCAAAACACGTCTGTAGACTTACTAAAATGAAGGTCCTACAGAATATCTGAAACACTCCTCGCAGAAAAAAAGAGAATATCTGACACAGCTACCAACTCTGTGAGACTGAATTTTGTTTTAAACTTTTTTTTTTGTCAATGTCAGCTTATCTGTTTACAGTTTAACACTGTAAGAAAAGTACAGCTCGCAAAGCGCTGAAACAGGCGGCAAATTACCACAAGCTGTGCGTGAATGAAGAAGTAGTACCTCAGGCTTGCAGGCCTTGCAGAGCGAGCCGAGGGAGCTGGCGAGCGCGGAGGCGTCGTCCTGCGCACCTCCGCGGCCGCTCCCGCTCGGCGGCAGGACGTGGAGCAGGGTGAGGAAGTCGCCCTTGCTGGCGACGTGGGTGAGCTCCCACATCATGGCGTGCTTGGCGCCGGAGCTCTGGTCCACCACCACCATCACGCGCTTCCGCCCCGCCGCCGCGGCCTCAGCCTCCCTCGCCCTGCAGAACCCACCGCCGCGGCGGTGCCCCGGAGTCCGCGCCTTCTTCTTCCTGCTGGACCACCGGCGCGACCCGCGCCGGCCGCCGCCGCTGCACTCCTGCTCCCACTCCTGCGCCGGCTGCTGGTACTCCGGCGCGCCGCCGTCGCTGGAGCTCAGCTGGCGCAGGAAGTACTCGCTGCTGCCGCCGCTGCTTCCCATCGGTCTCCTCCCGCCTTGCGGTGCGGTGCGCGCGCGGCTCGGTGCGCGCAGCGTGCGGTGGGTCGAGTGTTTGGCGGGCCTTGGTGCGCGTGTGTGCGTGATGTAACGTTCCTTTCTGGTTGGTTTTAAAGTGGTGGAGCTAGAATGCATGCGTGCGGTCACGCTCACGGCTCACGGCTCACGGCTCACATTTTGCAATAAATCTTTTCTAAGAAAACGAAAGTGTTAATTGCAAATCCCATCCCATTTGACTTTAGTTTGATATTCCCTCCCATAAATTTTGTTACAAAAACCACCCAACCCCACCTCGGTTTTGGTTGAATAGCACCCCGATTTTCATATACTCTCCCAAATAAACTAAAAATGTCACTTAAATGCATGTTTAGCTCCTAACTCGAGCCTCACATCTACGTACGGTAGCGGTGGAAATACTGAGCAGTTGAATTTGTTATGTTGGGATTAATTTTAGGCATTAAAGACACAATTAAATTAATGAGTTCTAGTGCGGTGGGTCCACGACGGTATCGAATACGACCAAACTACGAAACTTTACTTGACCTGAATTAATTGACTCATATAGCCAAGCGTCCACGATGATATTTTTTGGCCTATTTGGGAGAGCACATAGAAACCGTGGAGGCTATTTCAACAAAAACCGGAGTGGAATGAGGTGGTTTTTGCAACAAACTAACTTATAGGGGAATATCAAACCAGAGGCAAGTTTTGGGGTGGGATTTATAATTAAGCCCTTTTCTTAGACACAGACGCAAACATTCATATACACGCATGCACATCCTACTTCTATGAACGTCTTCGAAGGATTGGGCTGACTGATCTTGAGATTCACAAAGTCACCACAGACGACGTCTCCCACTGGACTAGTAGTACTAGCAAAGATAACAACTTTTAAAGCTAAAATTTGTGCTTAGCCAGAGACTCCTGCCTGAATGAACAAGTTATACAGCAAATTAATCCGAGCTACGCTTAGTTTGTATTGTTTTTAAAATACTCAAAACTCATCCATTCATAACATGTAGCATTTAGGTAAAAGTGATTTAGTTGTGCTAATATTCTAACAATTTTTTTGAAAACTTTCCAAATTGCCCCAATCAAGATATATATTACTCTTTACCATATGTTATATTGTTGTGTGCATGACAGACTAATACCACGGGGCATTTTGCTTCATTTGCTTGATTGTTAGTTATGGGTGCATCAGTCGTAAGCACCAAGTAAATTAATGGACACAAAGAAGAGTGAATATAAAAAATATTCATTGATTATATACTGTTGTAAATTTGCCGTATTCATGCATTGTATATAATATGACTCCTCATTTTTATATCCATTTGTTTACCGATATGGTATGATACATTTTTTCGGACTCACGTGAAATTTAAGATATTAGCTTCATTTACATACATTTTCATTCCTTATCACGAATTTCCTTTTACATTGAAAAGTCACTACTAGATTCTCCACTTTTCTTAGGCACAAAAACACAAAGGAGACAACGAAAAAACACATAGGAAATTAAATCGTTTCTCTATGAGCTTTCTAGGGAAACAGTTGACGGGAAAGCCTTGATACTCCTAGAGTTATATGGGAAATCCGTAGGGAAAGAATCTTCCCCTACGAAATTAAAGTTGTAAAGAAATTGTGGCATGTCAAGGATGTCCTATATAGAAAGGTACTTTCCCTAAGAAACATAATTTCGAAGGGAAATCGAGAAATTTTACTAGGAAAATCGTCCCTAGGAAGCTATATATGTCCATGCTAAAAATATTTCATGGGTACTATTTAAATATTATTTTCTCAGCATAAATCCATTTACCTTAATTACATGCTTTTTTCAATGATACCACAATTATAATCAGCAACAATTCTTTTTATCAAAGATGTAAATATTTTTACCACAAAATAAATTGAAAATAAAAATTAAAACAAAAGTTAGTGAGACCCTCAAGCCAAAACAACACACTAATCAAGTCATTGAAGTGCATTAGGATGATATTTAAGTAGTTCAAACAACAAAGATTCAAATATTCTAAGAATACATATCCAGGCAATCTGCAAGCAAAGTTCCAAATCATAAAGTGTCAGCAGCTTCAAAAGAAACATCAAAACTGTCTATAAGGACTAAACCTTCAACAACTAGCATTTGTAGGCAAGGGGGACAATGCCCCCCTCCCCCTCTCATCCTAGCTTCCACATCTTGCTGAAGAAGGATTATTTTTACCATTTAATTCTCAATAATACGCTAGTCCTGCATTTCACCTCCATCCCTTCTCTCAATTTATTATAAAGCTTAGTTGTTGCTCCCGTTAAATTGTTAGCATGAGTCTTTCGCTAGTGTGTGCTTGACAACAGTGCATGAAAATTGACAGTGCGTAAATACCTTTTTTTTTTTTGGTCTGTAAAGCATCACTACGTGCATGAGAGCTTATCGGTGTGTGTGTGTGAATACTGTTTTCTTGACCATAAACCGACTCTTTTAAAGGTTTGGTGATGTCATGTGCCGCGAATCAATGGTGTAAATGTTGGACAATAAGTAAGATTCCAATATATACCACTCATAAGTTGTATGTGCAAAACACGACACCATCCCCCCCCCCCCCCCCCCCCCCCCCCCCCCCCCCCAACATACACGCACACCCCCCCTCTCTCTCTCTCACATTTTCTTCAGCACAAAAGCAATTGTAGTTTCTTACCTTTAATACTCGCAGCAGCACAGCATGCATGCTCCTTCCATGCACCAGCACAAACCTGGTAAATGCTCGTGGTCTTTTAGGAGCTCTTAAGTCTTAACCACACAACTCAATTTACAAATAAATTTGACATGACAATCAAGTAAAGAAATAAGTAGGGAAACAAAACTCCAACATGCTAAAAATTTAGCTCATCATAAAAAAAGCCCAAGGCATCCAAATTAGCATAGATGTCCGAGACTTTTTAAGTTCACAGTTTGTAAATAGCATAATTTGACTAAAATAAGCGACCACGTGGTAGGAAATAACAGATTAATAACAGTCCCATACCGGTCTTGGTCTTGTCAGTGACTTGAGCAAGGGCAAAAGGGTCAAAGCATATTTGTTGGTCGTATCTACGCACCCACTTATATACCGCAAGAGCACGGTATACAGTTGTAGTCTTTTTCCCCCATAAGAGTATTCCAAGGTTTAATCGAACCACAAGGACCAATGGGAATTAAACAGAGTCATCAGTAAAAGAGTTAGCCATGCTTTCTAGTGAGCGTGAGCGTGAGTTTTGGGTAAACTGGGGGCCGTGCCGATCGGCACAGGGAGTGTGCCGGTCGGCACGAAGGCGAAGTTGTCCGAAGTGTCGTCTGAACAGCCTAAGGAACATGAGTAAATTATGATGGGGTAAGTTAGCCAAGTCTGTTAGTTGAGATCGTAACCAAAAAGCTTAATCGAATAGCATCATAAACGGAATTACTCAATTATTGATAACCGAAGATCGATAGGTCAAGACCCCTTTCCGACGAGCCATGTCACGACCAATAGCCTTAGTCGGTAGCCTCTTCCTACTCTACACATCATCTCAAGGATCATCGCGTATGTATTAGCGGCTGTGGAGGTACAGAGACAACGTGCAATTATGGCGCATTACAAGATCCCAATACTACCTTAACCACAATGGAGATAGCGAGAGATTGAATCCCTCACCTCTTATTGCCACCACAATTAAGATAATATCTAATACTTAGTCGTCACTAAGCGTAGGAACAAGTGCATGTAAAGACCATAAAATCCAGGCGATCAATAATCAAAACCATTCATCCACATATTCAACCATACTTCGATAATACATAGTGCAAAATACATCACCATCTAGTAGGCCTACCTTGATGGATCACCTCTTTAGCACCGATGGTTCTTGATCAACAACTAGAGAACATGAAGAACGGGGCAAAGCCCCGGTGGCTCTAAACTTACTAGCTGTGTTGTCCCTCTGGCGGCGGATCCCGAAACCCTAGGGCTTTTACAAGTTTATATAGGGCTGTACATTAGAAAGGAAGAGGATTCTCGGGAAAAGAGTCCTCGTGCCGATCGGCACGCCTCGTGTCCAGCTCGGTTTCCTCCCTAAGTCGGTTCCGAAGTCCTAGGTAGCTTCCACGTGGGCCTTCCAATCAGTTTTCTTCGAGATCAAGTCTTGTATTGCTCTTTCAAATCTTCGAGTATCTTTTATCTCTTCGTGATGATTATCTCCCAAGTTTGGTTCGGATAACTCCCTTCTAGAATAAACTGAATGGTGGGCCAGCTTCGGTGGCCTTGGAGTCCTCTGTGCCGGTCGGCACAAGGATGTGCCGATCGGCACAAGGATGTGCCGATCGGCACAGTGGGCCTTTTCTGCTGGTTCTCTTCTCTTTAGGTCCAAATCGGCCACAATGTCCAGAATGTCGTCCTTTTCACCTGTTTCTGCAATAAAGCTCCAGAACGACATATATACAAATATGTTGCTATTATCAAGGGTTAATGGCCTATAATGATGACATTTATGCTCTAAATAAGGCGCAGTTGGCGTATAAAATGGTATGCTAGAAATCGCCAACAGCTCCCCTACACTTAAACCTTTACTCGTCCCGAGGAAAGTCAAGAATGAAAATCAACTTGCATATAGTCACATCAATCATAAAAGTATTTCAAATCTACACGAGCTGAGCATTTAGTCATTGTGAGATTAAATCAATTTAGTATTCAGCAAACATGTTCACAACATGGGTATTGAACACGAAAGAGTACCTCCCAAGGCAAACCTTGAAAATATTCAACTTTGATGCACATGACTTTTCCACTTATGTGAATCACCAAAAAGCATTGTGAGCAAAAGAACTATCCTTCTCAAATGGTCAAATGAACAACTCAACTTCAATCACTCACCTAAAATCACTCGACAGCCTATCCTACTTTATTGATATTTATGTGTAAGGCCATATGAGTAGCTTGGTGAGGAATTTCAAGGAAAATAGACATAAATCAACAACATATTGCAAAGCTAAGAAATAACTCTAATTGGTTTTACTGAGACTTGTCAAAAGGCCATTGGGAATTGAATTTTGAAAAAGAAACTCACACCTTTAGAATAGTGGATATACCTGTGTGAATGAACAATCACAAGTAGAGAACGTAATCTTTTTAAACAGGTGACAAAGCTGTCCTTTCTTCTTTGCATATCTATCAGAAACTTCTGGCATTTTCGAAGGATATCGAATGCAAAGAATTGTGTACATGATTGGAAAAAGAATGCTTGGCTACTAATCGATGATAAGAATTTGAGGGAATTCACTCTTCCCCCACACTCAAATTTTTGCTAGTCCCGAGCAAAGCAGCGCAAGGTGCAGACTTTATTATTATTTTTTCCTTCTTTCTTCTCTTTTCTCCTCTTTTTTTTTCTTTTTGTTTTTGTGCCGGTCGGCACATTGTCTGTACCTGCCTATTTCGCTCTGGATTTTTCATTTGAACTGCTTTGTCAAATGTGTAGCTAAGAATACGGTAGGATGTGGTCAAGGATTGATATTTGAATCAAGAAATTTGGTTCTCAAGTATCGGATACTCGGCGAATGCATAATTCCAATGCGGCAATTTGCATAGTTCAAGTGGGAATAAGTCTCATACCCTAAGAATTAAATCTTAACCGAGCTCAATCATCAATCATAGTCTCTACTTAGCAAAGGTTTAAATTGAGTCACATATATTTGGCGTTGGTAGGCATAACCAAATGATACGGAGTAATTCTAAAGCTCACAATAAGAACATTTAAATTTTATAAAGAAATAGGTACTAGGTCATGTCATCCAAAATTGATCTTTTTATTACTTGCATGGGAATTTTGAAACAAACTACGCCACATATGAAGTGTCTGCCGAATACATTTATAGTGAAAGTTCGAAATTCTATTTATGCTCAACATCGCTCGATTATCATTAATACTTCTCAAGATAGACATACATACTCGTATCATTTTTCAAATAAAGCATAAAGATCATCATCATATTGGATTTGAAAGCGCGGGCTACATGATGATGTATCACTTTAAACATACTACTAGCACACTTGCATAAATAAAAGCACACATGTATAAATAATACCACACAAACAAACTAACACACCCGATACATGGTTTCCCAACCCGCTCACACACACATAAGTAAATAAATAAAACAGAAATGCGAAAGGGAAAGAAAAACGCAAACCGGGAAACCGATACAAGTTGTGCCGTACACAACACACTACCCATCGAATGGAGGTGGCTGCGTGTAGTCGAAGCCGTAGTATGCCGCCTCCAATCTTGCGAACTCATCGATCATCGCGTCGGTGTTGCTCCGCATCTCGCCCGCCAAGTTGTTGATGCGTTCAACGTATTGAACGTTGTTGTCGATGTATCGATGCATAGGGGCAAAGTTCGCCCCCGGAGGACCTGCAGGACCATAGTAGGGTGCCTCCTGGAAGTGCTGAGGGTAGACAGGGGGCATACCGAAGTACCTGTGTTGGTGCCGGTCGGCACGGTGCCTGTGCCGATCGACACGAAGCCCGTGCCGATCGGCACGGGTGCTTGCTGAGCCGGCTGGCTGGGCGCGGCTGCTGCCGCGTCCCAGCTATCCCAGTCTGCCGCTGCGCTCGCCAAAGACTGCCCGACGACCTCCTTCCTTCCGCGCTTGGTCTTCGTCACCTTGTGTCGCTCACGGAGGTCAGCCTCGAGCCAATTCCCTCCGTCGATCTTGTTCGGGAGGAAGAGGGCGAGCTCGGGGCAGGGAAGCTTGATGCCGGTGCCGCATACATAGTAGCCGAGCTTGGCGCTTCCCGTGATGGTCTTCCCGCGCACCATGGTCTCGTTGATGAGCGCCGGCCTTACCCAACAATCTTCCTTTATCATGAGGTTACCTTCGGTGACTCGGAAGATGATTGTTTGGAGGTAGCCTCCAAAAGCTAGTCTCGCCTTAGGGTTGGCCCTTTGGCTAAACCAACTCCCCACTATTGTCATGACGGGGTTGCACTTGCACGGACTTGCGATGGCGTTGTAGAGCCAATGCAAATCCGGGTCGGAGATGTTGGTGGAGTCGAGGCGGCCGGTGGTGCGTGCGGCCATCCACCGGTGAAGAATTTGGATCGTGGGGTTCTTGATGTGCCCCCTTTTTCGCTCGTTCGCGTCGGCGATGCGGCGCCAAAATGTGTCGAGCATCTCTTGAGTCGCCGCGCCGTATACGGGGGCCTCCCTATCAAAACTGAGAGCATCGGAGATGTCCTCGATCGAGATGGAGTATGGCTCATCCCGCACACGGAACTTGACCTTGTCGTTTCCTTGCTCGTCCACCTCGCGGCTCATGGTGGTGATGAACTCGGTGATGAGCTCGATGTCGAAGCTGCTCGCTTGATCGTGGAGGGTCTCCCACCCAAGGTTGAGGAGGCATTGTTGGAGGTCCGGCCATACCCCGACCTTGGAGAGGAACTCCTCATCCATGTCGATGTTGGAGACGATGCGGCCGCGGATGTTGGTGTAGTAGAACTCCTCCTCCGTGCTTGTGAGGGTGAACCCCTCCCGAACCGCACGTGGTACATACGTCGGTTCGCTTGACTCGGCCTCCATTGACGATCCGCCCGCCGCGGCGGCGGCGGCGGTCGCGCTCCTCGTGCGCGGCCTTGGTCCTCGAGAGATGCCGATGTCGCGGTGGGCGATGTAGAAGTCATCCCGCCCTCGTGGCGGTGTCATCTCGACGGAGAGCTCGGGGCTATCATAGCCCGCCGAACTTGCCCTCCGCGCCGAGATGAAGGAGCCGGAGTCGCTGCCGGAGTTGTTGTCGCCGGATTGGTGCGACCCGCCGGAATGGTGTGATCCACCGGAGTGGTGCGATCCGCCGGAGCTGAACCCCCGGCGAATCTTCTTGCCGGCGCTCTTGAGCGTGGAACCGAACCCCTTCATTTCCTGCGAAAGAATGGAAACGAATTGCGCAAATGGAGGAAGTGGAGGAGTGGAGAAAGTTACCAGGAAGTTGTGGCGAAAATGGAGGAGGTAGTGCCCCCTCTTATAGCTCTCCATGGCGTCCAAGGGAAGGAACCCGCGCCGGTTCAAATTCCCTGAGCGCGTCGGTCGGGACAGTGCCGTGCCGGCCGGCATATTTCAAAATTTCGCGGATTCCATCGTACCTCGGCTGCCACGCCTTCTTTTCCTCTTCCCCATGGCTTGTACAGTGTCGGATGTCGGGGAACAGGGGCGCACCTGCAAAAGATTGGCTTTCCCATGGTGTGCCGATTGGCATGGAGACCGTGCCGGTCGGCACAATTTGAATTTGCATTGATTCGCACGTACCTTGGCTTCAGCAACTTCTTTTCCTCTTTCCCATGCTTGATGCAGTGTCGCATGTCGGGAGACGGGGGAGCAAATTCGAAATTTGAATTTTTCAGATGGTGCCGATCGGCACGGTTACAGTGCCGGTCGGCACCTTTGCTCCATCCCAAGGCTGGGTGCTCAGTGTCCCCCCCTGTGCTCGGCAGCTGCGTGGGTGTCAGTGATTTTTCCTCTTTCCAATGTGCGCAGACTTTGATGCTCCGATTCGAAATCTTGGACGCCGTGCCGGTCGGCACAGAAGGGTGCCGGTTGGCACAACGGAGTCCGCGCTCGATTCAAACTTCGTTGCTTTGTGTCGCCAAAATTTCAAATTTCCTTGTGGATGTCAGACTTCCTGTAGCATCGAGATCATTGGAGGTGGCGTTTCCATGCTGTGCCGATCGGCACCGGGCCGTGCCGGTCGGCAGTAGTGCCAAATTTCCGCCAGTGATTCCTTCTTCCGCAAGAATCATCCAACATATTTCTGCGACACAGAAAAATACCAAATGCACGGAAATATCCTCGGGACAATTATTGCACTTACCTTTCAGAATTTTTCTTCCTCAAATATTCCGCATATTTTCTTTATTTTACCCCCTATTAATTTGCATCTTCAGATCGGGGTATCTTCCAAAGCAAGAGCACGATTTGGCGTGCTAGCTAATATGCCGGTCGGCACGCTCTGTGCCGATCGGCACATGCCAGGATTTCTTCTTTTTGCTTCTTTTCTTCCTACGCTGTTAGCGAACAAGCGAAATACAAAAACAAAAACTGCAGAAAGTAAACAGACAGCGCAGGAGTTCACACAAAAGTTAAAACAAACACTTAGACTAACAAATTTTATTCCGGGAGCATTATTGTGGATTACAAGCAAACAATTTAAAGGCCGGGTTGCCCTCCCGGTTAGCACTAAATTTCTAATTCACGAGTTGCCCTTCCGAAAGCACTAACACACAAAGACTCACCCTATGACTTGCTCTCCGGATTTTGAGTTGCCTCCCAAAAAGCGCTCTTAGTTTTAAAAAGGTCGTAGAGCTTGACCTTCCCGCATAAAGTACTTCCTTAGCGTCGCTCTACGGGAAAATGTTGCGACACTACAAGGTTCTCTTGTCTCTTCTCCTTCAATGCTAGGACATGTCCTTCCTCCAATTACCCTCGATTGCTTTATGGTGCGGAGACTTGTATTTCTCAACCCCCTTGGATGTCGTACGGCCTTCTTCTCCCTTGGGGCGAAAATTGAACGTGTAGGAAGCTCCACTTATGTCGAAACTTATCTTTCCACTCCCCACATCAATGTTTGCCTTCGCTGTCCTCAAGAATGGCCGGCCCAAAATCAATGAAGTCTTTGTCCTTCTATCCATATCATGCACAATAAAATCCACAGGAACTATATGATCACCAATCTGGACAGGCACATCTTCAGCAATTCCATCGGGATAGCGAACCGATTGATCGGCCAACTCCAAACACATAGCCGTAGGCTCCAACTTTGGCAAATTCAAACTTGCAAAGACATAGCGAGGCATGACACTTACACTTTCTCCAAGATCGCATAAAGCCCCTTCAAAGGTTTGAGCTCCAATCAAACACCGGATACTAGGAGATCCGGGGTCGGGCTTCTTTTCTGGTGTAATGTCATTAATAGCTGCAGTGCACTCCCTTGTCATCTTCACTACTTCTTCTGATGCTAAGGACTTCTTGTTTTGCATAATATCCTTTATGTACTTGGCATAGGTGGGCACTTGAAGAGCATCAAGGAACGGAACATTGATATATAACTTCTTCATAATATCGACAAACCTGGAGAATTGCTCATCATGGTGTCGGATACTTTCAGTCTTGGTCAGCAGCTGCGTATCCAGAAAGGTAGCAGGACCGTGTTCCTTGTTCTCAGTTCCCTTTTTCAGACCCGAGAGGTCAATTTCCTCTGTGTGCCGATCGGCACCTTCTGTGTGCTGGTCGGCACCGTCTACTGTAGCGTGCCGATCGGCACAAGGGTCGTGCCGGTCGGCAGGGGGTCATCTTGCTCCAGCTGCAAACTTCAGATCTTCAGTTTGCTTCCCAGACCTCGTCTCAAAGGATTTCAGCCGTTCTGCAGAGCGGGTATTACCAGGAAGAGCTCCTTTCTCGCTTTTTACCGACTCCGCCAATTGGGCCATTGGTTTCTCCATCATCTTCATGAATTGGAGAATTTGCTGATTAGAACTTCCCACTTCGATGACCTTATCATTGATTGTTTCAAGCACACGATCAATTTCCTTGAATTTGGTTTGGGTATCCTTATTGACCTTCTCTTGCGCTTGAAAGAACTCTTGGCATTGAATACGAAGAGGGATGGCATTTTGCATAGACGATGATGGGGTGAAGCTACTCTTTTGTTGCTGATATGGAGTCTTCCATCCTTGGCTCTTGACATAATTGAGCATCTTTACATCCTCGGGGCAATCCTTGCTCACATGTCCAAGTTCTCCACATTCTTCACATGTGGATCGGGCTTCGCTAGCTTGACGGTCTCTTCCTTGGGAATATGATCAATCTTGTCCAATCTCCTTTGTATGGTGTCAAGCTTGTCCATAAGCAATTCATCATAAGCTCTTTCCACCACACTCTTCATCTTTCCCGTGGAAGGTTGGAGGCTTCTACTTTCTCTCTCACCAACCCATGATTGACTTTGCTCTATCTTCTTGATCAAGGCTGTGGCTTGAGCGGGTGTCTTGTCCAAAAACGATCCTCCAGCCAAAGCATCTAAGTGTTGTCGGGACAAAAGATTCAAACCCGTGTAGAACCTCTCCACTAGCTCCCATTCAACAAGACCATTGTGCGGGCAAGCATCCTTGTACTCATTGAATCGATTCCATGCTTCTCCAACGCTCTCATCAGGAAGTTGTGTAAATCCAAGGATCTTGTTCTTCAAAGCTTGAGTCTTGCCTGGAGGGAAGTACTTTGCCAAAAATTCTGCAGAAAGTTGATCCCAACTAATCTTTGTTGCAGGAGGTAACCCATGGTACCACTGCTTAGGACGCCCAATAAGAGATAGGGGGAACAATCGCACCTTGGCTTCATTGGCATTCATATGTTGCAATTGAAAGGTACTGCAGATTTCATGGAAGTGTTGCAAATGCATATTAGGATCTTCAGAACCTGTGAACGGTTGTTGACCAACCAAAGACATGTAGCGCTCCAGCTGAAAGGGTTGGTCTTGTGCAGTGAACTCAGTCTTGATAACATTGTCTAAGGCAGGCTTGAGACGATTAGCAATTGGTGTTGCGTCTCCCATGTCTTCTACTTCAGGAACTTCTTCTTTCTTGTCTTCTTCTAGAGCTGCAAACAATGCCCTCGGGCTAAGCGGCTCGCTGTTGTCTTCTATGTCTCTCACTGACTTGCTTTTCTTTTCCGCCTTACGCTTGCGAAAGAGAATCTCTGGATCATCGAGGTAATTAAAAGGTTTATTCGACTTAGCACCGTCCATAGCTGTCTGTTAAATAAAATAGGACATATATACTGGAAAAGACAGAGAAATCAAAGGAAGAAAGCAATGTGCCGGTCGGCACACAAGTGTGCCGATCGGCACAGTGGCCAATTTCTCAAACTTCAAACAATGCCTACTTCGAACAAAGGTCCCCGGCAACGGCGCCAGAAAAAGACAGCTTGTTGGTCGTATCTACGCACCCACTTATATACCGCAAGAGCACGGTGTACAGTTGTAGTCTTTTTCCCCCAGAAGAGTATTCCAAGGTTTAATCGAACCACAAGGACCGGAATTAAACAGAGTCATCAGTAAAAGAGTTAGCCATGCTTTCTAGTGAGCGTGAGCGTGAGTTTTGGGGAAACTGGGGGCCGTGCCGATCGGCACAGGAAGTGTGCCGGTCGGCACGAAGGCGAAGTTGTCCGAAGTGTCGTCTGAACAGCCTAAGAAACATGAGTAAATCATGATGGGGTAAGTTAGCCAAGTCTGCTAGTTGAGATCGTAACCAAAAAGCTTAATCGAATAGCATTATAAACGGAATTACTCAATTATTGATAACCGAAGATCGATAGGTCAAGACCCCTTTCCGACGAGCCCTGTCATGACCATTCGCCTTAGTCGGTAGCCTCTTCCTACTCTACACATCATCTCAAGGATCATCGCGTATGCATTAGCGGCTGTGGAGGTACAGAGACAACGTGCAATTATGGCGCATTACAAGATCCCAATACTACCTTAACCACAATGGAGATAGCGAGAGATTGAATCCCTCACCTCTTATTGCCACCACAATTAAGATAATATCTAATACTTAGTCGTCACTAAGCGTGGGAACAAGTGCATGTAAAGACCATAAAATCCAGGCAATCAATAATCAAAACCATTCATCCACATATTCAACCATACTTCGATAATACATAGTACAAGATACATCACCATCTAGTAGGCCTACCTTGATGGATCACCTCTTTAGCACCGATGGTTCTTGATCAACAACTAGAGAACATGAAGAACGGGGCAAAGCCTCGGTGGCTCTAAACTTACTAGCTGTGTTGTCTCTCTGACGGCGGATCGCGAAACCTTAGGGCTTTTACAAGTTTATATAGGGCTGTACATCAGAAAGGAAGAGGATTCTCGGGAAAAGAGTCCTCGTGCCGATCGGCACAGGGGTGTGCCGATCGGCACGCCTCGTGTCCAGCTCGGTTTTCTCCCTAAGTCGGTTCCGAAGTCCTAGGTAGCTTCAATGTGGGCCTTCCAATCAGTTTTCTTCGAGATCAAGTCTTGTATTGCTCTTTCAAATCTTCGAGTATCTTTTATCTCTTCGTGACGAATATCTCTCAAGTTTGGTTCGGATAACTTCCTTCTAGAATAAACTGAATGGTGGGCCTTCGGTGGCCTTGGAGTCCCCTGTGCCGGTCGGCACAAGGATGTGCCGATCGGCACAGTGGGCCTTTTCTGCTAGTTCTCATCTCTTTAGGTCCAAATCGGCCACAATGTCCAGAATGTCGTCCTTTTCACCTGTTTCTGCAATAAAGCTCCAGAACGACATATATACAAATATGGTGCTATTATCAAGGGTTAATGGCCTATAATGATGACATTTATGCTCTAAATAAGGCGCAGTTGGCGTATAAAATGGTACGCTAGAAATCGCCAACAATATTGCTATAAAAAATACTTTCTTTGATATAGTTTTTGTGTCTAGATTCATAAAATGCTCAATAAACTTGGACAAACGGTTTGTTTGAATCCAGAGAATATTCAATGAACCTGATTCTCTATGTACAATAACATGTAATTGTGAACGAAGGAATTACACTGTTTGATGCAGTGTAACGGTATAATAAGAACATGAAAAAATTAAAAATTTGGAAAATTTGATTAAAAAAATATGTTAAAAATTATATGAAATTTGATGCGTAAAAAAAATCATGCGAGTTTTCTGGGTTGAAAAAAGGAAGAGAAAAAGAAAATTTCAAACTAGCAACCTTCCTCGATTTTTTTTGACAAAGCAAATAATCGAATTTTCATGTTGTTCTTACACCATTGCGCTGCAAATTGCATCTATTTTTAATTTTTTTTTCCAATTTTTTCAAATTTTTTGTTTTTTGCACATTTTTTCATTTTTTTCTTTTTAAACCGAGTTACTGGAATTCTTGTCCGGTTTGTTGGATTTTTTGTCCGGTTACATGAAATTTCGACTTCTTTGTTCAAATTTAGTTATTGGATTTTGATTCGGTTTCCGATTTTTTTGGTGACCGGACATCTTGGTTCGGTCTGGTTTTTCCGGTAAGGGATTGCAAATCTTGGAGGTGACGCGGCGTAGCGAACACATGAGACGCGTGTGTCGGTGGGTGGGCAGCTGGCGCGCCTGGCGGCGATGGGATGCACCGCTCCGCGCGTGCTGAGGCCACACGCGCCACCAAAGTTCGTACTAGCAGAAACGACGTGCGCCCTGAGTAGAAAAGGAGATGTAATTCGTGGTACGTTCCATTTGCTGTATGATGACTTCTTCGTATTAAACTGCGGATGCCAATGGCACAAACATCTTGCTGTAAAACCACGTGAGCTATGCCTATGTGCACAACGGTTAAAAAGAACGAATTTTCTTCACACACACAAAAAAGTCCCAATAAACAACTCCCAAAGCATCTCATCCAGATACCGAATGGTTCGAACAATCCAAAGACCTGTGAGACTGACTCGAAGAGGCTACCCAAACCCAAAATAAATCATGTTGAGATGGAAAAAAAGAGACCCAAAAACTCCAATCTCCAACCGAACACCAAAAACCTACTATACCTTCTTCTTCATCCAAGTGCGCCGCCGCTCCGAACGCCGCCGTCCCGCCGCGGCCGAGCTCCGGCCTGGCCCCGCCACGCACCGCCACAGCCAAGCTCCGCCCCGTCGCCCCGCCGCCCTGTCGCCGCTCGCCGGGGCCGAGCTCCGAGCGCTGCCGTCCCGCCGCGGCCGAGCTCCGCCCCGGCCCTGCCGCCCTGCCGCCGCTCGCCGGGGCCGAGCTCCGCCCCGGCCCGCGCGGCCCCCGCCGCCCCGCCGCGACCACGCTGCCGCTCGTCGGGCCCGCCACCACGCCGCCTGAGTTGAGCTCGAGCGGCATCGAGAGGAGGAAAGAGAGTGGAGAGCGAGAGGAGGCCCAGGAAGAAGAATGGGACAAGTCGATGGGTCAGCCGCGCGGAGGCTCTATTTCTGCGTCGTGGGCGAGAAAGGTACCAATAATAGGTCCTCATCTGAGTCATGGGTTGGAGAGCATTTTTTACCTATTTTGGGTATAGGTGCTCATATAGAGCACCGGTTGGAGTCAGTATGAAGGTTCAGTCAGCTCAGCCATGCAAACCAAATCATGCCAGGGCAATCCTTATCCATTCCAGGCTCGAATTAAGAAACACGTACAGGATCCCAATATTGTCAAGCCGATTTGATCCTTTTTCATTGAGGCCCCCTTTGGAATGCGGGATTTTTTCCTATTCCTGCGTTTTTCCTGTGAACAGTCAACTGATTCTTGCGAAATTCCTGTACAATTCCCGTGAAATTCCTGCGTTCCAAAGGGCCCTGAAAGTTTTGGTACAGTCGAACAGAAGCGGCTCGTCTTTCATATTCATGAACCTTCATTTAGGATCCAGTTACAGGACATTCTGGAGGTGACTTTGCCGACGAAGCTAATCTCGCAAGGCAGTAGAATGAGCTGGTTCAATGTGATTGGTTTTACTCTCCAGTCCCCACCTGTGCATCTGCATCGGTTCAATGTGTGCTTGTTGAGCTCGTTCTGGCGTAGTGGTGTTGCAATGATTTCAGGCCAGCTTTCCTGCAGCGAAAGGCCGATGAGGTACAAATTGTAAACCCTGTCTTTACGTGTGACCCTGTTGCGGGCTCACTTTAAATCACAGTTATCTGATTTACCAACAAATGACAGTTTGTGCAGTAATCAGAATCTGAGATAAGCTGTAAAAGAACATGGTTCCTTTAGAAATTACAATGATGGATGATATCATTCACTCGTCCCACAAGCCAATACAATCTTGTACTCCATGTAGCTTCCAAATGTCAACCGAGACACTGCATCACTCGAGTGACACTTGTCAGGTTCCCTGAGAAGGTGTCACGGTGAAAACTCGGTTATTCAACAAACTCAGCAGCGCCCTGCCCTGGAATGTGCTACTGAAATACTAGAATCTTTTCCTTCGAAAAAAAAAACCAGAATCTTCAAGTGCTATGATGAAGCCACCGATTCCATCGACGCCAACCGGCTCAAATGCTCTTCGGTGACTACGAACAGCTTGTCGTTGTCCCGGATCACGTCGATTGTGTCGATCTCTGCTCCTTCTTCGCTCACGATCTGCGCATTTTCCACATCGACTTTGAGCTTCTCACCTGAAGATGAAAGAAAGGGAACACGAGAACATTGTTCAGTACGCACTGCAAACTGCTGATAACTATGCCATTAGTTGAAGCCAAAAAGAAATGGTTTCAGCGCCTACCGATGATGGCTTTGAACTCTTGCATCGTGCCGGGTAGGTTGATCAGCTTGCCGGCCTCCGAGCTGTGGTTTCTCAAGTACGGGTGTCCCTTGTATATGCTCACCCGAAGGCAACGCGCGCCGTCTGATCTCGCGCTAACGAACCTGCCTTGGCGACCGTTCCCCGACGAGCCGCCGTCCCGTACCACCGCCGCCGGCGCGTCGTGAATGGTGATCTGGTGGCCGACCTCCCGCTTCCGCAGGAGCTCGCGCAGCTCGTCCGGCGACAGCGGCGGCGCTCCGTCGCCGTCGTCGAGGCTCGCCCTGTCGACGCTGGCCCCGTTCATGACGAGGAACCTGGCCGCGTCGGCCTGGCCCGCGGCCATGGCGGCGCGCAGGGCGGTGGCGCCGTCGTGGTCCTCCGCGTCGACGTCCAGGCCGTGCTTGAGGAGCTCCCGGAGCGCGTCGACGTCGCCGCGGCGCGCGGCGAGGCAGAGGAGGTCGCCGGCGGCGTGCGGGGCGGAGACGCGCGCGAAGTGGTACAGGATGTTGAAGATCTTGTGGTGCCTCGCCGCGATGGCGTTCCACAGCGCCGTGTTGCCCTGCGCGTCTGCAGCAGCGCCATCGAGTGTCGTGGAGCAAAAAGGAATTAGCATTCCTGCCTGACAGTTCGAGATGCGTGCTGTTGCAGATTACGAGTAGTGATCAGTGATCACCTTTGATGTTCACGTTGCACGCGTGCTTGAGCAGCACCAGCACGCAGTCCTCGTACCCCTTGGACGCCGCGATGTGCTGCGAGTGGCATTGGCAAGACCAAAGAAATCCACATCAGCACGGCCAGCATAGGGTGGCATGACCTCGAATCTTTTTGTTCACTTACCAACGCAGTTCTGCCCTTGGCGTCACCGACGTCAGGGTCCATCCCTGCCCTGAGGAGGTCCTCGAGGAATCCGCTGTTCCCCATCGCGGCGACCGTCAGCAGATTGCTGTCGTCGTACTCGCCGGCGTTCTCCCCCAGCAGGTCCTCAATTTTCATGTCGTGCATCTCGATTTGATGCTGCGAGCAACAACATAAGATGAGCGTTTCAGAGATCACCAGCGCACAGCGTGTTCCCATCTGTCGGACTAGCACCGTGTGACCGGTGACTGACAGAGTCATCACCTTGAGGAAGTTCCTGATGACGACGACGCTGTCCTCGGGCCTGCTCTGCATGGCCTCCTTGAGCGTGGCCTGCTTCAGCCGCAGCAGCTGGCTCAGCGTCCTCGTCCGGAACGAGAAGCTCTGCGCCCGGTCGCTGAGCGCGCTCACCTCGCCGAAGATCTCCCCGGTCCCCAGCGTGGCCACCACCCGCTCGCCGTCGCCGTCGAAGAAGACCACCTCCACCTCGCCGGAGACGACCACGTACACGTCCTCCGGCGCCTCGTTCTGCACGATCACGTCCTCCCTGGGCGGTATGTACTCCGGCTTCATCTTCGTGACCAGGCAGAGGAGCACTTCCTTGGAGACCCCCTGGAAGAGGTACACGTCCTTGACGACCGGGAGGAAGAGGTGCTCGCAGATGCTCTTGCAGATGGACTTGGGCAGCTGGTCCATGAGCTGCTGCTGGTTCAGGCTCTCCGCCCTGAACTTGAGGCACATGTAGGCCAGTATCTGCTGCTTCAGCCGCGGCGGCAGGTGGTTCCGGCCGACGAAGCTCGACGCGGCCCTGATGCTGTTCCTCTGTCATTCGCATGATATATAAAAATGCTTAATCTTCTGGTGCCATGCCAAGGGACACGAACAAATTAAACAAGGCAGCCTCTAGTGCTTACGAACTCCATGGTGCGGCGGGTGCCCTCGACGACGAGGTTGGTCATGTTGCCGATGAGGTATGCTGTGAGGCCGAGGTTGAAGAGCATGTAGAAGATGTTGAAGAGCATCTCGACGGTGTTCTGGGCGTGCAGGTCGCCGTAGCCGACGGTGGTCATGGTGGTGATGGACCAATAGACGGCGGAGATGTACCGGATCCGCAGGCTCGCCTGCCGGAAGTTGGGGATCGCCGCGCCGATCCACGTCTTGTCCCGGTCCGGGTACCGGTCGGCGATCAGGTAGTACAGGCACCCCGCGCAGTGCACCAGGAACAGAGTCACCTGCAGATGGATGAGGAGGAGGAACAAACAACGCATTCAGAATTAAGTCGTTGCAATTCGCTGAACGAAACGATCGATTCCACGGCAGAGAGTCTCTCTGGGTTGGTACTAGTTAATTTACCGCGATGAGCCGCGAGGAGCGGATCCAGAAGTAGCTGAACCTGATGTCCTTCTCGAGCCTGGTGAAGAACTGCTTGACCTTGCGGAGACGCCAGAGCCGGAGGACGCCGAGCAGGCTGAACGCGGCGCCCTCCCTGGCCTGGCCGGTGGCGAGGTAGGCCAGGCCCTGGAACGGGATCGTCGACGCCACGTCCATGATGAAGAACGTCGACAGGTACCTGCGCGCGCAACACAAAAAAATAGTTTGCAGCATGCTCAAACAATTCTCAATCTAAGGCCCGGCCCATTCCGAGAGAGTGTCGTGGTCTACGGCCCAGAAATCTAATCAGCTGCTTGTGTACAATATGCGCCCGTTGGTACGGCATGCTCGCTCGTATACAAGTCTTTTAGCAGTGGCAAGTCAAAATATTCCTTTTGAATTTATTCTGAATATAAGTATTGCATGGCGTATATATGATCCCTCTGGTTCCATTTGTGAATGCTACTACTATTATAGCTACATCAATATTCCAGAATATCGAATCCATATCATAAACGAACAAAAGCTACCTACCACTATTTTTTGATGACGCCGTGGTCCTTGACCAAGGATGCACCCATATCACCGTGCTACTCGCGCGCGTTTTGCACCAGAAACTCACAAATCACGATGCGTGCTGTGTGTAGGGCCCTAGCTACGAACTACACTGGTGCATGATTGTAATGTTTTAATCAAAATAATGCAGTTCGGTTTGGGTCCTACACTTTTAATTATTAGAACTTGTCACTGATCTTCATTCTCTTTTTGTGGCCACCCAGTTTTGGATTTCTTGACCTGTATTATGTACGAGTGGTTTTCCGGTTGCTTTCTTGACTAAAATGCAGCCACGTATCCCTAGCGTACCGGGAATTTGAACCACCGCATATCTCACAGAAACTTGAAGATGTGATGATTGTGGTAAATAAACGCCATGCATCACACATGGCTTAGTCATTGCATATTTCCACATCAAGCAGTGAATATCAGCGTGGGAATTCGGCAGCTGATGAATTAGCCGGACCAAACTACCCTTGCCATTTTCTGACGGATGTAAAGACGTGTGAAGAAAATGGAAGAGAAAATTTTGCATCCGACAAAGGTAATATGTCGGTACCATGGTCGCTGTGCTATCTAGTCATGCACCACTCGTACCTATATGACTATATCACTCCACTTTAGTTTGCAGCCATCTATGTGCCACCCCGACATAAGTAGTGCCATAAAAATGCTAGTACGTGAAATGTGTAAAATGTAGTCAAAATGAGGGGGCATGGATCGATGATGAGGTTTGCAGCTGGCCTCAGTGCGCACCGTACCTGAAAGCTATCCTCTTCCTGTCGCGGACGAGGAGCTGCGTCCTGGTGTCGATGTAGGCGAGGAAGAAGGTGAGCACGATGTCGACGGCGAAGAAGAGGTCGACGACGATGTCGGCCACCTCCAGTCCGCCCTTGGGGACCGCGTTCATGAACGCCACCTCGAACGGGTACACCCACGCCGAGTACGCCACCAAGAGCACCACGAACGTCTCCCAGCACCTGATATTGATCGAGCTCGATCATACGGCGTGCTTGTTGCATGCAAAGATAACAATGGCAGATTGTCACGAGTTTCGTTACCTGTATCCGGAGTCGAGCGGCGAGATGACCCACTCGTTAGTGGGGCCATCGTGGCACTGGACGTGGCCGGACGACACGCCGAGCGGCGGCAGGATGACCTTGGACAGGTTCCGGAGGTTGAAGGAGCCGGAACCACCGGAACCGGAGCCGGAGCCCGAAGCGGAGCTCCCGGTGGTCTCGAAGCTCGAGCTCTTCATCGCGCACGCGCGGCTAAGCAAGCAACGCTACCTTTCCACAAGTGTGGCACGACGCAAGCCGGGGAGATCCAGGGGGACGGCAGAGAAAGAGCTCCGGCAGCCAAGAAAGACGAAAGCGAAGCACGAATCAGATCAGAGGCGCATCGAAATAATGGAGAGGAGCATCAGCTCGTCAATAATGGAGGATGTGGCGAAAGGGAGATGCTAGGGTGCTGGCTTGGCTGTCCGGCCACGACGACAATGACCACCAGGAGCCTCGCGAGCTGAAGATATGAGAGGATCCGGCAGTGAGAAGTAGCAGATATAAGGCGCGTAGCCGATCGACACAACTGTGCACAGAAGTGCAAGTTGTGGCTGAGAGAAATCACCGCTGGATTGAGACGCTCTGCATTCGCTGTCACTGGATGGGCAACCTCGCGAATATGGAATGGTCGTCGATGTTGCTTGATGCGCCTGCTGCTGGTCCATGGGCCATGGCTACCTGCTGCCTGTCTGCATCTGGAGCCAAGCATGTCTTTTGTGTGCCAATCGAGCTCAGGTCCTTTCTGGATTTGGAGTTTTGCGTCGTAGAATTTATGGCTCAGTCTGCGGAGCACGTACGCAAATGCGGGTTTGCTTCGATCTCCATGCTTATCACGACCTCATTAATACCGTAATTAGCCATGAACTTGTTTCTTTATTTACACGTACTTCAGGTAGACATATCCTTCTTTTTTCCTGCTTAACTAGCAAGTTGGCCCGCGCAAATTGCGCGGGTACATCCGCTAACTTAGCTATTTTATATAATAAATTTTATCGTATTAGATAATGAGCATGTCAAAATTTTGTATCATACAAAAAGTTAATTGAGGAGCATGCATGTGACTTCCCGCCTGCGAGAATACCCATTAGTCACATTCAAAATAAGCTATCAAAATACCAACATCGTGAGCGTGAAGTTTTGTGTTGCATGCCTGGTTTTAGGTGTCTCTCAATCTCTCTGGACACCCAGAGCTCCAGGCATCTCACTCGACGTGGCAAGATTGATGCATATATCAGATGGGAATCGGGAGGTTAATTTGCGTGCAATCTTTCCTTGCATCGATGATTGATTGCGTCACCTTCATGCTTCATCCAGACTCGCTTCGCTCGGTAATGTAATCCTGATCACGTCCTCATGAAGCAATTTGATTTTTTTCTTTGGAAGAATCGACCAACCTAGCTCATGGCTCACTTCCTCTGCTTATTGGCCCTTCGTTGCTGCATGCAAACTTCAGACGTGGGATTTGCACTCTCTGATGTCGACAGCCTGTAGCATTAGACACAGACCACGGCGGTAGGACACCGTTGGCCGCGACGGTGTCGCCGACCAATCTTGGTTCTTCATGGCGATGCACCGTTCACCGCTGTACCTGCTGCATGCCAATAGAAGACGACGATGGCCCCATGGCTAGCTTCCCGCGATGTCCCGATGCCTCGAACAACAGCTCTGTGTCTAGCTGCCGGTCCTACTTGTCCCCATGTGATGATTGTGAGTTCAAATTTGGTCTGCCAACCATGCATGCGAACGGCCAGATGTTATGCCTGCGTGTAGAAGGATTCCTTTTCCTTCTCCAACAACGTGACGTGGGTTTCTTTATTTTTTTGTTCCGGATTGATGTATGGGTTCTTTCCTTTCCTAAACAAATCATATCTTTTTTCCTTCCCTAAAAATGTGACGTGATTTTATTTTTTTACTTCCGAAAGTACTTACTTAATCTTGGCCGTTCAATGTTCATAAAATCCAACGGTTCATATCTTTGTTTTTTTTTCTGATTAACATGATAATTTCGTGGCCTTGAGAGCGAACGTGATGGCTTCTTTTTCTCTTCAAATACTAAGATAGTATATTAGGTGCATGATAAGGTGGGTCATCGGAAACGCAACCGAGGAGGTGATTTTTACGGCTACTTTAATCAAACTTTAGAACTTATCAAATCTGGACGGACAAAGTAGAAAAAAAAAATCGGTCCGTCCCTGCCCTGAGGAGGTGATGTTTGGACACAGAATGATCATGAAACCAGGAAAATCCAACCGTGCATCTTCAACTAGAGAGAAGAGATGTGAGAGGGGTCTTGGCCTAGTGGTTAAGGCATCCGAGTAACACCGTCCTGGGTCCGACACCCTGTGGGAGCAAATTTTCAAAAATTTAACGGCATTTGTGCTTTCAATGGTAGGCGACCTCCCGTCGACAGCGAGGCGCCAGTGGTGACTTTGTATCTCTAGATTTGCCGGCTCAGTCTTCGAAGATGCTCATATGGGTGAGTTTGCGTACGTATGTTTATAAGATGCGTGCGTTGTGAGTGCCTGAGTTGTACTGTGTAATCTCAAAAAAAAAAAAACTAGAGAGAAGAGATTACAGAACACTTATGTCAAATACAGGAACAAGGTGCTAGTAGATGGTTGATTGCAGTCATGAATTCACTGTCTCAGGACGATCTCGTTCGGGTGACAGTGCCACTATGGGCTATCTGGTATGCCCGGAGACAAGCCATACACGAGAATAGCTACCAGAGTCCATTATCGACTCATTGTTTCATCAATAGATTTATTTCGGATCTGCAAATGACGATGAGGAAGGGTGAGAAGAAGGAAGCAAGGCAAGGGAGTGCGCCAAGCTGGATTCCTCCGCCGATCGGCATGATGAAAATAAATGTAGATGCCGCGCTATCCAAGAACTCAGACATTGCAGTAGCTGCAGCAGTTGTGAGGTCTAAGAATGGTAATTTCGCTGGAGCTTCGGCATTGGTTGTTGCGGGTATTAGGGACCCAAAAACTATGAAAGCGATCGCATGCAGAGAAGGCCTAGCACTTGCGAGTGATTTGATCTTGCAGCACTTCAGGTTAGCCTCCGACTGTGCTAATGTAGTGAAGAGCATCAGAGAAGATGGGATGGGTGTGTATGGACATATTGTCCAGGAGATTAGAGCTAGAGCAAGAGAGTTTAGGAGAATTGAGTTTGTGCATGAGAAGAGAGCATCAAATGTGGATGCCCATAATCTAGCTAAGAGTTGTGTTTCTGCTGCACTAGGCAGACATGTTTGGTTCCTAGAGCCACCCGATGGCATTTGTAACAATCATGATACAGTGAGACAGTAAAGGATGACGGTTCTGGCTAAAAAAAAAAACTAGAGAGATGCTCTCGATTCTCAAAAAAAAAAAAAACTAGAGAGGTGCTCTCTTCAAAAAAGAGAGATGCAAACACTACACTTGCCCTCTGCATTCGCATGCATGTTTGGAAAGGGAAAAAAGAAAGCTTAATTGTAAAACCCACCTCATAACTCAACCATAGTTTGATATTCCCTCCTATACTTTGTTTGTGGCAAAACCCACTTCACCTTACCCCAAGAAAGAATGAAATTTTACTAATTGGACCAAAAATTGTCATTGTGGATGTGTGCTTGGCTGAGTCAGTTGATTTGATTAGAGTTCGGATTCTTACCTGTTCGCACCCGAGACATCATGATCTTTAAAGAATTCGTTGGTTTGTCTCGAGTGTATCCAACTGCATGTCCGCGTCTGAACTAGAGCGCACCCAAACTGGCCAACCGTTGGACGAACCGCCATACCATACACATGTGCGAGTGACAATTCGTTCACGTTTTGTATAAGTAGTATGGCTGCTCGCGCATTTGCGCGGTTAGAGTTGATTGTTTTCATAACGATAATAATATAAAATTTTTAAATTTGTATGTAGTTATTTCATGATATTTTATAACAAAAACTTTTATATGCTCTCTCCTACGGGCGCATTCCTCGTCTGCTCGTAATGATGCTCAGCTAGTTGTCGCCTTAGCTTGTTGTTCGGCTCACTTGTTCTCCTAGAGTCCTAGTACACTTCTGCCAACTCATAAACTGTCTTGCCTACTTATTGCCCACTTCGACAAGGGCTACTATCTTCACGCGTCACCTTCCCCCTCGCCTTCCTACTGGTAGGTTGGTCATCTTGTTGTTCAGATTGCTTGCTCGTCGCCCTCTTGTTCAAGGCTCTTCCCGTCTTCCTTTCTAGCTTGTTTTTCGGTTCTCTCACTCATCCTTACTGTGTCATCGTCATAGCTTGTTTTTTAGCTTGCCTGCTCATCACGTCGTAATTTAGCTATTTTAGACTCAGAATGGTATGGTGGAAAAAAATAGAAATAAGAATTAGGGATATTATTAGCTACCTTTTATAACCTAAATTTAGTTATTTTTAGACTTATAATGGAATAATGGGTAATTTAGAAATAGGTGTGAAGTGTATTTTTTGGTTAATTTTATTATTTCGAATTTAGCTATTTTTTGACTCATAATGGCATGGTGGGTAATTGAGAAATAAGTTCGAGGGGTATTTTTGGCTATTTTTTATTATTTCGAATTTAGCTATTTTATAAATATTTATAGGGGGTTTTGTGACTAATTTTTCCAGTGATGGGTAATTTTCTCTTCTTATTTTCTCGGATTAACGTGGGAATTTCTAGCATTTTAGAGCAACGTGGTGGCTTCTTTTCGTCGTCAATTATATATATAATAGATTTATGGCGTACATAAAGACCCAAATCAGTTTTTGGGGATTTATTTCTACCTGTACTACTGGGGTGGGTGGGGCTGTTTTTGCTACAAACAGGCATATGGGGAGGAAATGTGAAACTAGGATTGAGTAATGGGGTGGGTTTGCATTAAGCCAACGAAAAAATTCTACACTATAACTGTCTGAATGTAATGCTAGTTCTCACTCTTTGGCTGAAATCTTTTGCTATTAGCAGTCAGAATTTGAAACTTTGACTTTGAAAAAAAAAACAATCCCGTGTATTTTGATGGAGATGGAGTAGCATGTTGGATTAGTACAATACCTCAGACGTCGTGTCCAACGATTTTTCTTACGCAACGCAATCGAGGTGATTTGAAGATAGTGTGTTCTACCTAAAAAAAGAGTTTAAATTCCGCCGTTGCCTTTGGCAGGAAGGCACAGCGGTCACCGCTCATCTGATGGATGTGCATCTCTCGCTCTTCATGCACTTCGTGAGTCATAGTGCATCCCTAGACAGATCAGACTATGAAGCGCGGATGCCTTCCCCGGCCTGCCAGTGCCTTCGGCTTTCTGTTTCCCCGACCTAAACCCCAGAGAAAACTCTACATATTGTCTTCTGCTGTATTGGCGGCGGCCACCCGCCACCAGTAGTAACCCGAGCTTAGTCGGCGTCGCAAGGTATCATGCCACCGAAGGCCGCAGCCACGATCAAATGGCGTCGATTTCTTTTCTTCAGCGACGAGCCAAAGCAACGACAATAGCAAGATTGCGACGGGATTGGAGCCAAAGGAAACCACCCAGAAATGTCTATGAGAGATAATAGATAGTGGATGTATTGCATCAAGCCTCTTGATTGGTATATATAAGAGCACAAGACTTAGGGGGGGGGGGGGAGACACCTTCTTGGATACATATGAAAGTCCAAGATACATAATATCTAACTATACCAATTATACTTTAACATCTCCGTAGTCACAGCGGGAGCACCACAGACGGTGAGACTGAAGAAGAAGCCGAAGGTAGAATCATAGGACTAACATCCCTCACAATTGTAGCTTCGCCGTGGTGCGGTTGTTGCGACTGAAGAGAAAACTGACGAGTATCTTATCCAGATGATAGCCCTTTGTGTCATTGTCGAGGGAGCCGACAGCGTAGACAACAATGTGTTGGTGGTTCTTATGCCGTATAAATTGATTTTCATCAATTTCGCAAGTGCATGAAACACCATTGTAGCATTTTCACCTTGGACTACTTTAGGATACCGTGATTTATATTTCTACATGGAAGCAGAGTGAAAGGATATTGAATATCTAACGAAGTAGAATGCTCTTCACTGATAACATGAACTATATTTAAGACGGGGTTAGGGTCCATGATAATATTTTTTGCTATTTTTGACACTCACCAAGTAAAGTCTAAAATAAATGAGTAAGAGCGAAGCAGATTAAATTTGGAAGACAGCCAGATAGAAACTAGGATTCCTATATGTTTATCTTTTGATTATATTTTCAGATTAGCAACATTAATAGATTATAAACTTAAATTAAGTTCATGCTCAAACAACTTTCTATCGCATCGGGGCACATCCGTGCCAAAGCAGCAACCCAGTAGCTCAACTCCTTTGCGGATCCGACTGACAATTGACTCTCCAAGTATTAATCGTAGTGGGTTACAGAGACCGTGTATGTCTTTCAGTCTGTCACACGTACTCGCGGTACCACAATCATTGTCGTGGATTCACACATGTCAAAACCTTTATGTTGTGCCTCTGGCTTCAATGTTTCTTGAGAATGGTTTCAGACCCGTGTTCTCCCCTTACTCCAAGATGATGTGGCCCAAAGATCGATGGGTTTTTAGTGATCGTAGAGACTAGAACATTATGAGTCTAAAAAATAACTAAATTGGAATAATAACATGTAGTAAAAAATACTCCTGACACCTATTTCTATAAATTACTCACCACGTCATTATGAGTCTAAAAATAAATAAATTTGAATAATAAAAAAATAGTCAAAATACCCCTAACACCTATTTCTAAATTATCCACCATACTATTATGAGCTAAAAATTATTTAAATTTGGAATAATAAAGAATAGCAAAAAAATCCTTCTATATTTTCATTCACTTATTATGCCTGCAAAAGTAATTTTCTAAAAACTATATCTATCTATTTGTGTCTCTAATTTCGATGCACGAGTTGAAAGGCTAGTTACTTTAGTTATTGGACAAGACATGAGCAGCATGTAAACTTGAAGTATGCGCCTCCACAATCATCAGCCAGTTGTATAGAGCTGTCTTTGTTAATAACTTAATAATCAATTAAAGTGTATCTTTGAAGACCGCGTGGAATCAAACTATCTTTCATTTTTTAGTGTATATTTGATAGGGCGTAATTTACTAATTGTATATTAAGGGTTCCATGCGTTCCTTTAATGCTAAAAGTCTACCAATCTGAACGAATTACTATTAAACTTCCAATAGCACCAAAAAATGGAAATGCTTAGAACTGGCTCAATCCTGACAGTTGACACAGCTGTATGACGTGCGAATCAAGATCCCAAATATTGTTAACTTAATTAATAAAGGATGCATGCAGCGCGTGGAACTAATTTTATGTCACACTAACCATAATTATGATTAGTATATTATCATCCTAAATAGAGTCGAGCCAATATGCTTCATTGGTTCAGGTGTCGTCGGATGTATGCTGACCAATATGCACATCATTGTTCATTTTATTTTGCTAACAAAACTTTGGCCGTTAGGCTGTACAGTGTGGGTCGTTATAAGTTGCACCCACCTTTATTGTTGCATAGATCTGATTAAACACACTGTACCATTCTGCAACCTAGCAGAATCGTCATTGACTTTCGAAAGGCACGAACAACTATAAACACTAGTACAGTTTGTGCTGCATCGATCCGAATATCTGCGGACGAATCGTGCATCCACTGTTTTTAACTAGGAGATACTACAGACCAACAAAGCGACACGTTACTTAATTAAAGTTCAATGCTTTCGAGATCTATTCTCTAATTAATCGTGACATGCATGGGGATACGCTAATAATATATTCCAAGCGATGAATCAGCTCTACATGTCACGCACGTAGTACTACAACCCGTTCAACGTGACCGAGATGATGGTGATCCTCTCAGTTCCCTTCTCCACCGTAGAGCTTGGGTGCCTCGATCTATAAAAACCGGCTCCAAGTACTCGGTTTTTCCCCCACACCCCACCACGTACTCAAGCCACAGAGAGCCGGTGCATCCATCTATCAGCCTTAGGCAGCGGCTTACAGGCCATCCCGCACTAGCTCATGGCAACAATGCGCTGGAGGCTAGACCGGTTCGCTGGCGCGGCAACGCTGTTTGCGCTGTGCGTCGCTTTGGCGGTGGCTCCGACAACACTCGACGACGCAGAAGAGGAGGAGGCATCGACCCTTTTTGCTGATGCGTGTGAAAAACTGTCGTCAGGAAAGTTCGATGACGACCTAAAGTGTGGTAGCATCGGGCTATACCGTGACCAGAGCTGGTTGTGTGCATACGCCACGGGTGAGTTTGCGACCAAGTCATTTTTACTAGCTGCAGATTCTGATCTGGAAGATAATCCATTAAACCGCATGCTCCTGTGTATATTGACGGAAGCAAAGAATTCTTCACTCGCTGGGGCGTGCGAGGCATCACGCGACGCCTTGGCCCCATTACCTGCAAACTTCACCTCCTTGTGCGAGGCAGCCTTCAAGAAGTTGCCCTCGCGGCCACCGCCACCACCCCCCCGCCCTTGCCAGGATATTTCTCCATTCCGTATAATGACATGTTCTGAACATTTTAGAGAGGGAAAGCACTTGGTCGAGACTTTGGACATAGAGAGAGAAAAGAACCCGGTTACCGGAAAGTTTTATAATTCTTGGGGTCGTGTCAAGGGATCTAAGGACTGCTGCAAACTGATAGATGCTCGGTGCCGCTGCGAGCTGAAGAAGACCCTCGGCAAGGATAGCAAGGCTCGGAACGTGGCCTGCCTCAAGAACCTGGACGGATGCTCCTGATTTACAACGCACGTCAAGTGCGTTCTGTTCGGCCCTTTTTTTTCTTCTTTACTTTACTTGCAGAACCCGTGTTTGGGTTCTTCTGCAGCTCGATCTTGTTGAATAATCGAGGGCCTTGTATTGTATCAGTACGCACGTGCTGCACAAGCATGGCTCCCTCGCGGCTTGAGTTTGTATCGTCTTTTTTCATGTTAGTTTCGCGCGGTCGTCGGGATGGGTCGACATGCTTTGTTGGAGTGTGTCATGTGTACTGTTTTGTGATGAGCATGTTGCTCAGTTTGTTAATTTCATAATTTCGTGCTCAATTATCAATTCCCCTACAAATTTGGCTGCCCTGTCATCACGTGCTCCACAAATATTGCAAGCTTACGGATCATCATGTGCTCCACAAGATCATAGTATTTTGTATATTTTTTTTCTTTTCTGCGTGTTGCATAACTGTGGACAGTGCTGCTAGTGAGCCTGATCGCCGTGCTGTGGACGGTGATGTGGCAGAAGCTGCAGCACCTGCAACCTGTCCAAAACCGTGGCCGAGTACGACGGCGGCCGCAACGAGGCCTACGTAAGATCGAGGAGATCAAGGCGTACCTGCGAAAATTATTCTCTGAGCACATTGACAAGTGAACACACGCTGCAAATCAGACGCGTGTCCTTGGACGCGCGACGCGGCAATTAGTGACGGAGTGTAATCAGAAGGTTAATGCTAATCACCCTGCCACCGCGCCAGTGCTCGAGCGCTCCATAGGGGGTGTACTAAAAACATTTTTTATCCCAAATCCGCGCGTGTGGCTCGAACGACGCCGCCTCAAATTAACTCCAGCGGCAGGGTGTTCGCCGAACATGAGGTTGTTGTCGTCAGGGCTCGATGATCGCCGAAGCTCATGTGCGTCGGTACAGGAAGGAGACCACCGATACTGTTGGTAAACTACTCCGGCGATCTTGCAGAACCGGTTGTGCGCTTGAAGATGAGAGAGTTGTTCTGGAGTGTACCACCCAGGCCGAGCTTGGCACTCTTGGTGTGGGCAGCATTCGTGTTGCCGTCCATGGAGGTCGCGCGGGAGCGCTTCCGCGTGGAGACTGCAGAGGACATCGCGTCGGCACCTGCTGCGGCGGAGCGCGGGGAACACGCCGAGGCGGCGCGGATACTGGACCGGCGGCGTGAGGCATCGGCGGCGACGCGGGGTGCGCAGCGCTGACGGAGCTGAGCGCGCGCGTGGCGAACCGGCGGGACTAGTACGAGCTGACGGGGCGCGCGTTCATGCTCGCCGGCATGAGCTCCCACGTCGCATGCCCAGCTCCCCCGCGCATTGAACGCGCTATACCAAACTCACCGTGCGACGCCAACGACAATCAAAGTTCCCGCTCGAACGCTCAGGGCGTCCGGCGGCTCGATTTCAATTAGCATGGGCACGGCGTCATTTTGTTTCAAAACATTCGCACAGTCACCTATAACCCACCTACGAGATTAACAAAACTATCGCAGGCCTAATCAACCAAAAGAACCAGTCGAGCTCATATCGACATACTCGATAGACACCGAATCACCGGTTAGAACCGATTGGGTATGCGGTCTTCAAACTATCTAGTTTCTTCCACAGCGCCAAGATCTCTATTTTAGATGTGTATACCTTATTTGTTCCTGCTCAATCTCCTAACAAGTTTGAAGACCGCTGGTGCACTTTGTTATGAGGTGTCATTTAGGTTCTCAGACTCTCAAAATATATATCTGAGTCCTTAAACTTGCTAAATTATATCATCTAAGTACAAAGTAACGAACGTAAATTAATGCTAAATGACATAATTAGACTGCATGATGTTGCAATTATAGATAAACAAATGACAAAACATGGAATGTTAAACCTATATGATACATTTTAGCAAGTTTAAAAACTTATTTAAGAGTTCGAGTACCTAAATGACACCTCGTGACAAGTTTGAGGACCGTTATGCACTTTATTCATCCCAAAACAAGAAAAATCCAACCGTGTGCGGCGAAGCGCACCATGAAGCCTAGTTTCAGCTGAAGCAAGCGTGAACAAGCGATGCCTCTAGACAGGGGACCTTAACCAAAGGAATTCGGTAGTTTCAAGAAAAGATTCTACGCAAGAAATGTCTGAATGCGTCTCTTCCTTGGTTGAAAAAACGATGTACCCATTCCACCCCTAAATCCTTTTAACTTTGGTCAAAGACAAATCCTGTTAACTTTAAATACCAACAATATAAAAATGTAAATTATTTTATAAATAAAAAGAGTTGCATATTACTCTCTCCTGTTTTAAATTATTAACGCTATTGTTTTATCATTAAAGAAAGTTAAAATATATTTTATAACTTTGCATGTTTGAACTAATATTTTGAATAAGACGAATGATCAAACATAACGAAAAAAGTCAATGGCGTCAACAATTTAAAACCGGACGGAGTATAATGAACCAGTCATGCCATTTATACTTTATATAAATGGTTATAAATCTTTCAATATTAGCAATCAAAATTTAAAAAGTTTTACCACGATCCTTTATATTGTGACATCATGTCCAGCGATTTTTTCTGACGCATATCGATGTATTTCCACTTAGAAAAAGCGTAGTGTGATGAGTGGTGTACTACCGAAACCCCAAATAAATTAGAAAACACCACATTTTGTCTTTTTCTGTTTTGGCGGTGGCCACCAGCCACTAGTGACCCGACCTTAATGGGCTTCGCCACGTATCGTGTCGCCCGAGGCCGCAACGACGATCGAACGGCGTCGATTTCTTTTCTCCAGTGGCGAGCCGAAGCAACGACGAGAGCAAGACTCCAAAGTTTGCAACAGGATCGCGGCCAAAGGAAACCGCCCAGAAATGTCGTTGTAATTGGGAGTCCGTCTTAGTCAGTGCACCGCCACTTTCTCGCAAAAGAGCGGCACTCGCCACGCCGGCCTGACGATGCAATGCTAATAAAGAAGAGTTGCGTGGGTGCATTTGGTCCTCCTTCCTTGACAAGTGCGTCGACGGCCGCCACCATTTCGTCGTCGCGTGTGAAAGCTCTATCTATAAGTAGAGAACGAAGTATGCTGAAGAGCATATCTCAATGACCGGATAGACCAGCTGCTGTGAATGAATATCTGATCGACACAGGCCAGGAAGAAATCGTTCGAGGCGATGGACCCGTGGAGCGGGCTCAACTCCGGCGTGGTGCTGAGCCTGATCGCCGTGCTGTGGACGGTGGTGTGGCAGAACCTGCAGCACCTGCAGCTGCAGCAGACGCTGGGTCGCCACTTCAGCCGCCACACGCGGCGGCTTGCGGCGATGGTGGACCCCTACCTCTCCGTGACCGTGGCCGAGTACGACGGCGGCCGGATGCGGCGCAACGAGGCCTACGAGGAGATCAAGGCGTACCTGGGCGCGGCCTGCGCCCGCGGCGACGCGCGCCACCTCCGCGCCGAGGGCGGCAAGGACGCCGACAAGCTCGTGCTCAGCATGGCCGACCGGGAGGAGGTGCCCGACGACTTCCGCGGCGCCAGGGTGTGGTGGCAGGCCTACTCCACGCCGGCGCCGCGCTCCGATGGCGGGTTCCCCTGGTGGGGCGCCGCCGCGCAGGAGGACCGCCGCTTCTACCGGCTCTTCTACCTCGACCGCCACCGCGGCCTCGTGCTCCACGACTACCTGCCCCACGTCCGGCAGCGCGGGCGCGAGGCCATGGTGCGGAACCGGCAGCGGAAGCTCTTCACCAACCTCTCCGGCGGGTCGTGGAGCCATGTCGCGTTCGAGCACCCCAAGACGTTCGCCACGCTCGCCATGGACCCGGCGCGGAAGAAGGAGGTGGTGGACGACCTCAACGCGTTCAAGGCCGGCAAGGAGTACCACGCGCGCGTCGGAAAGGCGTGGAAGCGTGGGTACCTGCTCCACGGCCCGCCCGGCACCGGCAAGTCGGCCATGGTCGCCGCCATGGCCAACCACCTCGACTACGACGTCTACGACATCGAGCTCACGTCGGTGCACTCCAACACCGACCTCCGCCGCCTCTTCATCGAGACCACCAGCAAGTCCATCATCGTCATCGAGGACATCGACTGCTCCCTGGACCTCACCGGCGCGCGCGGCAATAAGGACAAGAAGAAGCAGGCGGCGGCTGCGGAAGACGACGACGGCGACAAGAAGAAGGACGGCAAGAAGAAGGAGACCGCCACCGGCAGCAAGGTGACGCTGTCCGGCCTGCTCAACTTCATCGACGGGCTGTGGTCGTCGTGCGGCGGCGAGCGGGTCATCGTCTTCACCACCAACCACGTCGAGAAGTTGGACCCGGCCCTCATCAGGCGGGGCCGGATGGACAAGCACATCGAGATGTCCTACTGCTGCTTCGAGGCCTTCAAGTTCCTGGCCAAGACTTACCTGGATGTGGACTCACACCAACTGTTGGACGCCGTCCGGGAGCTGCTGCGGGAGGTGGACATGACGCCGGCGGACGTCGCCGAGAACCTGACGCGGAAGAGCGCCGACGACGACGTCGACTCGTGCCTTGCGGGCTTGGTGAGGGAACTGCGAGCGGCCAAGGGGAACAAGGCGTCAACAAGTGGAGGGAATGAACAAGATGAGGAGGCTCAGTAGTAGTTCTACAACAGGAAACTCTATTTCAAAGTATGTTAGTGCCCGTGCGGTTGCATGTGGTCTGTGCAAGTCCTGAATTTCAGTTTTAGAGGCGCCGAGCCACGTCCGAGTCGAATCGCGCAGAATGATGCAGTGGCGGAGGACGGGGGAAAAAAATAAGGTGTTGGCAGAGTTGATTGCATAAACAAGAATCATTGCAAATTTCATGGAACCAGCATTGTGATTGAATCTACTGTTGCTCCGTGTTTAGTTCGTCTCTCCTCAAAAGACCCCACGAATGCCACACGCAGCCCACAACCCGCGGCCAGAGTAGCGCGCCCTAGGTTCACCGTTGATGTCCACGACTAAAGAGCAAGTGACGTTGCTGGAAAAATAGAGGTATACTCGGGGGAATTCCCTAGCTTCACATGAAAATGGTCTGCATCTTTTGTGTTCTCGGCGCGGTCGTTTCTTCGGGCAGAGGAAGGGTTTCAGTTGATCGTGTTAGGTACATGACATGTTCCAGATGTTGCTGTCAAGTTGTTGTAAGTATGCTTGTTAATACATATTGTTCAAGCGCTAGTGCTTTTGCCATCGTGCCGCATCGTCTAGTGAGATTTCTGGTTGTGCACCGCTGGTACGTGTACATACACGCCTATGTTGATGTTTTGAAACAACACTCTCTTTCATGGCTACGACCACATTCACCTCGACCTCGACTACTTTGGCAAAAAGGGCTTTCATACGCATGAGGTACTCGCTGGTTTTTTTCTCTAGTCGTAGCATTCGCACCACGACAACGCTGCTTCTAATGCAGGAGGGGGAAAGAGGAGGAGGGCGGCATATGTATCCAGAGAGGTGTGTTGTGTTGCCCCAACATACCCGAAAGAAAACCCCAAGAGAAGGAACACCAATTGCGTGCCTTCCTTTCCCCCGACACGAGCAAGAATTCCCCATCGTTTGAGAGTGAGGGGAGGGAAGGAAAGCCCCGACGCACGCACGAGGATTTATAGACCCGCCAGAGAGCGAGCACTCCGGCCGGCCACCACCGGCACGGCTTTTGGGAGAAGCCGTGTGCTGTGTGGCATGCCATGGCATGTGCGCATGCGGGGGCAAGGGGAAGTGGCTCGGTCGGGCGGCCGGGCCGAGAGACGCCTACTGCTACTGCGAACACGGCCGGACCGACCAGTCGAGTCGATCCACGTACGGTTATTAGTTGCATGCGAACCCTGTCACGTGCATGGTTCGTTGCTGCATATGCATGGCGTGCGCCGTGCGCACGTGTGAACGGACGGACATCGGATCTTGATTGCTCGCACGCTCGCGAGACGTCGGTCGATGCATTGGCCTGGCTCGGCGGTGGATGGAGGCACATGGGTCACTATCAGGAGGGACGCGATCGATTTCAAGGGGTAGGAACGACGTGGGAGGCGATTCGAAAAGGTCATAAGAAGAATAAGGAAAAGACCGATCCATCTCGAATGACGTAGGGTTGCTGGTGCGACCATCGCCGACCATGCTCGGGTCGATCGGCGGTGGAAGAAGGAAACCCGGTCACTGTCAGAAGACGTACATGCGTACATGCGACTATATTCACTTTACAACTGAATCCTGGCAGACCTAGAATTTAAACGGTGGGTGTTCGAGAGGGAGGGCTATGGGCCCCCCCCCCCAAAAAAAAGTCAACAATGCAGCAAGTAATGGATCATACCTGGAAGCAACAACAGCCCAAAGTGAAATCAGCATTTAGCATTTTAAATGAAATACACCATGAAACAACAAATATATTATAAGACGATGGTCTATCATTTTATTTATTTATTTATTGGAGAGAGATATGGTCTATCATGTCTGAAGGATGAGCTGGGGATGGGCTGGGATCTAAGTAATCCCGGGCCTCCAAATAGGGCTCTAATATCTGAAGTCCACTGACCATGGTCTGTCGGTTCTACATCCAGTCCAATGTTCTGGCCCATAAACAAACGACAGAAGACATGATGGGCCGATCCGTGGAGATGGTGCGGGAAGTCCTTGGCCCGTCAGTCCTGCTCACGAAAGATTTTCATGCTCGTTTTATGCTGGCCGTGTGATGAACAACACGTTCTGATAATGCTTCGTGCTTAATTCTGAACTGCTCGGTTCCAGAAATGGATCGGACGTGATCAACAGCAGCTACGTGACTAAGCACAACAAGGACCCAGTTTTTGTAAAACTTTGCCCTTCTGCTCTCTGAGTCCTGGCATCAAACTGGATAAAACCTCTTCAGGGCTTTCGATTCCAACAACGAGACTGGTGTTATGAAAATTGCTCCCTGTAAAGGACACGCGGCGTCGGGGCCATGATTTGCGCTGCAGTGAACTCCCAGTTTTTCTGGTGCTCAATCTAGCCAAGGACAGCCAGAGCACTGCTAATAACCACACTAAGGTCAGTCTCAATGCACCATTTCATTGCACTCTTTCTAAGACTAGTTTTAAGAAAGAGAGTCAGCTTCCTTTCATAAAGATAAAATGTCTCTTACAAAAGATGAAAGATTTCTTTCTCTTTTCTCATAATTAACTTACCAAGTTAGAAAAAAATGCATATGATATAAAATTTAATGCTAATAACCAGACTAACCAGAAGAACATCTTTCTTTCGAGTTAAGGATGCATAGAAAATGCAACGGCGAAGAATCTTGTTGTGACCTTGAAGGACCGAACAAGGCGACTAGAGGGGGGGTGAATAGGCGCCTCGACAAATTTCTTGCGAAACAAAAACCTTTTCTAATTTTCACCCGACGCGCCTCTCTTCCAACCTACCACGATCTCGTAGTCACAGCGGACACAAACCGTAGGAATAGGTCGGGGATTTTCTCAAAGCAGTGCAATGCGGAAGGAAAACAAATACTGAGGCTATGCAAAAAGCTAACACAATGATTAAGTTTTACGACTAAACAAAGTGCTGGCCGAAAGAGACTTGAATAAATTAGATGCTAGCAAACATGTGTGTTGCAGAGACAACCATAGCTAATAACAGAACCTCATGATGATTTATGTGTTAAACGGAAGATCATGCAAGCTACAGTGCTACCAGGAGAAACGACTAAGAAGATATAGCACTAGTTGATAAAAAAAAAACTAAAACTAGATTAGCAACACACTGCACAGATCACTCTTTACTGCTGTCCTGCTTAAGAGAGAACAAGCCAAAGAGATCTTAACTGAAGCTGTTCACCACACTAACAGGCAGAAGCTATTAAACTGTTTAGAAAGATTAAAGCTTAAAGATCAAATGCAAAGAACAGTGCTAGGAAATAAAACTGTTACAAAGATGAGCTACTGCTAACGACGCAAGCAAGATTAAATCAGCAACTGCTACAGAAACTAGTAATGCTAGCAAGGATACTTAATTAATGCTCTAACCAAAGCACTTTCCAGAACTGTGATGGTGCTCAACTACTGGAGCGAAAGTTCAGACAAAAGAACTTGTCTTTCATTTTTCTTTCTTTCTACGAGAGCATCAACAGGCAGTGAACAAGACCAAGAACTCATATGCAGGCAAGAGATCTTATTCAGAGCCAAAGTAATCACAGGAGCACATGAAACGAAATAAATTGCCTGGTAAAATCACTGCTGCTTTGTGGAATAAAAAGCTACAGGCTCTTGTCGAAACAAGCTAGCAACAATCTGAAACAAGCTATCGCTTCACTGTTGCAGGAAAATGAAAAACCTGTCAAGCTGTTTCCCAGAACAAGTGTGCGTGCAAAGATAAGTTGCTCCACTGAATAAATAAAATGCTTCTCATGTGCTAAGTCGACAAGCAAATGATAGACTACTGTAGCAACCAAATAAACAAAGGAGTTGTTGTTCCTATCAGTGGAAGAGCTTGAGATGGTTGCATCTTACCACTGAACCATCCTGTCGATCAGCTTGGTGCAACAAGAGCCGGAGCTTGACGTTTCTTGTTCTGAAAAACAAGCCACCAGCTGTTCCAAAGAACAAAGCTTGTCGAGCTCCTTTCAGACCTGCAGCCAGATGAAACAGAACACTACACGGCCTGTGCAGAATCAACGATTAGCGGACCAAAGAGCCCAGACAAGATCCAATACTTCCAGCAACTAACTAAAATGAGACCAAATCTGTGAGAGACAGGTAGAGAGACGAACTGGACTAGCAGCAGTGTACTCTGCGATACAACAGAACACTGACGGGAAGAACAAGCAGACTGCCTTTCAATGGAAACTTCTCAAATCCAGATCGAAACACCTTCAAAAGTCACGCGAGTAAATCTACAGGCTCATCCCATGGTCGGTGATCTATTCCAACTGAGAGCATCCGAAAATATTGAGATTCTAAGCACAATTTCAGGAATTTCGGGAAACCCTAGCAAATGGGGAAATCTCGGGAAATCTCAAAATCACAAGTGCTCGTGAGTGGAATCCATCAATAGATGACACAGATGATTACTCACATGTCCTAGCACCCGAAGCCCTACGAAATCTGGTCCGAATCGCAAGCAAAGCGAAGAAGAACGAAAAATCACAGAAAAGGAGCTCCGAAAATAAGGGAAAATAGCAAATCGGGATTTCGAAGGAGGAGCAAGATTTGAGCAGGAACTGGACTTCGTATTACTCAACGATGTAGTGTTCAAGCCACTCCTAGCCAACTCAAAGCTTAGGATGACAACAAGCTCAATCAAAGAGCCATCCTCTCTTCTCCCCTCTCTCTCTCCTCTCTCTCAAGCCCTCTCCCTACAACTCAAATGAAAGGCTCTAACCAAGGCAAGGTAGGCAGCCAACCTGCCCCTCCACCTTATTCTCTTGGACATTTCCACATCCCGGAAATGCCCCTCACACTACAACACACCCATACAACACATAAGGGCATTTTCGTCCAACTTTTTCTCCTTCGCCCGAACGCCGTCGGGGCCTTCACACCGTAGCTTCACCTCGAAGCCACCTCCACGGTGGTGCCACATGCACCTCCATCCGTCGCCGCCGGTTTTGAGGCCTAAACCGGGAAACCGCCTTGCACGCTTCTCAAAGCGCGACTTCCGCCACCGGTTTTGAGGCCCAAACCGGGGGAAACCGTCCACCGCCGGTTTTGAGGCATAAACCGGGAAACCACCCACCACCGGTTTTGAGGCCCAAACCGGGAAACCGTCCACCGCCGGTTTTGAGGCTCAACCGGGAAACCATCACTGCCGACCGGGAAACCGTCGACCACCGGTTTTGAGGCCAAACCGGGAAACCATCTCGATGTCGACGCGTGTCACCTCGTCCCGCGAACCTCGCCGTCAAGTCTCCTCGGTCCCAGCCCGTCGGGACCCTTCACTTGCACCGGCCTCCTGTTCGCCTCTTGACCTTGGTCAACACGCCGTCTTCATCACCTCCACGGTTTTGAGGCCAAACCGCGAAACCCTCCGTGCTTCTTGTCCGCCACGTGTACGGTGTGGATCACCCTTGACCTCACCCGGCCTCTCGATCGCCCGGACCTAAGCCTCCTCGATCCCAGCCCGTCGGGACCCTTCGCTTGGTCCTCCCGATCCTACTGCCGTTGACCATCAAGTTGACTCCATTGACCTACACATCATTAGACAAGCAAACACATTTCTCCTTCTCCGCCAATCATCCCAACACCTGCACCAACTTCGGTTAGCCATAAACATAATCATGAACATGCTTATGTAACCCACAAAATTCCGCAATTCAAACCCGAAACCCCGAGTTCAACTCAAACCAAATCCGTTGTCAATTACTCATCACATCATGAACCATAGTACATCTCAACATGGTTCCTCAATCTCCCCCTTGATGAGTACATTGACAACAACACCAATCTCAAGAATTTGAAGTTTCAAATGCGAAATCAAGCAAGCTCACTAAATGGTCCAAAACCAAAGAAAAGGTATAAAATGACCATCTAGTAGCAAAAGATCACAAAAGCCATGAGTTAGCAAAGAAAGCGGCTCATGGTCCATAAACTAGAACAATTGTTCAGCATGACCATTTCATCGCAAAAACACAAGAGACTCTAGAAAATCTCAAATACATAGAATGCTCCCCCTCAAGTTATGATTACCTCTCATGCAATGCTTATGTTATCATTTTCTCACTTTCTCACATTTTGGGAATGCTCCCCCTCAAGTTATGATTACCTCTCATGCAATGCTTATGCTATCATTTTCTCACTTTCTCACATTTTGGGCATTACTCCCCCTGATTTTGTGCATTACTCCCCGTGAAATCTCTCCCCCTTTGGCAATGAACTCATCAAGACATAAAAGAGTTAAAAATGCAATGTATGAGGATGTAAACTTATTGAGCTTCAACAATTATGTCAACAAGCATTTTCATAGATATGAATCAAGCACAAAGCCTTGAAGTGTAAAAGCATAAGCTCACAATCACACAAAGGCCGTAATAGAGAGCATAGCACAAAAAGCAAAGAGCTAGACAAGCTAAGCAAGAAGATTGAATTGATCAAGATAGATTCAAACTTGCTATATCACGATAAGCATTGCCACCACATGTATATTCACTTCTAGCCAAGGCAAAACAAGCATTAAGTGAATTCAAGAAAACTAGCAAGTGTCAATCTTGACTTAAGCAACAAACATTCGAAAAGATGTGCTTTGACAAACGCTCACATATGCAACAAAGACTCAATTTGATCAAGTGAGTAATCAACAAGTGAGATATAAGATTTAGGAACAAAAGCAATTACTCATGTTATGTTTATCCTCAAGTAACCTCTTATCCATACGGAGGGTCGCACGACTGGGTACGGCAAACACCCCGAGGCATCAAGGCACCGTATTGGATTTTATCCTCAAGTAACCTCTTATCCATGCAGAGGGTCGCACGACTGGTTACGGCAAACACCCTGAGGCATCAAGGCACCGTATTGGATTTATAACATTAAGCACAAAAGATCAAATTGATTTTAGAAATTTAAGCTCAAGAGCAAAAGAGCATGCCTTTTGGCAAAAGGAACATTTGTTCCCCCAAAGTCCCATCATGAGCTAAACATTTGCAAAGACCATCCCCCAAACAACAAGTTGCCGAAGCCAAGACATTTTCTCAACTAGCCTTAACACAAGTCTTGACAAGGATAAAAGCAAGTATACAAGTGGTGAGCAAACATTGGCGTGCATAGATCATAAGACTCACAAAAGCCAATTGTTATCTTTAAGATTAGCAAGCTTGCTCGAAATACCACTATGCCAAGCCATCTAGAAAAGTCTAAGTTTGAAAAGCTTGCTACTAGCAACCACACAACTTAGCTCAAGCTCAACCATAGCAACAATAAATACAAGAAGGCATAAGAATTGAAGCTCATCATCTATAAAGCACATGTTACATGATGAGAGGCAATGCAAAAAGTAAGATACAATTTTTACAAGAAAAACATCTCAAAGGTCCAAAGAAGAAAACAAGCTTCAAATGTCAATGTAACCAACAACTCCCTCCCAAACCAAGCAATCTCCCCCTCAACCCAAGCCAATCTCCCACTCGATAAAACAACTTTAGAACCATTCCAAAATGAGGACAAAGAGACACTTGAAAAGGGGTAAACATTAAACAATCAAAGAAGGGAGTTGTGCAAATAAAGCAATATGGAGCATACTTCAAACTCAAATTTGCAAATCATGGCAAAGCATGAGAGGACCGAGTAAACATATGTCCAGGAGAGCATATACAAATAACACAAAAAGGAGCACATATAACATGAGAGTAAGCATGTGAGAACCATTATCTAATCATAAAAAGATATATTATGGTTCACACAAGATACAAGAAAGAGTGACAAAAGTCACAAGAGCGATCACAAAGCTAGCATGGTAGGATATAACAAGGCGATCACATGCTAACCAAATAAAGGCAAATGAGATCGAGAGAGAGAACCAAAAACATGATACATGATATACACAAATAATACATGCCGAGAGGGTCAAGTGAGCATATGAACAAACATTCCATACCACAAGTAAATGTACATGAATGTAGAATGTATGAGTGTATAGGAAAGCTCACAAAATAGGTGAAGACGCCACAATGAAGCGCATGCCTCTTGGAGGCCATGTACAAAGGTATGGAGAACCATCTATGTCTCAATCACGTCATGCAAAAGACCGAGACCAATAAATCTCATGTCCTCCAACCCGCGTCCCCATCCTACACATGAGAAGAGAGAGATGTCCGAGCCTTGGATCCCGAAGGGTTAGTAAGCAAGTACTTGGGAATCCAACACTTGGACACATGACCAATAGATGTACTCAATTTATCATGAGGGTTAGCATGATGTAAACTTTGGTTCAAATGTGAAGACCTTGAATCACCCTTAGAAGCATGTCGCGAAATGGCAACTCGAGAAGAAAAACGAGTGCAACCACTGAAAAAACGACGAGAACCTCTAAAGGGAACAACTTGAGAAGAACCACGGAAAGCAAGCATGAGAACTATGTCGTGGACCAACACAAGAAGCATTAGAAGCATGTCCACGAGCACGTTCAAACCCACAAGAGAAAGAGTCAAAGAAATCATCAATAAAGCGAGGCCTCATGCTAGGCTCCCGAGTCTTCATGCCATGGGAAAAGCAATGAACACCCGAAGAGTTAGAAGCACGAGAACGGCGCAAGCGTTTGGCACGCCTAAAGCAAAAGTCAATTTGATGTCCATCATTCCCACAATAAGAGCAATGGTACAATGGCCTATCGGGAGAGACGGTTTGAGATGGAGAAGTACCATTCTTGCTCAAGCGAGAAGTCCTTTGAGACTTGCATGAAGGTCTAGAAGCATCTCTTGACATGGAGTCAACATTAGGTCCACACATGCCATGGAAAGGACGATGTGTGTTCCTAAAAGCTTTGGTCTAGAAGCATCTACTTTAATAACCTTAGCCTCAAAGATAAGACCTCAGGCGGATACGTGCTGCTTTGCCTGCTGTATCCTTTGTAGAGAGAAGAAGAGATTGATTTATCAATACCCTTCAAATTGAATTTCATTTCTTCATGCAAATAAGAAGTATTTTGTTGTAATAAGTTTTTATATAGACCTTGAACTTTGAAAAACAAACCACTACCTTTATCCGACAAAGAAGATCGAATTTTGTTTTGCCCTCTAGAAACAGCAGCTCCAACTCTTTCGACACATGAAAATTTGTTAAGTTGCTGTAATATTTTTGAGAAATTCTGATTTCTCTAAGTTTTCCTCAATCTTTTTCCTCATAGATAAGATTTTCTCAATCTTTTTCTGTGGATCATTTCTTTGTATTATCATAGTCTCATTTCTATACTATATATGTAGTAATCAAGGATTTATTCAGTCATTCATGAATGTTTTATTCACATTCAATAACGAATGTAGCGGACCTTGCACTCTACCCCACAACTATTCTTTGATGAAAATAGTTGCTTTTTTCTAAAAAAATAGTGGGTTCCATCGTTTCTACGGTTCCCCTTTTAAACGGTGAGGCCCTCTCTATACACCGGAGCCCTTTCTTTCATTTCATCAAAAGGTATTGTGAACTTGTATAGTTCACATTCTTTGGCTCTACCTATCCATTATAGAGTAAATAGCTCTTTTCACAATAAGAGTTATCATACAGTGACGGTATTTAATTATGAAAGTAGGCTAAGTAGCTGACCCTGTTAGTCCGTTCTTTTAAGATAAAGGAGCATAAGCCTTTTTCTTTTTATTACTATTTCCTCCGCTAATGGATAACCATTTGCTACCAATGGGGGAATTGCTTCTTCCAATCTAGATGATTGGATTTGCACCAAAGGAAACCATAAATTCAATATACCATAGAAATCTAGGATAGAGAAGCTCTATCCTATTCATTGGTACCGATCATGGATACTTCCAAAATTGTCTTATTTGTTTGAACTCATGATCTGAACGAGTCGCACATACACCCTAGCACATGTTCCTCGACGCTGAGGACATCCCTTAAGCGCGGCCGATTTTCTTTCGTATTGGCTGTCTTGCGTTTCTAATAAGTTGTTTAACCGTTGACATGTCGTATGTATATAGAAAAAAATGGATTGGTTTAGATCGATCTTAACCTGATGATTGATCATCATGAAGTATTTCTATTTTCTATAAAATCGCATAAAACCCGAATTTTGGTTTTCAATAAATTGACAAGAAATCCGGCCACTACCAATCCTTAAACATTTCTGGAAACCACACAGGATCAGTATCGCAGTGCTCGTCAATCATTTCATCCCTTACAATATCGACAAGTCCATAAGCTTTGGCTTCGTCTGCTGACATAAAAACATCCCTTTCCATGTCTTCGGATACAACCCAAAAAGGCTTGCCTGTTCTTAGTGCATAAACCCTTGTGATCATTTCGCGAACTTTGTGTAACTCTTCCACTTCTAGTAAAAATTCTGGTGTCCTTGCCCGATAATAAGCACTAGCAGGTTGGTGAAGCATAATCCTAGCGTGAGGGAATGCTATACGCTTGGTGGGTTCTCCTCCAAGCAGAATGAAGGAGGACATGTCCTGAATGAGTGATATCACCAACTTGCATTGAAGAATACTCTGCATAACAAAAAGCTGCAATGCCGGGGCATTTTCACGTACACTGATTGAATGTCTGTTGGAGACATGGTGCACAATATGCACCATCAGCTGCAGCCCAATACCACGAATTATCTGTACGATGATTCCAATTTCTAAAAGCAGGATCATATTTTTGAATCACAATGCAGATTATTGTACCTCAAAGGTAGGAAGCTAGATGTATTCTATTGACATTCATCCTACCTTTACTCCCAACAGGACATGATGTATGCAGAAAGAAATCCTGGGCAGTGGTTTACTTGATTTTCTAAGAACTAAGACTGGCGAAGGGAAAGGATGGATTGGAAAAAGAAGTACTCACCAAAAACTAGGATGAACCGACAGCTTCGAAAAAAGAAGAAGATTAACTTCCCCTACTACTTACTACTCGACGATTTGACCATTCATGGTTGGTGTGGCTCCTATTCCTCGATATGCCGGACCTTCTTCTACACTACCACAAGTTCGTAGCTTGCAAACTCCCGATTTGCCCATTATTTAATTAAACCGCTGCGCGCCTTTGCTTTGAAAAAGGTGCTTTCACCACAGACATGCCAGTAACTGACGAATTGGATGCTCCAGCAGTAGTTCCAGTTCCGAAGGGAAACAAAAAGGGAAAGTCCCGCTTGTCAACCATGCCTGAGCCCAAAGGAAAAGCAGTACCAATCCGCTTCAAAGCTTCAGTCCTAGCTAGCCTATCTTCGACGTCAGAACCAATTTCTTCAAAAGCTTTCTTCAGCTCGCCCTTGTGCTTACGCCAGCCTTTGTTCACTTGTCTCGGGCTTACTTCTAGACTTGGATGGACTTCGATCTTCATCTTTAGTAATACCTAACGTTGCTAGGGTCTTCCATGCTTATAAAGTATTACTAAAAAGAATCTTTTTTCCTAGTGTTTAACTTTTTCTCAAAGAAGATTTCTACAACCCATTTTCCTTGATACTGGAATCGAGCTACTTCCATTTTTTTAGGTAAAGATCAGGCGGGAAAGCTTACACCACCCATATTCTTCTTTATGTGGCTGACCTATTTGTTCACTTTTCACAAATCATGTAGCAATTTCGAAAGAGAGATCAGGATCAGAGCAAAGAAGCTGCGAAATGAGGGGAGGAGACTCTGCCTCCATAGTATAAGTTGCTATCCACTTATGCTTGGTTTGTGCTTGACCACGAAATCTTGCCTCCCACCATCATGAAAGACAGATGATGATGTCGATTTCTTACTGTCGAGACAGCCTGTCCGAATCCAAATCATTCGACTTCCTCCTTTGCGCGAGGTCGTTGATTCCTATAAATCAAGATGTTTTGTTGCCTGCTTCTTTTTATGGGCCTTCTCTCTTGGATGGTATTATCCACTGGTATATTGTGAAAGTCTCTACAAAAACGAAAGGACCCCATGCCTTCTTTGAAAACGATATCCCTCTTCAACGCTTCCGCTAGCCCTAGACTCGGAATACTCTGCTTAAGAGATCCCCCTCTCCGGCCAGAGAGGATTTGAGTACAACATTGATTGCGAGTAGAAGAAGGGAAAGGCAGATGAGTGTGAGGGAGCCCTTTTCACCATTATTAATGAATTTTTTTCCATTAGACCTAGCTCTTGAAAAAGCAATGGCCCCAAACTGAGCCGGAGTAGGAGAGGAAGTGAGCGAGTTGCATTAGCAAACTCGTAAATAGAACTCTTCAGTGGTCTCAGCTCCAAAAGAGATATGAACGGAGTTCAGAACCGCCATCTACCCCCATTGCACGACTTTTGCAACAGATTAGCCTATGTGGCCTAATAGTTACATAAGAAGAACTTCCAAAGATTAAGCTGAATGGTTCACTCTGCCGTTAATTCAGTTTGCATTCTCTTTAGCAAGTAAAAATTGCAATACAAGATTGCAAGTCGCGCACGTTTGGGTCTTTTAACAACCCAATCTTTGACGATCTGGATTGATTAGAAAAAAAAATAAAGTGGCCCAATAATAGAGGTGTATCAATTCGCGCCCTCCATAAACTTGGAAACTCGGTTTAGTAAAAGTTAGAGATCAAGTCTCGGTTCACATGCCTACGGGCCCTACCTTACCAGTACTGGTATCCACAGGTACTGTACCAAAATAAGCTTCATTTCGTACCTGATGCCAACTTTTCGGTCAGCTGCATCGACCAAGGATTGGTACACTTGGCGGCGGCCTACATCAGCCCCAAATTTCTTCATGTAAGCATCAGAGTAGCCAGAATATACTTTTTAGTAATTCTTCGGTTCAGCCAAGAGCTCCCAATACTGTACCGTAAAGTCTAAGCTCTTTGTCGCATTTCCAGCTAGCCTTTGTAGTACGTCACCTGTACAAAAGTTCAAAATAAAAGAAAGGTATTGCCGTGTTCTTCTCAATGGCATTCAAGTCAAATCAAAATCAACCCAATCCTGGCTTCACTAAAACAGATCAACATAAAATCAACATTGAGTTTGTCTGCATAATAACCTAGGTGAATTTACAGTGACAGGGTTTACTACGCCTATTGCCCATGTAGTTCTTCAAACACTTATCAGGCATTTATGAAGGAGCCCATAGTTCTAATTGCGCTAACCCCTATAATCTTACTAGAAGGAGAGGAGGCATAGCTATCTTTTCCATTCTACACTCAACAATAAAGCTAATTTACAAAGAAAACTGAGAATTAGCTAATGTATAAAAAAGGAATTAACTTGGAATACTTACACATAGCTTTTTCCTATTTTATAAGTAAGGCTAGTTTGAAGAACGTTTGATGATAAGATGTCACCAGGAAATTTATGCTACCAGTCCAAAGAGCATAAGTACCTCTCTTGGTCTCGCAAGCAAGTTAGAAAGAGAAGCGTGTTAAGCTAAATCAAGGAGCTGAATTATCTCTGTCTCGGTGCCTGATCTATCTGCTAGATTGGGTTATAGCACTATCCAACATCCCTGTTGGGAGACAGTCTGGAAGGAGGTTGGACTGAAGCCCATCCGAAGTAGGTCAGCCTCAACAAGGAATCCGGTTTTTAAGAGAAATGTTGTTTTCTTGAGGAAGAGCGTCTTGTTCGGGGAAGACAGGCTTTCTCGCTCTCGGCACATCTGCGCTAGGGATTCTTCTCTACCTTCTTGCGTTGAGATGCCATCAACTCTTTCCTGGGAAATCAGGTCAATACGTTGGCTATGGAAAAGCAAGCTATAGCAGATCGTTGAGTATAGATAAAAAGGAATGGAGTTTCATTAGCTCTCTGCACACATCCAGTATAATACCTTTGCGAGCCCCTACGGAAAGGGGTGCCGTGTTCTCTTTACAATGGGGGTGATCCTCCATCCAGGTTTCCAAAAGACAAGGTTGGTTGTATCTTTTTCTATTGGCAATCCCCAATCCGTTGCTTGTTCGTTACGAACAAAAGAAGCCGATACCAGAAGAGGTGTTTATCCAGCGGAGGTTCGTATCTCTTCCATGTGAGACCAGCGACCTCAGATCATCCCGGACTTATGTGCTGGAATAGCTTCGTTATGAGTTGAAGCAGCCTCAGCTACTATTCCTACTAAGGCGGGTCCCATATTCGAAATAATAAAATCAGATCAGATAGCGCTCAAGAGGAGAGTGGAATCACCCGTTGGCCTTCTGATAACATCAAAAGCAGATTTCGTTGAGAAGATGTCATGGTTGTCGGGGATCCTAAGTAGTTTATCTTTCTCACCAGCAAAGCATGGAATATGGACTGTCACAATATGGTGTATCACATCCTCTAGAAGAAGGGACAATAATAAATCACTTAATCTGCTGCCCATGTTGAATGCATCTTGAATAGAGAGGGGCTTATAAGAAAATGAACGCGCCATCTATAAGGCTGGAAGTAATTTAGTCAAGCACCTATCCCAGACCAATTAGATGTGAAGAAAGGGTAGTTACCCGCTGCCAACCAGAAATGAGTATAGTAATAAAATGAAGATCGTATCTCAAGCATTTCATGCCAATTCTTGGAACAACCTGGTTTATGTCTAGCAGCAGCAAAAGAGAGATTGTCAGAGTACTTGGCCTGCTGGAATCTTGCCCAAAGTCCCTCGGAATGGTACAATGACCAGAAAAGTTGAAGCTTTAGTGCCTTGTAGATGTCAAATAGGCTTATAAAGGCCACACCTCCTTCTTTGATGAGCTTGCACTACGGTCTCAACTTGAGACTCTAGGTTGCACAGACCCCCTCTATCTTCCTTATCGATTTGGTCAACCTTATGGTTTGCTAGACCATAGCTTAGGTTCTCTGGGCACTTCCTACTCCATTTCCTTAAAAAAAGGAAAAGAGACGATAGAAGAACACCAGGAGACAGCTGTTCAGGCACCTGCCAGGACTCAAGTGCTTTCGGTGGACAATCTCTATACCTTTCCCAAGCTAACAATAGGAGCCCGTAGCGTACGTCTCAATTTATGTTATACGCAGCCCTACGTGGGCTATAAATAACAAAGCGTAGGAGGTGAGTGAGCCCGACAAGCCTATGTCTTAACCTCCGTCTTAGCCTCACTTCTGGAAGAGTGAATGTGGAGTAAAGAAAGGAGGAAGCTATTTCGAATCAGGTGGTTAACGTTAACGAATCTGGTTGTGAAAAGGAAGAAGTTGCGTATCGTATTAAGTTAAGTAAACTCGGCTGTCTTCTTGCCAGCATCAAGACGAGCACTCAGAGCATTACTAATAAAGTCTTCGTGTAGCAAGTAATATATTTGCAGTTGATGTTAACATCAGCTTATGCTTTATAAGCTAAGTACTTTTTCAAGCTATTGCAGCATCCTTATTGAGGGTCTATCTCTCTCTTTGTCTTAACATCTTTCTGTTGGCCAACCTTCTAAGAGCTCAAAGTATGTCTTTCTCCCTTCTTGATTAAGGGTTTGTTTCCTCGTTCATAGAAAGAATTCCTCTTCTAGGTTTCTGCTTCAAGTAGTAAGCAAAGGATCCTACCTGCTTGTCTAATGGTTGAAGACTTTAGTTCTTCTATCTAGTTTGTGAGCCTAGCGCTAACGAATAAGCTTAAACAAATGGTTTCTTTGTGGCAACGGTTTTTCTAGTTGATTTCTCCTTAAATATATATTTGCCGTAGTTTAGTTTAATAAACAGATCATAGCTCTTATCATTCCTTTATCCATGCATAGACAGGGAATATATTAGTGGTTGACTTCCGTAGCAGAGGGGTTGGGGTAAAAACAGGAGTCGTTAGGGTTACGGCTACCCACCTAGACGAATACCTTTGCCTTTGCTCTAGCGCTAGGAAGAGAAAGAGCTCTGTTTCCGTTCCCTACTTGCTTGTTGACACGTGAGAGGAAATAGGAGTAAGAAGTGCCAGGATTGACCACTTTCTAAGAAGTACCGATCTCAAAGAACTGTCCGGCCCACTTTCTGGTTATGAAGGGAAGGCTCTCGTTGAGAACAAAAGATGTAGTTTCTTTCCATGTGGGTGCTGGCTAGTTGTTGGCGTGCCTTTCCTTTCATCTTTAATATTAATAAATATTTTGAGAAATTACTTTTGAATAAGAAGTTCATGTTTTATAGACTAGTAAGATAACTAACTAGTTAAGTAATACGAATCCATACTAGGAAAATGTGAGTCCTAGGCACTGGAATTGGTTCTCTTCTCCCTAATCCCTATAAGCCAGAAAGGGTAATAGGCTTCAGTGTAAGCATTTCCTCACACTTGTCTTCGTAGGCCACTTTATGTTGAGCAGGAGGCGCTCACTGTTCTCGTTGAAGCTGTTTATACAGGTTTTGGCGGCAATCCGAGTGAGATTGAACCTGCTTTTTAGCTTCTTCGACTCAAGAACACTTTCTTCTTTTCAATAGGTAAAAGCACACCACCTTCTCATGACAAAGCTTAAGAAAAGATATTCACACTTCGTCTTTGATTTACTTTTCCTTAGTTTAGTAGCATCTCCTCTTTCAAAACCCTATCCACTCTCGTCCTGTTTTCGGGTTCCCTTTCAGGGGATGAGGATATTTCGATGATTTCTCCCTCCGTAGGTGGAAAACGCGTGGGTGAGTAGAGTCTGTGCTTTGCTTTGGGGGGCACCGGCAAGAAGCTTCTCGGCCACCCTACTCTGACTTGATTAGCTACTTACTAGTAACTAGGATCGTTCAAACAGTCAGTCAGCAATGCGTACTTCTTTCCTAGTTGAGTGGATCTGCGTAGCAGAGCCCAATCTTCTACCACAAGCTCTGACCTGACTTGTTGTACTTGATTCACCCACGTAAATGACAACTGGGATAAGGGCTTTCATCCCATAAAAGAGAAGTGAGTCCGCATGTCGGCAAATGATTTGGAATTGAAACTGGCCACAGAGGAAACCGAAGCCTTAACTCCCCATTCTTTCTATCTTACATCGCCATCGAGCCCTGGCTGTAGAGTCACAGGTTTCTAATCGCAATGGATTTATGTTTTCTTTGGCTTTTCCATTCGCTTCGTTCAACCCTGATCTGGATAGATAGCTCGGCTTCTATTAGCTGAGAATAGTTTTGTCAAGGAAAGGTTTCGCTATACAACAACAATGAACTCACTTCTGATCAAATTGGATGAATCGGTAATCTTTCTCTGTCTTGTGAGAGAGAGTCACTTGCAGTATTGAGAGCGGGTGGGTGACATGCATTAAGCGAAATCAGTTGTTATGTTTTTGATCTTCTTTGCGCGAGAAGACCCTTGACTGAGGAGACGTGTTTGGCTTGGATGATGCCGCTATGCTCCTATTCACTTTCAGAGACCGCTCTGAGTTTGCCGGTTTTGCGGCAACCCTTTCACTAAGAACATTTTCGCCATTAACGAAATGCCACTATTCCACAATGCTTCTTTGATTTATGTGTAGAAGCGGTAGTAGTGAAGAAAATGGAGGGAGAAGAAAGAAAGCGATGTGACACGAGAATAGATCACATCCGACAGCCAGCCATGCCATTAGATAGATCCGCTCTGAGTCTTCTGCAGGATGAGATCCGCTTGGTCTTGTGATAGGGGCTTGAGGAGGAAGAAGAGGGGATTTCTGAAAAAAAGAATGAATCCCCTTAGGGAACAGGACGTGTGACTTCCTCAAACGAAACGAATGTGGCTTTCGTGATAAGGCAAATCCTTCGTTCGGTACAATCAACATATTGCATCTACGCTCGCTCGGCTCGGTGCTGAATGAACTCCTTCACTGATTCCGGGCTGCTCGTAGGGGGACTGTGAAAGCAAGCGTAGGCTCGAAGGCTTAGAATGCTCCGTTACTTTCCCTTCCTATATTTGGAAATCGATGTAAAGACAAGAAGAAAGTGGTTGAGACAGAAGATTCTTGGTAGTTTATTGGCTCTAAGTACAATGGGTACGTAAGTTATGTGTTTTGTTTCATGCTCCTTGGTGATTTTTCATCAATATGATTTATTGCCCATCGAGAACTAACTCTTAGTAGGTACTCAACGTTGAAATCACACCATCCGAAAGCAGAAAATCCATCCCATTAACGGAATATATGTGACACAGCTACCTTGTTCAAGGAGATACCATTCCCGAGGACAGCAAACCATAAGCAAGGAGGGGAAAATGGTGGGTTGTGGCTCCTAAAGTTTGGGTATGACTCCATTACAGGTACTGGCTGCAAACTGGTTCTTGGGTTAATTATGATAGGCCTAGTTGTTGACGACATAGAAGGTTTTTCACACCAGTATCTACAGTACTTGATGCTAGGATGACTGGAGTCATGGAGCTTCTCTGGTTTCCAGATCCAGGGTTTGAGCAAGAAGCTTGTTGTGGGGTAAGATTGGGAACATGACTGTTTTGGGTCATATTAAGCAGGTTGTGCGGAGAGAGGGATGGAGAGGTATCTACTAAATTACCCTTGACTGAATTGGCTGGGCCTAAATCTTCCTCCAACACTAGTCCTTTCTCATAGCTACAGCTACTAATTCAGCAACTCTCAAAGCTATAGCTTCTCCCCGTGGGTCTTACACTACAGTAAGTAGGGTCACTTGGCTTGGAAAGCTAGGTAATTTCAGTGATCCGTAGGTGACGGACTCTTCATAAGGTCCTCTTTCTATCAAGGACCAGATAACAACAAAGGATTGCCTTTGAATTGCATTTCCTCTCGCAGCTCTCCTTTGCACCTCTCCGGACAGGTGTCTTCTTCTCGACACGCCTTTCCTCTCCTTCGCAGTGACAAGGTCTCTCTTACAACCTCCTCTGTCTTTGTTTTGTGAAACATCAAATACTGCATCTACACGGCCATAATTGTTGTCTTAGTGAAAGAGGCCAGTCCCCTTTATGTGTTCGATAAGATGACGTTGAGGTGTATTGTCTTGGTTACACAGGTCACTCCCCTCCATGTATTTGCAAAAATGCCTAATAGATGTAAAAAACTACTAACACTACCGCATATTCTAAATTGTTTTATTGCCCCTGCAGTTTTAGTCTAAATTGGAGTTTTTGGCGTCAAAAGGTGTTGCCTCTATCCCTCTTTGTGAGAGGTTGAAGCCACTAACCTCTCTCTGTATT